>OU824117.1:1226117-2452235 GCA_917499265.3 Mimumesa dahlbomi
GAGGCATGTTGGTGTCCATTGTCTTTTTGAAATTGTGTTAAGAACATTTAACCTGGATCAGGTTAAATGAGAAAATCTAGTCATTCTTATGAAAATATCTACAAATTGTATATTATACTATTTATGACCGATTAAATTATACTTTTATTCACGTATATAATGTGTTCTTCAGCCGTATACATTATTTTTAGACACGATTTTATTGACGAATAATTATTATCTGCTTCTTTTCGTACTCGTTACCAACATAGTTAGTAAAAATTTCATGGGAATGTAAAGTGGACAGATGCTGTTTATAATTATCATATGGTGCCCCAAAATGATAAGGTTCAACTATTGAATATTCTTATTATATTACAGGGTGCGCCATATTTTTTGTCGGTATGAAAAAATTGAATAACTTTGTCTCCTAGCAACCGATTGTTTTGAGTAACAATGTTTCTGAAACGTCAATTCAATACAATTTCAACAATGTATCGCATTACACCGAAAGAACGTGCTGAAATAGTGACTTTATACATTAAGAATAGTCGTTCAGTTGTGCTAACTCAACGTGCATATCGTCGAAAATATCGTGGCCAACAAGCACCATCTGACAATACTCTTCGTCTTTTGGTGTCGAATTTTCTTACGCACGGGACAGTGGGAGATCGTCTACATGCCGTTCATCAACGTTCAAGACGTTCAAATGAACTGGTTGAAGCGGTAAGAGAGTGTGTTGCCGACAATGCAAATTTGTCGCATCGTCACCGCGCCCAGCATTTTGGCGTCAGTGGAACCACTATTCGGCGCATTTTGAAAGAAGATTTGCATTTGTTCCCATATAAAGTGCAATTGACACAAAAAATAGTGCCGACAGACCGTCCACGTCGGTTGAAATACGGCGAAACAGTTGCTCGAATGGTTGACACAGAACCTCAGTTTTGGAAGAAAATATTGATGACCGACGAGGCCCATCTCACACTATCTGGCGCCGTTAATAAGCAAAAATTGCCGCATTTGGGGTACAGAGAATCCACGCGAGATACAAGAAACACGATTGCATAATCAAAAAGTGACTGTTTGGGCCGGCGTTTGCGCCAAAACTATCATTGGACCATATTTTTTCAGAGAAGGCGAAGTAATCGATGGGAATCGATATCGGTGGATTTTGGCTCACTATGTTTGCCCAAAAATGCGTGCAAAAGGTACGCACGATTACTGGTATCAACAAGATGGTGCGCCAGGCCACATTGCTATGCAAACAATGCAGTTTCTGCAAAGAAAATTCTCTGAACGGGTGATGTCAAAACATGGCGACATGGACTGGCCACCCCGATCGCCAGATTTGACCCCTCCAAACTTCTTCTTGTGGGGTTATTTAAAAAGCAAACTCTACGCCACCAACCCTCAGACTATTGACGAGCTCAAGGCAAATATTTGTACCAAAATCGCCCGTATACCACCCGAGATGCTCGAAATAGTAATGGAAAACGCGGCAATAACGGCACATTTCGCTTTGGCCAATAAAGGCGGCCACTTGATTGATATTGTGTTCAAAAACTAGTCAAAATAAATTGTAAGGAACCAAATTACATAAACATACCTCATATATGGAAATCGGTTGTTTTTTGTTAAAGTTATTCAATGTTCACATACCGACATAAAATATGGCGGACCCTGTATAATTCTTAACAAAAACAGTAAATTGTTTTTAAATTTCGACATTCGGTACGATTTCAATATTTCAGTTCTTCTATCACTGACATTTATTACAAGATTATGAATATTATTGGATATAAAACAGTTTTATAGCCATTTAAGGTTCGTAATTTATGATTATATTCACGATCGTTAAAATTGATATTGTTATATTATTGGATATTATGTATTTGAGTTTCATAGTGTGAATGACTAATTATGAGCACGTATTCGTACTCAATTTAAAAATTAATTGTTAAGGATACAATCCTTCCCCTTGACCTACGGTATTCACATTCTAGGAATATCAACTCGTGTGGAACCGGGATGGGTGCTAAGGTACATACACATGTTTCATTGTCTCAACGGTTTACTGATTTTTAAAAAAATTGCCGTCCCAACGATTTCAACTACGAACGACGCTCGCGCAGTTAAACAACATGGAAATTCATAAGAGAGTCGATCACGCGATCTTGTCGATTCCCAGATAGCTACTATTGACAGGACCCTACGAGCTCCTCTTTGAGCTCGGAGTTGCCCTCTCTGCAATCGCTGCTCCTGTCATACTGTTGGGTATTCACAGATAGTATTCGAATCTGACTACAATGCTAGCCGATTATTCAAGACCGATACAGCTGTGCACGTCCTCGTCGACGTATCCGTGAAGGGCCACCTACAGTTGCCCTTTGTGCAATCGAGTTTCCGGGAAATCACACTCAATGACTACTCACAAGGTGTGAGAGGATCTTAGGAGTGATACAAGCCAAATGAGCCTACAGAAAAAGGAATGTAGTGCCAGATGAGCCTACGGGGTGAACTGTAGGACGCTGGTCTCCAGAGTGGTAGTATGTGTTGAGGAAACGTAGGACCCCGAGGTAGATGTACTTACAGGCGAACT
Source organism: Mimumesa dahlbomi (assembly GCA_917499265.3). Lineage (NCBI taxonomy): Eukaryota > Metazoa > Arthropoda > Insecta > Hymenoptera > Crabronidae > Mimumesa > Mimumesa dahlbomi. Next base: position 1,228,696 of record OU824117.1, read on the forward strand.
GTAAGGTACTACTCTCTGGTTAATAACGACGCATTTGCTAGGACTGCAAATGGCCGCACAGGTACGGAAAGCAAGCCGAAGGGCACGCGCAGTCCGATATCCGCTGTTCGTGGCTTTGACCTGCTACGGTAAAGTCGTAAACTAATAAAGTCTCGTAATTTGTTTGCTTTACTCCAAGCGGTTAGAGTGATTCATTTGTGGGATCGTTACATTATTATGTTTTAAATAAGTTTCGAGGAGAAAGGAATTAACTTCTAGAAATCGTTCTTTACTCGAATAATAAGTTTCTAGTAAAATATTACAAGTATATTATTTCAATCGAATATGTATACAAGTATGTTTATTGTGTTGTGTATGAATTTAGAAAAAGTAAATAGAATAATTGAAAAGCTCTAAGTGTTTACCCTTGGGCAGTGGCGATTGACGAGACATCACAATAAAATAACTCCGAACTCATTCGACAATGACTCTAACGTGAGTTGAACGGGAAAACTCCGGCCCAAAGTTGAATATGCCAATGGACAGACTAATCTTCCGAAGGTTAAAGAAAACTCAAAAAGGAACTGGGCCTGATTTCCTAGTGTATGCCCAAGCGTCGTACTGAGAATAACCCAAAGAGATGCAATTTCGTGGCCATTATATGAAGACGAGTCGAGTTTACGAGAAAGTCGGTTGAAAACTCTGGAATTTCGGGGGAGGCAGACCGTCGCGATCGAGTTTTCCTTATCGCGTCGGCCGAGCGCGTAGCCGTACGAGGGTCTTACCTAAAAGGGTCTTAGGCCAAGTTCCTGTCGCGCCTAATGCACCGCGTGGTTCTACTATAATCGGAAGAACAGGCGCCTGGGTGTCGCCAAGAAAAATGCCATAATGAGAATTTTCGTAGGAATCGTGGGATTCATAGGTAACAACAATATGCTGTAGGGTTGTATACCATCTGCTTATAATTCCGATCCTTATTTATTACTCTAACGGTGCGTCTCCGTAGTCAAAACGATTGTAAACGATGTAATTCAACAATTACCTTATTCCTTCTTTCTTTCTTGAATTTTTAATAAACAAATTAATAATTATAAATAACATTATTGTTCCTGTTTTTCTGCAGCCACTATCTCTGTATTGCGTCGTTCTGCCCGCAACATTAATAATATCCATTTTATGTCTCTCTCTTTCCTATTACCATTTCAATTATTTCGGGAATTTACAGTGAATATGTCCATAACACGTGTAACATAAATCGAACAGTCAGTCGATAACTTCACTCATCACTTCTGGATTACAACAAAAATATTTAACCAAAAAATTTTGGTATTGCTAAAAATTGTCCAGTAATGACAGAACGACAAATGAATTTTTTAGTGATTTTAATGACAATCTGGTTGATGCATGAAACAGCGCGAATAATGAAGGATATGAAATGAAATTTACAGAATTTCTGAATTTACTGTGATATCGATAAATAACATGACCATTCCCTTAAACAAAATCAAGTGAAATCACTTGATAAAACATAATAATTAAAGGTATGACTTTTTAATTTTTGTGGAAAATGTGTGACTAACCAAAAACATTTAATTCACAGTTCAAAACTTTAAATTTGTTATTTGCAGGTAAATTATGCGCTTAATTGTATTATGAACAATCTAATCAAGAACCTGGGTTTAATTCTACTAAACATTTAATTGATCATGATAATTATATGTACTTACGTTAAATATATGTAATACAGATATAGTGTATACAATACACTAACGAATCTTAAATCTTATGTGATACAACTATTCATTCTCTTTTCAGTGTTCGGAAGAAATAATTATAATATTAATGTCATTAAAATTCACTAATTTATGAGTAAATAATATAACGTAATTGTATTACGAGGTTTATTGTTTTCAAATTTGTTGGTGCTTCGAAGGACAACAAATCGCAATGTTCCCAGTTGGCGGGGTATTATACGAATTGAAGAAAGGTTTGCACGAATCTTGAACTATCCAAAGAATGCCCTACTATTTTATACAAACAGTTCCAGCATCATCCTACTTTAACGACGGCGGAGTTCAGCCTAAGCAAATTATATTATGAAATTTAATGGTATTTTAAATATTTCATCAAATTTTGAAGAAAGATAAGAATCAATAAATTTAAAAACGATGAAGTATCTTAATTTTTGTTCTGTAACAATATTCCTACCGCACCTTGTATCGTAACGGTACGTCCCCCTTGTGACCACTGTCCACGAGAACAGACCTTACTATTATTATTATGTTCAGGGTAGGCTGATAAAGAATTGGGAAACATTTACCACTAACAATAAGATAGGTTTGTTCAAAATTTCTTAATATCTAATTATACATTTTCTTATTCTACATAAACTATCTTTCATTCCTGTGCACTTTTCCCTACGCTAATTTCCCTTCTCTATGATATATCTACAGGGTGTCCCAGCTAACGTGCAGGTCCCTGAATCAGGTGATCGCTGAGGTAATTCTAATATAGAAAAGTAATATTCGTAATGTCGTATCTTAATTCGTGACCGAGTTAGTAACGAAAAACGATAGCGAATCATAGGACTCCGTTAGGCCCAGCGGCGCGACAGTTCCTACTGGCGCTGTACCCTACTAGTGCAGATCTTCTACTGTAGCGCCGCCGGACCACATTGTAGCACATTTGGTTGGAGTATCTGGAGTTTTTCTGCACGTGCGGGAGTCGTGAGGTTTGGCGCATTTTGCGCACTTGAAATTTTTACTGCAGTTAGAGGATGTGTGACCATGCGCTTGGTAGCGAAAACATTGAATGAAAGGTTTCTGGGAGTTAAATTTCTCCCAGTAGACCCGAGTGTGAAAAATGAAACCTGTTCTACGGAGGGAGTTCAAGGAGGTTCCAGCCTTGAAGGTAATTTTATAGGCTGCGTGTTGGGGGTTTGGTATTTTGGGATTACTGTAGGCTAATGGGATTATGCTCGCAAAGCTCATTCATGATTTCAGAGCTCGGGATAAATGAGAGGCCTTTTAGGACCACAGCAAGAATTTACTCTGAGTCCAAAGAGTATGTGTGGAATTCCCCATTCTGTTTTAAGCAAACGGATTTAAATTGGGAGTGGCTTTCGTGGAGGTTGAACTGGATTTTAATTCCATCTCGAAAGAACTTGATTTTCTGCGTAAATCTTCCCCGACATTTCCTTACGCAGTTTTTGAATAAATTTCGGGAAGTTTGAGACTTGCGTGTGCAGGTAGAAGGAAGGTGGTTTGTGGCGTGGTGCGGGTGGGTGTACTATTGTAAAGTCCTCAGCGCTGGTGGGAGGAAGAGGGGTGTTTATGGAGTCTGTGGCGGTGTTACTGGGAGCTAAAAGCTCAGCGAGCATGGAGTAGCGATTTTTGAGAGGAATAGTTTTATCAATTTCCATGTTAGAGGTTAGGATCTGGTTGGGAGTTCCCATGGAATTGGGGATTTTTGTATGGTTGGCATTTGCGTCAGATAATTTTACTGACTTTACGGTGCCTATGCTGTATGAAGCGGAGTCCTTTCTGGAGAGTCTCCAATCAGAGTAATGTTTGCCGGTGAGTTCCAGCTCTACCATTGATCCGGGTGAATTTTGCCGATGGGATGGCCACTCGTGCGTACGGTGTAGGGTTCCACCTGGCGAGAGTGGCGGGCTGACGTGTCCTTATGCATACAGGCGGGCAGGTGGATGGGTGAGTTGGTTGGTGGTTCCAGGTAGAGTTTGGTGATAGGAGAATGTCACTTGCCGAAAGTTCAAGACTGAATGAACAATCAGCAATGTGCCTCTCAGCACCGCATTTTATACGCGACCCGACGTAGCACGGACCAATCGCTTACCGGGGTTTTAGCCAGAGGCGAATGAACTTTAGTATATTTCTTTTACGTTACATATTTTGAACTCACTCGTGGTGCGCAACCGGATTACTGGTTCTCTGGGGGCTACCGTTACAGTATTTACACTGTAAATAGTTAATATCACAGTTTACCTCCGCAGTTTATCATCAGCGAAAAAATTGAATCTGATTTATATTAGCGTGGAAGATTAAGAGATTTGTTACCGTATTAAGAGCATTGAGTTCAAAAGCGCTTTACAAGGGTTTATAGCATAGGTTTTGCTGAACGTAATTGTTGATCCATTCTTATGATTTATGTCTCACACACGGGCGGAAAAAAAAGTTTGTATTCATATACATGTATGTAAGGAAACCTCCTTGATTTCCTTAACGACGTATTGACAACCACGAACGAGTCATAAACAAACATTTTAAAATAAAAAGGCAACACGCGGAAGCGGAACGGAGCGACTAAGAAAAACGTAGAAGAATTAGACATCGAATGTTGGTTCTTTGTTTATAGGTAGGATTTTTATAATTTGTAAGTTTTGTAAATAATAAAGGACAAGGGATAACCCTTACTTTGTTTATAGAGAAACTATTCGGCTTATTCGACTACAATATACCCTAGAGTCTAGACTCTAACCTAACGCTAAATAAAAAAGGAAGAGAGAGGTGTTAGGAAATAACGTATTACATATATAAACTGCAGTTTGATATTTAATTAATATTGTTTTAAAAGTGTTTTCCGGCGAAAATATGATTTTATTTAAACAAATTTATATGCTCGTGGCTTAAACTTTTATCTGTAAACTAACACCTTGTTCGACAAAATTGGCCAAGAATTACGATCAGCAAAATTGATGGCGTAACCCTTGCAACTTCACTGTATGGACCACGTGTTTAAGAGGGGGCTAAGGGTTTGCGTTATCTATACCGATAGTAGCCTATTGAATATGCACCTACTTTCGATATGGTTAATGATTAATTTTGGTTAGCAATTGTAATTGCTATGTTCTTTTTTTGTCACTGACTTACTAAAGTCGCGTATAGCTCTTCTATTATTAAATGTTATTTTGTTAGTGTTAGATGGGAGTAGAACCAATAGCGACAACTTATGAGACTTTTAACAAATACTTGAATATAATTAACACTATTTCTACCAAGAGGTGTCAAAAGACACCTTTCATATTTTAACTTAAAGTCATTCGTTAAGTTGAATCATTTCTCCACAATTAATTTGTTGACTTTTTATACAATAGTTGTTAAATTATCTACATTTAACTAGTAATTTGAAATCCCAACTGTTTTGGCAAATATTTGCATTCAAACGAAAAGGTTTCAAAAGACACCTTTTGGTCGAAATAGGTATACACACAATCGTGGTAGAAATAGTGATGAAATAAATATGATAAATAGATTGAATCTCAAAAAAGTTTCTTCGCGTACCTTTATTCTCTCACTGGTTCATGAAAATATATATTCGTTTCATACATGTTTGTTTTTTTTACAAAATACTGGATTTAAATAGCTTCGCAATCTTTTTCCGGAAATCTGAGAAATGCCATGGCACCAGAAGCTTTAAAACCACTGTTTAAATAGAATTTCTTAGTTTTCGTAGACACATATACATATCAGCGACTTAGAAGGACTCTTTCCGGAAGGAAAATCCAAACTGGTCGCACTTGTAGCGAAGGATTCTGGCAAGCTGTGGTGGGCCGCAGTAGAACACTGTCACTTTTCCCTTTTTCCTGTCACGGAGCTGTTTGAAAACTTTGTCCCAGTTTGGGCGACCCGCGTTCGTCCTGGTCTTCAAACCCGTTATTAGATCCCGTTTCTCCTGTGAAATTTATATTTCATGCGAAAGTTGTATAGGTATTGTTAAGCCATTCGCATATCCGAGTAACGCATGCTCGTCGCAGTTCCACAATGAAAGCACATTTATAAACTTTTTTCTAATTAGTTCGACCGATAGAATATCTCGTACGAATTTAGTTCCTAGTTATCCTAACTCGATGAAAGTACGAAGATAGTTACATTTTTGTCATAAATTTTGATTTCTCTCGGTAATATTAAAACCAAAATCAGTCTTCTGCAACCTACCATTTCGGAAATATTATTTTTTTTAATTTTTCGAAAATGGGGGTTACTTTGATACAGAGTGCTTTACAAACCTAAGTTTACTGTTTTTTTTGCATCATTGGATGCGTAATATAGACCCTAAAAAAGTCCCCGACGTACATGATATATCAATCCTTGTGATTAGCATGACCTCCGTTATTTTAAGAGATTTTAAGGACTTATAGCTATCGCGTTTTCATGCGTCTAAAAATAACTGATTGTGAGATTAGAGTGATTAAAATTTTTATCCTAGGTGTATTTACATCTATTGACGAATACAGTTAAATAGAACAGTCTAAGAAATTTGTTATTAATCAACTCGAGAAGTAAGATGGTTTTTCATGCGTTCTTTTTTTCCCTTTTTTATACGGTACTTTAATAAAAAAAGGCGAATCGTTTTGAAAAAGTACCTCAAAGAAGGCCGAAATGGCGTTGAGAAAGAATCAAAACGTCCCCAGCCAGACATTATATTTTACATTCGTTGTCAATTGATACCTTGAACCAGTGGTTTCCAAACTTGATGTTACTACGCCTCCCTTAAAAATATTTAATCATTTGGCGCCCCCCCCTGAAGATTTAGTTGAACTATGCGCGATAAAGCACGATGGTATTTTTTCATTTATTCTCTCATTTTTTATATAGAAAACTTTAGCAGTAATTTGGAAAATTGTTCACTGTGACTAATTTTCGCGGCTCCCTTTAGACTAGACCGCGCCTCCCAGTTTGGAAAACGCTGCCTTAAACCAATTATTGTAATACACACGACGTAGAGAAAAGCGTCGTTGTGTCGAATCGTTTTGATCATTAAAATTTGCGGTGAAAATGTGATACTATTCATTTGTGTACCTTTTCGTGTAGAAGATCCATGGCGAGCTGTAAACCGACTGCTTTCATATCGTTTTTCTGTAAGGCGCTGGTAATGTACATGTGCATTTCCAGAAAACGTTCCATAGCAATTCCAAGTTCGGCTTGCTCCATTTCCAATTGAGACAGCAGATTTACGAACCACTCGAACGACCTCTGGTCCCGGTTGATCCAAAAGAAATCCACCTGGTGAATTATCAATATAAAAGGCATTAATCTCTTTCTATATTAAGTCTGTTGAGCCTTCACGAATATTCGTACATTTTGGGGATACCATTAGCATTAGAATTTGTCGCCAAGAGACTATCGTGTCGACGAAAGAATAAAACATCGTCATATCCGTAATCAATTCTGATAGGTATGTACTATTTGCTGATTAACAACGCCAGTAAAACACGTGTTTGCTAGCAAACTATAATAAAGGCAGCAAAGGTAAATTGACCATGTTGCAAGCAGAACTTGTTGCGGCCGATTTGAAGAAATCCTTTTTTACATCTGGGAAACAACGGACATATTTTTCTATCCTTTTTCTTTAAGAAAGCTTTTCGAGAAAAACAACTTTAACTTTTTAAAAAGCAAGTTTATCTTGCGCACTTAAATTCCAAACTTTCACTGTAATCATAGTAATCGGCAAGATTGAATATTAATTACAAATATTTGATTTGCAGAGACATTTTCTTCTTTTTAAGAAAGTATTCCATTATAACTTTTTGATTGCTTGTTGAATATTCAATCCTCTCGTATGAGCGGTAAACAATACAGGATAAAATTAAAATTAGATTTTTTCACAAAATGTGCAGTAGTATTCAGAAAACCATCGTCCAGGCAAGCGATTTGACGCTAATAACAAAGCAATCGGTACTGCTTACGAGATATTTAATATTAAATATAGTGGTTTATATGTATTAAGACACATTGTCTTCTCAGTCACTACATATCATCTTACAATTAGCACAAAGGGGAAATCAGATCCTATTTGTGCACTTCGTAATGCTGACCGATGCGCTATCTGGTTGTGTCTGCACTGGATTAAATTGTTTTCATTTCATGCGAAAAAGAGTATTCTACCTAGAACACTGATTTTAATATGTAAATACTTGATATTTTGGTATTAGAATTCAAGTTTACTGCATTGTCGTGTGAAGAATTTCATTGCAAGGAATGCATACCAAGAAATAAAATTTGTTTACTAATTTAATGCAGCAGTTTATTAAATTATAACAAAATGTTGACTGTTTTTATTACCTCCATACATGTCGAAGCGTGTCTTCAAAGTTCCTCCGAGACTTATTTAGAACATAGTCTAAGTGTTCTATAATTGCGAGTTCCAATAAAGAGGTGGACAAGAATCTGATTTCAAGTTACTATTTTTTTGTCGCATTGTGTGATATTTAACGAGTGATCAGTTATCAGTTTTAGGAAAAATCTTTGTTCCGTGGTTCATATTGAGACTTAGCCATCTCCGGAAGTGAATATGTGGTTCGATTTTATATTTTTTATATTTATTTCTTTTCGTAAATAAGAAGTTTTCGAAGGAAATATTTTTACTTTTACCTATTCTACGTAAAACATATTGTTTATTAGATATTTTTCAATAGACTTTAGGCTTCCAGGTATTTGTACAAATGAAGTGAAATCCACACAGAAGAAAGTAAGCTTGCACATATATAGGATAAGTGCAAGAGAATTCGCCTTTTACAACTAGTGGCGCAGTAATGTAAAGTTCTTTCTACGAAATCTAATACGTAATCGACACAATAATGTCACTAAATAGTCATATTGAATTATGCAAGTGTTGAGGAAAATGATTTCCCTTCATTTAATTAATAAATCTGCTTGTTAATCTATTAAATACGTTTGGAGTACATAAATATCTTGACATTTTTTTTTCATTTTTAGGCGAATGCCGGTAAAGTAGTCCTATATAACTTCAAATTTATAGCTGTACACCGCTGACATAGTCCTATATCATTTTAAAAAAAATATCTAAGCAATCTTCATGACGTTGTCTTATGACAGTTTCAATTAGTTATGTTCCACAATAAATATATTTATAATAATGTTAACGATAGTATCTATGATAATGTTGCTATTATCTGTATATTAATAATTTTAATGAGCTCTTTCAATCTGTTATCTCCAATAACCATACATCATTTTTTTGTCTGGTACTTGAAATTCTTTTTTTTTTTTAATTTCAGACGTCCAATGATTATAATTTATTTAAATAGTAGAACCTTGTAATAATCAAACACTTGAAAATCGTTCGGGACACTCAGTAAGGGTTTTAAGACCGGCCACGGCTGTCACGAAGGGGTTAACATTAACATATGAGACGGTGGCTCACCAACCTAAACTTCACAATAATAACTGGGAATCTATATAATCCTATGGAAAACGTGGATTAGTAAATATAAGAATCAGCTTGCCTTTCGTAGATGCATGACTGTCGCCGGAATTTCGCTAGTCCAGGAGCATTTGCATTTCGGGCAGGTGTGTCTGGCCTTCCAGTATCGATGCATGATGGACTGCAAGATTGATGCAAAAGGAGTGACACCGATTCCTGTCGCGATTAGCACCGCATGCTGAGCCTGGAATATGTGGCTTGAAGGTGCACCATATGGACCATCTAAGAAAATCTGAAATTTATGAAGAAAACTTAGTGATAGAATGCAAATTTGAAAACAATATATCAATACACTTAAAAACGATGGATACGCTATAAACTCTTTTACTTTGTTCAATTGCATAAGTAATCGATATTTGAAAAAGTAAAATATCAGCGAGGCCTTAATAATAAAATTTAATAAGTAGTTGAAACTTTATTGTAGAAAACACTGTAAGTAATAAACGCTACATTTTTCAGGAGAGAACAAAATGTCCCCTGTCTTTAAATTATTTTCAAAATTTGACTTCTTCAGTTCACAAAATGTGTTGAAATATTGTAGCGACGCTGGACGCTATTCCAGTAGCCTAGCTCGCGTACTTGTTTGCCCTTAACTCTTTTTCCAAATTACCAACTCAACTTACTATTAGTCTCTTTGAAAAATAACATGAACTTAATTAAAAAAATTCTACAGTAAACTACAGTAGAAGGTCGATATTTGTCCGTTCGCGAAGAGCGCGATAAATGCACGTCGTCATCCCCACCACTGGTGGGGGAGGTTCCCTCTGGAACTAGTCAAGCCAGTAATATGTGTAACACGACAGCAGCATCCTTTGATGAACCGCGAGATCCTCCCCAAAAAAATGATAGCTTCCTTTGCGGCGAAATGAACGTAATCGAGCAATGAAACTATTGCACTTTTAGTTATATGTCACGTATTCAATTATTTTTTACATTCACAATGTTTGTACGTACTTAATTGGCATTTACATTGTTTTCTACAGAGTAGGTATTTCTACGTCGTAGGTACCAGCAACACTATTTTTAGAATCATTATTAACCATGTGTTGGTCCGTAGAACATTTACCCATTAAAAAAAATATGTTGATTCGAGCACTTGAAGTGTTTTCTACAAGTACAAAGTGTCTCTTGAATTCCAGGGAACTATCGGTATACGAAATCCTACATTGAGTTAAGAGTTAATAAGTCGTAAAGAAGTGGTTAAAAGATATAAATGTTCTCACTTCTAACGGTTTTCCTACAGGATAGTTGATTGTTGGCTGAGAAGAAATGTCGGACTTCGCGTCTTCCATGTTTCTTCTCGCAATTTCTTCTTCCTCTTCTTCGAACACCTTCCTTTCCAATCTTCCTTCCTCCGCTGCGTTTTGCATTGCGACAGAATTATTCGATGAGATTGTGTCTGCATTCGTCGTGGATGCTGCGAATTGAAAGTTGCATAAATGCATAAAAAGTAGGAGGCATATAAATACTGCGTATCTTCTACAACTTTTGATTAATATTTAGCCTCAAAACAGTATAAAAAATGCAAAGATATGGGTCAAGTAAGTACAAGGGGATGTGTCTTCGCAATGCTATTGTATTCCGACTTCAAGAAGTTCGAAGGTTAGGAACAATTTAACTATATTTATTGATGTTATAACTATTTAAGCGATAATGATAATTTGTTATTGTATATATATTTCTATAGAAGAAATTATAGTTATGAAAATAAAGAAGGTTGAGAATAGTTAGTCATCTGTTTATCAAAGATAGATTGGGAATCCAACAATGCACTACTCATCAACATAGTCTTCATTGTACGAAATATTTAAAATCACACAAATGTGAGTAAGTACACATTATTGTACAGTTTCGACATAATAGTATCGCTAAATAACTATATTCAATTTACTAAATTTTCCAAAAACTGATATCTTCCCAATTAAGTAATTAATAATTCAGTGTGAATGAATGAAATAATATCAATAATTGTTTTTTTAGAATTAGAAAAAGATGTCCAGAATATAGGTCTATATATAGTTTACTATGTTAAACTCAGTGCAGACATATACATTGTGTAGCTAAACTAAATCGAAGACCTTAATGATTAAAAGAACGCACTAAATTTAGATTCACAATTCATTCCCTGTCGAGATACATCTACTGTTTGAAAAACATCAAAAACAATTGTAAATTTTGATTTTAATATTACCGTGAGGAAGCAAAATTTTTTAAAAGTATGAAACTGTTTCAATTACTACCCTTATGTATGGTAGTAAAACACGAATTGTTACAATCCATGCTAGATATGATATAGACAATCAAAGTTGTGTATAATAAATAAAAATAATTGCTATTTAACGGGCGTAGTCGCAGTAGTTAAAACTCTTATTACAAACTGTGATTTGGGTATATGTATAATTTCAAAAAAAATGTTGAAAAAGAGAGTGCTTAAAAGGCAGTGACCTCCGATGTTTTAGTACACATCCATTATCAATATACTTATAAGTATTTTCGGTAATTATCAACATATTTTATAGATAAGTGTCACTTATTGTTCGGTTTCGAAACAATAATTTTCGTTGCAATAATTAGTATTTAAGGTTTAAAGTACTCACTGTCTTTACGCGGAAGAGTTCCAACTTCATATTCACAATTCTCCAAGCTCGGCGTTTTAAATGCGATTATAGTGGGTTTCGTCCTCATATATCTGAAGCTTTGAGCCAATGATTTGTTTTGCGGACTCAAGTAAGCCAGACCCAAAGATTTCAAACGTGCCCGTCGCATCTGGCATTCGTCAAAGCTTCGCTCGGATTCTGATCGCATGTAGTCACGAAGTCTAGAATATCAATCATACCGATATATGTACACACATATGTGCAGGAAGTTCCAAAAGTCATGAATCCGCCATTGAAATTTGTGTGCGTGTTACCAGTGCTCCATACAATTAATAAACGCCCTTAAAGTAACAATATGGATTATGCTACTTATGATTTTCTGATACCAAAGATGACGATTAAATTCAAGTAATTCTAGCCGAACAACATAAGTGCTCTCTTTCATGTGTGACGATTTCTCATCACCCTTATCACTAAGAGTGCTGGGACGACGTTCTCACACTACCCTTATCACGGAATGTCCAGCGTCAGTGCCTAGGCAGCGGTCCCACCGTGGGACCGAGCGATTCGATGCCTTTTACGCCTTCGCTGGGGAGCATCACACATCAGTTCTCTACCAACTCTCACCTAGGAAAGTCTGTCTCCTCTCATTCATCCGTCTCAGATTAATACAGTCTTTTTATCTGAACTATTCTTTCATTCCGTCTCAAACACGTTAAATACAGTCCACTTATTTATTATCGGAAACAAGACCCCGCAACAATTGAATATCCAATTCCACTATCTCCGAACCAGCGGAAGATTTTCTGGTGGAACCGAACACAAATGATGAAAGACAAACTGTCAAAACGATTCACGCACGCGTGCCAAAAGTATAGATCCACTTTGTAACTTTTTGCTTATTTGTTTAACCAAAGCACAAACTTTAATTCAACTGACATTAAAATAATCGTCGAATCATTGACAACACACCTGCTACGCAAAGAAAATGAACAGTACTTTTTAAAAAAAATGTAAATTATATAAAAAAATGTTTACTGCTCGATTAAAAGGTATATACGGAGAGACGTTTTAATAGGTTCCATAGTTAATTAATTATTGCCACTCACGCTATCAGTCGTTCCCTCTTCTTGCTTTTTGTTTGCATGTCGGGCATCGAGAAAGATTTTTCCAAAGGCATCTTGCTGCCAAGCAATAAATTATGCAGTTTGGGTTCCTTTGAAAGTTTATTGCTGTCCACTGCCGCTACAGAAACATTATGTAATAATTAAATACTCTACAAAACTAGTATCCATCGTAACTGGAAAGACTACACGGTCATTCCACTTATTTACTTTCATAACAATATGCACAGAGATACATTCATAAAAAAGACTTCATTGTTAAAACAAGATAAAATTGATTTTATGTTTAAATTATAAAAATACTTTAAATATCTGTTACCTTTGTTATGCCAAACAATCAAAACTATTGATGTTGATATTTTTGTAGCAACGTTACACGCTACGTTATCGGTCTAGTTTAAACAAAATTAATAAGCTTTTATAGTTACCACCTGTGACGTTTGTCGAACTGGCGCTTTTCGGCGTATCTGGTAAAAAAGCGGGATTGTCTCGTCCACGAGAATCCTCCTGGGCCGCAGGAAATATTTTGGTCTTCGGGATAACCATATCCTGTTTTCCATTCAGATACCTGCATAAAATACGAATCATGTTACGCCTGAACGTTCCATATATTTTTTCTATTGTATATTATCAGTAAAACATATATATTCGTTTTATATTTTCGATATGTAGAATTTTTTTAATCAGGTCATATTTGTTAAGATATTTGTCCTTCAGAACAGTTCTCGCGATATTTGTACTTTAGTAATTAAATACTCTTACTTGCTACAAAAACCGCGGGCCGCGAAAACCATCAAAAAATGGATATTTCGCTGATGCATTAGGTGGGTTAAGTTGGGACACAAGATCGGAACAAAATTCGCGACAAGTATCAACTCGTAAACTTTATATTATTCTTGACAGTTGTACGCGACACCGTGTCTCCCTAAAGAGAGGTAAAAACGTGCCCGATACGTGGTGAGAGGGACCAACTCACGGTTTAACACTAAAACGACGGAGGATTAATTGGATGAATTGAAAAAGACCGGATAAATATGTTTGAAACAAAGAAATAAAGGGGATAGTAAACTAATCAGTTTAATTATTTACATATAGAAATATGGATATGAAGAATTTTGGAAATCGCAATGTTTTAAATTTAAGCGGTTCTTAGAAGAATTTCGGAACCAGTCATTTTGACTGCCTCCGTCATAGTGTTAAATAGCATACACAAATATTGAATCTGAACCGATACAGCGTTAGCAGCAGCATCAGTAACGTTCGCAGACCTTGGGTTGGTCAGGCAGCATTACTTATTGTTAGAGAAGAAAGAATGCGCAGGCAGCGCGATAAGTAAGTCAGGATGACCCCTCTTTACTTCGGGTCATGAAAGACACTGACTGGTAGCCTATGGGCTTCCGAGTACATCAATCCTCGACAGACATGCTCGCTCGATCTAAAAGCTTTGACTCACTACCAAGATGATCATTGGTATGGATTCTTTGATTCACTCATTACTTCTAAACAAGTACACTTCTACAAACTTTGCAGTTTTGGGATTGGAGTACATGAGGAACGTTTTCCATCTATTATTTTCCAATATTAACGATTTCAAAAACGTTAACAAAGTAAGTAGCTTTCTTGCTCTATCGTTCTTCTGACAATTAACCTATTATCCCGCGCATAATACACTAACATGACACGTGCGATTTGAAGTCTGAACATGTTCGGATTGAATTTATTAGGTAGAGTCTCCCTCAGTTGGGATATTAGGGAATGGGGGGTTGGATGCGCTTGGCAACGAACAGTTTCCTAATAGAACAAACAGAATGAAAGTGACTCTCAATGGCTTCCTCGCTGTACCTTCGGCTGTTTGTACTTGAACTGGCCTGACGTAAACCACGGCCGACGACCAGTAACTAATAAGATTGGGATCATGACAGTTCTGAGGATTGTTCAGAGTTTTGACACTAGTTTCAAGGTGAAACGAGATCACACAAATTTGCGCTATATGCCATTCAGAGTAACTGGCGTCTTAGAGCAAATCTGAAAGTGACCAAATCTTGCAAATGGTCCCCGCACCCGGCCTAATTATAAACTTACTACTACTACCATTACTCCTACGGGCTTCCAAAATACATATTGTGGTCTGACGTCCGGTCCGCGCGATTCAATGGGTTTAACAATATATCCGCTCCGGTCAACGGAGCGAGGAGTATCGAAAGTTAGAACACAACATTTTGGAAGCTCGTAACTCAAAACTGTTGTTATAAACAGTCTCCATGTTCCGGATTTTTGCATGATTTGCAGACACACTGTATAATATATCATTGTTATATAGGTTAATTATTTTGGACCGTTAAAATAAGATGTCACCTATCACTAAACTTAGTGATAAAAGGAGATGATATTTCCTCTAGGACCAAAAATTTCTTGAATAGTACGAAATTGGTAACTTTCCAAGAAAATTTCTTCTAACATGCCCATTGAAAGTAAAAATATAGTTAATATAGTTATTTCGAGTAGAATTGCCGATTATGAAACAATTATCGATTCATTTCTCTTATCGATGCCAAAAAGTAATGATTTTGATAATTGACTTAAATCCAATATCGGAACGTCGGCATATCCTTTCGGATTTTGTAATGTCTCTATTTCTTATCTTTTAACATATCCCAGGCAATATTGCGTCTCATTTTTAAGGACTACCTTAAAGTTTGCTACTACCTGATATTTAATTTGCTCCCAAACGCAATTAAAAATCAGTTAAATATCATGAGATAGATCGAAGAAAATGTAGTCGAATAATTTGGATACTTACGATTTCTTCTGAGGAATGTTTGGGTTGCTGCAACCTTCGACGGGAAGCACATCTCCTCGGTGAAGCTTTATTTGTTCCTTTTCGAAATACGAGTAAAGGCTGTTCGTCCACTCGCCTACTGCTCGAATATGCAGCCATATGTATCCTACATACAGGTAATCCTATTATTATAAACACTGTATGTTCTATTCAACACGATTTCTTTTTGGCTTTCTTCGACGTTTTAAACACAAATGATATTAGACCGTTTGACAAGCGTTTAGATTCTTGTTTTTGTAAATGCAAAATAAGTTACGAATAATGGGGATGAATAAAATAACACAAGTTTCTAAATTGTGCTTATTACGATTCGATAAATGACAATGCTTCTTCCGAATAATATCATACGAAACAAAGTCATTACTGTATTTAGTAATCATTTATTTCAATTTTCCCATAAAATATGACTAGTGCAAAACGTAGAATCAATTAACTGTCTCTCATTTATGGACTACATAAAAAATGCTAAAAATGTACAATGTAAACATTGGATGGAAAACCTATTGTCTAAAAACTTGCCAATTCACACTGTTATCACAGTGAATTATAGAAATTTATTATAACGAGTATAGTTATATTAATTACATTTAATAGAATGTCTTGATGTATCTTATCGCTTGAATGAAAATTATTTGAACTCAAGGTGTTTTACTATGTATTCGAGATAATCAATTGATATGATTATGTTGAAAAAGATGTTACCTTCGACTGTAATTTATTTAAATTTGTTGTCTTCTTTTTTAAATTGAATTACAATTTTTAAAAGGAACATTTAATACTTCGATACGGACCATAGACGAAACGTGGTTGTTAACCCCACGTTTTTGCAAATAATGTTGAAGTAAGAGTAGATTACAATTCGATTGCCTATTCTTAATATTAGAATTAAAAATCTTACAAATTATTTAATCAACCCCTATACGTTTTATGATATATCTTGAGAATGCTTGGGAAAATATTTATCTCTTCCTCATTTGAAACGAACCAATGTAGAGAAAAATATCAAATTCCAAAGATATTAAAATGATTTTCGAACTATTATCATATTTTCAATTCACGATTTGCATACTATAATTTTAGCGTTCGGTCAATCTAAAAGAAAGATAATGTTCTTCGTCTTACCTTCTTGTTCGGGCGCACTACTGATTGTGAACGGGTGCCACTCGTAGGTCGCAATCACAGGAACATTCACGAACACATAATCGCCCGGTCGAAAGTCAAAATGTGGTGGTCGTTTAATCACCAAATGCGTGACTTTCGAGGGTAGCAAGAGGCCGGAACTTATGTAGGATTTTCCGCGTTGGGAGCGGGACCAAGTCAGACGACGAATTCTTTCCACAAGATACACGATTCCTGGCCCGATGAACCACTTCCAAAAATTCGGCCCGTGAAATATAACCAGGATCCAAAATGGAATGTACAGGAGATGCGACCAATAAAATATCTACATGGTTTTGAGAGAATGAACATAATTTTAATGTTGTATCGTCTAATGTGAAATCCCGGATTATTTAAAGAACATGAAACGTTGATTTTTTAACACATTAACGACCGGTCGTGGTTGAAGATGCCACTCATTGTCAGTAAGGAACGGCTAAATTTTCGCTATTCATTGTGTTGTGCCATATTCCTTTTGTTTCAAAGGAATTTTATCGATATTTATACTTTATTTTGCATTTATTTTATGTAATAAAGAGCCTTATAAACTAATATTCATAAAATATATTCAAGGTAATAGTAATTCAATTTTTTAATAATTTTTTAGAGCGTGATATCGAAAAGCCGATTAATAGGCTAGCGGTCGCTAAGCGTTGGCACTCGAAAAGCCGATTAATAGGCTAGCGATCGATAGTGTGTTAATTCAAATAAACACTTTATAAATAAAGATATGTAGTATTCGTTTCTATACATTTTAGTCAATGTGTTTCTGGCAAAAGATTTTTTTTTCGAAAAAATCGCGGTCTTTAGAGGATGCAAAATCAGTACCTACTGGTCTTTGCAAAACCTATACGACTTGGATTGCGAGATCTTATCGCATCCTCCATACTCACCAGATTTTTCACCAACAGGCTACCACTTATTTCGAAGTTTGAAACGCCACGTACGAAATACACGTACGATCTTTCATTACGTAAATGAGTTTCAAAAGATATTTGCAAACTTTATGTCCACTAAAGACCGTGACTCTTTCGAATGAGGAATTCCTTAATCGGAAGTATATGCTATTTAATTAAACGTTTCTATTACGATTAATATCACATGGCCTAATACAAAATGTCTCATATATCCTGAATGGCAATAACGGATATGGCATTTTCTGTACCATTGTATAGACTGATTAATAAAGTAATTATTGATTCTGAAATGAAACTATGAAAATCTAATGAAAGTTGTCCATACTTGTTTGGTTAGCTGTTACTCGTTTCAACAAAGATTGAAACACAACCAAAGAAACGAGACTTAGACAAATGGTCCATTTAATGCTCACGGAACTGGACAGAAAAAAAACGCCAAATTACCTCAAAGCATCCACCTCGGCGCACGAATGGCATCGAGCAAACTGTCATTATCGTTAGGATAATGATCAAGATGATTCCCGTAGGATTCGCCCATCCAGATATAAGTCCGAACATTCCTGGACGACTTGTCAACATCCACGTGGAGAGAGTGTAATTGCCGTAATTCAAAGTTGTGTCTTTCACCACAACTGTGCCTGCAAACACAGTTTATTTGAATATTTTAAAGTGGGGTCAATTTAAACAAAAATTAAGCAAAATACAACCGTAGAATTTGTTGAACTTATAAAAATAAACTTAGCTACTATATTGTTGGAGAAACTAGAATTCTTACAATTGTTAATATTCTTTATATTACCACTTGATTCAGCTTCTACTTTATTGTGATTCTGAATATTATTGGATCGGATTTTACATTTCTTATTTTTCATTCTTATTTTTGCTACAAAGTTTGGATTTCGACCTAACTATTTCTAGTCCAAAATTATACTTGTGGACTTTTGACTTACCGAAATTTAGGAGATGCATAAATGTGTGTATTACGCTGAACACACCAATGAGAACTCCTGTCACTTTATGCAGGTATATGTGCTGGTCCAGGGGTAAAATGGAATTAAAACCATGGGTGCGTAAGAACGTGATGCATTGGCGTAGCATCAGAACTAGCAGGAACGTGCAATCGAAGTTCAAGCATTGCCCTGTATCGACAAGTTTCATTTTATTTTTTTAGTTACCGTATCCTATCTCGGCTGCTATTCTAGTGGAAGTGTACTGACCACTAGAATACCTTACATATTTTTAGTATACTTTACTATACTGATCGAAGTAAAATTCAATGTCATTGAAATGTTTTGCAACACGTCAAAAGTATACGTTCACTTTGGAAATTGTTGCTTATTTCCTTAAACAAAGCACAACGTTTAACTCGATTTGCATTATAATAATCACAGGATTATTAGCAGTACGTCTGCATTGCAGAAAAACAGAAAAAGTGTTCTATTGCATCAGTTAACTAACGAAACGTGAGCAGTGACACGCAATCAAGCTATTTTTACTCATATTCTTTAACAACCACATAAAACCTACAATTACTTAAACGGATTCGAATTGTTTACTCGTCCACGCAAAGTTGTTCAAAGTTAATTGCTCTGATGTGAATTTTTTCGATTCTTTGGATATATCGAAAGTCGTTATCTTACCACAGGCACGTGCAAGCATGACGTATCCGTTCGAGTGTCTATATTCGTGTAGTCTCGATACGAATAGCGTGACGTTGATCAGGATGAACACCGAGATGGACGCCATGAACACGTAATTGTTCTTCATGTATGGTTTCGTTAGCTGATACGGTCGCAGGGACATCAAACTCCTTACGAGTGATTTTCGTTTTGCTTCCGGTTTCGGTGGGACCAACCATCGATCTATGCTGCGATTTTAGTTTATTTCTGGATCTTAATTACGTTACACTGTTATGTGGGTTGTTTACGTTTCAACGAGGGTTGAAAAGATTCGTTGAGAAAGATTGTGAATGTTCGTAGTGTGGGAATTGTCTTAATTATTCATAGGTAATCAGAATTTTGTTTGCATGAAAGAAATTCTTGTTTTAATTAATGTTCTGGGAGGTTTTATGCCTTGTTTAGGTATTTCTAGCTACTATTCTTATTTTTCGTAGGCGGGTGAAAACGGGTGAAGCTACAAATCCGAGAAATGTAACAGACTAAACTGTATGCTTCTCGTTTTTTTGTCTCCCGAAGTCCGTTTACTTATACATGTGAAAAATGTTTTTTGTATAAGTTTCCGACGGACGGTCCCGATGGAATTTTTTTTTAAATGTTGCATTTTACTAATTATGGTCAACACTGTGACGAACATGATAGTTCGTATTTTTCTTGATGTTAAAAAATTGTTCTTTAAAATTCCTTGGAATTATCTCACCTAATCGAAAGGTTCTCCAAGAGGCCTTCGTGTTTCTCCAGTTGCCTTTTCAATGCTTCGAACGTAATGGCACCCCTGCTTCCCTGATCGGCGTCTTCAAAAAGTGCGATTGTAAGTTCCTCGATTTGTTCGTCGCTGAACTTCATCCCGTTCTCCTCCATACAGGCTCGCATCACGTGCTCCAACTCGCGAAGCTGTATGAGACCATCGCCTTTTTACGAGCAATAAATCGAATGATCATTTCAGACGCGGTAGCCAAATCGAAGCTACAAATACATACGACTTGCGAACAGAAACTTCTCGACCGAGAAATTATAAATACAACAATTACAATTTTTTAATATGAATTTTTAAAACACTTCTAATTGAATTTCCGGCGGATCGTTAAAAAATTGTTGCATTGACGAATTTATTTGAAGAAATGGATGCTCTTATCTTACAAAATTGAGCACTTGATGTGTAGTTGAAATTGTGAAACAAACAACTCAGTAATTATATATTGTAGCGTTCTATGTATATATGTAAAATAGATTAGCCATTCGGACTTATTGCGCAAGTAAGGAAGGACCATGTTCGAAGGCGAATTTAATTGGACAATTTTGATTCTTGTCAAAAATTACTTATTGATTTATAAATTTCCGGAATATTTCGATCGCCTCTCGTATGTACTAATATTTCATTGATTTTAAACTGAAGATATTGAATCAGTGGAGTCTTATCTCGAAATATACTTTTCTTAACCATAATAACTTTACCGTCTATGTCGTAGACTTTGAAGAGGAACTTGATTTTATCGTCCGGAGACTTTCCAGCAAATTGATGCATGGCATCGAGAAATTCTTGAAGAGATATCGTTCCCGAGTTGTCTTTGTCGAAGATTTGAAACACCCTTTCAGTAAAGAAAGGCTGAAAAATAATTTGTATTGTAATATCATTACCTGAAAAACAATCAACATGTTTTTGGTATTTAAGTATTGTCTGTATAAACTATCGAAATACGAGTTGCAGGTAGAGGATCAATTACATAATGGACAGAAATAAATTATGGGGAGATAGTACATAATGATTAAATAATTCTATTTAAGACAACTCAAAATAAATTCCAAAAAAGTGACTTTACGATTACAATAATTGTATAGTACGAAGTCTGACATTCGGCATTTTCACAAAATTGAGCGTTCTAGTGGTAATAACTAAGGATGAGCAACTTTTTCAATGGCATAATGTTTTAATAAAGTCGGGAACACTATCGATGACAAAAAAATTTTATCAAGGAATGTGTGTTATAAAGGACGTTCGTCCTGTAACAAAAGCATTTCATACTTTAAGTTGATATGTGTATTGTGTTGGCAATGCATGTCTACAATTTCTTGAGCCGATATATTGACTTTTCGTAACATCAAGAATAATTAGATATGTAACGAATAATATTGTTGTTTACTGTGTATTAAATTTAGTTTTGATGTACCTTTCTTAGCTTTATGTTTTTTTATGTAAAAAATAACTTACTTGGCCTTTTATTGCGATCTTCAAACTTTGAAAAAAATAACTTACTTAAGTTATTTTTTACATAAAATTAATAGAGCGATCGGTAAAAGTTATTTACTTTATGTTTTTTGCTTTAAAAATTCTCGTCTTTTTGATATGTATCTGTCCAACTTATACATACAACGTTTACACTAGAACGTCGTTCCAATTTATTCAACAATAAAGGTACATCCATATTGTGTAAGGTTACCGGTATAAAACATTCACTTAATAAAACATTTCGAACATGTTTACGTAACTTTTCTTTCATTTTCCTGCTTCTGATTTATTCGTTTTTTACTATGTTCGCAACATTACACAATAGCATGGGATGTCATAATAAAAATACAAAGAAAACAGTTTCGATACTCTCAAAATTAGATGAATCTTCTTGTTAGCATAAGTGTAGCATAAATCACGTCCATTGGTGAAAGTGAGACGGAAAGGCAGAAAAAGATAAAATAAGTAGAAGAAAGGAGGTGGAAGATCAGTGTAACCTATACTATAGTGTGGTTATTGTAGTGTACTTATGCCTCCTGCGTACGTTCTTCGAAGTGACGATCTTTTTAAATTCCTCACGACTGATCTCCTTCTCGTTGCCGACCGTCTGCTTGAAAATCTTTTCCAGCCATTCCAGACTACCTTTGTCGAATCCTGCGCGTGGTCTAATAAACAATCATCAAGAACAATCAATCAAGGGTGGCAGGTACTCCTACAGCAGCTTGTGTCAACCCGTTGCACCCAAGAGGCGACTTTCCAGCACCCACATAAGAGAAAAGTTCATCTCACAGATTGCAATGCTCCTTTTTTCTATACCCGTTAACACATTAAGTACCGTATGGGCCAGCTATAACATACTATACAAACTTGGCATACTGGTAATCAAAATAGTAGCTGAATATTACTTTTGTTAATATTGGTACACATTTTACAATGTAGTAAAATAAGTATAATTTTAATTGGTCTTATTGAAGCGGTTGCACCCGTATGTCTTGCTATACCGAAAACATATTTCACTCATCATTTTTATATCTATGTTGCGTCGATATTATGTTAATATTAGGATACCCGAAAAATGCCTTACAGTTATGATAAATAAAATATAACTGCATTGATAAAAAGTGCAATGCTAACCCTATGCTTTGTTCAAGGGAAGGGTAAGCAAAATGCACTAGGCACTTAACATGTTAACCCAGTCACTGACACATACGATATATTTGGTGGGGTATGTAATACATAACGGGTATGTACTGCTTAAATTTGAATTAACCGCCGCTTTCCATCGAATTAGTGTATAACCGCGTGAGTTAAAAATAATATCTGATAATTAACAACAAATTTAGAAAAAAAATGGAATAGGTCCTTTATTTAACTCTTAGGGGGGTAATTTAATTTCATATAATACTTATAACTTAATATACACGTTTTAGCCCTGAATGGATGCCTTTTATTAATGAATTTAAGTGTATGTTTGACGAAGATGGAATTACGAAGGATTCTGAATGGCATTAATAAACCGCAATTGCAAAAGGATTAATAAAGTAAAATCATAATATTACAATTAGATGAAATAATGTTAAATTTTATGTACTATCAAATCTTACTTCTTGATATAAGATTCTATGTGGGCATTACTTTATTTTACTGATGATTCTATAATTTTTCTTAATTATAAGTTAATCACCATTAATGTTCAATAGGTTATGGTTGGAATTCACCTTCGTATTATATTCTATGTGTGTTAAACATACCACATTCAATTACCCACCTTTTATTACTCTGCGTTTATTATTTTAATTAAATTAGACTACCGATAAACTACAAAGATAATTATGAATTTTAGGATGCATAAATACATAAGGGGAAATTACCTTGTGTTAGTGACGCTGGAAATAAATTCCATAATTTGACTGGATGTGACATATCCAGAGTTTTCTTGGTCTATTAATCGGAATAATTTGTCTATAACCTGGAAAAAGATTATTTTATATTGAGACATCATTTCAGTACCTGTCGACATATAGTAAAATATCCCATCAATGAATTGATAAACATAGGTATATGTATTATATGTGCATACATCCGTACGTAATTATATTGAATACATTTGTTATTAGTTTGCCAAATATATTATTAAAAGAAAGAAATACCAAATCATTTTACGTCATTATGCAAATTGCGCGATTTTGATGTAACACTTTTAAAGGACTGCGTCATTTATGTACGTATGTAAGTGTGTATGTATAGTTAAGAGTATAACTTGATAAGCATGACAGCGAGTAGGTGTTAATTTTGGTGTCGTAAGGTTCTAATTGCAACAATAATGTTCTGTGATATAGCAATACTATAATCTGAATTATCTTATAAATTGACCTAAGATTACATAATATCAAACTGTTGCGTGTACAGTTATATAAATACCACAATACAATAAATATATGATATAGTCATGTGTACACATATGTATATGACGGTTTGCGCCAATTAAACTTATCAGAAATTGACAATTATTCGTTTACTTTAATTTCCTGTTTTCAAAATCTTAGTGAAATATGTACAATTCCCTTGTTGTAAATAACATTATTTGTCATCGATCAAATTGCAGTTAATTTGTTCTAAATTTATATATTATATATTAGGCTAAACTGGTTTATTGTTTATTAATGGATAAACCTTATTTCTCTAGATGCGAGACGAAAGGGAGCAGATATTATGAGTTTTATCGGAGAATATTTTAAATGATTGAAGTTATTCAGAGTGTACTTTCTATATATATATATATATATATATATATCCCAATTTAATTAAATAATGCCAGTTGTTGTTTTTTAGAATCGGCATCAGATGTCCAGAATCTATATGTATTGTTCACTGTGTTAAATTCAATACATGAATTTATAGGGTGCAACTATTCATCGGGAATTTTTTCACAAAATTATTATCACGCATAAAAAGATGAAAAATATGCATACGCAGTAGTAAACATTGGTCTGTAAACCATCCTCGTTGCAACGCACACCCTTTCTCAAAAGCTTAACAAAAATGTTGTCTCCAAAGTGGTAGAGCGGTAGACCGATTTCAGTTTTAATATTACCGAAAGAAATCAAAATTTATAAAAATATATATATAAAATATATAAATATATAAATACATAATATATATATATAGTATATAAATATATAAATTAGTATATAATAGTATAGTATATAAATATATATATATATAAAATTTAGTGTTTATATTTTAGTAGACGTTTAACAATCAAAGAGAAATTAAGGGCATTCGCCAAAATTTCCTTTCCGAGGATAATCATAAAAACAATGAATATTGTGATAAATTAGAAAGTCGTCTGCTTTCCGAGTGTAATAAGGGTAATTTCGATTCCACATGTCTAGATATTGCCTGTTTCATTATACTGCAAACTTTTAGTTTCACTAATCAGCTGAGGAAACGATTCAAACAAAATAGAAAAATGGATAGCTCTCTTTTTACTATGCGCTTTATTTACTCTTTACTTTGGATACAGCGAACTCCCAACTTTTCAATGACATGGTTCTGGGGATAGACAATTTCTGGTGACGGAAAATTATTGAGAAACCTACTTGCGTTTGGTGTCGGTATATTTTTACTGTATACGTAGGGATGTAAAAATGAATATTATCGAGGGTTTACCGTGAGATGCTGTGCTTTGATATGCCTATTAACAGGAACACATAAGTAAGCACAAGTCAGTGTTTCTAGATTCCAAGCTTATCTTTCGTTACATTTTTTCAAGGACTCGTGGTATACTTTCCCTTAATTAGTACCAGTAATTCACACTGGTATATGAGTTTAATAAGTGAAGATGAATGTCAATGCAAATAAGAATTCACTCTTCTATCTTAAAATATTAGAATTGTATTTTTAATGTACACTCTTACCCCTTTAGTGTAAAATATTTGTTGAAACTTTATGGGATTCACTGGTTCTTCGCCGCATAACACGTACGCCACACTTTCGATTTGATCGATAAAATCATTTTGTTTCTCGTTCCTGCACAATCAGAGAAAGTTTTATTACAAGTGAAGTAAAGAAAATTCGTTGGAAGGTTATTCTTTTAGTAGAAATTACTTATACCAATTTTATCCGACCACTATTCTTAAGTGTCCAATTGTTTTACGTTTAACAGTATGTGATGTAATTATAAAAAACTATCGTCGGCCTTGAAATTTAAAAGTAATGACTTTTAAAACATGTTATTATACTATCCCTACGCTTATTAACTCAAACATTGTGTCTTCCTCCTTTGTTTTCAATATAACTGCAATGTACTATACTATGTATGCACATACATACCCGAAAACTGTTAAAACAGCTATAATTGTAGAAGACCAGTATTTTGTAAGAAATTTGTTATTTAGTAATTTATTAATCATACACATGATAACTTTGCAAATATGATAATGTGATATACCATTACAGATTGAATTCTTGAGGGTGATATCGCGAACTACCTAAGTATTGATACATTAATTGTATTGCAATCGTAGCTCGGATAAATGAAAGTCATTAACATTAAACTACTCTTTTGTATCTTATAACGATATAAGATTTGATGCAATAATAGATTAAATTTTCAAGTTTCAATATGTAAAATGTAATTTTCCTAATACCCTTCCTTCAGTAGTTTTAGTTTTAATTTGAATGTGGTCTGTGATTATTGCGATACTTTGTGTATAAAATTGACATTTTTTTCATAGGCGTAAGTAGAATGCTCAAAAATAATACGTGGAACGCATTCTACGTTCGAACTTTAATCTTCAATTAGAGAAGTGAAAGTGCACTCACGTTAACCTTCCCTTCAGGAACTCGATCCAGTCTTCCTGCTTTAGCACCTCGTCACGATCTTGATCGAAGAGGACGAATAATTTTTCAAGAAGGATCTGAAAGTTCCAGTGACATCATTAACAACGACGGCAAGTGATTCTAATCGGAAAATGATCTGCCGCTAACGGATGCTAATTTCAATGTGATTAATTTTATCTTTATTCGTGCCGTTGAAGGATGTATTAAACAGGTCGTCGTAGATTTTTCTATTAGCTGCTAATTATCTATCGCAGAGATTTGTTAAAGCTAGGTACGGTAAATAATACATCTAATTTTTTATTTTATACGCGAACGCGATACGTAATAATGTTAAATTATTTATGAACAAATGCAGAAATCTAAAAACTTGCAGAAAATAAACAAGCATTGTTAGTCATGATCTTTTAAAACTCTTTCGTTTTTTATTACTTTTTTGGAACGATATTCAAATAGTGTTAATACTGACATCAAAACATATGGGGGAATTGTTATTCAATATTTACATTCAAATTACTCTTAATTACATATTTAATACTACCGTAATGGATGAGAACATGAATTCACGCTAATACACTTTAATCACAATATGCAAAAATCAGACTTATTTTTTGTAAATGATTATTTAACCTTTATCATCATTTTTAATGGATGATAGCATATAATACTAATTTTAGCCTTTAGCCTTTAATTCATTCTTTCTATTCTTAATATACATATAACTATAGTCTTATTAATGCATGCTATAGATCCCTGAAAACAATAAAATCTTATGTAATAAAACTGTTGAATTCTTCTATCTGTATTTGTACATTGTTGTATCTTATTCAAAATAGAAAGTTAAGAAATGAATTTAAGAAATTACATATCCGTTTCCTTTAAATAGTTAGCAATAATTTTCTGCATATACATACATACTGTAGGTGCTACAAACGACAACCAATGGAGAAGAACATATGTACATGTAACTGCTGAGTAAGAATTTCTTAACAATCGCTCACGAGACATTGATTGATTACAGATAATAGATCAACAGGAAATACGTCACCGAAAATGACAAGTTGAACTGCAATTACAAAGGTATCATAATTGGAGGTTTCAAATATAATTGAGTGACTGATAATTTGGGTCAGTATCGCAGTTATCAGAAACTGTCATTTATCGGAATAATAGGTAAGCGATTTTACGAGACAGGTGCAACTCGATTGATTGATCATGATCTCCTTTCAAAATCACTGTAAGTCATGTGGTATTGATCTTTAGTGATGCGGTCACTGAAGCTGTGCAGATATAGAGTTTGAGTCAGAAACCGTGAAGGTGTTTCAAAACTTTCAATTCATTTCTTTATTAATTCTTTCAGAGGATTCGTTATAGGCACCGTTTTTGTGAGATTTAACTAAATGAATCGTATGTTACATGGTTGTGGAACTAAGTCATTGATAAAATGAATAACATTTTTAATAGCGGCAAAAATACAAAAAACTTATGTATTGATGAACACGTTGATTCCTGGCTGTTGGTGAACGCATAAAACAGTTTTATGGAAAACCTAATGCAAAGAATAAAAACTCTGAAATGAGTTTAAATTGTGGTATGTATCGTGACAGTTTCAGGGAAGTTGGGTCTATGATCACCCTAATTACATCGAAACTGAAGTTGAACTCCAAGAAATTCGCAAAAATGAGTTTTGAGTATTTGTCAAATAATTCTTTGACACGTCATATACTTAATCTGCTCTAGAAAAATCGCAGTTATGAATTATTATTTGCAGTAAGTAAGTATGTCCATATTTCTTTCGAATATTATAAATAATTTCAGATATATTATAAATATCACGATGTTTTCAATAACCGGGAGTATTAAACTTTTTTAAAAATTTTGAAAATAATTAGTTGGAAAAATGCATGGAATTAACACATGTAAGTATGTTTCGTATTGATTGCCTTTATTTATAAATAACTCGGTGGTTATGCCATTGGTCATCGATGACTTGAAAATGGGTCAATGTCACGGTCAATCGCGTTCCGGCATTTCATCCCCCATTCACACCGAAATATGAAACGTGAAGCACATTCGAATCTGTATCTGTTGCTCAATGACACATCAATAACAAATTTACCTTTCATATCGATGTTTCGTAAACTATACGTTTAATAAATGAATTAAAATAGATTTGAAAATGACGTTCGAAAATGATTAACAAGTCAAATTGTGATATTGTTTTCTCAGAAAAAATGAAAATCTGTTTAAAATAAGTGACTGAAATTGGTGTTAAATTTTGTGATTTATCATAATTAAAAATAATATTTGAAACGTATATCTACAGGTTCATCACAATTATCATTTGTTTATACTTTAATATTCGACTCGCAATACGGTTTGCTCTACGCCAATACCATTTGTTATGTCTCGGATTGCTTTACAAATCCCTGTAGGCAATGGACTACATTCCTTTTATTAAACAAGGAATTTTCTGCCTTTTACTCAGAGGTGTTGCTGGATATAAAAAGAACCTAACATTCTCAATATAAACCGCGATACACATTCTTTTCTCGACTTTTCTAAAAAAGCTTTTTTCATTTCACGCTAGAATTGACCGTAGTTAATAATTTATTGAGAAGTAACAATTTCTAAAACTGAAGTAGTATATGAGAAATATTACGCAGATTTTTTTTGTTTTCTTTTGCTTAAAGAACTTTCACTATTACTGATATCTTCAGCAAATATTTGATCAGCATTAGAGTACCTCAAATTGATTTTTCCACATTCCGCAAAATTATACTGCGTTAATATGTTTTAATACAAGTTTTCTTATACGATTCACGCGAAAGAACACATAACTGCTTTTTACTTGCACAAAAAATAATATTTGCTGTAATGAAAGCATCGATCAAGTTTCATTGACAAAAAGTAGATATCTTTTTACTGACGCGAGAGGGGGACTTTAGTAATCAAAAAATTTAATTACCGCTCGAACGACTTAATTTTCTCGAGGTGAATAAACGGGGCGGGTGAGCGAGTTCAATCAAAAAATCGAATCTTGATCGGGCAGTCGCCATAGGCAATGTTCCACTAGAAATCGGACCGATTATTTCGATCACTAGCACACGATTTTTGCAATTGCATCGAACGCTCATCGTCCATGCATTCAGTATCCGTGACACGCATTTTATTTTTATAAATATCGGTGAATCGACTATTATTATGTAAATTTCAATGAATGGATTCAATCATCACGTAGAAACATATTCCAAAAGTATGTCTGATAATGTATTAGAACGATAATTTACTACATACATATACATATACCGGGAACTTTTAATGCTTGTATTGTGGTTACATTGAAACAATTTTAATAATATAACTCACTTATTTAATGTGATTCTAGTGCATTGCTGTGCATTTCAATGTTTATTCGTTTATATTGCTTTGATAATGATTTAATCATTTCTTTTTAAACTTATACATCATTATTAAATGATTATAAAAATACGGGAAGAAAACACATCTAAAAACGTAAAAGTCAATTGAAATTTCGGTTTCGCTGCATAGGAATTGCAACGTACAAACCAATTTTTGTTACACCAGGGAGCTATATGTTTTCGAACCAACGTTTGATACTCTATACGGGGTATACATGTTCTCAAATAGGGTCTCGAATCACATAGAAGCAACGGAAACATTTATAAGAAACTATTGTATCTGAAAAAATTCGAAATAATGTATCAGATATCGTACAACTATCTGACAATGCTAATAACCTGTACCACAGGTGTTACAGCAACAAATGTATTTCGAAGAAAATCGAGTTGAACCTGTGTCCGCCAATATTTATGTTTCAAGATAACTCAAAATTATTTTATCTGGATAAGTACACTCATTTGAAATCTATTACCTTTAACCTGAAAAAATAACCGCAATTAATTTTTCAAAGTAATTAAATAATAATGCTGTCGTTTAACCATGAAATTACTATGAAAGACTCGTTTCTAATAATCGACTTAATGTAGAGTTGAAATAAAGACTATCTTTAAGAGATTAAACAAATAGGGGATTGTAACAAATCAGTGTATCGCATTCAGCAAGCGGTAAAAGTAAAGGTGGAAACGCTTTCAACGCTTTTTGCCGGATCGCAGAAATCGGTTTTGAAAGACTCTTTCAATTATCAAGGCTATTTCATATGGTCTTTGTCAATCTAATCGTAAACTGGATCAAGGTGGATCGTGATCGTTTCGACCGCATCGGTTACGCGGATGCCATCGATATAAATCACGTAGAACCAGGAAAATCGATTCGTTCATCGTTAACCAGGGAAGTGAGATACGAACAATGTGAGTGTAAATAAAACAATGTTCAGAACAAATTATCGCGTTACACGTCTTTTATTCTAATGAATTACTACGTTTTGAGTATTTCGTTTTGTTTTCTCATTATAGTGTCACGTTTTAAAGATATAAAATGAAATTGACGAAATAAACAATTCAAAATCGGACAATTCATTTTAATTTTTGTCTTCGTTAACACAATACTTTTTGTTCGTTACCTTTGACCTTCTGAAGATATTTCAATTTCCACAGAAATCCGAGGATATCAACGAATCGATGCAATTTCAAACATTCATCGCGTTGTATGATCGATAATGGTCATAATTCCTTTTTCTAATGCTAAGTACTCTCTCACACTCAGCATGTGTCAGTGCGTGCTATCAACCGAGTTTTTCATTCACTTTTTACAATTATTCTTTTTTAAGTCATACAAGTCTAGTTTTGAGAAAAAGCGTTACAGCAATTTTTAGTTACAGACGGACGCCATCTTTTTCATATTTAAATTTCTGGAGACAAGATACTCCATGGCACTGTGATTTTTATTGATTTTATGAATTAATACAAATTTGTTGTTTGTTGTGCAGTTACAGAAATGTTTTCTAGAACAGAGTTGTGCGTTGAAAGTAGCAGTATTTTTTTTGGCTCTGAAATTTTCTTCAACACTTTGAAATAGAAATTTGTAAAACAATTCTAAGAATTAGTTTCTTTAAAAATAAATAATATAAATAAATTGTGACACTCGATATATTTGATTGGATCTTGCGTTATTGTTATTACTTGTTCCCCCTTTTATTATTTGTATTATAACAATACATTTCAAAATAATCTACTTATTTTGCACTCCAAACCGTTCATTTCGTATCAGTTGAACATTTCGACAATTCATTAGTCTTGAAAGTGACAGAAGATCATTTGCGGTCAGCAAAAGTATTATTTTACTCGAATACTGCTCACGAAAATGATGGCAGAATAAAGTTGCATATGTTAAGAAGCTAAAAACAATACAAAACGTATGAGTATTTAGCAATATTTGTCAATGCTTCGATGTGTCAGCCTTAAATATCTTGGAACATGACAAATGGACTCACAGAACAAAACAACAGCGCCCACATACATGGAAGGAACCAAGCACGTTTGTTTTGGATCTCGCTGACATTTCCAATGCATGATATTTCGAATTCAAGGCGCACATTTAATGCTGTCGATAGAAACAGATTAATCGAAGTATACCGATGGAGAATGACTTAACACTCGAGAATCTTAGGTAAGCTGCATGGGTGGAAATGGGGGCCCGCGGCGATGATTTAGATAGGATCGAAGAGATCTAAGAGATCCAAGTGATCCAATAGATCGAAGTGATCATGGGGATTTATAGGGGGCCAGAGTTTTGAAGTCCGATCAAGGTAGTCGATCGCCCCGGGCTAAATTGAATCACGAGGCCAACTGGCTTTCGAGCCTCCAGCATTCGATATTAACAAACTAAAGGTTCTTTATGTAACATGTTCGCGATACGTTATAAAGGCTGCCTCACACATAACGAATCGAACCAAAAAAAAACTATTTCTCAATGGAAAGTAAACGTGGTTCATTATTACATTGAGGAAAAGAAGTGTATGCAGAAGCACTTCTAATGCCAAAAAGAGTGTAATAACATATAAAGAATTCAAAATAACGGATTATTTATGACAACATATCAAATACAAAGTCAATTACATGTCTGCGTTAAATTTGCACAAATTTGATAAATATTTGCAAAAGTTAATAGAGCCAAAATACAATCATGACCAAAATGCACGCTTTATTAACATTCGTATTAGGCTGATCTATTGCTTGCAATATTTATATTTGTAACAGATCGTTATAGCGAAGAGATATATGTTACATATATAGTGTAGACAGTCTCTTTTATCGTAAATTTGTGTTACAATCAGGTATTAAGTAAGTATTTTATAAACATTAATATAATTGGTGATAAGTTCACGTAGACATAGGATTGAATCAGCATTTGTTGTTTCACTATAGATAAATAATTTATTTTGGATCTTGTCACAATTTCGCGCTTTTTAGCGTTACGTGCGTTTATACGATTCGTTTTTTTAGTTTCCGTATGTAATTAATGGCCAGACGCAATTCGACATTGTGCATAAGAATATTTTGTAGGCGATTGCCTATTCGTAGTGAATTCTTACATCGTATACCTTATTCTCGAATACATGTTATATTTCATGCGGATCTTAATGAAATATTTATAATAATTGCTACAGTGCAAGCCATGGCATGTGTTTCTTCAATTAACTTAATTAAAAACGTACATTTCATGGTTTTTTTGTATTACAGGCATATTGTCAATGATATCTTTAATAATTGAGATACAGTAAAACTAATTGGAGATACTTATAGCTTTTAATGCCGCGAATCCCGTGGTACCAGTGGTTTTTTCCATTTTCTTTAACAATATACTGAAAATCGATCATCAAAAGTAGGCCTATAATTATGACGCGTAGTTTATAGTGCTCTGGTATTTTTCATCGCTTCAGTAGTTTAAGTTTTAACACATCAACACTAGACCTACAACCAATTGTTGTACTTGTGTGTTCGAGTGAATCGGTCTTTAAATAAAAGTTATGAATGTTTCTTTGAACAATAAATTTAATACGAATAATAATCATTTTTAAGTAATAATAGTAGTATAATAAAGTCGGTTTTGGGACATTATGGTAACCCCTAAGTATAATAAAACCGGTTCTAGAACATATAAAACCGATTCTGGAACATCATGGCGAGGGGGGTTCCGCTGACCCTTTACCTTCACCCATATTATCATTCAGAAGTATGACCTCAAATGATGTGCAGTTTTCTTATCAATCTGACAGCAATTTGTAGGTTTTCCTATCAGTCACAACAACTTCCTTATCTTCATCCACATTCTTTCTTTCGTTTTCGCATAGCAGAAGTATGACCTCAAAGTATGACCTAAGTCATTTCCTTATCACAGGCGGTGATAAAGTTTAATACGTAGTTCACTTCGTTGGTGGTATTAAGAAAGAGTCACATCCTGCATGTAATGGTTGAATTTTGTTACAATTCACCATAAGATGTAATATTTGATTTAATGCCCATCCGATATCACGTTCTTGAAACTCCTCTAACGATAAAAGAATCGGTTCAACGATGTTCTCAGAATACCAGCTACGTAAATTCGTGGAAGCATAAAGTTCATAATTGCACGTGTTGAATGATTTCACCATAGTTTTTTCATGTAGTACAAACTCTGCTTCCAAAATCATATTCACTTTAATGCATGCGTGTAGATTTGTTATAACACTCTTCACATGATCGATAACCATTCTTTGCGCATCTTTAAGAAAATTTCGTGGGTCGATGTGTTTCACGTTGATCACTGCACCAGTCATAACACGGTTTTTAAACGCTGATTCAATATCTCGCCATACAATAGATGGTGACGATGATGTTGTTCTTGAACGTAAACCATAATCGCAGTATACAAATCGAATTTGCATGATTGCATCAAGATTATTCAATCGGCAAATTAATACGGATAGATGTCTTTTCTCACCCACCGATGAACGATTACGTTGATTATGTAAACAATCCTTAATAATTTTTAAGCTGTCCTTTAACTGTCGTCTCCACACTTTATAGTCGTTCGATTTTTTAATATATTTAGCTTGTGTTTTTAAATTTCTATATATTGCATCCATGTTGGGCAAGTATTTTTTCAAAAATGTTTGCAGGACGCACAACTCTCTCGTAATACCGTAGATATCACGTGTACACTGCACATCGTTCTATGAAAATTTGAAATATTTCTTGTTAGAGATAAAGCTACCGGCCAATCGATTATAAACTCACAATCTTTCTTCGAATGAAACACCCGCACACTGCTGTTACAATCTGTTTGCATCAATAGTTCAACCATTCGTTTGCGGTTAGTATCTATTGTTTCGTGTATATATTGATTTATAACTATAGGCCAAACTAAATTCTGCAACGAATGCACTTTTATTGAAAGAATGCAGATGAAGATAAGGAAGTTGTTGTTAGGGTGATAAGGGATAAAACTGTAGGAAATGAACTAATTATAATATAATAAATGCAACTATCTGGCTGATAGGAAAACCTACGAACTGCTGTCCGGCTGATAAGAAAACTGCACATCATTTGAGGTCATACTTCTGAATGATAATATGGGTGTAGGTAAAGGGTCAGCGGGACCCCTCCTGCCCCCAACCCCCTCGCCATGATGTCCCAGAATCGGTTTTATATGTTCTAGAACCGGTTTTATTATACTTAGGGGTTACCATAATGTCCCAAAACCGACTTTATTATACTACTAATAATAAAACAAATATCTAATTTTTCATTATGATTAATGCAAGTAACGTTGACAATTATAACGCTGTATGTAGAACCATTAGGCTAAAGTTTGAAAGTGGTATTTTGATTTAACTTTGCAGGTTTGACGCTTAAATGTAGGACGAAGCAGCATTTTTTACCGAGCCCTAATCTGATACCATCAGCCTGTCACTAAAGAACTGCTATAATGACACATGGTGGCCTCGATAAAGAAAGTAAAATTGTTTAAAAGAATTTTATTATCGATATTAACACGTTTGCAACTGGGAACTCTAGCTGGCGGCCTTAAGCAAATTGCCGCAGGGATTTTTCATTAAGAACAGCATAAAACTTGTGGAATTTATACAAAAAATGTTGTGCTTGTTATTCTCTGTTTTCTGAAGTCGACATACATTGTACGAATTTTAACTATGAATAAACAAAATGACCAATTAGTGGCGCGGTGAAAAAATAAAAAACAATTGAGAAAGTGAAAATAGTAAATTTGATTGTCAAATTGAATATGTCACTTTTCCTCCGCCCAAATGATTATTTTGATTAATTTGAAATCAACTCCGCAGGTAGACGACGTTTAAAAATGTGAAAGATGGAATAGTAAAGAAACGGTATTAACTTTTCAATTGTTAAAATTGAGTAGATTTTCATCATCAGACCGTAACAGTTTCATCTTAGGAAAATTTTGTTTTATTCATCGAGCCCTCTAAGCCTTTGCTCACTTTCGTTGCGAAACGTAGTTGGGACTCACGTGTGTTGTATGAAAAAAATTACAAACACCATATAAACCATAAAATATTACGTTTAACATACTAATACATAACATTATTCTTATTCTTAGATTAAATGCTTGAAAAAATAACATCAGAAAGATGGGAAAAAATCAACTTTTCATCTCGGAATAGAAATTATGCGTTATTCAAAGGTATTTGATATTTGAACAATTATTGACAACATTTCTGCATCCTTTGTATGAAGTATTGAATGCTCTTGTAAATTACAGTTCTTACTCATATACATACACTTGGCATCCAATGGAATTTGAAATTGTACGAAAAAGTAAATGTTTTCCATTTTTTACATAAAAACTTTTCCAAAAAAGCTATTGTTATCATGAAAATAATCATTTACGAAGCTACGTCCTTGAGAATATAATTAACTATGTGAATTAGAAATCTGCCCAGCCATTGAGTCTACAAAATCGCCATTCGACGTACGACACTTATCATAAGCATTACAAAATTGGATGCTGTATAAGCGTGGCGTATAATGATAAAGAAGGAGGTAGTAATGTGTTACCACCGTGCAAGCAATCGCAAGAAAGTGGACGAAAAAACGCTTGTTTCACTTGTTGCCTTCTTCTTTTAGAGTTTCTTTTCGACTTGTAGCGCGGCAGTAAACGAGACTGTTGGATCATAATTACGACAATTAGGCACGACCAAGGTCTGAGAGTGGTTTCTCGGTAATGATACTGAAATTGTACCCGGTTCATTTCGATCTCTCTATAAAGAAACTTCAATCCCTTTGTAATTGAGCGATTATTTGTATTGTGAATTATTATTCTGCAATGTAGCAACGTTTATAAGTGATCTGGAAAGAGGAAGCATGATATTTACGATGTAAATTATATGTATTCATTTAAATTCCACATAACTTTGGGTTCTTATCCTAAATTAATATTTCATTTTTTGTTTAACACTAGAACTACCAAGGGGGCCAAAATGGCCGGTTCCGCATTTCTTCTAAGAATCGTTTAAGTTTATAACACTGCGATTTCCAAAGTTCTTCATAACCATGTTTCTCTATGCAAATAATTAAATCGATCAATTTACTATCCCGCTTTATTTCTTTATTTCAAACATATTCATTCAATGCTTCTAAATATACCGAATTAATCCTCGGTAGTTCTAGTGTTAAATTTTACGTAGTATGTCAATTTACGTACCAATTTTCACAAACAAAAAATAAGTTTCTTTCCTTCAAAAGTTTTTCAAAACTTTTTATTCATGTGTAAATGGCTATGCTTATATGTAAAACCGTATTATTCTGTTATTCTTAGAAATAGAGCATAGTATGTCTAGCAATATGTGAGAACTACTTTGGGAAACGATTTAGTACTTGAAAATTCTACTACACGAATCTTTTATTATTCGAACGGAATGTTGCAAATATACACTGTCTATAATATACTAAGGATGATTAAAAAGTTCTAAGATTTCTTTTTCTTTTGTTTTATTAACGTTTTAATGTCGCATTGACAGCTAGGTTATTAGCAATATGGTACCGTAGTTGTAACTTGTTATAATTTGTTACTTCTGATTGCGCTTTCAATTTTCTTAACAATTTCTATACCTCTATAAGATTCTTCAAATGAATTGGGAAGTTTAGTCTGGTTTCCGGTTGCAACATTTACAGCGATACATTTGTGAAATCAAACTAAAGAAACTACCGAACACGATACAAAAGTGCAAAAGAACGTTGAAGAAGATATATGTCTGTATTGCGTAGAATACTAGGATGTTCTGCGCTGTTAAAACGGATGTAATGGAATGGCTTCATTTCTACGAAGAATACAGTTACGAAAATGTTGTGCACGTCGATGTTTTATGAAAAAATATAGCGGGCGATAGAGACGATGAAGATTAATTATCGTACCGAAATTGCTTCTTGCATTTTTTACTCTAGTCCCACGATTCACTGGAACTACTTGTTCCATGCGGAAATAAAAAAAAACGCATAAAAACAGCCGCCAGAATTATTATAATACTGAAAAAAACATGATGCACGTTGTAAGAAAGAACACTTTAAGTATATATTTTTATAAAAAAATATTAACACAA
Source organism: Mimumesa dahlbomi (assembly GCA_917499265.3). Classification (NCBI taxonomy): domain Eukaryota; kingdom Metazoa; phylum Arthropoda; class Insecta; order Hymenoptera; family Crabronidae; genus Mimumesa; species Mimumesa dahlbomi. The sequence continues at coordinate 1,266,834 of OU824117.1, forward strand.
ATTCATAGTTATAAATAGGATCTCAAAAGAGGTAAGGAACGTTTTAAAGTCCTATTAGAACTTAACGAATGCAACACTTTTTGGGAACATATTTTTACGTTATAAATTCCGATGAGAATAGGTAAACAGAGGTGCTTGAAAATAAAAATATTATTTTTAATGAACCGCGTGAAATATAACGATGCTGTTTTTTGTGACGGGAATAGGTAAACATTTCCTTCGACAATACGAAAAAAGTTCTGTATTATTGTAACCAACACCGGAATCTATTAATCAACAATACTACAACGATATTAAATTATGAATAGAGATGAACTTCAAACTGGTCTTCTCACAATGCGATTTATGTGTGATAATTTATTCTATGAGGATAACATGTACATTTATCTAAACGTCAAAGCATGTAGAAATTTCATAAAATGTTCTGAGATAATCTGTTTGCATCGAAGTTTTATTACATAGATTTTAATCTGAACATCTTTAAATTAAAAAAAAACACTAGTAACGATCGAGAAAGAAGGAACCGCGGAATTTGAAATCAGTAAGTTAACAAATAATTTTCGGGTATATTTGAAAAAGGTTTTTAATGGTTAAAGTAACGAATAGAATGTAACTCTACGCGATTACTTGCCGTGAAAAATTTATATGATTTTGAGCCAAAAAGATATTGAATTCGATAGTATTCGAATAAAGTGCCATAAACAATTTTTGTATTGAAACAAATGATGAAAAGTCAAAAACGTGCCCTATTATCCAAAAATTTGTTTACGCGAATATTTGGGTGCTTGTATTCGTTCAAAGACGGAAGGATTTTACATGTATCTACACGTATTTCGGAGCTATAGTGAGTGTATCTTCTAAAAAGTTGTATCTGTTTCATATTCACCTGAGGTATTTAGAACTAAACCCTTCACGACCCGTCAAATGATCGTTTCAATACGTGTCAAAAAAATTTCTGGTTTTAATATTATATTCGTTAATGAATATAAAATAAATATTACTTTTGTTTATTGCTATTTAAAAGTTATTTTGTTGCATATTGACTTGTATGTGTATAAACTTTATACTATATTTATACTATAAATATAACTATAAATATATAAATATATATTTAGTATATTATACTATATTAGTATATATACTATAATTATATATTTATACTATAAAGTATTGCTTGTAGCTTTCATGTTAAAATGACCACTTTGTGGCTGAATGCGTACAATGTAGACACCTTGTCGTTCCGTGGATATGTTGGAATCCACCTTCGCTTCTGTCCGAAGTATTGCAATACATCATTCAAGTAGTATTTGCTTGTAATGCATTTCATTCACGAAGAATGTTACGAAATAATGTTTACAAAATAGTTAGGATGTCAAACGTAAGTTACCGAACGGTGTCTGCAATGTCGGGCTGAATCAGTTAGGGTAAGTCAGTTACGAAAAAAACTGCGTTAAAATCTCGATGTAAATCGAAAACAAAGTTAAATAACTATACCAGATGCAATGTCACTCATTCCATTGATGACTTTCTGGTTAACCATCTAGGATTTATGGAATTGTCAAAAAAACACAACCTTCCGAGACAACTAAAATTTATGTTAAATGATTCGAACACGGAAAAACGGATAGTATAATTTCTGAAACACACAACGTATCCAAAAAGGATATTAAAACAAAAGGATCATACTAAACTTTCAATTTTAATAATCACGAATAACGTCAAACAAGATCTATACAGCGTAAAATAAATTAATTAAAAGAAAAATGGGAATAGAGGACATACGTCTACACTGTACACGTTATAGGAACTATGAAGTATAATCAAAAAGTATGTTGAATGTACGCATGAAAAGACAGTAAAACTACCACACTTCTATTTAATCCCCCTTACTGTATTCCCCGCGGGTAGTCGCATACTTAATTTAACGGTCCAACCATATTTGGAAATAGAGCTCGTAGTCATTTGCAATTAAGTCTCTTAGACGCTCTGTCGTAGCCACTCGAATCACCGAAATCGAACAAAAACCGGTTGCTTTCATCTTCATTTCAATTCAAGAGATTAGTCAGAAATGGCAGGCTGTCATTTTGGCCATGTATTGTGGATGTGGACAAATAGACATTTTCGGAGCAAAGTGTTTTATGTGCTATTTGTTCATTTCTGTGACTCTCTTATGTTTTGAGTATTATGCGGTGCAGTCGCGCTGCTCATATTTTATGTCAGAAAATGACACTGTGTTGTATTGTAACGCGCAAATCCCGATACATTCGTATTCTAACGAAATATTTGCGCTCATTTTACTCATAATGCCTTTTCGAATCGTTTCTTTAATTCATGTAAAGCATACTGATACTAAATTTTCGGATTACTTGTCGTTTCTTTCAATTATTGCTCAATGAACGTGTAAGACAAACTAAAAATTAGACATGGATTTGAAGAATCGGAATCGCGACGTGTGACATATGTCAATTCTATTTCCAGCGTTTTTTTCACGATCTACCAGGACTACATGGTCTGTCCGGAAAGTAATAGGACTGATTTTTTTCCGCCGCGACTGTATTTCGGAGCTCTCAGGTGCCGACTGGATTCGGTAGAGAAAGTCCTTAGCTAATGAATGAGGGATTGGTCAATTGTCTCCGAGAATCTGGAGAGTCAGGACAGCCTTTTCCCCGCGACGTGTTTTTGTCCGCGGTACAAGCAGAAAATTCAGCGTTCGTTAGAGCAGAGGTTGGCAATCGCTAAAATTTAATTAATTCTTTGTGAAACGCGGTAAATCTGCGACAGAGACATTTGATATGATGAAGCAGGCTTATCCAGATAATACTTTAGTAAGAAGTTGTGTGTTTCGGTGGCACAAGGCCCTTTCGGAGGGCCGGGAAGAGGTCGCCAATGAATACCGCGCTGGAAGACCTTCGACTTCGACAAACACCGACAATGTGACTCGTGTGCTCGAAGTTTTGAACTCTGACTATCTACTGAGTACTCGTTTAATTGCCCAAATGTTAAATTTCCCAAAAACTGTGGTTCATAACATTGTGACGGAGCACCACGACAATGCAGCGGCTCACACCTCCTTTCTTGTGACCAGCTAAATGACCCAGGCAGGTATCCTAACGCTTCCCCAGCCATCCTACATCCCAGATTTGGCCCCCCCCCGGACTTCTTTTTGTGTCCTCGCCGGAAAATACCGATGAAAAAAAATCATTTTGAAACGAATCATTTTGAAAAGTGGGGATCCAAGCAGCTTGTACCGCGGCTCTAAACGCCATTCCGGAGAATGCTTACCATGACGCCTTCAATGCTTGGAAATCGCCCTGGCAGCGCTGTATCGACGCAGGAAGAGCCTTTTTTGAAAGTTTTTCAAGAATTATAACGATTGGCTCAATAGTTTTTTTTTAATCGACTCAGTCCTATTACTTTCCGGACAGACCATGTATGTGATATATTTTGTTCAATATAAAAAAAAATGGGAAACAATCAAAATAACTTGTATGATTTTCATTAAAAACTCTGCATTTCCGTTTTAGAATCGTACATGTACGTGTAAACTTATAATATTGACGTCGAAAGAATTCGGACCATCTCTAAAACGTCATAGTAAATGGATATTAGAAGCACGTATTGATGTCAATCTACTTGGATTCATTTCGGCTTGTTCTATTTTTTAGTCTGTGTGGTAGCATCTTTGTAACATCTCCGTCACATTATAATTCGATTTCATTTTCTGAGTGCAAGTGTACAGCTGAAAACCACGGGAAACAAACCATATCTATTTCACTTGATTTGGATAAAAGTTCAATTATAATTTTAGAAATTTCACATACAAACTAAAAATGACTCATAGTTTCATGCTTTATTACGAAACTCAATATACAGGGTGTCCCATTTCCTTGGACGCACCCGGAACCAGGTGACAGCTGAGGTAATTCTAATATAGAGATGTAACATTCTCAGCGTCCCATTCCAATCCGTGGCCGAGTTATTAACGAAAAACGACAGCCAATCAGAGGGCTTCGTTAGGCCCGGCTGCGCGACAGTTCCCAATAGTACGGTACCCTACTGGTGCAGAACTTCTACTGTTGCGCGGCCGGGCCTAACGGAGCCCTCTGTGTGGCTATCGTTTTTCTTTAATAACTCGACTACGAATTGAGATAGGACATTGAGAATGTTACATCCCTATATTAGAATTACCTTAGCTATCACCTGGTTCCGGGTGCGTCCAAGGAAATGGGACACCCTGTATAAGCGCACATATGTAAAGGAATAAACGAGAAATGAATTCTTAGAGCTTTAATTGCTTTTCTCTAGTAGATACTATTTCGAAGCTCATCGCTGCATCCCACTAGAGAGCGTTCTTATCTCAATGTTCGTAAAAACATGAACATAAATGGTTTTTCCTCCCTGGTGTCTAAGCATTTTTTGTTGCAAAACCTAACCACTAAAGTTATAAATTAACGACGTTATGATCGTTCGTTGCTCGAATTCACTCCTTTCGAAAATCTTGATCACAAATCAATCTGTGACTAAATCATGTTAAAACCTAATAACTCACTATACAAAGGTCATAGAGATAAGCTGCGCCCACTGGGTTTGTAATGAGTACGTTATATCGTATGTATCACCGTACTCTTTCGATCGAACCTCGAATACGCATTATTATAATTACTTTTAAGTATTGACACGATCTCCAAAGACACCAGACCAAGGTAAACATTTTTTCTTCATTTTTTTAATTGCATTTTCAGAAAGATGCATTTGTTAAGAATGCTCTCATCAAATTTTGTAAAGAAAAAATGAAATTGACGGAGATGGATCATTTTATGTGAAACCTGTTGACACTGTTACACGGGTTTTCTACCTGGTCATCCTTTGTTGATCCCTATGAATCTTTATCCTCCCTTTAATTATTAAAGTTTAATATATTTCGGTTAATGTATTGTATTCGCTAGGAGGGAAAAGATGGGAAATTCCCGCTACTGAATTGAATAGAAACCAGGTAACCAAGCGTAGAAGAATCCGACACGAAAGAGTGGGTTGCTTTTCAGCAGGTGTACAGTTTGTATCTATCATTCGATTTATATCGTGTATTCTGTGTATCGTGATGGTTAAAAAATCAAAAAGACATGTCGTCGGGGAACCAACAAGAAGGAGTGATAGAAAACGGTCGAAATCGGTCCATCTAATAGATTAAAAGTGGAAAGAGAAGAGCCAAGAGCTAGCAGCAGCTCTGCAAGAAAGTTGAGCAGTCGCCAAGTAGATTCTGTTACGGCGAATCCAAGTGTTGGGTACAGACTGATAAATTTCATTGCTGTTTTTACGGCAATAAGTGCGCACGTGAAATGTAAAGTGTGTGGAAGTGATGTAGAATTTTGTGAATTTAGCCGAAGAGGACCTGGATTTAAAATTGTGATAACCTGCAAGTCCTGTACGCCAAAAGAAATCACGTCATGTCCGTTAATCCAAAATGCATACGAAATTAATCGTCGATTTATTTTTGCGATGCGATTGCTTGGAGTGTCATTGGCAGGTACAGAAAAGTTTTGTACTTTCACAGACTTGCAGCGCTCTATTTTTCAATCCTTCTATGATACTATTGTGGGACAGATTCATGACGCTACAGAATATATAAAGACAATGTCATTGAATCTAGCTGCTGAAGAAGAAAAAAAATAACCGCTCAAAAGTGTGGAAAAGTAGATGGATTAACAGTTTCTGGTGCAGGAACTTGGCGCAAACGCGGTTTCAGTTCGTTAGATCGTGTCACGACACTTATCCGGTATTACTCGGGAAAAATGATTGATATTTGTGTGAAATCTGCATACTGTAACGCATGCACTCTGTGGAAACGTAAAACTGATTCAGAGGAATATCAAAATTGGCTAGAAAACCATGCTGTATCCTGTAACGCAAGTCACGTCGGCTGTACGGCCAAAATGGAAACTGATGCTATGCTTGGGATGATTCAAAGAGCGGAGGAATTACACGGAACGAAGTACGTCAATTATATCGGGGACGGTGACACGAAAACATAAGAAAATCGTGCAAACTCTTCCGTATGATGTGAAGAAAAAAAATGTGTCAACCATGTTCAAAAACGAATTGGAACAAGATTGCGAAATTGTAAAAAAGGGAATAAGGACTTCGGGGGAAAGGGAAAGCTGGCTGTAAAGCTCATTGGAGAATTAACTGCATTCTACGGTCTTGCAATTCGTCGGAATAGTAATTCGTTGGAAGACATGAAAAAAAGAGCTGTCTGGGCTACATTCTATCACAAATGTCCCACAGACGCAAGTCCCCAACATCAGTATTGCCGGGAAGGAGAAGACTCGTGGTGTTCGTGGCAGCAGGCGAACGCCAAAGGAACATTAAACGATTCTACACATACTTCTGCATTGCCTGCAGGTGCCATTGAGGCAATAAAGCCGATATACGTAGACCTTAGTAAAGATGAGCTTCTTGAACGATGTCTAGGCGCGTTTCACCAGAATAACAACGAGTGTTTGAACTCTGTTATATGGAGATTTGCGCCAAAGACATCGTGGACCGGCAGACCCACAGTTGAAACTGCCGCTAATATTGCATCAATACTTCTCAACAATGGTCATATTGGCCTCATTAATGTATTACTACCAATATTGTCTAAACATTGATGAGAAGCGGTTATGCGACGCCGAGCACAAAGCTAAATAAACACGCATGGGGGTAGTCTGCGTGCAAAATACGGGAAAAATGACCCGTCTCTGGATGCTGAGGAGCAGTTTTATGGTCCAGGAATAGCTGATTGATGGTGAGAATCAAAACAAAAGATACAGATATAAAATTTAGATTGTATGTCGAATTATCCTTCAGCAAAATTTTGAATGCGCTTTTTCCGAAATTATATTTTTCAACGTGGTTGACAACATATTTAAAAAACTATTCATTCGATTTGCATTTACCAAATCTTAAAATGTTCGAGAATCCAGTCTCTATTGCCCCATGTCGGGATTTTTTTTATAAAAAGCTTCCTTCTATTTTTTTTTATAAACGATGAAAATTTGTGTGAAAATGGAAAATAAAATTCGCTGGTTCGTCATTTTTTGGTTAAATATCGAAATTGCCCTACGTGATGCTATAAACCAATATGTCTAATTTATGAATATATTATTTCTTTTATTTTTCAGATGAATGAGTATGGCTTACTTGCTGTGAACCATCAAGCAGCAACTTTGTCGGAATGTCCTTTTGGAAGCGGCATACACCGCAAACAATTCTTAAGATTCGAATAAAAAAAATGTGCAGTGTCTTCTATATGTATATGTTAAATATTAGTATCAATAAAAAAAACCGTTTATCGTTTGCTCGAAAAAAAATTAAGAAAAATACACCCTCGTACCGCGCGCGCACCTTGACCTGGCTCTTAAAGTGACATCCAAATATTAGGGGAAACTCGGCATTTCTTCAAGTATTCTTTCCGTTTGTCAAAATAAGCCTTGGAAGAAATATTCATACGTATTATTATCTGAGTTAATTGAATCATATTCATATGTGGTAATTACACTAATTATTAGTATGCAAAAATGGTTTATTAATACATGCAATATGTATATTAATATCTCTAACCACTATTTTTGTGTTAAAATTTGCAGTATCGATGTTTCAATGAACACATGGGATGATACATGTACAACAAGTTGTCTTCATCCAAAATGTATGTTATGGACCAAAGATCATTGACCTTTGCCGTAGGATTTGATGTATCATACTACTTTATGTATGACAACGTGTTAATTGTATTGTGTGTATTGTAGACATACCATGATTATGTTAAGCTCGCACCACACCGGTTCGATGAAACTTTTACAACTGTACATATGTCTATTTGGAGTGAATATTTCATACTTAATATTATAATATTTTGTCACTAATTGTAAGTATACTATATTCACATTTTTCTTTCGGTTTGAAATGCGCAAGTGTCAGGAAGTTCGGTTATGAGGATATTGAACCCTGTGATTAGGTCTTTAGCCTCTTTTTTATATAAATCTTACGGCAAATGTAATTAATGCGGTGATTATGTATAATAACAGACCTAACCGAACCTAACGGCACCAAACTTAGGGGTGAATTATATACATATATGTATATACAATTATACATAATCACCGGTTAATCATATTTATCGTAACATACATATACATATATTGAAGAGAATGGAATAGCGACTGCAAGTGTGCTTACAAGACGCAACGGATGGCAAGCGGAGTGACGAAACACTACCGACAAACAGAACAGAAGAAAATGGTAGGTTCGAAGCGATGACCCTAGTTTGTTGATTATTTACAGCAAGAAAAAAATAATTTTCCTTTGACGTTCTGGGAAAAATCATTCATTTTTCGTGTGCTCAAAAACGCACAGTCGGTCAATGGTTAAGGGGGGAGTTAGGGTTTGCATTATCGAAAAATCGATTTTTTTTCTTTGCTTTTTCTTATAGTTAAATATTGCGAGAGTATTCTCCCAAAATTTGAAGATAATCGGACCAAAACTCTCGAAGTTATTGACCAGTTAGTCGTTATATTTTCGGTCGCGCGTTTGCCGCTCAGTGATTTTATAACAGTAGTGTGGGATAGGGAAATCTGAATTGCGCGATTAAAAAGTATAAATGATAAGTGTTTAGACTGTGTGTCGAGGTGACACAAAAATCCATGGAAAAAACGGAGAAACAAATTACTCAGCGGCAAAGGGAAACGCACCGGAAAAGTGATCGATAATTTGAGTCGATACTACAGAACACGTTTACGACTTTCACGTTTTCAAAGTCGGTGACCACTGCCATTTGAAAAATACTTCACCGATTCCTTTCAAACTTGGTACGTATCTTCTATATATAAAATACCTCCCCCCAACGTTGAGTGTTTTTAAATCTATTTACATTGAAGGGTTTTTTTAACTAAAAAATGACGGAAATTTTAGTGAAAAATCGCAATTTTTGTTTCAAACGACCACCAAAAGTTTTAAAACGAAATACATAACAATTAGGGAACGTTGGGGGTAAGATTTAATGTTTTTCTATCTAAATTTTCTTGTTAATTTGATTTTGGATAATTTTCTGTTGAGATACAGTGGTCACCGCAAAACGTGTTTTTCGAAACGCGCTCTCGGAAAAGCTTCGTCACTGGCGTATTTGTTGATATTTTGCAACCCAAAAATTACATAATGTTGTTGAAAGACTAATATATAATGTGCAAAAGGTCCGAATAAATTTGCTTTATTCATACGTCCGAAAAAAAATCGCAAAGAAAGTGTTATTTTTTAGCCTGAAACCCTAACTCCCCCCTTAAATCAAACTGAACGTAATTTACCTGATATGTACAATTTGTCAAACTTCACAAACATGTGCCTCAGATCTTCGATTGTGGACGAAATCAAAAACTTAATGTTGCGGATACCCTAAATGTTTAAGCTATAATCACGCAAAATTTCATCCCCATCGGTGTATTTTGTACAATGCTGTGAAAAACGTTATAAATCATTTTGTAAAATATTATGAAAAAAATCTACTTTGTACGTTTCTTGCTGCATAATGGAAATTCCATCGCTGTTCTATCTTGGATATGTTACACGAGACACGCGACGGAAAGCATGCAGCGTCGAATGATACTCCTCTACTCTCTAACAATAAGATTTATGAGAAGAATAAACAGTTTTGTGTCGATTTGTACAAACCTGCTTTACAGAAACAGTTTATATGGCAGTTCTCAAACTTTAATACTTTTTATACCTAGCTAAATCTGTTGTACAATTTTTAAACTATCTGTAGAAAATCTTTAAAAAATAACAGATAATTAATTTCGGTACATCGATTGTGAACTTCATTTTTCACTGTGGGCAAAGAAATAATTGTTGGCAAGAAAGGATGAAAAAGCAAAGGGAATTGACAATTCGCGATAAAGACATCGATGATCATCTACATATTTCTCTTTGAATAATACTTATTCAAAAATGTCGTAAATTAAAAAAAATCAGGTATAATCAGAAGTAAAAGTTATTGTACGTGTTTGTTTAACGAACGCATATTGCAGTTCCATGACGCTAATGGTTTATTGTTAGTTCCTGATATGAAATTAACCATTTAATCCAATAGAAGCGTTTTCGTGGTATCATGCTTGTAGTTATTTACATTTTAAACACGGCCACGGGTCGTGACTTAGTATTACACGGAAACATAACATGCCTGTTAAAAGTCACAACATCAATATACACTATGTTCCGCGATTCGTGACAAAATCTGAAAGACGATGAGTCTTCGTGAAGAAATAAGTTGTAATTGCATAATTTGTTGTTCGATTAAACGTTGTGCATCGTTTTAATTCACATAAGCTATGTTGGAGAACGCACTGGTTATTATAAACTTTACAGTACATCAAGAGACAAGGTCTAGTCTCGGACCAAGTACGAGAGAAGTGAATTGGGAACAAATTTCACGATAAGTACTTGCTGTTTTGTAAAGAATCAGCCGCTTTTTGATACTACCATGAATCATGAATCATCACATATTGAATGATATGGAAAGTACTTCACGCAACGATAACATCATTGACGATCATGTTAAAATATCAGATTGAAATGCTCTTACTTAGGTAGGCGATGTCGTTATAAATTCGTTTATTAACTTATTGTTAGTAGGACGATATTGGTAATTTTCCCTTGTGTAAGAGGTATCAAAAGAAAACATTCAAAGAAATGAAGAAATGAGAAACAATCAAAGAACGAAAGCTTCACTCACTTGATCTTGAAAGAGTCTCTTAAATGTGTCCCTATTGTAGCGAGCAGTTTCCTCGCCAATGATCCGCAAACACTCTTTCAATGCTGCTGTTCTTCTTTTCTCGAGTAAACACTCCTCCTCCATGCAGCTCATGTTCTCCTCCATGTTCACACTTTTTTCAGATTCCTTATTTTCGATTCGGAACGGGAGTATTCCCTGGATAAATTCGACTCACTTTTTTGTTCCTTGCGTCACGCGCGATTTGCTTTCATTTTTGGCCGCGCTTGTTCGATTCCACTCGATACGTGAATTCCATTAACCGCCGCACACAGATATCACGCACATCACAGTGTTAATGCAATTAAGCTGGTCATTTTCGAAGTGTGCTACAATTGGACGATTCTGGCTTTGGGTCTGTTGAATTTTTTCAAACCTAGATCCAATTCATTAGCAATTAATGCGATGTACTATATTTTCTGCTGTTTTAGTAATTTTCGTTGGTTTATAGAATATCAGAGAATGAGTTCTTCCTAGATATTCTTTTTTTCTGTTTCTGTTTGGGTAGTTACTATTTATTCTGACAATTATTGAAACGCTGTTGATGGCGTTACTATTAACTAGTTACGTATACATATGTGAGCAAGTGGTTAAAAATAATATCAGTAAAATAGAGAAAACGCATTTACACATACAAATCTTATGTATCTATGTTTTAAAGAAAATATTCCAATTTTTCAAGGCGTTTTTATATCTTTAGGTCTTCATATATTTTTAATACTTTTTTATGAGTTTTTTATTAGTTTTTTTAATAGTTTTAATAGTTCAATGTTTTTACCGCTAATGGTACACTTTTGTCGCACTTTTCTCAGAATTGCTGAATGTCCGAAGATTCGTGAATGTTTAAATTCTGCAGGATGACTATATTTCACGGAAATACTTAACAGGAATGTTACACATAAAATGAATACGGAATATACCTAACCTTTAAAAGTTAAACTTTATGATATATATTTTTGGATAGGTTTTTACATTATTGTTTTAATTTGTTTCGTAGAATTTCTTTTTTCGAATGAAATACATATTGAACCGTCGCCACAAGATTAAAGTAATGCATTAAATTATTTTGTGTGGGTTTTTACGTTCCTGGTTTAATATATTTTTTATTCTAAGAACTTCTTGCACTGCGTCTTTCCTCTACAACTGAACGATATCAAATAAATATTCTTTTTAATATTTACAAACTTTGCCAATGTTTGTCCTTTATCTCGCGCAAGTTTAGTATTTTTGTGTGCACTTCAAAATACACAGGTCTTCAATCGCGTATATAATAATTTTAGTATTTGTACACTTCACACAGCGAGTCACTAATTATTCTGTCCTTATTACGAACAAACTAAAAAGTCATTTAAATTCTCAGAAATATATGTATTTATTTAACTGTTTCCTTTTATTTCGTTCTTCTTCGACCAGCGTTTAATGAACAAAAAAGATGGATTCCGAAAGGCATAACGATCAATTCTGGAAAATAATGATATCTTTATTTTTTATAGACCGAAAACTTTACGCGTTGATACATCGCGCTATACAATTTCTAAATAGGTAAAAATATTTTTACGTGTTCAAATTTATGTGTGTCGATAATTGAATGTGAAACGAAACAAACTTAAGTACTCTTATTAATATATTTTTGAACTCTTTCTGAAGATGTTATGTGTGAAACGCAACACAATTTTAAATGATTTAGTAGTTTAACAAAATAGTGGTATTTGTTACAATTGTATTGTATTCATCGTACAATAAAAACAAACTAACATTTCTTTATCAGTTTGTCGAATTTCACTTTAAATACACTTTGGAATCCACCTTCTCAACTTTTTTTTCTTTACTATTGGTATCACGATCAATCAAAATTGCACATTAAACGATGGAATTATATCGTTACTTTTTCTTTAAAATTTAAATATCAAGTAAAAGTTTGGAACTTAATGAACCACGTTTCCCCATTTATCGAGATTCTTCGGGTGAAAGTTCGGTAAGAAAAAAATGAACGCGACGTTTTCTTCTTTTCGTGTGATTACTACACGCTAACGACTCGGCCGTTACTGAATGAAAATCGTTGATCGAGAAACGAGTTGTGCTTCTGCAGGAGAGGAGAGCCGAGAGACCGAGAGAGGGACTTCGATTCAATGTCGACAAACAAGAAACGAAGAACGTAGAACCTTTCACTTTTTTGACAAGCCAATGGCTCCTTCATCTACTCATCTCTCGCTTCTTCTTCTTCCTCTTTTTTCTTCTGCCGCAGAAAATGTGTTCGTGCTCCAAAGGTACACAGACATGCAATGACGACCCGGGTCTGTAATACCGACTCTCATTTTACACCTCGTTATTTGTCAGATTGTCATTTAAAATTTTCTATTTCTCGTTATCGGATGTCGGAGCCTTTCTTTACCATTTTCGTGTCACGATCAACGTTCCTGTATTCTCTTTAAAATCCTTATCAACCTTTCGACGGTTTATTAAATTTACAAACTGTGTGAAGGCTGAAGAGAAATGATTATTTTGAAGAAATGTTATAATGTAAGATTGAATGATAGTAAATACGGTAAATCAAATAGTTCCGATTAGTCGCTGGACCTGACTCTCACTCAACGAACTGCCAAAGGGTTAAGTAGGAACGATATATAAATGTTGATGTATACATATACGGGGTGTTCCAGCTAACTTGATCATCCTGAATATCTAGCTTATGTTTAGTGGTAGAGGTGAGAAAAATTCTGTCTCATTAAAAAACTTTTTTCAGGGTTATATTTCTCGAGATTGCAAGGTCATCGATATATTTTTAAATGGTACTAGATATTCTTGTTACCATAAAGTGATAGTGGACGTGAAACCCCTTCCAACGACTTATTACACAATAACCTTTACGTGGCCTTGAGCACGGAAAATCCCAAAGTAATTGGAAATGGAATAAGTGATGAATTGATTATGCTAAATGGCAATGAAGAACAATGCGGAATGGAGGGAATTCGTGGCGTTCAAAACTGTGCAGCATTCGATTGAGACTTGTTTGAGAAACTTCATGATAACATTTATTCTCTTCGAACATTCAATGGATATATGATTAGTCTCCGCTAATGTTAATATGCTAAGTAAATAAGTTACTTATATTTTCAATGTCAAACAGTCTCAATTTGCAAATGCTGGTAGTATACTTTCAATTTTATTTACTACTATCACATCAATTGAGATTTTCATTGTCACCAATTTTTTATACTAATTGTAAGAGTTTTTGTTATTTTTGTGAAAACATTTTTAAGGATCTTGTTTGTACGCAGAGAGATATTCGAAAAGGAATCATCCTTCTCGAAAAAGTATTAATCGTATAGTTCAATTATTTCGTGACACTGGCAATGTTAATTCGCTCAAAAAGAAACGATCGAAAACTGTCATTGAGGAAGCAACAGAATATGCTGTGTTGACTGCAATAAGAAATGATCCACTCACGAGTTATCGGAAAATCGAAGATTATCATAGTATTTCGAAATTAACTTTGCACGGGATACTTAAAGTCACAAATTCCATTCGTTCCATGTTACTTTATATCAGAAGCTTCATGGCACCGACTTCCAAAATTGCGTGATATTTTGTAAGTGGGCAAATCTACAAATCCAAATGGACTACATTTTTTTCCGTCATGCTTTTCAAAGACGAATCAAATGTTACCAACCATGGGCAATTAAATAATGCATAACATGCACTACTGGTTACATTTTTTTATGGGAAGCACTTAAAGATATCGTTCACTAACATGTTCCCACCACAATCGTCATTATGAGGATATGCATTTGAGTTGCATATACTAATATTAGGCAGGAGACGATAAGAACGACCAGAGAATTATTTCTTTAGCATGTATGAAACTGTATCGAAGTCCGTGGTCCATTTTGAACACAAATTGAAAGTAATTTTCGCTGTTGTTAAACCACTGAGCATAATCAAATCCTAATTTATTTCATTCCCAATTATTTCTGGATTTTCCAAGCACGAGATCACGCGACGGTATCGCGACGATACAAATATATCGATCACCTCGGCATATCAAAAAATATGACCTTGAAAAAGATTGTTGTATGGGATAGAATTTGCTCTCGAACATAACATAACTTCTTTTGTCATTAAACATGAGTGAGGTATCCAAGGTGGTTAAGTTAGCTCGGACACTCTGTATATTCTGTTTATTGTACTGTATGGAGAAGAAATGTACATGTATGGAAGTGTACGAACTTTTAGCAACTAGTATTGCAAACGATAAATGTATTTAATCTACGATAACAAAAATTTAGAGGCCGTCCTTCATTGCGAATAAAAATAAACACTAACAATAAATGAAAGAAATTGATAAAACAAAAAACAAAATTTAAGAAATAGTTAGAAGTAATACCTTAATAAACCATAAATTGAATATCATCCATATGGTGGTAATAAGTTGTAAATGAATTTATACATTCTTCTGTAAAAAATAAATTATCTGGAGAATTATAATAACCCTATGAAGTTATTGTTAACTTATTTTATGGAATAGATGAAACTTGAATTGTTCAATTCAACAACTGTGACGAGACAGTCCACAATTGGGCTTCTTGTTTCCGTTTTTAAAAATTTATTACTGAAACAATTCGGCACATTCTAATTTACAGGCCGCACATTATGTTTTTCGAACGTTTTCCTTCACCCTTGTCTTTACTTTTGTCAGAAAGTTGTTCGACGTAAGTTCAAACGTATTTTCTCTTATATCATCATTATTTCAGTGCAGAAAGGAAATATGAAATTAAATTCCATTTTCAGGTTCATTAATACTGAAGTACTGACCGTATCGTACAATGAAAAGAAATGAAACTATTAGTATAAAATCCATTTCTGTATAATTTGGCATTTAATTTTTAGAACTAGATAGAATGAGAAAATAACTATTTATCTTGAATTAATTATGTAATATATTCGTTCAATTTTTACATCTATCTTCTGAGAAATAGATGCATTTATTAAATACTGACATTTAGTCGAAATTGAGAGCGTCCGTTTTGCTATTTGCAAAATAGTCGGCAAATAAAATATGTTTCGCATAATAAGATAGAAGCCACAAGCGTATTCCGATAAATACGAAGGTCGATAATAATTAAACTTAACACACAGTCATACATTCCAACTCCCTTAACTTGCGGTAATTTTCGGTTTGCCACTACTGATAACGTGAGAACCGAAACACGACGTGTCATAATCACGGAACGACTAAGGAAAGAAAGTCAATGAATATATTTGCACGCGGAAATATAGTAAGCATGTAAATAGCAGAAACCAGCACAGTGTTGTTATTCGTTCACACGAAATGTATAAACACACGTTTACGTTAACTTTGGGACGAAACGAATTTCTCCTTCAATCTCATATTTACCATCTCTTTCCATTTTTACACTTTATTTATATATAATATATAAACGTATCGGATAAAAATTGATAAAAAAATATAATGTGATTAGGTCCATGCGACCCAAATTGTTTAGATTTACGCAACAAAAATAGAAGTAGAGCAAGATGGCCAGAAAGTTAATTACTAACAAAAATATACAGTATAATATACTATATTAGAAATTAATCAGTGTTTTAGGTTGATCATGTTACTTAAATAAGTACAAATTTAATTACTGTTACGAGTATGAACTAATTGAGTGAATGAAGAAGATAAGAGGTAATGCCACATTATAAAAATGTTAAAATGTTAAGAAGGGTAGAATAACTTATTTAATAATAGTCTCATCTGCGATTGCAACAATTTTTATTGAAAACTTATTAACAGAGTTTAAGTAACTGAAATAGCTGCACTTGATGTTGTAGTAAAACGAATTACCGATGAAGTTGTAGAAATTAATAAAAATCGACAAAAGATTCGCTATTTCATGAACAGCATATTAGAGCAGTGTCAACCTTGTACTCGCGTAGACGGGTCAAGTGACAACGTCTTGTCTCGGACCAAGTACACAAGAGTCCTCGACTGACAGACTTGTATCTTTCTAGAAAAATTACATCGGGGTTCTCGAGGTATTCAAACGGCATTGAAACCGTAAATTTCCCGAAAAGTACGATAATATTCGTAAAGGCGGCGTCGAGTCGAATAATTTTGAAACTAATTACGACAAAAATTCAGCCACTTAAAAGATACTTACTTTCAAAAATAGTGGTTTTTTGTAAGAAACGTCATCTTCTTCTCCGTCTCTTTCTCATTCTCCTCCAGGACAGCTTTTCAGTTACGGAGCTCGTCGTATCCACCCGACGGTGACTTGCCCTAACTTACATCATACATTTTGACTCCTTGCGAGGATCAAGAGACAAGGTCTTGTCTCGGGCCAAGTACAAGAGAACCCGTATGGCAAGACCTTGACTCTATTCCGGAAACATTAGATCGGGGTTTTCGGGGTATTCAAACGGCATGAAAGCGGCAAATTTTCCAAAAAGTGCAATGATATTCTTAAAGGCGCCGTCGAGACGAGTCGATTGAGACTAATTACAAAAACATCGGTCCACCCAGTTACGAGAAATTTGTTGTCCAAAGTACGACTTTTTGATGTAATAAGTTGTCTGCTTCGTTTTTTCCAGTGTCACACAATCGATCGTGCGAGTTCTGTCGGTGTCAAACCCGAACTAACAGATTTTCATACCATGCGACGATAATTTTTCTGCCGGTAATGTAGATTTTTATATGTAATCTGTTGGAGACATGCCGGAAAAAATCAAGAGACAAGGTCTTGTCTCTGATCAAGTACAATCAACAGCATAAATGGTTTCACTGCGGGGTACGGGGTGCGCACGTGTATCCACAACTACTAATGCTTGCTTCACCTAGGTGATTTTCATGCCCTCTCTTTCTATTAATTCGTTTCTCTCTCTGACGTGTGTTGCAGCATAGTAACAAGTGATAACGATTACTTCATTTCTTTTTTTTCGTCACACCGTCACACTAATTCTATCGAGGCACACGAACTTAGGCCGGACAGGCATGTGTGAGAGCGTGATCGTCAATCGAGGAAGGCATCAAACGCGGTTTTCGCCATGGTCCGAATTTTTCTCGCATAAGAGCCTCTCTTTCCTTTATCTGCTGTCGCGCTCGCACTCCGATCGCGGCTGACAGACGATGGCCGAGCTCAGGTGTGTCGGTGCGCCTTCGTCGATCGCGATCGTTCATTCGTATTCTTCGGGACATTTCGAATTATTTTATCGGACATTTAATATTTCTAGCTAATTTTTGATCCCATAATAGATTTTCAATAAAATGATATATTATGACAATTATATGTTTTTCAATTATTTATTTAAAGTTACAGTATTGTCTCGGTAAATAAGGAATAAATTTCGCGAAATATTGAATTCTGGGGATTAATATAATGCGAAAGGAATGACTAAGAAACATCTAATTATTATTCCATTTCTATTTAATTAAAATTCAGCGACACTGTGGGATCAAATATTGGACATAAGTGCTAAATGCCAGATAAAATGATTAGAAAAATGTTTCGAATAAAATGAAAGAGTCGCCGCGGCCGGCAAAGACACACCGTCGCACTTACTCTCGGCGATCGTAGTGCAAGCACTGCAAGCGCGACAGACAGAACGAAGAAAAGAAAGGCTCTTATGCAAGACAAATTCAGACGATGATGAATTCCGCATTGATACCTTCCTCGTCGTCAAACGTGCTATCACACATGCTTGCTCGGCCCACGTTCGTGTGTTTGGCTAGTGCGAACGCGACGTAGCGACGGAAAGATAGAGACAAAGTATGCAGTTGAATGCAGTGTTGTTGATATCCCGAGCCATAGTACGCCACAAAGAAAACGAATTATACGAAAGAGCGGGAAAGAAAGACACGTTCGTGATGCACGCATTAGTACGTAATTCAGAAAATATCAAACTGTTATGAATAATTTATACATTTAATATAATGGTTGCTTAAATCGTTATAAAAAGGTATTTAGTTTCTAGAACTTCGATACATGTCAAAGCGTCTCTTAAAATGTCTACAAACTTTTTTTAGTACATAATCAAATTGTTCTGTAAACCGGTCTTCCATGATAAAGTCAGCAAATTTTTGAGTCTGTCCGAAACGTGTAGTTATCGGTACTGTTAACAAATTTTTGTTACATGTTTTGCATTGAAACTTTACTATCTTGGATATCGAATCTCTAAATTGTTCCGATCTGTTTGTAACAGTGTTATGATATTACCTACTGTTTAATATTTTGGTAATTCCTTCAAATGTATTTTCTCTTTCAATATTACCCACAATATATGCAATTTTTTAAACAAGGTCTAACATGCTGCGAGAATCTTGTACATTTGATCTGAAACGCAACTATAGATTGAAATTTTCCTGGCTCCGGAAGAGTCTCTGATTTTTTTTATCACTTCGTTAAAAAACTTTTTGAAATTTTATAAATACATAATTCTTATTACTATATTTCTTAAAAGGAAATAACGATTAAAGGAAAATTTGGTATATTCCTACACATCATCGTATATCATCGTATATCACCATATTAATCAGATCCGTTTATTCCTTTATGTTCCTACATTCTTTTATTCCTTCATTCCTGTATTTCCTTATTTATTCCTTGGTACCTGCATTCCCTTATTCTTTCATTCCCTGATTTCTTTAAAAACAAGTATTTTAATAAAACCAATACTATACTTAACAATATTCTATGAATGGAGTGAAATCAGTAAAAAGCATCGAAAATGCAAAGGTATAGGCCAAGTACAGGAGGATGTGACTTTGGAATAGCTTGCTCGTTAACATAAACTTCATTATACGAAGTATTTGAAATCCAACAAATGCGAGCAAGTACAAATTATTGTACAGCGTCGCGCCGCTGGGCCCTACAGAGCCCTATGATTCGCTATCGTTTTTCGTTAATAACTCGGTCACGAATTAAGATACGACATTACGAATGTCACTTCTCTGTATTAGAATTACCTCAGTTATCACCTGGTTCAAGGACGTGCACGTTAGCTGGGACACCCTGTACATATGTTCTAGCACCGATGTTCCCCTCTATCACTCGTCGTGGATATGGTTTAAAAAAGAAACATCTACCGACGGTCATGGCGGTAACAGATAATGTAATCGATTATCTTCATTGGGATGATCCAAACGAGTTGGTAAACCGTCTCAGACTATTGGTTTCTTCGCAAGGTGCTGGACATACAGGACATGATAATGAAATAATGTCTATAATCGAGGAACTTCGTGAGGCCGGGCTCATTATCAATTAACCTTTCATTAGTGATTGTGCTATCGACAAGAAATCATGTCGATCAATAACTTCGGTAAAGTCTTAAGATACAATGAATCGAAATCGGCGAAAATATCGCCCACGGTTATGTCATCTTTGAGAAATTATATTCGCAATAACACATTGCACTTGGTTGGTGATTCATTCAATGCGCGTGGAAAGAAGATAACGTGCTCGGTGAATCCTGCGCAGGCACGCGATGTAACAATAATTTCCTATGTTCTGAAGAAAGTGGATGAAAATATTAAAAATGCGTTGTGTCGGCAAATAACTGGTGATGATAACAATAATACATATGATACGGCAATGCATATTATTCGTAATGTCGGAGCACCTATAAAAAGTAGCGATGCAGCAACAAAGGTATACTGTGGGCCAAAACATACCTGGACCATCTCAGGGGGGTAGTGCGGCGAGGGGACTGACTTTGCCTTTGCGCCGCGCCACGACAGACGAATCGCGCGAGGCAAAATCAATCCCCTCGCCGCACTTCCCGCCGAGATGGTTCAGGATCCGTTAGGCGGCGTTTACGTAGACACACTAGTACAAGAAAGAACACATCTACATATAAAGGAGCTTGCAAAGGTTAAGGGGTTACACCAGTGTAAAATTTTCAAAAAATCGATTTTTTTTTATTAACTCACAAGGTACTTTGAACCTTCAAGAATATGAGGCAAAACGTTTTATACCTGAAAACAATTTTTTTGTATGAAATTTTGCGCTTTTCCGCAAGCGCCTCGAACGTCTTTTATGCGACGAACAGCGGTAAATGTAACTTTGAGTGAATTTCATCATAAATCGCCATTACCTGAAGAAGTGTACAAAGCTAACATACCAATTTATGATGAATTGAGTCGTAATGAGTTGTTAAATCGCGGCTTAGGAGGCTACACGCAGAATAGTAATGAAAGTTTCAATGCTACAGTTTGGAATTTAGCTCCTAAGTCTCGTTCAAGTGGTAAAAACGTCAATGATGGTCTAACTAGTATATTACGAGTTATGAAGGTTTTAGAGATGGATATCGGCTTTCAATCTTATGATTTTTGCCTTGAAAGTGATGCTAAGTGAGTCGAGCAGGCCGAGTTGTTGTTGGCCGATGAGGCAAAAGCAGCGCGATCCAACATCAAATGTTTAAGAAAAGAGGATCAGGAGAAATTTTTGGACCAGGAAGGACAGCTTTATGGTCCTGGGATTGCAGAATAATGTTAACAAATTTTTTTCAGTCGATTTTTTAACCTTTTCACGTCTAAAACTCATTTTAAAACTTTAAATGCGTTTTTCTCGAAACACGATTTTTCAAATCGGCACGCAGCATAACTCCATCAATTTTGCATATTTTCATATAAAATTTTATACATATCTTTGCAACAACATTTTGAAGGGAAACACGTACGGAATTTTCGATATGTTAATTAGAAAAATTTTTATAACTAAATAACTGCTGTTTTTTTTGGCGAAAAAGTGAGTTTTAACTTCAAACAACTGCCAAATATCCAAAAATTCGTATTTTTTAAAATCCGTACGTGTTTCTCTAGCTATACTCATGCAGATTAAGAAAAAAATTTTTTTTTTGTAATAGTTTCAAAATTGCACGTGCTCTAGTGCGTGCCGTGGAACGCGTTTTTGTCAAGATGTCTCAGGAAAATTATTGTAGAGCCGCCATTTTGAATTACTTTTTGGTGAAAAAAAAATTTTTTTTGTACTTAAATGTATGCTTAACAACATACTGTAAGAGTTTTTTGTTAGCGCCTTTCCATATTTCCAAAAAAAATTCATGAAAATAGCGCTTTTTTTCGGCTGTTACACTGGTGTAACCCCTTAAGAACTACCTCATCGCTAAAATTAATGCGGTAAATGATCTATTTAAAAAATTAGATGGATCAATTCCTAAATAGCTGCATAATATGAAAACGTCCATTAAGTTTGGGTTATCTAAAGCTTTATCCACTATTAAAGATTTAGGAAATCTGGAATATTATTTAGGGAATCCAGTTAATATGCCTTCGGAACCTGGGATTGCATTAGTTAAGGAAAATTCGGAAAGTCAAAATAAGGAGTATCCTTATCGCGAATTGGTAGGTAGCTTGATGTATCTTACTGTGGTATCTAGACTTGACATACGCTATGCGGTAAGTTACCTAAGCCAGTTTAATAATTGTTACGGAAAGACACACTGGGAAGCTGCTAAAAGGGTGCTTAGGTACCTTAAGGGAACTAATGATTATTCTTTAGTTTATCGGTCAGGTAACGGTTTGTAGACAGGTTATACGGATGCTGATTGGGGAGGCTGTGTGATTGACCGAAACTCCTTTACCGGTTGTTCCTTTTATTTTTGCGGAGCCCCGATCACATGGGGGGGCACGAAAGCAGCGGACAATTGCGTTATCCTCGACTGGGGCCGAATATATTGCCATTACGGATGCCGCTAAGGAGGCCATTTACCTTACTAACACATTTGAGGAGCTTGGGGTACAGACCGAACTCGATGTGACAATTTATAACGACAATGCGAGCGCGTTAAAGTTGGTCGAGAATCCGGTATACCATGCGAGGACCAAACATATGGCAATTAAGCATTATTTTTTGAAAGAAATTTTATGTGCGAAAAGGTTTAATTTTAAGTATTTGTGTACGGAAGATATGGTCGCAGATGTGTTAACCAAAGCTTTAAATGGGCCAAAACATTACAAGTTTACCAAAGCATTAGGTTTAGTTGATTAATATATATTTTTTGGTGAATGTGTATAAATTCAAATTTTGTTATTTTATTTTAAGGGGAAGTGTTAGAAGGGGGGCCTCGCAATAGATGGCGTTAAGAACTGCGTGTTCTTTTGTTTTAGACCGTTGAGTAAAAACGGAGTTCCTTTTGCTTTATTGCGTGCTAATCGTTCACGTGCCCATTGCGTACTTCGATATAAAGTCTTTTAATTATAAAAGTGTGTTTAAGTTCAAGAACCGCGCAACGTGCGTTATTCGATTGAAATGAAAACCAATTTCTGTATCGACTGTATAAGGAGAGGTTTCTCTCCATCCAATTTGTTCAAATAAAACCACATTCTATACTACATTCTATATTCAATAATTAACACATTCGTTGTTAATGACCTACTACATCTTTTTAAGTTATATAGCTGGTGCCAAGAAGAAATAAAGTTTTTATGTCAAATCATACAATTAATATTTTCAAAGATATACGTAATTCATTATTCTCTGAATTTTTAATTTAATGTTATCTCTATTTGCGATAGGTTTATAGATTGGGAGATAAGTTCCCTTTAATTGCAACGAATAATCAGTTAGGAACATAATTAACCAAATTTTCTAGCGTTCTTTCTTATTTTAATAATAGAATTGTGTACTAAACAGTCGATTTAAATTTACCCAATCCGACTTCTAGTTTTAGAAAGGTGAATGCATTACCGACTGCGAAAATGAATACAATACAATAGAAAAATTACAACAAATTGTTTTATTCGAGTGAAATTTAATTCTGTCCTAGTGATTCATTTTCCACAAGATAATTTCGAAGTACAAGAATGAAAACTTTGGAAATTGATCAGCAATGAAGTCTGAAGTGTGCATTATTCTACTTCGATCCATACAGGGAATACAGGACGCGCGTGCGCGTTGGTTTCGCGCATGCACGTTTTCAACGCTTTTCTCGTGTGGTGCACCTTCGTTTCTGATTTCCCGTTTCCCGCAAGCATGTTCGTGAAAAATGAGACAAGAATGCAAGTTGATACTTAAAACGTCATCGAGAATGGAGTGTCTTTCCTCGGAGCCGATCTGACGGCCCTCTGTTTTTTGGATATCCGGAAATATTTTGGAAATCGTCGAAGAGCAAGGTTTGTTTTCTCTTCACTCGATACTAGGCTACTATATATATATACACACAAACATTGTAGCCTAGTATATATACAGAAAGCGAATGTTTTAAAAACTGTCTGAAATTTCACTGACACCCGACAGGAAATAGAAAAAATTCTATAGATCGTCGAAACCCAAAATCTACTTCCCAAAAATAAAGATAAGTTCGGAAAGTCGTCAAAAAATTACTGGTGAACGCAACAAAAAGTTTCAATTTGACACATACGACGAAGTATTCGTAGAAACTTTTAAACCATGACAATCTGTGACGAAAGTGTTATAAATATAAATTTTTAATAAGAATTTTTCATAGAGCTTGTAGTTAGCGATGAAAGTCCAAGAGTGCTTTATTTATTTTATATTACATACATATAATATGGATCTAGTCATGTGTAATAATACATTTATTTGTATTTTTGTATAATATTATCCGCTGATTAAGTAAACAGTTGTCAATAAAATTCGATGGACAATATTTAACTATTTAAATATGTACATGGCATAGAAATACATGTTTTTAAGATTGAGTGAGGCAATTTTCTAATTTATGAATAGAAACTGAAACCTCTTTCTTCTCCGTATAACTATGTAAAATACGATAGTTTATTTATGTTTCACCAATAAATTCATGATAAGGCTCTCGTATAATCATGATTATTTTAATTTCAATAATTTGTTCACAGTATATTATTAATGGGAAAAACTTGTTACTTTAATTCGAGATAAACTGTTGCATACCTCTAGAGAAAAAGTTTCGAAACGTTGGAGCAATGAAATAATTTATCTCTACATGAACTCCTAACCCCCGGATAACACGACACTCCCACAATATGGTTTCGTTCTAACTATAATTAGAGAATTAGGAAAAATTTCCTTGTAACAAAATATTTCTACAAATTTTGAACATCAGAGAATTAGGGGCTATCTGCATAAAAGAAATACATCATTAAAGCTTTTAAGAACAAGCACCATCCCAATCGATATTTTATGTCATACTAGATTTGCGACAGAATTTTAGAATGTCAAATGCATTTTCTACTTGAACGATTAAACCAATATTTTAACATTTTCGCTAGGCTCTTCTTTTAATTACATCTTACTTGCATAGTTTACAAAATTTCGCTATTTTATATTATTATTAAATCTTTTTTAAGATATTTAAAATATTTCTATTTTGTGAAATAACTTGTGGGCTCGAACAATGCATGCCGGAAGAAAAAGGAAAGGCAGTTCACCTCACTAGAACTAAAAAAAATACAGATTTTGGAACATCTTAGGAAGGCGAAAAAAGTATCGTAACCTAAGTGAAGCAATGATCCATACTATACAAAAAAATGAACAATGAATTAGGGCCTCCGTTGTTGCGGGCTGCCCTATCTCTGCAAACATTGCAGTTCGCCCCACAGTACTTATACTTGAAAAAAAGGGGGAAACAAATATTTGGATTGATAACTGCTCCAAGAAACGCTCACTTCAATGCTAATAAACATAAAGCCGTACAAATTTAAAACTTCTTAAAAGAAAATGGAGAATCTCCTACCAACCTAGACTTTATTGCCAACAAAGGAAGGTCCGATTGGTTGCGAAAGCACTTTTTATTAGAAAACATAAAAATTCAAGAAGAAAAGTGAATCGATTGATTATGATGCTGCTATAAAATTATCCAAAAGAATTATTGAACAGGGTGGCTATACAGTCCATCAGGTTTTTAATGCCGATAAGGCCGGACATTGGTGGAAAAAAATGCCCATGAGAACATTTATCTAAAAAAAGAAAAGAGATTTTCCAGATTTTGAGGTATCATAAGAAAGGGTAACATTACTTATGTGCAGTGATGCGTCGGGTGATCACGTGGTAAAACCCATGTTGGTTTACAAGTCTCTGAATCCCAGTGCAATGAAAAACGTAAATAAGGGTGCTTTACCGGTCTATTGGACTGCAAATAAAAGAACGTGGGTAACCGCTTATTTATTTAAAAAGTGGTTTCTAATTTTTTTTTTACCAAGTGCGGAAACCTAGTTAAAGCAGAGGAATCCAGGGTTTAAAGTTCTACGGATATTGGACACCACAGCAAACCATATGAAAGACCTAACTAACCGAAATATCGAAATAATATTCTTACCTCCGAATACAACGTTGTTACTTCAACCGTTAGATCAAGGAATTAAAGCTGCGTTTAAAATTCATTACATCAGGGAATCGTTGCGATGGATTTTGAATGAAGTCGATGACGAATCTGTAGAAGTTATGGCTGCATGGAAACACTTTAAAATTTTGGACTATATTAATCTCGTATCTTCAACCATAAACGAAATAAGAACGTCAACATGGAATGTCTGCTGGAAAAATGTACGACTAGAGTCAGTTCCAAATAAAAATCTAATCGAGCCGAAAGAAAACAAAATGGGTGCAACAGTGCCACTTGCTAAATCTCTAAGAGAGGCAGGTTTTGACAAGATGAATTCTGAAAATATTCCAGGATTATTGGTGGAAAAAGAGACTAATGAAGTAAATGAGATGGAAATGATATTTGGGAATGAAATTTATTCGGAGGACGATAGTACAGATGGTAACGACGAAATGAAACATTTTCTCCTCAAAAGCGTAAAGTGCTTAGCTCGTTACCGTTAAATTTATAAAGATCTCTCAACTCGACGCAAAGAGTAAAAAATAACAGACTTTTTGCAAAAAGAAAAGCATGGAAATGAAGGTGCTGGTGAACAAACCTCAGAGGATGAGGATATTTTACCAAAAAGAAAACACACTTGTTCAATAATGCTTACTTATTAATAATGACAAAAAAGACATTATGTAATATTATCTGCAATAAGTAGCTATTTTTCATCCTTTGTTGTTTTAATAACTATATTGCTCTTTGTTATAAAAAAATAGTACAGTTTCTTTAAGAGAGGATTCTGCTACATCGGCTAAAAGGAATTGGATTTTTTTTTTTCATTTACAAGTCATTAGAACGATATTTGGAAAATATACACTAAAAGTTACTAGTCAAAACTCAAAATATTTTCGGGAATATGACCAATTTTCCATCTGCATACTGAACGCACGAGCACGTGTGACTCTGTCTGCTGTGTTTCGATCTTTTCTTGCACGGTCGTTTTTTTTTTCTGTCGCTTGTTTACAAACAGTAATAGTAATAAGAGATACCGACTTTTACGCTTTTGTATTTATTACTTTACAGTGTTCTATAAAATGATAGTTGGTATTGCGTTACAGGAGAGTTCATTGTAAAATTTTCAATATATTTTCACAAAAGGGGTTTTTCGAAATTGATTTTTCGAAATTAATTTAGAAACAATGTACTCGATTTTCTTTATTTACTCTCGTCGAGAATGCTTAAATTTTCTTAAATTTTGCCAATGGAACAATTCATATCAGCGAAATAAGAGCAATAATGAATGGTAAAAAATTAACATTTGGATTTAAAGCTGTCTTATTTTTACAAATTTGAAATTTTTTAAGTTTGTAACCGACGATAGAATGTTATCAACTAATAAATAAAAATTGGATCATGTGTTTTCGGTTATTAGAGCTAGTACAATCGCCAACTTTGAACACTACCACCGCGCCATCGCTCTATGTATAATTATCTCTCTCCAGCGGCAAATCTATTGCTTTAAAAATTTGGACATTTACATACATATATCAAATATGTCCTAATATAACATAAAAGTTTGGAATAAAAATGCCTTACATTTTATTTTACATTCATTTCTAAAAACACTTAGACTTTTGTATTCTACAGCAGGATCTGCCCTTAATTTTTAGAACGTACACCCGTGTTTGGTATTATTTCTTTGTTTCGTATAACTCAAACTCGCATACCACAGCATTTTTCAAGAATCTAGCGACCACGTTTTTTTAAATTATTTGTATATCTAATACATTTTTTTTCTACGATTTTTAAAGAATATAAAGTGTTGCTTAGACAGTAAGCATACAACTTGTTACTTTCATCGCAACACTAGTTTTAAAGTCTGTGAAATTACTATTCGTTAGAGTACATTATATATGTATATGTAAATGGCGAATTGAATGTAATAGCTAAAGATCAATAAAATGGCAACACGCAAAATTTCTAAGCGGAAGATCTGAACTCACAAAATTGTGATCACGAAAAGTCACCGTAAGGATTGAGGACTTTGTCAAAGTGTAATGTTTTTTATATTAACGAACTTGTAATTTACATTTATCGAATATTAAACGATATGTTCCAAATTACTTTGTTACCAGAGAAGAAATGTCCAGACGTAGAAATTTAAAGAAGCTCAGAAGTATAATGTTCAAGCATTCGCGAGAACAGAAATACATACATACATATATATTGGTATGTAGAAAGTCGAACTTCGAATTTTGTCTAGGCTTGAGCCTCTCTTGATTGAATTGAATGTGCATAAATTTCCATTAAAATGAATATCCTGAGGTTAGAAACTGAGTAATTAAAAAGTTTTTTGTATTAAAGAGAATTGTTTCCCCTTTTCCCGGAAGACGAACATTTTCCAGTCGCGACAGATTTTCAGGCTACACGCACAGTGCAGACTGTTATTTAATGATTTAAAATTGAAATCCGTTTTCCTCCGAAGGATGATAATTGGTGATTGTTTTTGATTTCAGATGGTTTGCTGCAAGGTGGGACGCGTTTTGAGTGTAATTGTTTTGTGGGTGTTTGTGGCGATCGAGTGCTATAATGTGCCGTGCGCGTTTAACACGATGTGCATGTGTTGGGTGCAAGACGACGAGGACTTCACGAAAATGGACATCAGTTGCATGGGAGTTCCATTCGCCAGATTTCCTGGTAAATAATTTTATTGTATACGTAGAGGGTGCATACCACCTTTCACGACATGTGAATTACCATAGGCAAATGAAATTAATTCCGATTTTAGAACAATCGAAATAACAATATCATGTTTTGTGCCAAAACACTTGATTAATACTTAACTTTTTTATAATTAATTTATTTTCATAAATAAAATTTATTCCATAAAAATTTAAATTTCTAAAAAATATAAAATTAAAATTCAATTTTCTTAATAATTTGGTTTAACATCATTGAACGACGCAAATTAATTGTAATTAATACTTTTATACGATTGATCGTTCTAAAACAGATCGTCGGCATTACATCAATGTAAATACTTTAATTTTTGTATTGTTAGGTTAATCGATGCAGCAAATGAACAGCTGTTACCGTTCCCACATTCTTCCTATATTTCTTTTACATATTTCCTGAGGTGGTGCTGATTGTTTATCTCCATTTTCTGTCGTTTTTTGAATTTGCAGTCGACAATTTTGTCGTTTCCCCATGGGTTTTCTTTATCGTCTGCAGTGAGTTTACGTAAACCAGTATGCGATATCTGTAAAATGTTAAGCTAAAACTGATTATTTACAAAGTATAATTTGCCACTTAAAATAATGGCTTAGGATGTAATAAATTATCTAAAAGAACGTATAGTATTGAAAAATATACGCAATGATGAATCCAGATGATACTAGGAAGAAAACTGCGGTTTCTTGTCTATTCTACCATTTGATTGCCAACGGTTATTTTGTTACTTACAAGGGAACATACCCAAGTGTCCGGAGCCGATTTTAATGAAACTTCGTACGTTTGTTAAACACGCGAAAATAATCGATACGTATTTTTTTATACGTGCCGAATCGCACGTTTAAGGGGTGAAAACACCCTTCAAAGTTACCCCAGAAATGTGCTAACTCGTAAACTATCGTAGATAGAAAAAATGTTGTAGGGAAAAGTTTCATGATTTTTGGCATACACAAGGAATATGTTTACAAATTGTTTAAAAAATTATTTATTTATAACAAAAAAATTAATTGCAACTTTGTTTTACGCGATATGAACATTTCTATAATGACATAAAAGAACGGAAATTCGTTGCTGAATCCAACGGTATATAATATGTTATCGTTCCCTCTCGGAATTCTCCGTATATTTGTATAATACATGCGCGCACTACGCAAATCACCGAAGCGGCCGGCGCGCGACGAATTGCAGAGTTAGTCTACAAAATCATATCTTAATCAATTACGTCGTAAACAAGCAGCTTGATAAGAAATGACTAATTTATGTACACATGGTACAGTGCTGGGCAAAGTCCGAATTTATTTTGAGGTATTTTGTCCTCATCCAATCTTCTGCCAAATAATATGAACACAGACCATATAAGAGATCTACATATATACTAAAAATGTCAAAGGACTTAAAATAAATGTACTATTACAATTTCTATGAAACATATTGTTCACAAAAATGATATTCCTCGAAGATGTGCTGAAAACAAAGTGATTTGTTGCACCATGCACGTGTAATAATGGCAGGTTTGCCACATATTTCGTAAACCTTTTTATTTTTACGTGTTTAAGTTTTATTACTTTCTTGGTACTAGAAACGTATGAATTATCTAGTAATGCATAATTTATCAGTCTTCAATGATAATTATTCATACATTATGTTTCACTGCAATTACGAAATATTTGGTTCTAAAAAATGTTCCAGATATTAATGAAAAATAATTATAAGGGAACAATTATATCAGAGAATAAAATTAGTAAAGTTAATTTTTATTGCAACCTAGCGCCTACTTTTTATTAAAATTTGGAACAGTCAGGAATAATATTCTAGAATAAATAGCGCTACAAAGGAACCTTTACCAAAATAAGATTAGTGTACTTTGCAGAAACATCGTTCATTAATTTTTTTATTTCTTTAGCGGTATAAGTTACTACTGATAACTCTACGATATAAAGAAAACAAATATAGATAAAGATAAATAGCGATATGTATTCAAGCCACTTTATAAACGGAGTTTCAAGTGTGAGGCTACAGTCTTGAAAGAATTTGCAAGTACTATCGAACTACACCCGCAAAACCATTATGGCAAGAATAAATCCCATCAACGTTATTAATCTTCTATTGGCTGATTTTTGTAACAGTGGTACGCTTGACACTCCAGTGACCGACGTCGAAAAACGCGTAAAGGATGTTTTAGCAGATATTCTTCATAGCGCTATAGAAGACAATTCATTTGAATCGGAACAGTTTATACAATTAGATTTCGATAATCAGTTTGGAGTCCGTGATGCCTCTGCGGTTGAAGATTTCAATGTAGAACTGGAAGAAAGTGCATTGTTGTCGTCCTCTATATGCGAAACAAATGAAGATATAAATTTTAACTATAAGAAAAATGCTGTTGAACACTGGATGAGTGGAAAAAATGGAAAACGTACATTAATATCAGTAAAACACAGTTTTAGAAAGGTGAAATCAGAACGGCAATTACGTCGGTGGATGGAACAAGTACGCCGAGGTGGATCTCGTAAGGATAAATTATTACGTATAAGCGCATACACGTTACAAACCTTTACTGAAGCCAGGGATAAACAATTAATAGTGCATGACGTAGACTTGCAGCGTTGGGCTTTAGACGCCCGAAGGCAAATTGGGCTTGAAGGGTTTGTTGCATCTTCCCATTGGTTGTGGAATTTTAAAAATATACATGGAATCGTATCACGCAAGATTACAAAATTTGTCACAAAACAGGGAATTCAGCAACAGGAAGGACAAAACATTCAAGGTGCGCTTTTCGTCAAGCATGTAAAAATACAATTAATGCTACATGGGCCACAGAATGTATACAATTCTGATCAAAGTGGGTTTAATTTAGAACTTCATTCTGGTCGCACATTAGCCCAACGAGGATGTAAAAAGGTTGAAAGTGTGGTACAGTCAGTGTCATCGATAACGCATAGTTATACGATTCAACCTACGATATCCGCAAGTGGCAAATTGCTTTCGCCTCTTTTACTCGTACTGAAGGAAGTCACCGGAGAGTTTGGACCAGGAATAAAAGAAACCATGTTTAAGGCGAAGAACATATATACTCTGGCCTCAAAATCTGGAAAATTGACAACAGCACATGCAAAAACATGGTTACAAGACGTATTTATTCCTAATGTTGGCTCCATAAGTGTATTATTATTGGATTCGTGGGGAGGACACTGTTGTCGAACAATTTCTGAAGCAACACCAGAAAATAGAGAAGTCAAACATTTCGTGATACCTAAAGGCACAACGGGAAGTATACAACCTTTGGATGTATATGGATTTCGTGTATGGAAAAGTTTCATAAAACGTTTCTCGGACATGGTTTTGCTTTTCGGTTATGATGTTAATCTTCATTTGAGAGATAACATCATAAAGTTACAATCGCTCACGCATAATCAGTTTTCATCACCGAGATTCGTAAATCTTTTTAAATATGCTTGGTTTAAGAGCGGATATATAGAAGAAAGGCCTCCGGAATTTGAAAACCCTGCACAATTTTGTTTTGATACAAATGCAAAACCTGTTTGCGATATATGTGGCAAACCTGCCATGATTACATGTGCCTGGTGCAAAAAATCACTTTGTTTTCAGCACTTCTTCGAGGAATATCATTTTTGTGAACAATATGTTTCATAGAAATTGTAATAGTACATTTATTTTAAGTCCTTTGCCGATTTTAGTATATACATATATAGATCACTTATATGGTCTTCGTTCATATTACTTGGCAGAAGATTGGAAGAGGACAAAATACCTCAAAATAAATTCGGACTTTGCACAGCTCGGTATTATGTGTACATAAATTAATCATTTCTTATCAAGCTGCTTGTTTACGACGTAATTGATTAAGATATAATTTTGTAGACTAACTCTGCAATTCGTCGCGCGCCGGCCGCTTCGATGATTTGCGTAGTGCGCGCATGTATTATACAAATATACGAAGAATTCCGAGAGGGAACTATAACATATTATGTATGTATTTGTATTACGCCGATCCCCTTGGGGTTACAGCCCTTCTTCAACTTATTCTACTTCCTTATACTAACTTATTCTACTTAACTCTAACTTACAAACTATATGCGCTCGCTCGCTCGCTCGTCCGTCCTTCTTAAACTAATTCCTTAACCTACTTATCCTATCTCCTCTACTACTTTTACGCTACTAATCCTACCCCCTTTTTCCTATCCTCCCTTTCCTTACTCTATCCTCCTTTCCCGTCTTCCTTCCACCCCGTCCTTTCTCTCCTCCATTCCTCTGTTCCCTCATCCACCCTTCCCCCCTCCCGTCTTCTGCCAAGACCTCCTTTACCCATTCCTGCCATCCCCCTCTTTCTTCCCCTCCTCCACATCTCTCCCAAACATGCTCCCACGTCTGCTCCTCTGCTCCACATACCCTGCATACCCTTTCCTCCTCGCTCTCCCAGTACCTTCCCTCCTTCACCTCATACCTCATCATGAATTTGGCAACCCTTTGCCACTCCCCCCCCCCAATCTTTTCCTAAATATTCCGCCCTTCCCTCTCCCTTCACCCACCCATACCACTTGCTGAATTTTCTTCTCTTATCCTCCTCCACCTCTCCTCTCTCTCCTGCTCCCTCCCTCTTCTCTCTATTTCCTCATATCCTTCCCTTCCACTTTTCCTTAGTTCCCTTACCTCCTTCATTTCCATCCCTCTTTCCCTAAAAAACTCCCTCCTCTCTTCCTCCCAAGCTGACAATCTCCCTTCTTTCCCTTCCCTTTTTTTCACCTCCTTCCAGCACTCCCGCGCCCTTCCGCTCCCTCCTCCTTCCTCCAGCTTTATCTCATAATTCCATGCCCTTCTTCCCGCCCTTCCCCTTAACTTTTCCCTCCTCATTTCCTCTCTTACCAAGTACTCTGGCGTCCTCCATTCTACCCCCAATACCCATCTCAAAAACTTCTCCCCTACCCTCTCCACCGCCTGCCTCTCTCTCCACCACCACACCTCTACCCCGTAGTAGCTCGCTACCGGCCATACGAGCGTGTCAAACAGTTTGACCCTCTCCTTCAACCTCTTCCCAAACAGCCTTTTCCCAATTCCCAATACCTGCCGCATCGCCCCCATGGCCTTTCTTCCCCTGTCCTCCACCTGTCCCTCCTGCCTCCCCCCTCTTCCAATCCTGTACCCCAGGTAAGAAAAGTCCTTCACTTCCTCGATTCTTTCTCCTTTCCACCACCATTCTCTCTTTTTCCTTCTCCCACCCCCTTTCCTCACTCCCATTAGCTTTGTTTTCCTCGCATTCAGCTCTAATTTCTTCTTCTCCAGGTACTTCCTCAAGGTTTCCAACATCCCCTTCATATCATCCTCCCTCCGCGCCGCCAGTACCGAGTCATCAGCGTAAGATAGTGACCGGATTTTCTTCTCTCCCACCTTTATTCCTCCCCATCCGCCCCTCTTCAATTCCTCTTCCAGGTCCGTTGTTAAAATATTAAACAGCAGAGGACCCAGTGGGCACCCCTGCCTCACACCATTCATGCTCCAAAAGGCCTCTTCCACCCCTCCCCCCATCTTTACCCTGCTCCTTGTATCCTCATACATCCTCTTCACCCTCTTTCTTATCCCTTCGCTCACCCCACTTTCCTCCATAGCTTCCCATAACACCTCCCTCTCCACCGAGTCAAATGCCGCCTTCAGATCCACGAAAACCGCCACCACCATCCCCCCTTCTTTTCTGCTTCTCTATTAATCAAGTAGTTTAGCACGAACACGTCGTCCACCGTGCCCATGCTCTTCCTGAACCCTGTTTGGTTTACCGGAATCATTTTTCCCTCCTCCATCTCTTTCCTCATCCCCCAGCCAGCACCATTGCATAAACTTTGTATCCCGTCCTCATCAAAGTTACTCCTCTATATTCCTCCGCCCTGTTACCTTCTCCCTTCTTGACAATTGGTACTACCAGTCCTTCCCTCCACTCCGCCGGTCATTCTTCTCCATTCCATATTCTATTCATCATTATCCATAACCATTCTTTTACTTCTTCTCCTCCATATTTCCATACTTCGTTCGGTACCCCATCTACCCCCGTTGCCTTTCTGTCCCTTAACTTCCTTATCGCCCTCTCCATCTCTTCTCTTCCTATCCCCCCTCCCCCGCCCCCTCTCATTCCCTCCTCCCCTCTTTCCTCTTTTCCCCCCCATTTTCCCTCCCTCCTAGTATCCTCATAATATGTTCCCTCCATTCCCCCATCTGTATTTCCTCCTTCACTACTTTCCTCTTCTTCCTCCCCCTATTTACCACCTCCCATATTTCGCCTTCCGTCTTCGCCCTCTCTGCTTCCTCTAGTATTCTCTCTGCCTCCTCCCTCTTCTTATCCTCGCATACCTTATTATACCTTCTCCTTGCCTCCCTGTATTCCTCTACCCCACCTCTACCCTCCCTCCACCTCCTTAGCCTCCTCCTCGCCTCCTTCTTTTCTCTTCCGCACTCCTCATCCCACCAACCCCTCTTTCTTCCCTTTACTGCCCCTTCCCCTTCCTCCGCTTTCTTCATTCCCTCTTTTATCTCCTCTGTCCCTCTTCTCGATTCTTCCCCTGTTCCTCTTTTTAATCCTTCCTCTTCTTCTCCTAACTTCCTTATTTCACTTTTGAACCTCTGCGTTCCCTCCCTGTCTCATCTTCCCCTTATCTCCCTTTTTTCCCCTCTCTTCCTCTCTTCTCTTTTCCATCCCTTCTGTCCTCTTATCTTCACCACCAGCGGGTGGTGATCCGATTCTACTCCCTCCCCTACTTCTAGACTTTCCATTTTCTCTTCCAGTCCCTGGTCTATCACCGTCTCCACTTTGGCCCCTGTATATGTGAACTCTCCCTCCCTGTCCCCCTCTATCCCTCCATTCCAAATTGTCCATTCCTGTTCCCCTATCCATCTTAACAACTTCTTACCCTCCCCGTTCACTTCCCCGTTCTTTGACTCCCTCCCGCTTTCCTCCCCTTCCTCCTCCCATCCCCTCCACACCTTCCCGTCCTCGCGTTGAAATCCCCTCCTACAATCACTTCCCCCCTGTTCTTTCCTGCTTCCGCCCAATCCCTCATAATCTCTAGTTTTCTTTCCATGTCCCTGTTCACATATACCCTTACTATCCTCCATTCCTCCCCTCCTATTTTTCCCACCACTTCCATCACCCCTCCCCTCTTTCCCTTATCTCTACCCCTTCATCTTTTGTTACTTCCCTTTTTACCCCCACCAGCATCCCTCCCCTTGCTCTCCCTAGTTTGCTTTCCCTTTTGGCACTCTGTCTTTCCCATATGTATCCCCTCGGTATCCTTCCTCTTACTCTACCCCCCCCTCCTCCAACCATGTCTCCGTTAAAATCGTCACATCCCATCCTCCGACTCTCTCCCAGAAATCCTTGTCCTTCTTTGCCAACCCCGCCACATTGCACCATGCTATATACCACCCTCCCCGCTCCTTATCCTTCTTCCTCCTTGTTCCTGTCCTCTCTTCTACCCCCCTTTCTTCCCCTTCATGGCTGCTTCTTCCCCCTTTCTCCCTCCACCCTCCTCTCTTCCTCTCTCTTTTCCTCTTACATCTCCTAATACCTCTTTCTCTTCATCCCACTTCCACCACTCTCCTTCTATCCACATCCTTCCATAACTCACCCTTACCCTTTTCCTTCTCCTGCTTTCCTCCTCCGCAATCCTCCTTAACCTCCATTGCATTTTCCTCTCCTTCCATGTCATATCGTCCTCTATCCTCTCCCTCCTTCCCCTCAGCGCCTTCTTCTTCTCCATTATCTCCCTCTTTCCTTCCTCACTCTTCATCTTTACCAGCACCATTCTCAATTTCTCTACCCCTTTTCCTGCCCCTATCTCCTTCACCTCCTCAATTTCCGCCTTCACCCCCAATCCCCCCACCAAAATCTCCCTCACCTCCTCCTTCATTCCTTCCTTTTTCGCCTGCAAGCCCTTTATCACCACATTCTTTCTTCTCTCCTCCCTCTCCTTGCTCTCCGTCGATCTCTCTATTTCCCTCAGTCTTCTTTCCTCCTTGTTTCTTTCTTTTTTCCTCTCCTTTTCCTCCTTTTCCCTTCCCTCCGCCCCCTCCACTTTCTGTTT
This sequence comes from Mimumesa dahlbomi, assembly GCA_917499265.3. Lineage (NCBI taxonomy): Eukaryota > Metazoa > Arthropoda > Insecta > Hymenoptera > Crabronidae > Mimumesa > Mimumesa dahlbomi. Next base: position 1,303,716 of record OU824117.1, read on the forward strand.
CTGCTCCTTGCTCCCCGCCCTTCTCGTACTCTCTCTGCATCCTTTTCAGTTCTTCCTTTATCCCTTCAATATCATTTGCTTTTCCTTTTCCTTCCTCTTTCTCCTCTCCCTCCATCCCCCCTTCTCTTTGCTCCCCTTTACCCCCTACCGTCCCCTCCCTCGCCTTCCTTGGCGACCTTAGAGTCTTCTTGCTCCTTCTGAATCCTCTCTCCTCAGTTCCTCCAACTCCTCCTCCTCTTTCTCCTCTTCCCTTTTCCTTTTTGACAGCCACTCATCTAGGTCAGTGCCTGTCGCACTCCCTGAGCTGTCTACTCTTTCCCTTCCCATTTTTTCCACCTTGCTCGGCCTTCCCATTTTCCTCTTCTGCTCCCCATCGCCCCTGCTCTTCCCCTGTCCACGTTCTTGTCCTTCCCTTTCCTTCTCTTTACTTCCTACCGTCTCCATTCTCCATTTCTCTACGCACTTCTCCCTTCTTTACCGACTCCTTATTCTCCTTTCTTTCTCCTTCCGTCTGATGTCGCCTTCTTCCTACCTTTCTCCTAGGTGTTTATTACCTCCAGTCCACTTCTTCCCTTTCCTAACCTCTATCACCTTCTCAATTCGTCTCCTTCCTTCCTCACTTCCCTCCCCCCCCTTCTCACCTTCACTTCTCCTCGTACTCCTCCACCCTCTCTATGGCTACCGCCCTTCCTTCCCTTTCTTACACTTCCTCTTTCCCATTTTTCTCACGCTTTTCTCCGACTGCTCTTGCTCTACACCTATTCTCAACGCGCCCTCTCTCGGGAATCCTATAACATATTATATACCGTTGGATTCAGCAACGAATTTCCGTTCTTTTATGTTATTATAGAAATGTTGATATCGCGTAAAACAAAGTTGCAATTAATTCTTTTGTTATAAATAAATAATTTTTTAAACAATTTGTAAACATATTCCTTGTGTATGCCAAATACCCTGAATCTTTTCCCTATAAAATTTTTTTCTATCTACGATAGTTTACGAGTTAGCACATTTCTGGGGTAACTTTGAAGGGTGTTTTCACTCCTTAAACGTGCGATTCGGCACGTATAAAAAAATACGTATCGATTATTTTCGCGTGCTTAACAAACGTACGAAGTTTCATTAAAATTGGCTCCGGACACTTCGGTATGTTCCCTTGTAAGTTAAGTTTTTGGTATAATCATATTTTTGGGGAATTTTTATGAAAAATAAAATTTTATTCGAAATACAGTAAACCCCCGCTTAACGCGGTACTGTTACAACGCGTTTTCATATAACGCGATTTCATGTCCCTCGTATAACACGTGTTTTCCCCCATATAACGCGGGGATTAGGTTAGGTTATGTTTCTGTACTGTGAAATTTATAATCAATTTCGCGTACGTTTGCACATTGTGTCAATGGCGTTCTTATAAAATTTGTGACAATGCAGATTTTTAAGAAATTAAAAATTACAAAACAGTTAAATAATGTTAAATTTTTAGCGAATAAACATGTAACATAACTATTTTTGGAATTATGTAATTTTTTTGAAATTAACTGTTTTTAGTTACATATGTATGAGTTTTTTATTTAAAATATTCTTAGTTTGATTTTAATAAAATGCCCATATTTAGTTTTTCCTTAATATTCGATTTACTTGAATCATTTGTACATAACGCGTTATACGGGGTCATAAAGCGCGTTATACGAGAATACTCATACAACGCGTTTTCCTATAACGCGGAACGGACCTACCGCGTTAAGCGGGGGTTTACTGTATAAACAATTATCGAACCCAAATCAATAAAAAAACCCAGTTAATCAAAATAACAATAAACAAAAACTTAAATTCAAAATTTTTCCCAGTTGATTTGGTCTATTAAATAAAAAAATGAAAGATATTCAAATTCATATTTTTATTTTAAAACTAAATTAGTACATACGTAATTTTAATATCTAGATTTCTTCACTTCAAGGTTTAAGTAAACTTTCTTTCGTATTAACTTAGATCGTTTTGAGGCACGTGTTATTTTTAATTAAAAAAAAAAATCCCCAGTGTTTTTTCATCAAAAGGAAGCTTTTTAGGGGACGTCGCAAAAAATTTAATTTTTGATATATATTAATGATATATGAGCACTAATGATTGGCTCTTCTGCCATTGGCTACCAGGCTGTCGCATCAATAGAAAACGGCAAAATCCATTTGAATAAAGACTTACGTTCTTGGAGAAAGTTTTAGGGTATTTTCCTGTTTTATCAGTACGATCTTTGTTAGGGCCAATACATTTCTGTGTCTTCCAATAGCAGTCCAATTTCCATAGAAATTTCGGAGGTAAATAAATAAGATGTAGAATAGAAACGTGTTGATTATTGTTGAAATTTGCCTATTGACAGCAGGATTGGGGCATGTTAAAAGTATTTCACCACAAAATACACATTTTTTCTGATACGTACTTATCGCTCTTTTTTATTTGTATTCTTCAATATAATCGGTAGCATTTAGTATACAGGGTGTCCCAGCTAACGTGCACGTCCCTGAACCAGGTGATAGCTGAGGTAATTCTAATATAGGGAAGTGACATTCGTAATGTCGTATCATAATTCGTGACCGAGTTATTAACGAAAAACGATAGCGAATCATAGGGCTCTGTTGGGCCCTGCGGCGTGACAGTTCCTACTAGCGCAGTACCTTACTGGTGCAGGCCTTCTACTGTCGCGCTGCCGGACCCAATGAAGCCCTCCAATTGGCTATCGTTTTTCGTTAATAACTCGGCCATAAATTAAGATACGGCATTACGAATATCACTTCTCTATATTAGAATTACCTCAGCTATCACCTGGTTCAGGGACGTGCACATTAGCTGGGACACCCTGTATATCGCAGCCATTATTTTTTTCTTAAACTTTGATCTCTTCCGATTATATTGCAATCAAAATCTAAAAACCAAATCGTGGTTCGACTTCCGGCCAGCGCGGTTCGAACATCAGCTGGAGGCATATGTCGCGAGAAAAATATAGACGAGCGCTCAGCGGGGAGAGGGACACAGCTGTCGATCGGCGAAATCTCAGCTGAGCGTCGATGGATACCCCTCTCCCCGCTGACCGCTCGCCGATACTTTTCTTGCGTATATGTCTCCAACTGAGGTTCGAACCGCGTGCACCGGAAGTCAGACTACGATATTTTGGAAGCTCGTAACTCAAAAACGGGACCTCGAATCACAAAAGGGTAAAAGACTTTTCAATTTCTTTTGTTATAAACAATCTCCACGTTCTCGATTGCTGCATAATTTTGGGACACCCTGTAGATACGTTGTCACATAATTTACTTCAGTTACAATCAATATACTTCGAAGGAAAATTTAGTGGTTTTCGTACGGAGTGGGCAGTCCACGGCGCACGCTTAACGTCGGGCAACTCAGCGCTCAAAGGGTTAAGGGTTGAGGCGTTGGGTCCTATCGGTTGTCAGCTAATGGAAGAAGGTCTCTTTCCTGCGTCTGGGACAAGTTACACTCACTCAAAGTATTTTGAAAGTCTCTTTGACCCGTATTGGATCGTAATTGAAATGAAAGGACTCAGGACTCGCATAAAATCAGACTAGAACTATAAGTCAGAGTATTTCGATCAAAATCGAAAGTATAAGTGAGGACTGCGACGGAGGGCACCGGTACACACAGGGTTTGGGCCCTCCCAATATAGAAAAAGCCTACAGGTCTCTCTAATTTTTTAAAATACTTCCGCATCAAAAATATGAAAAGAAAGAAATTAAATATTTCAGTCAGCCCACCAGTTTTGTCGAAATTGAAATCGCGCATGACTTATGTATTCCCTAATTTTAAAAAAAAGATCATCATTTAGGTGAAACAAGTAATTCTACTATAATTATCATGACGAACGTGAAAATAATGAGCTACGGTACACATGATACAGAAGCATCTTTCCATAGTTTGGGTTTCAGTTGATGCTATTTATTTGCACGTCATAAACGTAATTATGAATATATATATACATACATACTACGTATTCTAATATACATATCTCTATCCACCTTGAGTGGAATATATTACCATGAAATAAGTCATTGACATATTAACAAGCTGAAATAAAATGATTGACTGATAGTTCCATCTCACAAAATATTCATTCGGATCGGCAATAATAAAAATGCGTACCATTCCGAAGCCTTCCAACGATGGTGCGAATACACCAAACAAGTTGAAACTATAAATCTTTTGTGATCGTAACATAATCAAGAACAAATCCTTTTGTATAGGCAAACTCCCTTCATACCATTTTACATCATATCTATAAATATAGTAAAACGCTCTGTGGTCAGTTTGATCTACAAGTAACCAATGTAGCAGACCGAAGTAATTTGTATGTGAATATATTTCTCTGCCGTTGTAATATTTGTACTATAATAATACTAGTGCATAAACAGAAAATGAAAATACTCACGATGTATTAAATATGTCACTGTTAAAATCAACCACCTGTTGCGACATATAGTTCACGTAAAACATATATGCGAATTCAGAAATAACGAACAACAGCGCAATTAGGACTTCGTCAGTTTTTGATACAAAAACTGCTTGACTGAGCTGGAAAATTAACACTTATTCTAGAGATCGGCTAATCCATTATTTGGTATTTTCATGCAATTGATGGGAATAAAATACTACACACGCGAAACAAATTAATGCTTAGGGATGTAACTCCCAATGCAAGTAAAACAGAGTACGAATGAACCAAATTTACGTACACGTTGTTCAAAAATCTGTAAAATATTTAACATTAATTGAATAACGCATATTTTTTACAATTTGAAGATCAGTTGTTGTACGTGAAAACTTGTTGATGATTACTCACTTCTGGGCACTTCGATGCATCTCAACAATCCTCTCTATTTTTTTTTTATATACGGATCCGCTCTTATTGATAATATCATAATTAGACTCTTTCGAACAGTGCGGAAGTAGGTGTCAGATTCGATAACTGTGAATTTTAATTGGATCATTATAACATCACACTAACATTATGAGAACAGCATCTATGCAGACATACAATACGTATATGTACATCAATCACAGTTTTCTGTAAATCCTGAGTATGCATTGCGTGGATTAACATTTGTAGTGAGAATAAAAATAAAAAATACAGAAGTAAATTGGCATATGTCAGTGTCATTGAAACATAGGGTGCTCTTAACCTTTTAGGTACGGCAGAACTTTACGCGTGGCTATTTCCCTGGACGGCAGAGTCTGACGTGAACAGTGTAAAAACGTTACAGCACTGCAAAGTGTAATGAGCAATGCCATTTTGTGCAAGAATATATTCAAATGAAGTATTTGATGATAAAATAATAATTTTAAAAAAATATATAGGCAATACGTATTCCATATTGCCACGTCAAGTAGATGGATAAAATTTCTTGTACCATTTCAAAGTTGACAAAGTGTTCAAATATGACATCCGCGAAAGCCACTATAGTGGCTCCTCGTCCAGAGAGGTGACATACACGAAAGCCACTATAGTGGTGTTTAGTATCTAAAAGGTTAATATCCAACTCACCTGGCAATCTGCATTAAACCAGTAGTATGTTGGAGCCACATAAAAAATATACCTTCCGTAGATATAAATGTAATACCGGATATGATGAGTGCAATGTTCAAAATGATTGTCAAAAAGTAAAAATATTTTTGTTGATCGACAAAGCACTCCACCGTAACAGGAAATCGATGTGGGCGAGATTGGTTCTGGGGTAGAACGACGTCGAGAAAATCGGGAATGTAGAGATATACCATCAATGCGACACCAGATGGACAAATGAAAACTATGAAACATTGTAACCGTCATACTATCACAAACATCCATTATATTATTATAGGCCCGTTTACTATCGTAGTTGATTCTCACATGCAAAAACCATCGAATAATCATTTCCCAAAGCAGTGTGTCGTTTTAGAATGTCATACTCTAATTCATCTTCGATCATTCTCCAATCATGTTTTATCTGTTGCATTATTTCCTTGATCTGCACTCAATTATAAACATCATATACAGATAAATCACGATTTCTTCGGTTAGTTTATTATTAACTCATTTATTTAATTCGTTTTTAACTCACAGTTGCAGCTTTGAACGAGAAAGTAATGTATTTGGCAACGACACCCAACACCATTATCACAGTGGGCAGATTGTTTATAAATAGTGCAACAGTAAATTCCATTGTTACGAAAATCATTAACTGAAGACGGTATGTTCAATTATTTGTATAATTACATAAGTATATTTAAACACATATGAAATTATAGTAATCAGATTCAGAAAATGAACAATATAAACATTCATTGAATCACTCGTTCTATAGATTGTCATAAATTTCTAATTTTCGCTACTCAATATGTGAAAGATCATAAATTAAGGTAACAAAATTTTGAAAGGAGCAAACGACAAAACAAGTTTTATACCTGCGGAATAATAATTAATGCAAGAAAAATCAAACACAGGATATTTTGGATACGCCGATACGTTGGTTTGTCATAGGGCCACAGGCCAACACTTGATAGCAGTATACGATGTCTATAGTAATACTTATTTACTTCATCCATACTGTTCGGTGGTTGAAACTGATCTGATGCCGCGTACCGTGCGCGTAGCTTCTGCCCCCACTTTTTCCGGCACTTTCCACCCTTACTCATTGTCAGTAATAGGTCATGCATATTGAAACAAGGTATTACACTGCGGTCGAATGACTGACAGGATATATGATTTAAGTAGAAATTGCACGAAAACGTAGTCCACGAGGAGTAAACGATCGATTCTTATTTCCCCAAGAACCACCTACAATGTGTGGAGCAAATTACGAAAATTATAGGTTCTTGAAAATAAAAACGTTATTCGAATATTTTCTGTATCGTTCCCCCTCATGCACCGATTTATTTTGCACTTTGCTTGTCTTCAGTCTTACTTTTTCTCTGCAACTGGATACAGTACATATAGACATTAGGTTTCATTTTTTACGTCATATATTTTGCCAGATGAGGTCCAATCATAGTCAGTCCCAAAAAATGTAACGAACGAAGTGTGGGAGAGCGCAAAAAGTGATACATAATGTACCGGTGCCCTTCGTCACAGCGTACACTCTTGTCTCCGATTTACAAGGCGATGAATCTATTACGAACCATTCCAAGGGAAGTATTGCTTTAAGGATACGCTAGACTCACAGATATTTTCCATGACCAGGAACAGCTGAATTTCACATTACCCACCTTGAAGGGAAAACCATTGACTGGGTTTACAAAGCGTGCGTGACAAATTAGGTATTTTTTAGACGCTTATTTGCTATGTATTGTAAGATCAAACTATTAACCTTTTAGATACTAAACGCCACTATAGTGGCTTTCGCGGATACCATCTTTCAGGACGACGCACCACTATAGTGGCTTTCGTGTATGTCACCTCTCTGGACGAGGAGCCACTATAGTGGCTTTCGCGGATGTCATATTTGAACACTTTGTCAACTTTGAAATGGTACAAGAAATTTTATCCATCTACTTGACGTGGAAATATGGAATACGTATTGCCTATATATTTTTTTAAAATTATTATTTTATCATCAAATACTTCATTTGAATATATTCTTGCACAAAATGGCATTGCTCATTACACTTTGCAGTGCTGTAACGTTTTTACACTGTTCACGTCAGACTCTGCCGTCCAGGGAAATAGCCACGCGTAAAGTTCTGCCGTACCTAAAAGGTTAAAACGAAATCTAATTGCTACGGTTTCTGCCATTAGGTAACTCTCCCGATAATACTAAAACCAAAACCGATCCTCGATGACTCATCATTTCGGAATCATAATTTTGTTTTTAGTCTTTCAAAAAAGGGATGTATTTCGATAGGCAATGGTTTTCATTTCCAAATTTGTTGGTTGACTTTTCATTTATTTATGCGTACTATCGATCCCCGAAAAGCTCCCAAACGCTTAGTTAGATCCAGTATAGAGCTTCTATTATACATAATTATTCTGCGTGTTATATAAGAACTGCGTTATTGCAGGATTAACTGTAATATGCTTTTTGTTCAGAAGTTTGCCATAATACAGTTTTACATTGATCTTTGCGTATCGAACAACGAGTATTACCATTTAACACAAAACGTAGCACAGGACAAATCAAACCCATCCATTCTAACAACGTGTAACACTCGTGATACGCCTCCTAGTGTTAAACTTTCACCTTGAACTGTAAGAAGCACGAATCTCGTTTCAATGTTTCAATGTTTAGAAATGCCCTTTTGTAGCATCGTAGATTATTTCTCTCTACTCTTAATCGAATGCGAGCACGCAAACGTTGCTGCGGCAGGTACCGTCGTAACTTAAATCATAGTGCAAATAGTTAACAAACGTCTAAGAATGCTGTACGTTATGACTATGCGTTCCGCCCTGAGGTTTCCTTTAACCTTTAGTTTGTTTCGCAAATTCACTGTTTTGCCTACTTCTGAATCCTTGAGCAAAGCAATTTATTCGTAATTAAGGCCAGTCGTATTACCGTGGAAGGTGGCGAATAGGATGAGATCAGGTTAATCGATGATGCACACAGTATATCCTTTTCATTAGGTTTTATAATTAAAATTCGGTGATACAGACGCGTTTACGCGGATTTGTTTCGCAGGTACAGATTAATAGCTCCCTTCTTTTCACTATCCAACCGGACCCGGTTTTTAAGCTTTGGGCATTGAGAAGAATTATTTAATAACCTTTCTCGGTCATCAACTTCAACAATCGTATTGGAATTTCATCGGGAATTGACGATTCGCGGTTACTCAAACCCAATTGTTCCACTTTGGAGGTCGACGGTTATTGAATAGATTAACGTCGTGGTACGGCTTTACTTGCGGAAAACACAGGGTTCATTGGGAAGCAAAAGAGATCCTCCTACTTTCCTCTTACACGTTCGTTGAACCTCGATTTCGATAATAGACAATGGTTGCAGGTAGATTTAGGATACCGAGATATGCGGTGGAAAAAATCTTTTTACCTGATTCACATAATTTGTTTGGTAAGAGTCATTTTAATTTGGATTGCAGACTCCTCGAATTAATTAAAATCAGTGTCCTCCCAAACTTTGCTGTACTGAACTCTCGTTCACAATGTTTTTAACGATGTGAGGATGTGGATGCTGAAAATGTTATGTCTAAGAAATTAAGCCGCAGTGTCACGTCTGAAAGCAGAAATATAAAACACTGTGTAATTTTGGAAATCGGAAATACCAGTTGTGTAAACAGAATCAGAAATGTAAGTGTCAAGTTAAAGATGTACTTGTCACGTTCAAGATTGAAATTAGAAGTGAAGAGCGCGGCGGAAGGCGTCAGTATACAATTATTTTCCAGTTATATTGCAATCAAAATGAGTCAAAGTTTATAAAAAAAATATAATTGTTGGTCTTATTGCCATTAAGTAGCATTTATTCTTGTTTACACCAATCAATTTCGATAACCTATATCATAACGGGTTTTGAAGAACTTTGGAAAAATTAAGGGCATTCACCAAGCTTCCTTTCCGTAGATAGTCATATTTTGTTACTGAACTTTGATCTTTCTGGGTGATAAAATGAAAATCGGTCCTGTACGACTTACCATTTCGAAGATATGACATTTAAAACATTTTTTACAAAAGGGATTGTATCTAGAGGGTGATTTTCGGACCTGAGGGGGGGGGGGTGGTTTTCGGACCTAACTTTTTTGGTGTTTTCTTCATCTTTTGGTGTGAACTATCGATCCTGAAAAAGGGTTCCCGTAGTTACCATACACCGTGTATACAAGGTTTTGAGCCCTACCATTCCGACAGTTTGAGTATTTTACGGGACTAATCAACGATGGAATCTCACCTAGCAATCAACATCCTTGGCAGGGATATGTTTCGAAAAAGGATCTGGCACTTCATTGCTATATCACTGGTCGTATGTCTTCCCTTTCGAGTGTCCCTTGCACAGGACGGGGTCTGGTGCCAGACTTATTAATCTTCAGGGATTGCGCGTTTGCATTAGCAACGACTCGATTAAATTTATAAGTTTATTTGGATACCATTTGCCAGTCTCAATCAAGACGATCATAGTTTGATACATACTTGCCCATACATATTTACATACATTATATATGTATGTATACATACGGTCCTTGTGATACGTTTAAGGGGAGGTTTTCATCTGAGAGCCCCAAAAGAAGGTCATTTTCTCGAATTTTTTTCTCACTGAAGGAAATGAATGAAGAACTCTAACTTATCGTCACTTGTTTAATGAATCAAAAGGTACAAACAAATTTTTTTTATTGAAAAATAATGTGACAATATTTGTTTACACGCCTTGTAATATGACGATCTCAAGAAAAGGCCACTCTAGCCCACTCTAGCATCTACAAAAGTTATCAAAAATGACTAATGGAAGAATTTTTATGAAATATATGAGTGTAGTTGGAGCCCCTACTAGAATCATCAATGAAAGTCGAAAATTTTAAAAATGGCGGACATTTGAATGTTCTTTTTCGTTTCTTCACCTTTTTTCGCTCTTTAAAGTACTGTAAAAAACAAAATAATGCATATATCATCTTGATTCTAGTAGGGGCTCCAATAAATCAAATCTACTTCAAAACAAAACAAACAGAAAGGCGATCTATCAAGTAGTTTTTGAGTAATCTTGGGCAACAGTTTAAAAAACACGATTTTTCAGGAGACACGATTAAAGATTCGATCCACGAATCTGTCTTAACGTCTAAATATTATCCCTTGTGCCTAATCAGCGATTCCAAGACCATATATTAGCCCCTCCTCAAGTTCATACTGTTCGTGCAGATTCATCCAAGAATAAGATATCCTCCGCTCAAACTACCACTCGATTTCAATTTTTCAGTCAAAAAGTAGTTCTAGTTTTTATACCATAACTTTTTAAAAAAATTATATCCGACCAAACGGTTTTGGGAATATATTCTAAACATAATATACTATCAAAAAATGAAAAAAGAAATTTCGAATTTTTGGTCAGTCGTAATGAGAACCTCCCCTTAATGAAATAAAAGGTTAAATTTACTATACACGAATAAATGTGAAAATAGTAAAATTTAGCCGCTAATTGCAGGAAATTTATTTTGGAGATATTTCAAATGATGTTACGTAAAGTACTCAAGTGCCAATGTTTTAGTTACAGGCATTTTTAGTACAATTCGTCAAGTCATTGTAAAAATAAAAAAGTGGAGCGTATTAATCTAATGTAAGAAAATGCATGGTTTATTTCAGATGTTTCCGTCAGTTACGTGGCGCAGTTGGATATCGTTGGATCCGGAATGCAAGCGTTGGACAACGATGGACTCGCCAGTTCCGTCACAGTCGAAGCTCTGGGACTTATGAGCAATAAATTGTTTAGCATCGGTGAAAAGTCCCTTTCGTAAGTTTTATTCGACCGAGAGGACAATTAAAGAGTATATTTTGAAAAGGATATATCTTACAGTATCTTGTATTTTGAAAAGTATAATCTAACCATATAAAATATATAATTAATATTTACGATCATAAAGATTCGTTGAAATATTATTTAATGTAGCGAAAAATGTGACCAAAAAGTTAAACAGTATTTCTGTACATTCTTATTCCCAAAATTGCATATTTTATGTTTTAAAATTCGCACATTTACTCTGTTGCCCATTTCTTAATTACAAAGGTATTGAAATGGAGGAAATAAACATAAAATTACGTATTCTTTAGTGATCCTTAAAACTAATAACATTTATTAATATATACCACAATTATTATAAGTGCCACATTTAATTGAAGATTTTTAATAGTGTTACGACAACAAGATTTTTGTTAGTTGACTTCTTGTAGACAGCAGGTTTGGATCGTACACACAGACTTTCTGAATAGATTTTGAAGTAGCTACTTTTTATGTACCAGTTTACAATGTTGTGGTAATTAATCGGTCTAACAAGAGATGTTTTTTGTTAGTGGAATTTCGGATAGTCTTCGGTCGCTGGACCTCAGTTACAATTCGCTCGAGGCCGTACCTTTCAAGGCTTTTCGAGATCTCAGAAAACTGAATTGGCTCAACATGCACAGGTATACCTAATGAATATTATTTTCATCTAGTAAAAAATAGAATATATTAGAATTCCGATTACTCGCGTTCACATACGATTCAAGAGTTTAGAATAACTGCGCATGTCCAGGGAATACTATGTCTATGGAATGCTATTCTAATGTTTAGTCAAACACACGGAAAGAAAGAGATGTAATTAATTATTCAATCGAAAACTTAACATTTGCGATGTATAATTTTAAAGGAAAAAGATCAACAATTTAATGGTAATAGTTGACAATTGTTCACGCTTGGCAGCTAGAAAAATCGGGATCAAATATTATTATTGGAGTTCTACACATTGACAAGCTAGATTGCAACCTGTGTTACTCCGGAAGAAGTGGGGTCAAAACGAAAATTTGTTAAATATTTTGTAGGCGTGTCAATAAAAAATTTTTGAAAATTTGAAGTTCGGGTTATAGGATTATGCGTCACATTCGAATCGATACATTTGAAAATGTTATAACTAGTCGCATATGGTACATATACACCATATCGTTGTAGTTTTCTTCTTTGAATAAGAATGTGGAAAAAGCTGTACAGGGTGTAACAAAAATACTGGGACACTTTTTCAGTATCGATAGTACGCACTAAAAGATGAAAAAAAGTCTATAAAGTTTTGTCCAAAAACTACCACCTATCGAGATACAAACATTTTTGTAAAAAAATTTTTAAAAATCATATCTTCGAAATGGTACGCCGTAGAGAACGGATATTGATTGCAATATAACCGGGAGAGACAAAAGTTTACGGGAAAAAATATCACTATCTACGAGAAGGAAGTCACAGTGAGTGCCGTTAATTTTTTTCAAGTTGTTACAAACCTGCTACGATATAGTTAATCGAAGTTGTTTGGATTAAACAAGAATAAATGCTATTTCACAGCAATAATCGCAGCAATGATATTTTTTTTCTATTATCTTTGATCTTCTCCAGTTATATTGCAATCAAAACGGATCTTCTACGGCGTACCATTTCCGAGATATGATTTTTTTAAAACTTTTTACAAAACGGGTAGTATCTCGATAGGGGGTGGGTTTTAGACAAAACTTTAAAGACTTTTTTTTCATCTTTTGGTGCGTACTATCCACACTGAAAAAGTGTCCCAGTATTTTTGTTACACCCTGTATACAGTGTTACTTAAGTTTTGAAGACAATTTTTTCAAACTATTCGCTAAATCCTATTGTTATATTTAATTCATCTAAAACTCTCTCCTGAGTTATTTCTTCGTATAACTGAGAACGACAAAAATATTTAAACGTTTTTATATATTTAATCTACTTCTTGTTCACTCTTGGCACGTATCTTTAAAGATGTTTAGAAAAAAGTGTGTGTTTTAGCAATCGTCTGATGTCTCTGGACGGCGACTGGAGTCACATGACAGACACCTTAACCAACGGTTTCTTTGGCGACAACTCTATCGTCGAGCTTCCCAAAGTATTCTCCACCTTTTCGGTCCTCGTGTGGTTGAACCTTGACAATAACAATATCGAGGATCTTGCGGAAAACAGCCTTCCACCCAACATGCACACTCTCAGCTTGAACAGCAACCTGCTGAAGTCCTTCCCAGCTTCTCTGGGAAAGCTGAAAGATCTCACCTGGCTGTATCTAAGGGGAAACGACCTAAAGGGTCTCGAACTACCGGATTTTCAAAGCACGAATATGGAACTAGTGGACGTCAGCGAAAACTCGATCGAGTGGATTCGGAAAAGTGCGAGCAATAGAACGTTGACTATTAAAGACTTCAATCTGGACAGTAATAAATTGACAAACTTACCTGCCGGGATCTTTGAACATCTGGAGACGCGGAGAATTCATCTGTCTTCGAATTCGATCAGAAATATAGACGAGAATGCTTTCCGTGGTCTTGAAGAGAGCTTGGAGTACTTGAATCTGGAGAACAATGATCTACCCAGTGTGCCTAGTGCTGTTAGTAGATTGCGAAGGCTCTCCTACTTGTACTTGGCTAATAATGATATTAGGAATATCTCGGTAGACGCTTTCGAAGAATTCGCCGAGAATTTGAGAGCCCTTTCTCTCGCTACGAATAGTTTGGACGCGGTTCCAGTTGCAGCTTTGTCCAGGTAGGTTTTTCATCATTCGTGCAGAATGATTTTATGTGTTCAAGGACAATCCACGAGATATAAATATACGGTAACAATTTTTTTCATCGCAATTTCTTGTCTATTTAAACATGTCTACGAGACAGTTGAATTTAGACATTCAATTTTAGAGCATTATATAGAATATCATATAACATCTGCATAGAACATCATTCCTTTTTTGGGGCAAATTTGGGGGGGGGGGTTACATGTTGATGTTCTTGCAGCGAGAGTTGTGCCTTGCTAAAAATATTGCAGACAAGGTTTGTGTATGAATCGGTGACCTCTAAATTGGAATGTTTTAACTAATATTTTGTATAAACAACTGCTAACGAGCAGCTAACATTTTATATAATTTATATATGCATCGTACCTCATCGTTTAAACCTAATTTCCTGATAAAAAGGAAGAATGTATGATTAATGTGAAGAAATCCGAAAAAAATAATAACGCATCGAAGTACCTTATTCGTTAATCGATTAGCAAATGAAAGCAGCTACTCACGAACTGTTGTAGATCAATTTTATATGTATCGATCTACTCAAAAGAAATTTCTGTTTTCTGGTTGTATTTAAAGACATAATCGTGATTTTTAATTTCTGTATTTTCCGCTTTATGGACGACACTTACCGATTGTATACCAAATTTGAAATCGATACTAAATTCGGAAATGGGTCAGAAGTTCCGGACATGCACATAAATTTTGTATTACATTACATTGCATTAAATCCCACATTATACAAATATATATATACATTTACTTATATTGATAAAAATCAGCTTAATTGTCATTGGAATATATAAGCAAGTTTCATCTTCTATATTAACAAGCCTTGTAAAGTATAGTTCATTACTTGGAATAGTATTAGTCTGACTAGGGGCCAGTTATATACACTGGAAAGATAAACAATGTGGTTGGATAGAAAGTTATTAATTATCATTTTAATCTTTGCAAATTTGTAAAATAATTATATCCAGCATCAGAATAACAGTTAGGTATAAGATATATGAATAAATTACTACTTATTAAGAAATCAGCTTAATCGGTACTGTGTATTAACTCATCCCGTATACTTCACGCACCGAAAGTTTTCTAAGTTTTTATTTTCTGCTTGAAATTGCAAGAAAAAATCTGCAAAGTATTAGCCTACCCGTTATATTACATGTGCCGTGCACACTGATTGATTTAAATGAATCTGTTCTACTTTTACTTTCCAAACAGGTGTCAGAGGCTGCTGCACCTGAATCTCGGCTACAACAAAATTTCGCACGTACAGCCGGGTGATTTTGAGTGGGCGGAGGACCTTGAGATACTTCTGCTTAGAAATAATATCTTAACCAAACTGAAGGCGGAGACCTTCAAGGGCGCAGGTACCTTCCTTTCAATTTGAGCAACACACTTTCACTAACACTTGCAAGGTAGGATTGCCAACCCGAAAAATCAAAAAGTTTTGAAACTTTGCATACAACCAGAGTGAGTTATGCCTAATATAACCCTATTTCTTGTTCGTGCCATTTATTGGTTTAAAACAGTGAAAAAATCACACATATATATGCACAAATTCTTGCCACGTGCAGATTTTCGGTCACGGATCACCCAACCTTGCACATTTGAATTCGCCGAATTCATTCTTTCCCATTCGCACTTTCAATACCCATTCGTACAATGTCCATCCTTTCCCAAAAAATACCAATACTACGCATGTATCATCGTTTCCATTTGTAACAAAATTTCAGGGAAGCTGAAAGAGCTCAGTCTATCCTTTAACCATCTGACGGAACTCGACGATGACTGTTTCATCGGAATAGAAGAGAGTCTCGACATTCTCGAACTAAGCTTCGCTTTCTCTACTGATGTCTTCCCTCAAAGGGCTCTCAGGCCGCTCTCCAACCTCCTCTGGCTCGTACTGGATAACAACAATTTCCAAACTATCGAAGCTACCGCCTTCTATTCGTTCCAGCAATTACGTTACATTAACTTGGAATCGAATCGATTGCATTATCTGCCGGAACGAGTATTTCTCTCAAGTGTTCATCCGGAATTAAGAGACGTGAAGCTAGGTTACAATTTTCTGGAAGCTATTCCAGAATCAAGTTTTCATAATCTGACTGAACTTAGATCTCTGGATCTCACCGGGAATCGGATAAAAGTTTTGAGTTCGGATTCCATCATGGATTGTCCGAAGCTGGTTACAATCTCATTGGCATACAACAGAATTTTTAAAATGGAAAAGTATGCCTTCTACGGACTCCCCAGTTTACGTTTTCTGCACCTGGAGTTTAATAAGCTAACTGTTCTGGATCTGGACGCTATTTCGGAAATCGGTGGACCAGATTTTGCGCTGAACGTTTCCTATAACGCGATTTCGTTAATTAACGCTGGCGCGGCGATGAACAATTTGACTAGGTTGGATTTGGGATTCAACAATATGAGCCATCTACCCGCTGATACATTTTATGCTACTCCTGACTTGAAGAGTTTGGATTTGAGAAGCAATTTTATTACAACTTTGGAACCGGGTAAGAAGCATATCAGTTTTTACTTTTATGCTGGTGCACTAAAGGAATATTGTTAACGACAATAATGCGAAACTGGTGCCGACACTTTTTAAGTGTGCCGTCTTTACGTGAAACTGACAAAGAGCAGTAAGACACGGGGACGTAACAAGTATTATACTTGGGCGTATACAATACAGGGTGTAACAAAAATTCTAGGACACTTTAGCTTTGTGGATAGAACACACAAAAATAAGAAAAAAAAGTCTTATAGGTTGTGGGCGTAACCCACCCCGTATCGTGATACAACCCCTTTTGTAAACAATTTTAAAAAAATCATATCTCCGAAATGGTATGTCGTAGAAGACCCGTTTTGATTGTAATATAACCAGAGAAGATCAAAGATAATAGAAAAAAATATAATTGCTGCGATTATTGCTGTTAAATAGCATTTATTCTTGTTTAATCCAAACAACGTCGATTAACTATATCGTAGCAGGTTTGTAACAACTTGGAAAAATTAACGGCACTCACTATGACTTCCTTTTCGTAGATAATGATATTTTTTCGTAAACTTTAGTCTCTTCCGGTTATATTGCAATCAAAATCGGTCCTCTACGACGTACCATTTCGGAGATATGATTTTTTAACAATTTTTTACAAAAGGGGTTGTATCTCGATAGCGGGTGGGTTGCGCCCACAACTTATAAGACTTTTTTTCTTATTTTTATGCATTTTATCCATAAAGCTAAAGTATCGCAGAATTTTTGTTACACTCTGTATATGTATGGTATATTCTCTGATTAATTGAATAGGGATGTAATTGTTATAACAAAATACTGACGTTAACTGATATTCATGTTTGGTTAGAACAACGTAGGACTCATATCAGTCTGAAATGTGTTTCAGGTACCTTCGGCCTAGCTCACCTGGAAACACTGAATCTACGAGACAATAAGATAGAAACTCTAAGAAAACAATCCTTCCACGGTTTAGATTCCCTGCAACAACTGGATCTAAGCGGAAACGAGATCAGTCAGTTATCCATCGAGCAGTTCCGAAACCTCAAGAATCTCCGAATTCTGAATCTGTCTGGCAACAAGATGAGATCATTACCGCGGGACGTATTTGAGGGCACAAAGTTGGAGATTCTTGATCTGAGTCGCAATAAGTTTACAGTAGTGCCGTCTCCGTCTTTCCTGGAAGTCAGTTACACCCTGAGAGACTTAAATATGGCTAATAACTTTCTGGATCATCTGGACTCCACTGCCTTTCCAACGTCGCAATTGGTCTGTTTGAATTTGGCGCGAAACAGGTTGACAATCTTGCCGGACAACTCGTTTGTTTGTTTGGGAAAACTTCTTAGCTTGAATATCTCACAAAATGTCCTTCAGGCGAATTTCAAGGAACTATTTCATTACCTGCCTGATCTGAGACAACTGTTTTTAGCAAGTTGCGGACTGAGAGAAATTCCACTTCTTCCTGTGACGAATCTCAATGTTCTTGATTTGTCATTCAATCATATAGACTCCACGTCCGATAAGCAGTTCCAGTATTTGAAGAATTTAAAGACTCTATTGCTTGTGAACAACTCGTTGAATGCTATGCCGAGCGTTCGATTGAATTTATTAAGGGAGCTTGATGTTTCGGGAAACCCCATAGAGGTACAATATCCAAATAATTGAAGTATTCTTTGAAGGTGCAAGTAATAGCGAAGAATTTCAATGAAATGCCTACAGATTGATGATGTCGATATCTCTGGCTATGTAAATATCAGAAATAGTTGGAATGTTCAAATAAGCAAACTGCGTTATTATTTTTCTATTCAAATAGAATTCTCTAATAACGAAAATATAAACGGGCAATAATATAGTATGGCGATCAAAATCAATTTTATCTTTCAATATGTTATAAGTTTGTTGTGCTATGACGACGCTTACTTCAATCACCTCTATAATAATCTTTAACATTATGAGTGTCCTAACCAAAATTTTACAGGAACTAGCAAAAGACAGTTTCCTCGGCTATCCTCGTCTGGAGAAGCTAAACCTGCGAAACCTGAATAGAACCAAATCAGTCGACAAGGATTGTCTCCGAGTGTTAAAGTACCTCAAGCATCTTCGAATTCAAACGTGGCCAGAAGCCGACGGCTTTCACCTTCGACACCTGTTAACTGGCCTACCACTACGAACGGTGGAAATTCAGGTGATCGAACACTTGCTGAAACATCAGATTCAAAACGCTTTCACAAAGCAATTGAGAGAACTGACAATCACGGGGGGCGACTTGGAGGTAATCTCTTCGGAAGCGTTTTCCACCATTGAAGGTGGCGAATTGATATTAAGAATTAAGGACACAAGGGTTCGGAGATTCCAGTCAGACATTTTTCTGTCCCTGACGAAAAGATTGTCCCAACTAACTCTGGATTTAAGGAACAATCATATAAACGAATTGAGTCCGTCGATGATCTATGGAAACCTTTCGTGGGAGACTGTTGGGACTAACATGGTCGCCGGTAAGAAGATACTGATACTTATCCTATGATCAGCAATGTGTTACCGAGCACATCTCAAATTTGACCGTTAAAAAGCTACTCCTATTGTTAATAAAATCCCTGCATTCTATTCTCATTTACTGTGGGTTTCTCTTTGGGGAGGAAATGGGTCTCTTATATCGTACACTCTGCTGGATAATGTTGCACATTGCAGAGGGCAAATTGGTCGCTAGAATTATGACACCGGGTATCACTAAAGCATTCGAGAACAGGGATTTTTTAAAAGATGGCAAATGTGGAAAAATACCTTTTCGGATCATATTCGAAATTTAGAAAAGGGGATCAGTTTTGAAGATGAAAGATAATCGCTCTAGACATTTCTCATTCAAATGGAATAATTATACACCATGTGTATCACTTATTCTCTAGAATATTTTTATTACAAAGAACCGATTACACACCATGTGTATCATAAACATTAAGAAAAGGAGGATATAAATAAAGGGGACGGTTCTGGACATGGTCACGCGCCGATGTTTCGGATACGGTACGCTTATGATTAGTTACGCGAGTCACTCTTTTGCCCACTTGTGAGTCAAGGGTCAAACCCATTTACTTGGAACTGGTCTGAGTCGCACTATTATCAAAGGTAGCCAATAAGATGAGATCGTGTTATTTGATGAGGTACACCGAATATTCTTTTCCGTAGGTTTTATATTTATCATTCGGAAGTACGTTCACGATGCGTGAATTAGTCTCGCTGGCTATAGATTTGTGGTTCTTTTCGTTTAATTCTCCCACTTCAATTTCTAACCACACCGTTCGTTTTATCTCTTCAGTACTGAGGTAGAGTTATTTCAATGACACTGTACCTTCGCTACTTCAGTCTGCACAAGATTTTATCGAACGTATTCCAACCCTGAGTTACTTTTGTTTAGACCGTTCCGATCCGATCCAACTTATCAACAGATTGTCGTGAATCTCACAAGATTGAGATTGTCAGATACTGTCAGTATCACAGATTTCATTGGATACTAACTCGTGCCCAATTACTTTCTTGATCAGATTTCTCTTTATCTCATCATACTGTAAGGGTTGCAGGTTATATTATGGTTTCTAGGGTTTAAGAAATTGCAGTTCGAGACCCGACGTTCAATCTTCAGTTTGAAGGTTGAAATATGATATTTAAAGAATAGAACTCACTTGTCAACGTTGGGCGTTGAATTCTATTGGCTGTCATTTGATGATAGAAGGTATACCTTGCGACTGGTACACTCTGATTCAAGTTGAACAAACTGACGATATTTTAGAAGAATATTATGAATGTCGTTTTGTCGTATTTTGAATTAGAAATAAGAGTGTTCCGAGAAACGGTGGGCACCAGTATACGTGTAAACATAGTTTTGGGCCTTTCTACTCCGTCGGTTTACAATGCGGTTTGCGATGCACTTCGAAAAAGGATCTGGCAAACCTCCGCGATACTGTACGCCCTGTCTCATTCCTTGCGAGTGTCGCTTTCACAGGGCGGTGTCTGGTGCCCGATTTACATTTCCGTGTGGACCAAGTCTGTATTATAATCGGAAAAACACGCAGTCTATAACTCTGTAATTTGAAGAATTTACATGCTTATAACTGTAACAGCATAGCTAAATTGTTGTGTTTTCTTTCGATACCATTTGCCAGTCTCAACCTAGACAATCGCAGCATGTTATTTCTCAAACGAATTTACAACTTTTTAAAGTGCGTTATTCTGACACCGAACTAACACAGGATGGTAAGACGTGACGACGTAAGACACACGGCGTACGTTTGGTTTTTTAAGCTACCTACAGCATAATACGTAACTAGTCTGAAACGTGTAAAGTCATTATAAACTTTTCGATCCTACAAAGCTAACATACACCTAGTAATACACCCAAGAAATAACGTACCGTTGCCCAGAATCACAATTCTTTGTTCCAGGGGGACTGCAGGTGTCTGGCAATCCACTAGAGTGCGATTGTGAAATCGCATGGTTGAGTCTATGGCTGCGCCGCTGGTTGAGGGAGTCTCGGCAGATACACACTGCCTCCCAATCAGATGCAAGACAGCTTCGAACAATCGCTGGTCGGGCTGTGTGCACGGAAACCACTCCTTCGTATTCCTCGGATAAAATTCTGTTGACCCTAGGTACACCACACACGGCGTGTCAGGCATCTGCACTCAGCTCAGGAAACTACGAAAGAATGGCCACTGCGTGGTTGGCACTCGCTGAGTTCTTTATAATGATTATAGTTGCTAATTGACTTCCTATTCTAATTGGATTTATGGGTGACGAGTGAATTTGTGTAGTGGGGTGTAGACTACCATGTCTTCGGCATAAATGGAATTGAATGGATTAAATTGTAGATCTACATCGTACATCCGTGTTAAAATACTGGTCGCATCTGCGGATAGTTTTTGCTACAAGACTACACTTAGAGGGACACAGGGGACAAAGAAGTTTAGAATTGAACATGTATAATTTAAGATGAAACTAGTGATGAAAATGGTTAAGTCTTTAGGGTCTGTGCATACCCTGAGACCTCGAAAACTGCCCTTCCTTTTTATCTCGATATTGTACTATATAATTGAATTCTGGATTTCTTTTAAGTGTGAATAGCTTTTTCTTGTACTTATGTTAAGTATACGATTTTACATTTTGTTTATAAATTTGTTGTCAAATGCATCACTTTTAAGGAAGGCGAGAAAAATTCCAATATGATTTTATCGGAATTAAATTCTCCAGTACATTACGTAAACTTTAAATTAATCCTTATATTATGAGACCATGAAAATCATTTGAAAAAGGTGAAGAATATCTCTGGGAACAACGAATCAACGCAAACGAAATCGTTGAAAAGAATTTTTAACTTTTTGAGACATTTAATCAAAATGTGTTTAAATAATTAATAAGGAGTTTCCCACTGAAGACTATAGGTCTCAACTATTAATTATTTCTTTCCAAAGGCAATCAGCATTTTCGTCAGTTTATGGGCTTTTCAACATACTGTGTTTTATTGAACATTTCCAAACTTTTAATCAGTAATTCGACAAATTGGAGAACAATAATTCTGGGTGGTATCCCCCCTTTTACAAAAACCACAGAAATTTGACACTACATCTAGGATTATCTAGATATTGCTATTCTCATTGAAGTGATTCTTTGACAAACAAAAAAATATAAAGAAATTTAGAATAAAATGGGAATTAAAAATTAAGACGTAGGGGAGCTAGAAGTAACAAATCGTGTGATTTTTTATGTAAAGTTACAAATAAAAGGAAGATTAACAAAATATGTCTTATGTTTCCTTATTATTACGCGTTTATTTCTTACAGACGCCAGGGAGAACTTAAACATTCTTATTTCTTTCGTCGCATCAACCGCTTAATTAGTTTAAATATTTTGAAAATACACTTATAAAATGTTGTCTTATAATATCTCATTATTGCTTCAAAAGTGAGCGGATTGAAAATTGTTGTTTCAGTTCACTTGTAAAATCCTTTTTCTATCAGTCTACGAAACCGTTGCAAATTAACGTGTTTAATTCACCGATTAATTCCTTACTCAAAATAGAGCTTATTTTATTACAAATTCTTAAACAACTGAAAGAAAGGCAGCGAACATTTCATACAGTTCGCCACGAGTTTTCATTAGTACAATAGTATTTTAACGTTTCAATAGTTTCTTTTCCAAACAATTCTCTTTCTCCATTCCCGAGAAATGAGAGTTGTTCCGTTTTACCACTTTTGAAGCATAGTCGCGATACCATTCTTATAAATAGGACAAACACGATTTCAGATTCCTTATTATCCGCACGAATTCTTTTTATTTACAAACCGAACCGTCATGATAATTGTCCATGTTTTATACAAATGACGAGGAGAGGAAAAAGAGATAGCAAAAAAGAGAAATAGGGTAAGAAGGAAATAGATGAAAAGACTCTTAAGTAGAAAGAAAAGGGACAGAAAAGAGGGATAGAAGAAGGAAACTCCTCATTGGTTTTCGTTTTAATACTAACTTGTCCCAAACTTAATTGCTTATCAACGCCCTCTTTAGTCTTATGTTTTCCTTTTTTGGTTAAAAAAACACTATCATGGTCTTTTCTATACATCTTATAATAATGATCTTGACAATTTGAATTAGTAAAGTGGTATGAAATTTTTTTATTACAGGACACCGGAATACTGTTGACCGCGCAGTACTTTTCACGTTGTGATAAAGAAAAAATCATATTTTTAAATTTAATTACAAGATCAGGACCATTATGTATAAGAAATTGTTAGGGACCGCGAATTTATAAACTAAAGAGAATTTCGAGCAGCAAATTTGTTCTTTCGAATGTTTAGGTCACCCAGTGGATGTTTTAACAAATCAGGACAATATACAAGCCAGCGTTTTCGAACGGCGAACCATTCGTTATAAATCGACGCGTAGTTGCTTTCACACTTTATTAACCTGTTTCTGTTGGTTTAAAGTCAAATACTTTAAGTACGAAAATTGTAAAATTTTGTCATATGTTCTTCAAACAATTTAAGTGATACGAATGTGTGTGACATAGAGCGAGCTTGAATAATTTTTGTTCACTTGACGATTTTGAAGAAGCTCATTAAAGTTTGAAAAAATTGTATCCCTGACCATAAACCAGTGCATTTCGAAATACATAATTTTTGTCGATATGTAAGCAAGTGAAGAATAAATGATGTCTTCAAAATAATCGACATCGTTAGCAAATTTTTATTGAATGTCACTGGGAAAAATGAAAATTTTGTACAATACATATTTATTCCTGCATTTGTTAACACCTTATCATTTCATGTATTATTAATATTTGCGGCGTCGTCACAAGAAAGATCGATTTTCTGTGACGCATCATTTTTACGATAATCGAACAATTAATTTCGGGACAAGCCGAGACACTTATATTTTTAAACATTATCACTACATCTCCTATACTGCCTTTATAACACTGGAAACCTTAACTTTAATTTTTCTAAAACCTTAGTTAAGGTAATTTCCCTGCTTCTTAGTGTATCAATGACTTTCAATGACGAAATATCTTTGAAATCCGTCCAACAGTTAAAAACAAATAATTATACGTGTTAAGTACATTACGTTTGTCATTTTCCTAAATCTGGCACCTATACGTCTGTAAGATCAATCAAATAATCCTGATTTCAAGAAGATTAAGATTATCTCCTTTGTAAACTGAACGTTAACAAATAGTTCTGTTACTGTTTGTACCAAAATCATATTGTGTTGGACTAATTATTTGATATCAACGTATGCCTCGTGTATTGAAAAACCTCGGGACTGGCGCAATAGAAACGGCATCCCGTGCATCGCGACCGATAAAAAGTGCACCCCAATATAATTTCATTAAGAAGAGTTAAGGTCCAACGAATCACAAAGGCAGTAGCAATTCCGGGTTCTATGGTACAGCCGCGTGCCGCAGAAAATTCTCTCGTTCTCGACGTTGTTTTCTCATCAATTTCGATTCGTTTACACAGGGGGCGCTTGCGTGTGTTGCAAACAACCCTCCACGTTCTCCGGCCAATCACAGACGTTTTCGTTCGGGTTGAAGACCAGGTTCACGGGGCAGGGCATGTGATGTTTTCGCTCACCCTCGCACATGTAGTACATCGTACAATCATTCTTATCTGGATGGTAGGATATATGGTTGTCCTCCTCGTCGCACGTTACTTCGTTCGCTGTGGAGAGAATATGTGTAAGTATTTTCATGTTGCATGCAAATATAGGCTGCCCGATAAACAACGAATCCAATTTAAAGACTTTGACATCTTTACTAGTGAACACCACAGACATATAAATATACGACAGGAATGTAATGACACTTATACAGCTGTCATAAATACAGGGTGTAACATATCATCGGGGACCCTTTTTCAGGATCGATAGTACGCACCAAAAGATGAAAAACAAACCAAGGAAGTTAGGTCCGAAAATCACCCCCTATCGAGATACAACCCTATTTGTAAAAAATTTAAAAAAAATTATATCTCCGAAATGGTAAGTCGGAGAGGAGCGGTTTTGATTGCAATATAACCAGAGAAGATCAAAGATAACAGAAAAAATATAATTGCTGCGGTTATTGCTGTTAAATAGCATTTATTTTTGTTTAATCCAAACAACGTCGATTACCTATATCGTAGCAGGTTTGTAACAACTTGGGAAACATTAAGGGCATTCACTAAATCTTCCTTTGCGTAGATAGTGATATTTTTTCGTAAACTTTGGTCTCTTCCGGTTATATTGCAATCAAAATCGGTCCTCTACGACGTACCATTTCGAAGATATGATTTTTAAAAATTTTTTGCAAGTGGGGTTGTAACTCGTTAGGGGGTGATTTTCGGACCTAACTCCCTTGGTACTTTTCTCACCTTTTGGTGCGTACTATCGATCCTGAAAAAGGGTCCCCGATGATATGTTACACCCTATATACTTGCATGCAGTACTAACAGATTTTACATCCGTGCAATAAGCTTTTTGCATAAAAATCTTTTGCTAAAAATAATCTTTTGATAAAAAGCTTTTGCATAAAAAGAAAAGATATGGTTTACTTTGCTATCGCTACTGAGAAACGGTTAGAACAAATCTTTAATAACTAGAAACTACTTTCTAAAAATGATTTTCTAAAGCTGTACAGTGTTTAATCGTCTTTCTCAAAAATTCTCTTATTAATTTAATTACTCGTTTGACTGATGGTTGAAATGGTTTTGGTACTTACGATCTTTGGTGGTGTATCTTCCGTTTCTAGCGGTGCTTTCGTAAGGACCGTCGTACTCAAGCTTGACCTTGTATTCCTCTAATTCCTTCTTCATTGCCTTGATCAGTGGATACCTTCCGGCCCCGCATGATCCTTTGAAGTCATCCATATCGACTGACCAGATCATCACTCCTCCGAATCCTTCTTCTTTCAACCATTGCATCTAACGAATCAGTGAAAACAATCTCAATAACGTAGAAATCCCTTTTCTAAAATTTACTTTCCATTTTACACAATCATCTTCATTAAATTCCATACTAAAAATATTCCGTTCAAAAGCTTATGGTAATGTAATGAATAAACGGAATAATTAGTTTTAAATTAAATTACGCCTACTTACGTCACTACTTAGCACTATGTGAATACAGATTACTGAATATGTAACAACTAGATAAATTAGAGTGATAAATGATCATCTTCGCATGTGTTACAGAAAAAATCCTAGAGAAGTGCTGATGTAGAAAAGACGGGATGAAGTTAATTAATAAATGAAAACATGCATAATTTACCTTGTTTATAAGACTTCTCTCGTCATCGAATCCGACCCACTGATCGTCCTTGTACGCGAACGGTACTTGTTGTTCGCTGTCCCAAACTAACGTTGTGTTGTCTTCGTTCAGGAATTCGCACACCTACGTTTCAATACTTATGGTTAATTACTTGCTCCACTACAAATAAACGATTTACAATATCTATTTTCTGTTTTACGGCGAATGACATATAAATCTCGGAAAATACGTATTAACCGTACGTCAACGAATGCCGCATCACCGATAGAATAGTAATTCATGTGTTTATTGATGAAAAAAAAACTACCGCGTCACATTTCACCCAGCATTCCATTCAAATTACCACCAATTACAGGGTCCGTAGTTAGAGAATTAAATAATCGTAAACTTAAAATATTAACCAAAAATGCAGCCGTAATTACAAATTTGTAAGTGCTCGTAAAACTCTAAAAGAACAACCGTTTTCGCCCCGATAATGCTCAACACAATGTTTCCTTTGCATCGTTTATGCGATATGGAGTTTACAAAACCAAAACTTACGTAATAACGATTCAATGTTAGGATATAGTTAGAGCAAAGTTTTCAATGCTGTTTCTTTCTGATTCCCATCACCTTTAATAACTTTGTTGTTATTATAGCAAAATGAAAATAACCTCGTAGTAAGAGAGGAAGCCAGACTCGTTAGTGAAGTTTCCGGCGGTTCCTCCACCGGAAGCCGGTGCTCCAATGTCGAACTTGTCCTTATCGACCAACGTAAACGATCTGCCATATGTCGGCATGCCAATCATCAGCTTCTCCTTCGGCGCGCCCTGTTTCACCCACTCCCGGGCACTGTAATCCTGAAATTTTTCATTCTCTATTTAATTTGTTCTTACCAAATTATAATTGTACAAAGTACAGAAGACTTTTCGATGTGGACCGAAATGGCTCGTTCTCCATGCGGAGAAACATCAAAGCGTTGAAATATAATCGTTCGAGTAGTATTTCTAGAGGTGGACATTTTACGGACGCGGTAATAACGACGTGCAGGGATTTCGAAAAATTTCAGATGCGTGAAAATTTCGTCGTCAGATAGAGATTTCAACATCTTGAAATGCTCAAAGTATTGCAAGTTTGAACCCTGAATCTTCAGAAAACGTAATTTGATGGCGCTAAATTTAACTGAATATGAATACTTGGTCGTATTATGAAATTAGTTTAAAGAGAATGCTCACTTTGTAAGAACTAAAGGAATAAAACAGAGCATTCAAATAAAATAACATCTTTTGATCGTTAAGATTGGCGTAAAATTGTTCCATATCTAATTTAATTTCGAGGTTAAATTATTACTTTAACTGACAGTAAAAAAGCAGTGGCATACTTTGATTTGTTCTTATATGCTACGTTGAAATTCGGGAATGATACAAGTTCTGTGGAAATTACGTTACAGAATGTGTTATTTCGAGTCATCCTATTTATAATATCGGAACGTGTTTTATTATTTCGACGCCAATATATCCGCAAAGATTTATGTATCGCGTGAAACTAAATGTAAGTAATCAAGATACTTTTTTGTGGAATATTCTCTCATTTCCGCTATCTGCAAATGCGTGCTGAGTAACAGGCAACACGAAAATTCGTTTAACCAAATTGACTATAGAAACGTGAAAAATAATTGCAATCCATGCACTTCGGTGCGGGGTGCATCAACGTTGAGGTAACAAATGATTCAAATAGTTTTGTAAGTTGTAATTTTCAGTCGTAGTGTAGTACTTAAGGTAATGTTTTACTGTATATTTTTTCTATCCGTTTGGAAAAGCTACGAGCACGGTACACGTGACGTAATTTAAAGAAATTTAAAGAAATAGTAAATTTATGTTCAATCCTTTGCACTCGAGATTTTACATTTTCCGCTTTTTAATATAATCCGCAAATATAATCATTATTTTTAGGATTTCTCTAAAATTACCTAAAATGGAGCCTGGTGATTTGTAGGTACTATAATGGTTTAGGGCTAGTTGTGTACTATACTTACAACAGTGAGCTTCTTTTGGTAGCTAGTCGCACTTTCCAAAGGAAACAGAGGACTGTTGTGACCAACTTGCCTTTCCCATTGTCCATGGAAGTCGTACGTCATCACGTTAATGAAGTCGAGGTATTTCGATATTTCCGGTACGTCGTAACTGAAAATCGGAAATGACAGTCGAAATTATTATTGCTATTTGCGATAATCTTTTGCATTTTGAACTTTTGAAAATAAATTCTGTCAGTTTCCTTGTTGCATAAGGAAAAAAATTTGGATACGGGGAACACGATAAAGAGAATTTTCCTATATAGAATCTTAAGAACTTCACTATAATATGCTGTCATATTTTGCTTTCCACTTTAAAAGAAGAAGCATTTCACAGTTCTTTTCTGACACGCTATTATGGTATATAGGGCGGTTTTTTAATCATTACTTATTTGTAAATTTTGCACTGCAATGTTTATCGTTTCGACCAGGTGAAAGTGATTTTACATGCAATGAAATGGAAGACCTCGGTTTGCAATTATTTATTTTCATAATGGATGAAGTGAAACTGTATAACAAAATTATTGTTTACTTAATTCTTCTGCAACAAACTAATATTGTTGGTAGTTCTAATATTTCAAACATTGTTGCTTGCTGTTACCATCTTCAAATTTATCACTCAATTAATTGTACATAACGAGTACAAGTTAATTATGTTTAGACGTAGAATATCATATTAAATGTAAACTAAATTATAAGTTTCAAAGTTGTTCTAAAAACTGTGTATTATAATTCTATCTAATCGAAATTCTCCAGTCTAAATATAAATTAGAATTTACTTGATTTATACAACGTTCATAAAAGCTCCTAAAGACATGGTTTTACAGTTTTTACAACTATCCTTGGGCGTATTCTAAAATTGATTAGTATTATTTCCAATAAAGATTTAAGCAGTTTGTAAATTCATACCCTGCAGCAATTGCTTCAAAACTGGCAGGCACGGCGGCAGACAAAATCAATTTAGGTTGTCCGGAACTTTTCGCTTCGCCCTCGAATGCTAATCGAAGTTCTTTCAACAGATTCACATAAGCCGAACGATCGTCTCCGCCCCTGGAAAAGGAAGATACAGCTTATTAATGATCAAAAACATAAGTAGGAATAAAATGAGGTATCTAATTGGAATTAATTAGAAATATAAAGAACACTTTTTTCAAGAAACACAAAAAATATTTAAACCGCAATTAGCTCAATTATTTGGCGCATTAAAGAAGTATAATGGGATAATAAAGAATAATACCATATTATGAAGGGGACAGCGGAAAAATTGAACCTAGTTATGAAACAACATGTAAAGTGTATCTAACTTTAAAAACATAATGTCTTTGTTTAACTGGGTTTAAACAATTATCAATTTGATTGTTATTTTATTTAAAGTGACTAATGTGCTAACGCCTGTATATGGTTGTGAGTTTATTTGATTTTTAAACACAGAGTTTTAGCAGAAATTTGAAAGAAATTAATTTTCCAGTAAAAGTATGACAATGTATTTGGTTTTGTAATATAGCGTTTCAAAGCATATAGTAGGGTGAACTGTGGTGCGGGTGATAACCCGACGTAAATAAATCTATTGTAGCTGTCCACGTTGTTTGATTTATTTTAGCGGAAAAGAAAGTTAAGTATAAAATACATGTAAACGACTGAAACTTTTTCCTCGTACATCGTTTTGAAGAAGCCGTACAATCAACTTTATCAAAGTGAATTTATCTTGCTTTCAAATAAACATTTTTTAAGACTCGCGTTATTCATGTTCCAAATTTGTTTCTGTCGCCAAATAAGTTGGAGTCTATGTTATTCTTTTTCTCCTGAACGACTCGAATGTGTATCAATAAAAATTAATAAAATTTTGTACACATATTTATAACATACTCCCGCGGTAAATTTTTAATTTCTAACTCCTATACTGTGAAATCTCAAAATTCTCAAATTTCTCCACTTAGAAATTTCTATACGTAAAACCAATAAATGATAAAAATATTTATGCCCTTAACGTTCCGAATGATGAAACGTGAAAGCGTTGAAGTTTCTGCGTTTTCAATATTGTAAAACACAATAATTTTGTCCTTTCTAGCTAATAAAAGTAGATGTTTTTGTTACGTAATAGAAACAGAGCACTGAGTACAATTCAAAAATATTTCCAAGGATGTTTCCTTCTTGATAATAGTTTAACTTTCCTTTGGCGTGCACTGTATGTGTATTACAGGTGAAGGATAAAGATCGACGATTTTTTGTCGATTGAATTTTCCGCTCGAATGAAAGAAGAAAAAAACCAGGAAGAGAAATTACCGTGGATACTCCCAATCGACGTCGAGGCCGTCGAACTTGTACTCTCTAAGGAAATCGATGGCCTCGTAGACGAACTGGTTCATTCGGAAAGTGTTACTTGTCAGCTCCTTAAATGGCGTTGAACCAAAAGCCCAGCCGCCAATCGCCAGTAATATCTATAAAATAATACCAATAATTTCATTTTCAAATCTATCCAAATTTTGCTCCTAATGTTCGCGCTTCTTAAGTAGCGAATAGAAATTAGCTTCACTTACGAGTTGGAAGTGTAATACAAGTAAGAACCGAATTTATGCTATACTTTCAATTGTATGCCGATGAAATGCTATTAAAATATTTCTTCTTTTTACCTTGACATCGGGATTTTTCTCTCGCAGCGCAATCAGTCGTTCGTACATCTCCGCGTCATTATCATTTCCTTCGACTAGCAAATGATTCTTCAGGGTCGCGAAAGCGTAAACTATGTGAGTGCAAAGCGTCGCGTCAATGTCCTCGGGCATGAACTTTCCTGCACCAGGACGCCTGTGCGACCAGTTCGTCAGATAGCAGATGGTTTGCGCTTCTCTCTCTAAACAGATCGAAATAGATAATCGGAGATTAGCATTACGAAAGATTGCTAAATGAAACTGTTTCTTCGTTGTATTTTCGTGAAGAATCTTAAGAATCATAGGTTTAAGATACGTTCACGGAGACCCAGTTAGTTAGTAGCTGATTTTGGATTAATGAATTCATTTATTTTCTTTTAGGTAGCTTTCTAATTCATTTGATTTTCATTAGAGAGTCAAACCGTCGGATGAATTTGAATTATGTAGGATGGATATTAATTTTCAATTTCAAACTTCCAGGTTCTTAACTCTCCGAGTTTTAACAACAATTTATGCATCAAAATCCCAGGACTGCGGCAATTCATGCACCGTAATAAGACCGAAAAATTTAGGTGAAAATCTTAAAAAATCATGTGCAGTATGTTTATCAAATGTCTAATAAACTGCAACAAGAAAAATGGGCTTCCTCTGTGATTTAAAATTGCTAGGTAGGAAAAAGTTCGAAATAAAATCACTCCGCTTGTTTAAATGCGAAATGATATCGTGGTACAGGTTACATACAAAAATATAATATGTATTTAAAAGTCCCGATGTGTTGGTGTCCTAATCGTACACTCAACATGTCCAAATACTTTAACCAAATGCGTCCATTACACCGTAAAGTTATCTAAATCCTCACTTCTGAGAACGGCCTAATCTTCTTATGCTTCGCGAAAGTGGAAACCACGCGGAAACGTTCATGCTTGCGAAAGCATCAGAAAACAGAGAACTTTTTTTGCGAGGATAGCTCTATAAGCCAAAGTCAAAGGTCGCGTCTAGCTCCTGTGTTCTTCGAAACTTTCCACGCGATTTTAACTCCACAATACACTCTGTGGTATGAATATTTTATATTACTCACA
This sequence comes from Mimumesa dahlbomi, assembly GCA_917499265.3. Classification (NCBI taxonomy): domain Eukaryota; kingdom Metazoa; phylum Arthropoda; class Insecta; order Hymenoptera; family Crabronidae; genus Mimumesa; species Mimumesa dahlbomi. The sequence goes on from OU824117.1 coordinate 1,336,002, forward strand.
CATGCTTCGTGGAAAGTTTTCTTCTAAACTACTGTTAAACATTTAAATTACTTTAAAAGGAAGTTCACGGCATTCAATAGTACCTATCTACACTCTTGCCATCGTGTAATTTTAATGTCTCGCGTACTCGCATTAAGTTCTTCCAAATTTAGAGCGCGAAGTTTTCTTTCAGTGGCAACACATTTGGAGTTCTAACGTGCCGACTATGAACAGAAAGTTACTGAGGGAAACGGCACGCCGTTACCTACCCTCGGCACACATATTGCACATCGTCACAAAGTGTTTGCCAAGTTTGTCGGAGATTCCCTCGCGGTTAATAAATAGTGAAAGGTAGTAAATATTAACTCACCGTTGGTCGGAGTACTAATAACGAGTTGTGTCGACGGCTTCTGCAGTTTCTTCGCCTTACTCAGCACATCCGACACCGATATCTTATACGGTTCCGGTTTTTTCACAATGGTCTCCGTAATGGTCGTGGCTACGGCGCTCCAATCGACATCCTTGGCGTTGGCGCCCCTCGAAATTCCTTGCAGTTCTTCTCTCATGGCTCCGATCAGCGGATACCTGACGTTCCCACCGCAGACCGTGCCGTTGAAGTCGTCCATGTCCACCGTCCATACCATGGCGCCGCCGTATCCCTTGCTTTTTAGCCAATCCATCTTGTTACGAATGGATTTTTCATCGTCGAAGCCGACCCACTGGTCGTTCTGGACCAGGTACGGCACTTTCATCTCGTCATCCCAGACATAGGCTGCGCCATTGTGCAGCATCTCGCAGATCTTGGAAATAAAATGTTCGGTTTATTGCTAGAGTCGTATAGTAGTAGAAATAAAATTAAAAATGGTTGGCAAAACGCCTGCGAGAGTTACACGATTAATGATTTTATTCGTTACCGAAGGAATGGTGATTCGACAGAATTACTTCTAAACGTATATCCCTGTTTTATCTATTCTAAATACAGTTTAGAAGATAAAAATTCGCTTAAAAGAAAATCCGGATAAATAACAGAAATACGTAGATACATGCATAGTTTAGTTGCAATAGTTTTTCTTGAATAAAACACATTTCATTTGACGGAATAATGATCTACTCACGGTAACAATAGATTTATGAGATTTTTTAATTTGTTCTCGTAAAATCAGGTCCACTACACTTTCCAACAATGAAATACAATTTGAAGCTCTGACACCTTAGTTACAAAAATTTTAGATACTTACAAATATAAAATTTGAAGCTTCTGATGATTCTTAAGGGTTGCAAAAAATTGGAAATCATCGCACAGACTTTTGACACTGACGGTAATAACAGGTAGCGAGCAAATAATGTGAACAATTTTTAAAAATGTATAGACTTATAACTCGCGTTCTACATTTTGTCTCGAAGCTTCGAATAAACTGTATAAAGTATGCAAAATGCAAAGTTAGCCTGTAGTACTCCGCAGACGCCTACTATAATGTTTTAGTTGTTCAATTCTTGTCTCACTAGCAACATGCGTAGTGCGTTTTCGTACTTTGCACAATAATTTTATGTAAAACAGTTTAATAGGTTGACATATCGTCCTGCCGTTAAGATATATAAGAAGAAAATTATTCCACAGATTTTCCTATTTTTCGACGGTAAAAAAGAGTTAATAAAATTATTTATGGCAGTAGCATAGCTGCAATGATGACATTAAATGAAGAAGACATGATAACATTTTCCATATTCATCAGGGGTAGCATAAAAAAACCAGACAGTTGCTCTTGGGGCATATAACAAAAGTAGCTGGAATGTAAAATAATTCTTTCAGGCCTTAATCCTGTCTACTCTAGATTTCTCATTTTGGAGTTGAGGAGTCGTCTCTCGAAAGTAAACAACTAATGTGCTTAAATTAAGTTAACAATACATGCAAAAGAATAAAAGCCTGACTAATTGTACTATAACTATTATAGCGAGCCATTATAGTCACATGGAATATATTTATGTAGGCATTTACCTCATAGTAAGCTAGGAAACCAGATTCCTTGGTGTATTCCCCGGCTTTGCCACCACCGCTTGCGGCAGAATGGACACGGAAATTCGCCGGGTTTGATAGAGTGAAAGACCGCCCATAGGTTGGCATACCGATGATCAACTTATCCTTTGGCGCCCCCAATCGAACCCACATCGAGGCCGCATTGTCCACGCTAAGTTGTTTTTGCCATTCGGAGTCCAATGAAGAAGCATAAAGGGGTGCGTTGTGACCAGTTTCCCGTTCCCATTTGCCGTGGAAATCGTACGCCATCAAGTTTATGAAGTCCAAGTAACTGCGCAATTAATTATAGAATTTCTTTTCAAATCGATCAAAATAATGTAGGTATATGTCACGCGAATCCCCAAACAGTGAGTCATTCTGTGAGGACCGAATGCAGGAAATAGTGTCACGTCAAGAAAGTCTTACCATAAGATAAGATATGACACTATTTTATTGCTGTCATTGACAAAGTAACGTAAAATCTGAAAAATAATTGTCTCAAAATTTAAACAGAGAACTACAAAATACTCAAACTGAACTGCCATTACCGTATTACGTTATGACGGATAAAATGTATACTTCGGACCCCAAAACTTGAAACCGACGCCATGTTTTCTCCTATAGGATGTTTTTCGAAAATTCAGGTGAATGTTTTGCAATTTTTTGTTTAAATTTATACACTATTACTTTGGGTGTTTGTTACGCGATCTTTTCCAGTAGTAAAATAGATATAGATTAAATCATTACGACCAACAAACAAATATGCCTTTACTTTACGGATCCATTATGTCCTAAAATTATGTAAACGCTAGATTTCAAGTACGTACTCGTATTTTTCAAACAATTTAATTTTGTTTTTAACTATAACATTTTCCAAGTATTATTTTCAAAATTTTGTTACTTGAGTCTCTTATGGATAACCGTGTCAACTCTACCGAAAAAGTATCCTCTTCAATGTGTTCTGTGCTACTACCACTAGAACTTATAAGTTGCAACAGTTTCACAATTTTTCAACTTTTACCCTATTGTTACCGTTACAACTCTTCGATGAATCAATGTCGGCAGATGTCTTGTACAAAAACTGAAATTAATGCTGTACGCATGAACCTTCTCTTTCCTCTCTTCCTGACCTCGGAGAAAATCCAAAGAAAAGAGAGAACAGGAAAAGGCCGTCGCGGCATTAATGGATCTCATTGTACATTAAGAAATCTTGATTAATGAAGATCATTGTGAAATTCCGTTTTTTTACATGCTCCAAGTATTACAGACATAAATACAATTAGGAATAAATATTCCAAGAAGAAGTTGATGAAACACGTCTGCGTACAAATGAACTCTAATAGAGAATAAAAAGTGACAGATTATGTGGTAAATCAGTCGGGAGAAAGATTTTTTTCTATGAAATATAAACGAAATGTTACCTGGCAACGGCTGGAACGTCGTATCCGCTCTTAACGTTGTCGGGTCCAACAGGTACGGCAGCTGTCAAAAGAAGCCGCGGCATCTTCTTCTCCTGTGCCTCTGCCTCGAATGCCTCTCGTAACTCTATAATTGCGCCATTTACTTATATTTACATTATATTTACAGTATCGTTGAAATGAGCGGAATTGTTCCGCAAAGAGCTACTCGTTTTTCATACACAACGTTGCGGGGATCAATTTTAAAATACGATTTTCGGTTTTATGGTCGATGACAACGTCAGACACTTTAACCAAGTTTTATTGGGGCGGCCGTGACACAGTTCTGTGAATACTTTACATTCGTTTATTGAATCAAGAAACGAAAAGCATCGTCTTTCAGTAGTGCGTAACAATTTTTCTAGGTATTACAACATTTAAATTTGAAGCGCGCATGAAACTCATAACCATTTGCTAAACGCTAATGTAGTCAGCAATAAAGCTGAAGTTGAGGCGACTTTAAACTTTAAACATTCAAGAAGAAGAGGAAGAATAATATTGCACTTTCAAGTCCTCTCATGAATTTTATGGGCAGGTTCATAGTACCTACCGAATCGTCGACGCGCTGAAATTTCAAGACACATATTTCCGCCGTACGTGCTGTATGTACGTTTGTTCTGAATAGAGTATTACAATTTATCAAATTTAGGAAATAAAATTTCTTTTCCTCTACGCGTACGTATATTACATATATTTATTTTGTAGTAAACATATACATTTAACATTCATTGGCTTTACTTGAACAGCAACTCACATTGCTAATTAAGTGACTAATTGTTTCGACTGCTTAAACAATCATTTCTTTAATAAATTTTACGTCCGTCTATATACAGGGTGTGGCAAAAATACTGGGACACTTTTTGAGTATCGATAGTAGGCACCAAAAGATGAAAAAAAAAGTCTATAAAGTTTTGCTTAAAAACCACCCCCTATCTAGATACAACTCCTTTTGTAAAAAATTGTTTAAAAATCATATTTCCGAAATGGTACGACGTAGAGGACCGATTTTGATTGCAATACATATAACCGGGAAAGACTAAAGTTTACGACAAAAAATATCACTACCTACGCAAAGCAAAATTTAGCTGGTGCCCTTAATTTTTCCCAAGTTGTTACAAATCTGCTACGATATAGGTAATCGACGTTGTTTGGATTAAACAAGAATAAATACTATTTAACAGCAATAATCGCAGCAATTATATTTTTTTCTATTATCTTTGAACTCCGGTTATATTGCAATCAAAACGGGTCTTCTACGATGTACCATTTCGGAGATATGATTTTTTTTAAACTTGTTACCAAAGGGGTTGTATCTCGATAGGGGGTGGATTTTAGACAAAACTTTATAGACTTTTTTTTCATCTTTTGGTGCCTACTATCGATACTGAAAAAGTGTCCCAGAATTTTTGTTACACCCTGTATAGTACATGTATATACAGGGTGTCCCAGCTAACGTGCAGGTTCCTGAACCAGGTGGTAGCTGAGGTAATTCTAATATAGCGAAGTGACATTCGTAATGTCGTATCTTAATTTGTGTCCAAGTTATTAACGAAAAACGATAGCCAATCAGAGGGCTTCGTTGGGCCCGGCAGCGCGACGGTAGAAGTTCTGCACCAGTAGGGTACTGTGCCAGTAGGAACTGTCGCGCCGCTGGGCCCAACGGAGCCCTATGATTCGCTATCGTTTTTCGTTAATAACTCGGTCACGAATTAAGATACGACGTTACGATTGCCACTTCCCTATATTAGAATTACCTCAGCTATCATCTGGTTCAGGGACCTGCACGTTATCTGGGACACCCTGTATATATAGGGTATAACAAAATGTCAGGGGCCTTTCTTCAACATGTTACCCATCAAAGATGAAAGAAACAATAAACTTAAGCCTCCAAACCACCCCCTTTCGAGACACACTCCCTTTTTAAAAAATCTTTTAAGAAATTATTATATATATTATCCGAACATTCGCTAGCAGAACACCGATTTTGGTTTGAATATTGTCGAGAGAAATCGAAGTTTATGAAGAAATGTAACTGCTGGTATTACTTACTTATCGTTAAGTAACATTTATTTGTGTTTATATCAAATGTCTTCGATTGCTTATATCATAGCATGTTCAATAATTTGAGAAAAATTATGCGTAATCTTCAAAATTTCCTTGACGAAGATAGTTACATTTTTTTTTATAAAATTTCATCTCTCCTGGTAATAATAAAACCAAAATCGGTCCTCTATGACTTACCATGTCAGAGAGATATCTGTATTTTTCGAATACTAGAAAGGGAGGTGTATCTCGATAGCGGATGGTTGCACACCTAAGTTTATTAATTCTGTTTTCATTTTTTGATGCGTACCCTCGATTCTGAAAGAATGTCCCCGACGTTTTGTTACACCCTGTATGTAACATATGTGCCGCATGAAACAAGTCGCGACATTTTTTTAAAAGTTTCTATCTCATTCTTCTGAATTTTTATACTTTTTCTCTTGACAGGTAAATGGAGAGTTCCATTGAGATTCAATTTTGAAAATTTTCAATTCCAGCAATCAAATAATATCCAAAAACTTTGTGATCACGGGACCTCCACATATCCCCGATTTACGTTTTCTCATAATTTTCTTTGGGAATATTTCAAAATAAAGTCTGCGACAATGAATCCTGTATAATTTTAAACACAAAACTATGTACAAAATAAGTATTCCAACCGAAATTTTAACCATTAACTGTAAATACTTTAAAAAAGATATGAAAAACACTATAAAAAGAGGACAAACGGCAGTGATTTAAAAAATGTTATTTTTACCTTGTATTAAAAACAGTCGATTATACACATTCTATACATATATTAGAAGATAAATGTATAGAAAGGATAAAAGTTATAGCATTTTAAAATCCATTGCCGAATTGAAAACGTGAAATGTGTAATTAAAACTACTGAAGTGCCTATAGTTACACCAATTTTGATAGATAGCTCGTACGAATAACTTTACCTTTCAGCATGAGTACGTAATTCTTCTTGTCGTCGCCTCCTTTCGGGTATTCCCAATCGATATCCAAGCCGTCAAAATTTCTGTCCCGAAGATACGGTATGGCGCTGTAGATGAACGTCTGCCGCGCGTACCTTGTCGACGACACGTCCTTGAACTTCTGAGTACCGAACGACCACCCACCTGCATCCATTACATCGCGTTACATCACGTTGACAGTGAACCATGAAAGTTTAACGTAGGAGATAGGGGGATTTACTCTCAATGTGCATACCATTTTGGTTGTGCAAATAGAATCATGTGACTTTTTGCTTGAAGGTTGCAAATACGTAAACAATTGGTAAGAATGTTACTCGGACACTTCATTTCTTCTCAGATGACAGAAATGATAATGAAACGCGCATTGAATGAGATAAAATGGCGTACATTCTTGAGTTAAAAAAAATTTACTTTATTATTACAAGACCTCAACGTAAGTAAACGTATAGTTTCATTATTATTGAAAGTTTTTATATGACCCACATCTAAGACCTTTATCGTAATTTGAATTTTAATCTTACGAGGGAAAATTACGACGTGAAATTCACCGATTTGTATCAGTCTATATTTAAGCTCTATGGGATAATCGAGTAAATAAATAAAATAAAATATTTGCTGAAATAAAACATGAAAACATTCCAATTTTGAGGCTGCCGAACCGTGCCCAAGCTTGTTTTCCCATATAGCGCGTCATAAAAGGAGTCAAGCAAGTCTTGTATGATATAACATAGTATTTTGTGACACAAAGTCTCACAGACAAAAATGTAGATAATACTATGTTTCAGGCGTAAAAATGTGTTCTTTAAAATTCCATTTGGATGAACCGTGAAACCAATGTGCTGAATACACACGATATTAAGACAAATATGTTCTAAGATTTTGAAAGTCTATATTCCTTATAGTACCATGAGCCTCAACGATCTAGATACTATAAAACAAAATGTCTGTTTCCCATAAATTTCTAAAGTCTTCGACAGATGGGGACGAAATTTTGCGAATCGCTATAGAACCGTGTGAATAATGTAAACCACCATGAAACCATAAGTCCCCCATGAAATTAGTAATCATAATTAAGTCGATCACCAATAGATAATTTAAATTAGTTTAACACTAAAACACCCTACGATGGGTGTATTTCATTTTATCTATAATTTGTAGATTCAAACCGAATCCGAAATCAACCGAAGGTTTTTAAATAAATATTCTAATATTTGCAATTAAATACAGGTTCTGGTAAATTTACCATAGGAAATAATACACAAATCATTTTTTTTTATTCTCCTCATTTTAAGTAATGAAAGTAACGTTAAAAAATTTTAAGATGAATGGAACTTAATTAGTCTAAAGTTTTCAAACGGTCATTTGATCCGTCGTGGTAGGCTTACGATTATATTGTAGATTAATTTAATACATGTATAAATTTGTTTGAAAATTAATGTTAGCTTAAACTACTAATTATTAATTTGACAATCACAAATCTGGCAAAAAAAGTAAGAAAGATACCAAAATTCGTTATTAAGGCATAGTAACTGTAGAATTAGAACAGTATTTTACAGAATGCAAATAAATTTCCCGAGGAACTGAAACGCATACACACATACATTTGTTATGAACCAGCGTACCACTTATTAAAGTTTCCCATCCGTCGTATCTGTTTTTAATTATCGAAGTCGACTAATAAACGTATTAATTGCTAATTAACCTAATAATTAATTCACGTATAAATAAGTTTCTCCTGATTAAGTACGATAATAAATCTATAGTAAACTCACCGATCGCGAGGAGGATCTTCAAAGAGGGATTCGCTTTCTTCAGACTCATCATCCTTTCGTACAGTCCGATTTTTCCATCCTTTGTTTCGTCGTTCGACTCGAAACTGGTGAGTTTGTTTTTTTTCAGCCATCCGAAGGCGAAGATAATGTGTGTACACAAATCGGGCTGAATGTCCTCCGGCATGAATTTGCCGACTTTTGTGCGATATTGCGACCAATTCGTATAATAGCATACGAGCTGGAAAAAAGGAAATAATACAAATTAAGGGAACAGTTTCGGAAAGAAAACAACTTCAGTTTCAGCCGATATTCATTTTCTCGGCATTAATTTGACATACAGGTGTGATAATCCGGATTAATTGATGTTTCCCGTGTGCGGAGTAAATATTAATATCCGGATCTTTAGGGTTGTGATAAAGAACTTGAATTTGGGAAAAAATGTAGGATATGGATTTCTAATAAATCCTTGTCGGCTGTATTACACGGGATTATTTTGAAAAATTCGCTTGTAGTAAAACATAAGAAGAGAAAAACAGCATAAATTTATCTGAATGGGATACAAGGAAAGATTTAGTTTTTATTGTTGTTTTCGTAAAAACTTCGTTTGGACCTTATTTTTTTAGAACAGTTTTTACCGTTTGGAATATCACGTCCACACTACGTAAGAAGGGATTAACTTAATTATATATTTATTTTTAGCTATCATGCATTTATAGCACAATAATGAGAAGTAAGCCACCGAGCTTTCTTTGTATACTGCAATTATTTGCATTGTGAGATTCCCACGCTCGGGAATAATCATTTCCATAGATGTTGAGAAATTTAAAGGTCCGGAGACCTATGAATCTCCCACTTAATGGAAATGGGTATTAAACTCCATTGGAGTCTCGAGAATGAGACATCTTCGGAAATATGGATTTCTATTTGTAGAGATTTACATGTTAATGAATGTATATGTATAGAGTTCCGTAGACTCTTCTTTCATGAAAGCTACGATCAAGGACTCGTTTCTGCGAGCACGAAGACTTTAATACATAAAAATGAAGAGCTTCGAAAATTAGTCGGTCAAAATTTGTGTGCGAAGACAAATAAAAAATCACAATCTCTAGAACTTAAACGACTTACGTTTTTAAGGAATACAAAACATTCCAGCATCGTATAAATTTGAAGGCCTAAGGGAAATGGGTATGTATTAATTATGGGATGGATATTCATCATTGTTGGTAACTGCAATAAGCACTTGTGAAATAGTTAATTTCAAAGTTCAATACATCGCTTATTTTAAATGGAATGTGAATGGTTTTTATAGTGTACATTGAAACCAGTATACAAGTGTATGTAGACTAGGTGAAACCGGTAATAACTCAACTCTCAGCAAAAAATTATCGTATCTGGTTCTGCCGGATAACCAACCCGAAATAGAAAATTGATATTTCCAAGTAAATGTCGAAAAGCGGAAAGGCAGCTTGCTTGAAATTCTGCGAAGCTAGGACAAATCGATATTTCAATGGATGCCTAAGAAAATCTGTGAAACGTTGAAAATTCGCGGAGCAATGGGAATTTGATATTTCAAAGTGAAAGTGGAAATGCGGAAAAATGCATGACAATTCGCAAAACATTTGCTTCATCCTCAAATAATCGTGTATTTTGTAATTTTAAATTTTCCATCGTGCATCAGACAGTTACGAACATTAGGTATAGTTGCGGTTTATAGAAAAAAGAAAGTTGTGGCTAACATGGAGAAATTTTCTGTGTTCTTTAATTCTGTAATTATTACGAATTTAAGAATTCATATTATTCAATTTTCAAACCGAATTCTTACCGACGTTTCGTAGCTAGCAGAATAAACTAACAAAAATATCCCAACTTTTTAAGTACTATCTGTGTTACGTCACTTACGTTCCTGATAAAATGTATTAAATTGGGCAATAATTTTGTGTCGTGGTCTCTGTTGATTTGTATATACTTAAATTATATTTTCCAGTATGTTTTAACATTGTCACAACTTTTCTAAAACCAGTGATAATTTTTTGGTGCGTTTCGTTAAGGGACTTTTTAAAAAACGGGTACTATTTTCATGTTCCTTTATTCAGATATCTCATCAAAATGTCATAAATTTAATTCGAATGCAAATTCTTTAGATTTCTAGACCGCTCCACTCAAAAAAATGTGGGACACATCTCTATGATTCCAGCAAATAAACTATTTTTACACGTTACATTAACCCCCTGTCCTATTTCATATCAAAGAATACAAACTGTAATTTCCTATTGTTTTGGAAAAATAGCTTGGCAAAATATTTTTAGCCCTCCCTATACACAAAGCAGTCCGTTTTTCTGCAATCAAGCAATTGTTGTGTACTACAAGTAGTTCCTTACTTCAACGATTTAAAACTATTGACTTAATTATACAATTACGTATTGGATTCTTTTTACGCAAAAAAGGGGTATGTAACAATAAAACATCAAAGCTTTAACTAAACTGGTAAATATTTTGAATACGCGCTCCATCGATATCCCTGGAGATTTCAAATTGATTACCTGCTTTATGAAACACGTTTTCAACATTGGATTGTAGCGTTTATATATAAGTTCGGTTACGTCTTAATAACTAGTTTATTATGTAATGAATTTTTATGATTAGAATATGTGAATACTTACAACCCAACATATGTATGTTACAATCCAATAGTTTGCACCATCGACGTTGAAATTATTTTGGCGACACACATGTTAAGAGTTAATTAATTTACACATTTTTTAAAATAATATTTCTTTTTGCTTAAAAATGAAGCCGTAATTCCAATAATTTATAATAATTCATAATCAATAACCAAAAGTTCATCCAATTTTATTGAAACATGTAGTTAAACTCTGTCATACATCTTATATATGTACATATATGTATACAGTTAATAAAAATATACTGGTCGTACCTTGTAGTCATTTGTTTTGCCCGTTTGAATCTCATTTTTCTTGTTCTTGTTAGCGACACGATTTCGCGTGACCTTGAACCTGTTCACACTGGCAGAGACTTCTTGATCGCTCGAGATCGATGGGGCGGAAGTCGTGGGCCTACGGAATCTTTTTCTCGCACCTGAAATCAATTAGTTAACGAACCACTTTACTATGAATATAGACTTTATCCTGTAAATTTCTGGACGCTAATTTTACTTCGCGAAACCAAGATGCTAAATATCGTGCAAATAATAATATTTAAGCAAAGAATTTAGCAACTTAGACACAGACCCTCCGGACAAATACAAAAGGAAAGTGTAGAATTATAATTTTTGGTTAACGCATTTCTTCTAAGAATCGGTTAAGTTTATAACACTGCGATTTCGAAAATTATTCATAACTATGTTTCTCTATGCAAATAATTAAATCGATCAATTTACTATCCCCCTTTATTTCCTTGTTTCAAACATACTTATCCAATCCTTCTAAATATACCAAATTAATCCTCGGTAGTTCTAGTGTTAAGCAGCATTACATTAGACATACATTGATCAACAAAAATAGACAACTAAGAAAATATTATAATCGAACAAGCAAAAATTGTCTCAGTTTTATTTTAGTCATGTTTATAGGTATAGGTGATTGTAAGCGTCTTGAGATCGTTCTATCTACCCATTATCGAATTATAGTATAAAACAAACTGTACGTCGATAAAAATAAAAATGGGATTCGGTTATATGGGTTTTATATCTATTCATAACAGTATTAACACGACCCGCGTTACAAATTATGTATTATAAATATTGTTAAATTTTAATAATGTTTTATATTTCTACAAGTTTCCAATGTGGGGCGACACGCATTTTTATTATACAATTATTTTAATAAGCATTGTCCACCTAACATGACGTCTTCAAAAGTATTAAATTTTAAAATACCGGTAAATTCTGCTGAATTATATTTCCTCACGAATTCAGACTATTGAGAAAATCGAAATCTAAAATATAAATAATAATTGACCTTTAAAAAAAGTGATAATACATTGTCGACATTTATTTATTCATTGTGAATATTTAAAAAAAATGTTTACAATAATTATAATAATTATTTTGAGGAATTTTGTTATTGAAATGTAATACCCAAAATAACTCTCATACGTTATATTAAAATACCTTGTTGTTGTTTTTGATGTTAATTCAATTGATTGACATAGTCTGCCTAAAAAAAGTTGTTGAAAATGAAAGAAGGCTATTGTAAGTTCACAAAAAATATGCTTAACTCTGTTTAACAATTCAACCATTTATTTTTTTCATTAATTTATAAATAGATGGAAATTTCTTGACGACAATTAGTATGAAATTGATTACATCTGTAACTGGTTTCTTTCAAAATTGAGCATAAACTACTTAAAAAAATACAGTGCCAGTGTTAAGCAGATTTTTAATTATCGTGTTTATTAATAATATCCGCGTGTACATATTATGGTGCTTTACATAACTGAACTTTTGCGATTGAACAAAACAAATTCTCCCCTCTATTTGTTGCGTTTATCTAATTTGAGTTGGTCCAGGGTGTCTGGTTAGGTTAGAAATTTCTAAACATATTTTCATCACAAATTTTAAAGGCAAAAACATTTAGTATTTGTATTTTTGGGAATGAATGGACATTGTCTATACAAATGAATATCGTAAGTGCGAACGGTTATGCAACAATGTATATGCGGAAGACGAGCAGTTGGATCGAGAGAGTGAATTAGGTGCATGAAGAAGAAAGAGTCAGATATCAGATGAGAGTGTGAATTGCGAGGAGGCTATATTCGGGAGTGGAGAATCATTAGTAAACATCCCACAATCTATTCAATCAAATATCACCTTGTTTCCCACAATAGTAATCCCACAAACATGTAGCGAATTCAACCGAATTTGCGATGTATATCGCTTCTTCTGAAATGCATCAGATCACATTCTTCTAAAAATTTAGTATGAAGAATATGTTCCTCATAGACATTTTGTACTTAATTTTTTACTTAATGCTCGACTGTACGTATCTATACATATACGTAACGATATGTATATGTACTGGTTGACATGCTTACATATCTCTAAATTTGCAAAATTCCACTAAATTTCTCCAAATGTTTTTCCAAATGACGGTCAATTTAAAAGTAGAAGCACTTTTCTTGTGTTATATCACATAATGGTAAAATAGTGACAACTTTATCATTACTTTGTTGTCTTCTAGAACTTAATAGATTTTCAACTTTTTAATATTAAATGTCTTCTATTTGATCATTATTGTCGATGCTCAGTTCTGTATAGTTAACGTTTGACAAACGTTTCATTAACGACTCGGTGGTGGACAGCTTCGAAATTACGTAATGTACCGCGGTTGAGTTTCAAAGGAAACTGCGACAACCTGCCTTTCACTTGCTCCCATTGATCGCTTTCGTATTTTGTGTTTCTTTGTTTGAGAAATTCATTAAAGGCATTTGAAAAGAACTTCAGCAGAGACGAATAAGAATTAATTTTCATTTTGTAATTATTTTCTCCAATTCTATGGTGCTTGCTAAGAATATACACTCGTAACATGATACATTGTATTTTGTGTTACACATACTCGTGCACGCATAATTACTTTTTCGAGGGATAGCATTTTTCTATAAAATTAGGATTTTTATCAATTTTCTGCCACAACTGTTACCTAATGCACATGCAATACATGAATTAACTGTTTTCTCAACTTTCCATCTTCAGTGGCAACAAGTCTTGACAGGTGCATTTTGCAGGCCTCTGGAGAATTAAACGACCTTTCCAATTAATTTCGGAATGATAAAATCTCAATTCCACTCCCTCAACTTTTACCGAGTCTACAATGATTTGTGTGTTCTCGCGTTGCATCGAAGAGGATTATTCCTTTTTTAAGATTAGTTCTATTTTATTCATTTGCTTTCAGACGTTTTGTTGTTGCCTGTCTCGCATTTTCTCTATACAGAAGTAAGATAACATAATTCTCGAAAATGGACTTTCTCGTCTCGCATATTTGAAACACGAGAAACTCAAGAACGTTTATCCAAACGCAATGATCCCTATTTTTAGTCAACGCGTTGAAATGTCAGCTTTCAGAATATGTAAATAATCTGTGTACAAACAGCGTGCAATGCAGAAAAACACGACAAGCCGTTTAAGTACTACAGAAGTTCGACAGTATTTTTCGGACACCTGTCTTGAGAAATCATTTATTATTCGACAATTTCTTAAACAATTCGTATCTGTGAAAAATTTATTTACATGTTAGATCATCTGAACAATTAGTGAAACATTTAAAAATTTTTGTGCATTCACCTTCATTTTATTTAAAATCGAGTGCTCTAACTTCCTTTGCACTAACTTTTCGGATGTTCTGATAGTTCCAGCCAGACGTGACTTAAATAGTCGATATGTTGTAAATTTTTCAATTTTACTAGAAACACCTTCTTACCCGGTATATACCAAGGAAAATATATTGATCAATACGTAGTCTATGTAAGTTACTCACGATCGATGTTGAATGAATTATAGTCAGAATCTATCTTTATATTTATTATATTCTATATTATGTCCATCAGTTCACTCATGTGTTCCCACATTCAGAGCTGTGTATTCTATACTTTTATTTTTAAATTTTTATTCAAAACAACCAAAATGAAATGTAAATTTACATGTTACGTATGACTCAAAAGATTCACAAAAGTGACATTTTAAATTGTTTCTCAAGATAGCATACAACAATTTGAAAATGATACACTTTAACCATCTTTTTGTAATTTCGAAAATTCAGTGAAACACAAATAGAAAGAAAACGATTCCAGCTAATATCACTAAGATTTTTGTTACGTGTTTTACGGTGTTTTCTATAAAAAATCATAAAAAATTACAAGTCTACGTACAGCTTTTCTCGTTGCTGTATTCTCTTTCAAATAGACAATACAAAATTCCTTTGCATTATATTTAACACGCGAAACGTTAAAGGGTTAAAACGTAGAAGAGTTAGGTAAAGCATGGTTATTAAATCGTTAGGGTCGTTGGAAAGAAAATTCAGTTGGTATTTGTAAGAATCCCACGACCATATTTCGAGGGGCACGCAACATTTTGCGAATTTACATCATTACTGCAACGTGTAGTATATATTATTTAAATTTTCTCGTTGCGCAATATACAAGAACTACCGTTTCAGTGACTCGCTGGAACTTTCGTAATATTACTTATCCTATGTTGTATATTATTTCAAACTATTTCCAGAACTTACAGCTTCTACAAGGATAATTGTTTAAAAAGTAGTTTGTCGAAAGAAACGTGTTTCTATGACGCAACTACTTATGTACGAAAAGGCAGGTTTGGCACAAATCCACTTAAGACAAGAATTTACAATATGTCGGAGAATGAATTTAACTTCGATAAACGAAAATTGTTTGTGAATTAATTTAAAAATTATTATTTCCTTATTTTGTGTTAGTCCTTGACAACAACGATTTAACTTCTTGGTAAAAGATCAACAACCATTTTTTATTAGTAGACACACGTACATATATGCTTAGTATATGTTTATGTATATTTAAGTACTTTCGCTTTTTACCAAAAATATAAAGTACATATGCTAAATACACTTTTCATAATAATGTGTATGCCCATTATTAAATAAATAATGAATTGCAATTTATTATATGTGTGCACATAAACGTATGTATGTATAAACATATAAACGGAGTTTAATATTGAGTACATCTGTAAAAATTCATTTAACCGATCGCGAAAATTTGTTTTCGAGATATTTCATAAATTTTTACTGCAATCTTAAATATTGCTATTCATTTACCTAGCTATACCCCTGAGGTATTAGGTGGTCTCATAAGTTTCTTCCGCGCCACGCTATGAGTAACTCTAACTAACTATGTTTATACAGGGTGTCCCATTTCCTTGGACGCACCCGGAACCAGGTGATAGCTGAGGTAATTCTAATATAGGGATGTAACATTCTCAGCGTCCCATTCCAATCCGTGGCCGAGTTATTAACGAAAAACGACAGCCAATCAGAGGGCTCCGTTAGGCCCGGCCGCGCTACAGTAGAAGTTCTGCACCAGTAGGGTACCGTACCATTGGGAACTGTCGCGCGGCCGGGCCTAACGGAGCCCTCTGATTGGCTGTCGTTTTTCGTTAATAACTCGGCCACGGATTGGAATGGGACGCTGAGAATGTTACAACCCTATATTAGAATTACCTCAGCTATCACCTGGTTCCGGGTGCGTCCAAGGAAATGGGACACCCTGTAGAAACATGCAGGCTTATCTCTTAGCCGTTTATGGCATCAGTTTCAGTCGTCCCAGAGCTGTTTCAAAGTACGTTTCGTGGGTGACAAAGTCTCTTTTAAAATTATGTCTGCACCGTTCAATATGGAGAACCAAAAGATACATTTTGCGGCATGAGTAAGAGGAAGAGGAGCGGGTGGAAAAAGGGAGAGAAGGGTTCAAGAAGGGTAAAAAGACGGCGAGGTCTCCGAAGGGAAGGGGAGATCGAAGGAGCGAAGGAGAGAAAAGGGCGAAGGAGGAGGAGGAGAGGAAATAGGGATGTTGGAGAAAGAGATAAGGCGGATAAAAAGATGCGGAGAAGCTGCAAGAGGAGCGGAGAAAGGGGGAGGAGGCCATGAGAAAGAGGGTGGAGGAAATGATAAGGAGAGAATTGGAGGAAATGAGAGAGGGAATAACGAGGAGAGAAGAGACAGAGGAATTGGGGAAAGGATAAAGAACGTGGAGGAAGATGTGAAAAGCGGCCGGGTAGAAAGAGCGGAGGCGGGAAAGGAAAGGAGATAGCAAAAAGAGATAAGAGATGAAAAAAGAAGAATAAAGGAAATAGTGAGATGAACAGATGCCAAAAAGACGACGAGGTGAAGAAGAAATGTCATAATTAAAGGGCTGCGAAGGAAGAAAGAAGGGATGGTCGTGCAGGTGAAGGAACTGTTACAGGATGGGCTGAGTGTGAAAGCGGAGATTGAGCAAGTGATCGAAGCAGACAGAGGGGAAGATAAGCTTAGGTTGGTTGGTGGTGGTATGCTGATGAAGGAGGAGGACAGAAGAGATATCATGGAGAAGCAGAAATGACATGTAAAGAGGAGGAGAGTAGGAAAGGAAGAAGGGTGAGAGTGAGTATGGAAGGATCTGGATAGATAGAAAATGGTGAAAGTGGTATGAGGAATACGAGATGTTGAGGGCCATAAGAGGCATAGAGAGTATGAGAGAAGAGAATCGAGAAAATAAGGGAGCAGAAGTAGCGGGTGGGGGCGTGAGAGGGGATGGAAGAGGGAGAGTGAACAATAGTAGAGTGAAACGTGGCGGGATTGGCAAGACAGGATAAGGATTTTTAGGAGAGGGTGGAGGGTTGGGATGTAGTGATAATGATAGAGGTATGAATAGAAGAAGGGATTTAAGGAGGTTAACGGGAAAATAGAGGGAGGGTAAATAGGCGAGAGTGGAAGATAATAGGGGTTTATGTGAACGGGAAAATAGAGAGAAGCTGGTGACATTAAAGAGTGGGCAGAACGGAGGAAGGGGAAGTGGAAGATGATAGCACAGGGATACTTCAACGCGAGGATAGGAAGTAGGGACAGGGAAAAAGTGGGGAAGAAGTGTAGAGAGAGTCGAAGGACAAGATAGTCACTGAGGAGGTAAGGAGACTGGTAAGATGTCTGGGGGAGCAATGGTGGCGAATATGAAACTGGGGGTAGAGGGGAATAATAGGGAAGGACAATTTACTGATAAAGGATATCTCAGCTAGTTGTTCCGTCAAGCTGGGACACCCTGTATAGGAGCAAGAGAGGAAAAAGATAATAAGAACAGAGGTTAGAGGAAAGTATCAAAGAGATGGACGTGAAAGAGGGGGGGGGGGTAAATCGGACCATCACCCGCTGGTGGTGACGATAAGAGCAGGGCAGGGGAGGCGGGGGTTGCGAAGGGGGGGGGGGGTGGTTACAGATGACAGAGATAGGGAGGGAAAGGAGAGGTACAGGAGGGTGGTGACGAAGGGGGATATCAAACTAGCGGTAGCAGAGGGGAGGTCGTGGACGGGAGGAGAAAGGAGTGGGGGACGAGGAATGTGCATGAATGTGCAGGAATGAAGAGAACGGGAAGAAGATTGAGAGAGCCCACTGTCACTGTACTTGGGGTATATGATAGGTGAAATGGGGACAGGAGGGGCAAGTGGAGAGTAGAAGAGGCAAAGCTACGATAGCGATGGGGCAGGTATGGGATAGGGAAAAAATTGTTTAGCAAGGCCCTAAAGAAGAAAATAAGTTTGATGCATTGATGTGGACGGTAGTAAAATACGAGGTGAAAATTTGGGGATGGAGAAAAAGAAAAGCGGTGGAAATGGTGGGAGGAACGTTATTAAAGTGGACATTGAGGGTAGAATGGGGGCGCCCGGGTATTTAGTAAGAGAGTAGATGGGATGGGTGAAGCTGAGGGTAAGGTGTGTAAAAGCGCATAGAACTAGGAAGTGAGGCTGGATGAAAGGGAAGGGAGTTTGGTTAAGTTAGTAGCATGAAGAGAACGGAGGGGGGGGGAGAAAAGAGTTGAAGGAGAGATGGAGAAAGTGGAGAAGATATAGAAAAAAGTGGTGTAGGTTAAGGTCCGTAATGTAGTGCAGATGGCACAGGGGATGAAGGTGGAGGAGAGGCAAAAGTATTTGAAAACGGACTGGGGGGGAGGGGAGAAATGGCAGACGGTGGTGTGTTTTAGGCTAAGGAATGAGGTGAGAAAGGGATGGTACTATGAGTGACAATAAGAAAAGTGAAAGGGAGGAAGGAGAGGGTGAGGAGGGTAGGGGAGGGGAACGATAAAAAAGGGAAGGAAGATCGAACGGCAGGGGTGGGAAGGAGAAGAAGCAAGGGAAGGGACGGAAGAATAAGGAAGAGAATACAGGGTAATGGATGGAATACAGGTTAAGAGATGTTGGAATAGCTAAAGAATAAGAAAATAAGTGCGGACGAACCAACGGATTGGCGGAGCGAGCCGACGTAACGAGACATCAAAGAGGAGAGAAAGGGAGAAAGTGAGCGAGCGAACGAATTAGCATAAAAGGTTAAGTAGATGTAAGTAGTTGTAACATAAATAAATGTAGATAGGGTAAGAAAAGAAATCATACAACCTCAAGGGGGATAGTATAATACACCTATACATACATATATTGTATGTACAAACATACATACATACATACGTGCAAAAAAGTGTACTTCTAGGGTCCAGATGTTTAAAAAAATAACAAACATTTCTATTAACCCAATTGAAGTGCAGTTTCTTTTAATTCATACGAACAATTATTTTTGCAAATGGTTATTCAAAATAGAACGCCATAGCGAGCATATCTATTCTTTCCTATGATCAGAGTATGTCAAAGTTATTTACGAAGTATATCTATTAACAAACATCGATTAGAATGTCTTACAGTTAAATAATCCCAATCATTTTTCCTCGCGACTTAAAAAATGGGAAGGACATGTTTACAATTAAATGGAAAAGAAGGATTCAAATGATTGATCAATCAATAAAGTAGTGAAGAATTCAGAATGAGTAAAATTTAAATTTTCACTTTCCCTGCATGAACGGTTCAATGCAAAATGTAGGAAAAAATTCATTCATAGAAATTTTTTTTGGGAATCATAGAGTTAATACTTTAAATGATATGTTAATGACGGAATTAAGTATAATCAGTTCCAATGAAACACTCCCTTTAAACTTATTAATACAAGTAAATCCAGATTTGATTAACTGCGTTATTTATTGTTTATTTCTTTGAAGTTACCACAATATATGAGGAAATGCATTAAAATTTACAAACTACGTGTGCAATTACACGCCACCCGGAATGCGCAATTTCGGTGTGATTACCTTTCACAACTAAGAACAAGCAATAATCCTTATCTGTTCTACTATTAGGATTTTTCAATTTTCAAATTCGAATCTGTAAATCTTTAATTATGGTCCAAACTAAACATTCATATACATGTATGTGTGGTAATATCGCATTGTTGTTTGTGGTAAATAATCAGGAAGTAGGATGGAAAAGTAAACTAAATAACTTGTGAACCTAATTGTAAGTTCTTTTTATACCTCATCTACTGAATTATTAATGTCCTATAAAATTTGTCCATAATTTATCCATCTAAATATATTTCCAGTTTTCCTAATTCTATAGGAAATCAAATTTTGTTTGTTTTACCTTCCGCATTCTCCAGAACACCAACGAAGAGGACTGTTAGGCAGACGAGCAGTAGCCAGCGGGTCGTTCTGCCGCTCGACACCTGAAATCATAGGAAAATATTCGGGATTACACAATCGTGCGATTATTAAAACAATATTCTACGACTCCCTATCATCTCAAACTGTATTTCTTACTTGGTCCGTATACATCTTACTTGGTTATCAGCACTACGTAAGAAAGGAAAATGTATTTTCTTGGCTAATATTTAATTTAATTTATACAACAATTTCGTTCTGCTGGTTGCTTAAAACATCAGTTTGTTTAAAATAAAGTGTTTAAACCATCTCACATATAATTCGGCCATTCTTCAGTCTTAGGTCGATTGATCTACCTATGTGATAGTAGAAACACTTGCACTACGCATGGAAAATAAAGGTCCATTTTTTACGACAGATTTCAGTATATTGTTAAAGAAATTTGAAAAAAAGAAGAATGATTCCACGTGATGCGAAACGTTAGAAGCTATCAGAATCCATAATTAGTTTTATTGTAGGGCAATTATTTCAGTTCACTTTGGATATTGTTTTGCTACAAAAGAAAACATGAGAAGATCTATGTTAACTAAGTTAACTGACAAAATGAATATTTCTTTAACCACCGCGTGAAACATATAATTATTTATACAAATTCAATGCATATTCCTGTCTGTTATTATTCTACACTAAATTATTGTACATAAACCGTCCGGATTGTTACCAAATTTTCAATTGTTCAAGGCAAGGCTGACGAAAGTTCCTGCACTTATGCAACTTTTTTTCTTCTGGTACATGCGACAATTCGTGGAAAATATCATAAATACACAAACTGCAAAGATCAGGGAATGATCTGAAACAATCTTTCAAACTGTCAAGGGTTCTGTCATCGCTGGTTTGTCTTGCTTCGGCGAGCCGCAAAAGAGATCACCGTGAAATGATAATTTTTATTTGGCATTACTTCCCGATGACATTTGAGACACGAGAAATAATTTAAGGAATGAAGCCGGTTTATTACGATTAACTGCGAAATTAGCCGACCAGTCAATTTGATATGTATTCCGATAAATTATGTATTGTACATCATACAGAAGTTTAAAATTACACAGCTGACAGTAAGAGTAAAGTAGATTCAGGTATATATTCTCATCACTGCATTAATAAAACTTAATAAAAAATAGTAGGAAGTAATTGTCATAGTTTCTGTTCGTTTAGTTATCGAGTTTGAAATTCATTAAATTAACGGGTCCCATAATCGTCGTATAATACATATTATAATGATTTGTCTACCGAAATTGTTCGAAACCTGTTGCGCCCAATTGTAATAGTTACCTTGCAACGCAAACTCAACGGAATTTGTAAACCATACTTATCTACGTATTAGTTTCTGTCAACTCTCATTTTGTCTGGCGACGTAATTTTTTTCGATTCTGGGAGTGGGTTTAATGTTTCTCTCGAAGCGAGAACGAAATTGAAACGTCGTTTCTTGTACAGTAAACGAATACGAACAGAAGCCGGTGAAAGTCGTTTGCGGTTTCTTCGATCAATTACTAAGCAAATCATCGATGATTCTCACCATCAGTTAAAAATTCACTATTCCCAGATTCCTCGTGCAACCAAAATTAATGGCAGACCCGTGGGAAATAAAAAGTTCGTTCTATCCGAACCAAACATTCAGCACAACAATCTCAGGGGTAATAAAGGAATTTTGTACCGCGAAACGACACTGTTCCCTAATTGCTAAACCAATCAGGTAATCTCGCGCGAGACGTGTCATTCAAAGGAGAATAAATCAGTTAATAATAGAAAATGTCTAAAAGAGAAAAAAATTGTTAGACACGAATATGTTGTCCAAAGTAGAAATGTTCGAGGTTTACAACGAAATTAGGAGAACGTGAAATAGGAATTTACTTGCTTTTAGATTCAAATACTTAGACAGCAGTGAAAGTAGGTTAGAAAAATCTTCGGTCAGTAGATAATATGCACGTAAATCGGGCGATATAAGATATGAATCGAATTTTTTATCTATAGTTACTCTGATAAGAATACCGTAGAAATAAAAGGATCTCGCACAAAAGTATTACATTGAAAAATATGAATCACCGTTTCATAACAGTTCTTCTATGATATTCTACAATCGTATAGTGGTCTAGACCTCGATCGTACCGCGAATTAATTACAAAGATTAGTAAAAGAATAATAGTAAGTTGTAATGTCTTGTTAATTACGATAATAGTCAATACAATAAAATCAATAAAATAATATTATCCATCCATAGATTGGTAATTATATCTTCATATTCAACACATTGAACACTATGTCATTTAATGCTTAACTTTGAATAACCGGTAAATATCTTAACAAAAGTAAGAATATTTCAATGCAGCTATTTAAATTTTATGCATTTACTCAATCGCTCAAACGTATGATTGAAGATGGGGACCCTGAAAAGAATCAAACATAATCGTGAGCGGAGCTTTTATGACCACTGAATTTCTCTCTTACGTTAACACTAACATGTATAACTGTTGAAACAAAAACACTTTTAAGACCTACATTTATTTGCACTTTTAAAATCTTTTAAAACGTTTTGGGACCTGACAAAATTATAGCAATCTAAAATTTAAACCTTTGACGCAAAATTTAATATTAAAATGGAAAAAATGATATATATTATCTTGCCTCCACCAATATCAGTTATAAGGAATGTGCAAAGCCAACACACAAAATAAAGAAAATAACTTTATTTGATATTTCTTCTGTACTTTCGCTTGTTTTATCATAATATATATATTAAACTACTAGATATAATTGTACTCACATGAAAATGTGGAAGCTGATATTTTTAATTAATTTGCGCTACCATTGCAATCCGATCCACTGTAGATCGGTGAGAAAATAAAAATGAAATGCTCGCGTATAATATCGGAATGGCATTCGAAAAATGCAACCAGGGAAAGTAGTTTGCCGGTCTGACAATGAATAAAGGAACAACGATTACGGGAACGGCTTGTTTGAAAAAAAGACAGTAGAAAAAAGGAATATGAATAAGTGAACGTAACCACTGGCGTAGAAAGTCGGTAACTTGGTTTTACTACGCTTTCAATAGAAAATATCAAAATTATACACACACCGTCGATTAAATGTATAGAATCACTCGATTCATTCTTTGTACAGTGATATAATCAGTATTTTATCGCGGCGGGCTATAGTTAATCTTCAATATATGTAATTGTCTATTTTATAATACTATTCTATAGCATGGATGGCCTATTCTACTGAGAAATAATATAAACTCATTAATGCATTTTTATTGGCGTTGCTCGTATTCGCAAAAATGTAATTTAATTTTTTTTACAATACTATATAAATAACCTGTTGCAATGTGAGATTAAATGAAATTTCGTTCATTTTATCGTACTTAAAAATATTCTTCGATAAATGATAGACAAATAATTAATTTCTTTTTATTAATTAATGACCGCCAATGCTGCCATGTTTGGAAAACAGTAAACAAATTTTAATTTTAATCTGTAAGGAGATTCTGCACAATTGGCTACAAACCAATTGTAAGTAAATCAAGGAACACATCAATTTCAATTTGAATTAAAATCTATTGTAGTAAATTAAATTTAACGGCGTAAATGATCGTTATCATATAATTTGTCGATTAATCTTTGCAAAAATAAGTCTTATTACTATTATTATATAAGTATTATTACTATTTTTAGTTTTGCTGTTTTCGACATATCAATGGACAGTTGCGGAATATAATTTACTATGATTAGGGGAATACGGTGTCTTAGCATTTTGATGATTTCAAATTGAGTGACTTTATTGGTACCTTCTTATCAAACATCGATTAAAAGAAAATCTGCGACGTGCAATAAAAAAGAAACAGTTAAACTTTTATGAAAGAATTTCGAACTCTATTACTGGGGGTTACGTGGTAACGTGTATTTCTACTAGTTCCGATGAAAATGCAGATATAAAAAGTAAGATCGACTCCAGTAAACTCCAGCCGAAGGTGTAATCAGCAGTTGCTGTAGTTGGTTGAGTTTCCGTGAAGTCCATTAGAAGAAAATTTCCCGTTTACGTGGTATTTCAGAGTTTCCATCACTAGGAATCAGAATGTACTCGAGAGTGACCGGCCTGTTGCGTTTCACGTGACTATTTATGCGAATAGTATACTTTCCCTTGATTGCAATAAGTGTCACGGGGGCCGCGAATAGAAGCTAGATCTCTCCTATTGTGTTTGTCGTGCGCGCCGGGAAAAATCAATGAAAAAGGAACGACGTACTTAATTGTCCTCGATCGAATTAATTGGGATTGCGATAGCGATTATGAGTGCGATTGCACGTTTGCAATGACGGCAATGATTAGCATCGTTTTCGAGGTCATGGCAAGCATCAATCGTTTATTCATTATCTAGTGAAATACCGGTTGCTGTATCACTTCCGATAAAAATCGGAATTTTTTTTACATTTACTTTTATACTATTCGTGGGATACTACCGATACCATACAATTTTGCTTTGGCGAATCAATATCCGTCGTTAATTGCAACTTAAATATATTAAAAATAAAACAAATTAATTTTTGGAATTGTATTAATTTTGTAATTAAATATTACGCGTTTATAGAGAGTTTAATAAAAATTCTTTTAAAGGTTTGTAGAAAAACGATTACGTCCATTAACGCCTGGCTGGCTTTTAATCGTTGCCTCCTATTTCCTCCTTGACTTGTATTAAGAAACATTAGTAGAAAAAGGTTCAAGTTCAACGGACTCAGGATGCATATTATCGTAGCACGTTACTTTCTGTGAAAAAATTTAGTCTGCCAGGTGAATTTCGTATAGGTGGTATTATGCTTTTCAGTCAGAACATTGACACTGTATCAGTGTATACTTAAATCATTAGTCAGAATTTTAACATTTCATTTGTAGTGAGTTCAAATTTAAATACTATGTTCGTATTACATAAAACTGTGATTTCTTTAATACGAACGTCGTATTGAAATGCTTGTTACTATTGGCGCACTTCAACGAAGAACTATTAGAAGTACTTTCAAAAAAGACATAACCCTAACAATAAAGAAATAACAACGTAGAAGACTTAATTTGATTCCAAGGTGACCCAAATAATCAATTCTACAATGAGTTCCGACTACATTCTCCATCCGATATACGGTAATAGTAGCAATAAATCCGTTAACAATAGCGGGCAACCAAACGAAATGTATAAACGAATTTTTAATGGCTACAAAACTACGTTGTTCACTCCATCGCAATTACGTTGATTAAAATTTTGCCATTATCTTGCCAAGAACAGTGCATTACACGTTTTAAAGACTTCTTCATTAACGTTCTTCACTAATTAACGAGACGAAGTAATGACTAGAACTATGGGAAGATTTCATCAGTGTTGTAGTACATTTTCTAATTATTCACATTCATCATTTAGATTTAGAGCATTCTCGAGTCGTAGAACATTCAAACAATTAAGCCAGTTACACGAAAACACAAGATGGAATTAATGTGTGCAATTTTCGGCATTGTTAAGCATTTACGGTGAAAATAAGAAACATAATTTCTACATGTTTTTAATACCTTTTGTAATTTAATGCAGACATAATACAAACTAAACTTACTTTCAGCTAACTCAATCAAAGATCTACCTCACGCTTCATTAAATAGACCCAGCCAAAAAAACGAAACAATCATATGTCAACCTCACTTTCAATTCCCTGAGAATTTATGAAACTCGTTCACACGATTGCCAACTCTGCAATTATCCCTAGAATATTAATAATATCTAAAAAGGGACATTGACGTGAAACGGTAAAAGCAGTATGATTAACATCCCACTATAGACATTTCTGTACAGAATAAGTGGGATATTTTTGATACCGCTATGTTCCAAAGAGTTTAAGTGCGAGAAGTAAATAAATTTCACTTGTCACGCATGAATTAATACAGTGATATATATGTATACCAATATGTTTAATTAACACGTTAAATGTTAAAATATTCGATATTAACTCTTAATTTCACTCAATTGACTCGTTTAACTTAATATCGACTCCTGGTCTGTTGCACAGCAATGTCGGTGAAACAACTAATAATTTGCCTATACTTAATGAAAACAATATAAAAGCTCTAGAATCCCAAAATCATCGTAAAGACGAGAACACAGTTGCGCAGCCAACTGTAGTATCAAAGTTTACAAAGGTTTTCCATTCTGGGATTAACACGGAAGGTCTTATTTTCGACGATTTTTGCGAATTCAATAGGTAATTAAGAAATGTACTTCCATGTGATATTTGTTGGATTACTTCAGCGAATTTTCTGTGAACATGCATGTAACGTAGATACGTACGCGACCAGGTAATAGCCTTTCGGCTTACAATTAGGGAGATTTCACTGTGGAATAATTCCGAGAGTGCAATCTCTAGAGAATAGTACCTCCGTACGAATTAATGGAGCGTTTTATAATATTAATTATCGTGTGGCATAATCAAATGTGAAAGGAAGCCGAGTTTTTAGCCGCGTTTCTGTTACACGTATGTACGAATACGATTGTTCGCAAACGTGTGTATGTATGTACATACGTTCAGCTGCGTTAATGCCCTCCGCAGCGTTGAAATCTTGACACGTGAAGACGGAAGATGGTTGAGAGAGAAACGAAAGGAATGACGGAGACGTCAAGAAAAGCATTAACGCAGTCGATTGTTCAGGTGTACGTTCGAATTAAATGAGCCGACTAAAATTATAATTAAAACACAAATTCTCAAAACCTACTTTGCCGAAACACGATGTATTTTGGTCTACGCAAGTTTGGACAAGTTCTTAGAATAGAGAAAGAAACAATAGAGAAAAAAACAATAGAGAAGTTAAAGTAAAAACGATTTTCTTGTTTCCTCAGTAATTATTATCTTTTGCGCTCAATTATACTTTTTGTTTAACATCTTTATTATCAATTAACATAGCTATATATTTAACAAAGTGCTACATTAGTTCATTTTAATTTATACATATAAACTGAATTTTATACGATTTGTTTTTTATTTTGTTTCAACGTTATAATTTTCATTAATATGATTCAGAACTAATAGTTTATTATGAATTTTAATTTGGAATATTCTTTTTTAATTGTGTTCTCCTTACAAAGAGAACATAATTTCTTTTAGAACATTGTCACTGAAGATGATCCAAATCAGGATCGAAACGTAGGACGTAATCTTCGAAAAATAGAATAGTGTTGTCACTTGTGGATGGTGATGAATTTGATTTTATATTATCTATTAATATGTAAGTAAGTTTAAAAAATTTTTTATATTTATCATTATTGAAGTTTGAAGATCGCAATAAAGGCCAGAAGTAAGTTATTTTTTACATATAATTAGAGCGATCGGTAAAATTTATTGAGTCTAATTATTATATTTGCTTTTAGTCAAATATGTATAATATTTTTTTGCCAAACTTTTGGGCACTGTTAACGGAGAGGCTTTAACAAGAAAATGAATTCGTCTATTCATCTTTAATTTATTAGACAAAGAATACTTCTTTAATGGTGATGTATTCCCTGCATTATATAATTATGCACAACCAACTAATTTACTATAGGTACATATAATTTTGACCAACACAGTGCGACTAGGAGATTGATCTTAAATTAATTTTACTGAAAAACCATGAGTTTGAACACATCGAAATCCACTGTCGTATTGGTAGTGGTACGCCCTTTTTACATTTATAGGAATGCAGGACTTACAAGTTTACAGCTTCACCAGTTTAGCAGGTATTTGATAACACATTGAATTCAAATTAGTGAAATGTGCAAAGATTTAAAGTTAATTAACATTATGGCACGAATCTAATATTCAGGCGAATTTCTTTCCGCATTCATTGAATTTTATTATTATTCTTGTCTACAATATTGGTATTTGGTGTTCCTAGATTTTTAACTGTTACGTTTCTTTCACACGCAGGTTACTAGGAATTGCAGGCAAAAATGTACAACACCATTTTTCTCGCAATATCCACTGGGTGACAATTATAGACTTTCTCCTCCTAAACACAAATCCAGCAGCAAAATTGCTCCGTAACCGTCAGTTTTTGAGAAATTTGAGATTTTCAATAATCGGTCCATTTTCACAAAAATGAAGTATTACCTGAAAAGTAAAATCGTTAGAGAGTTCAATTTAGTCTTAAAAGATTGAGTAGAGTTTCCCAAATATGTCAGTGAATACTTTTATTAAATAGCTTGGTTTTAAATAGTTGTAAATAGCTATCAAAGTTCAAAAAAGAATCGATGTATGCATTGTATTTTATACGCGGTACTTTTGCATTTTTACAAAAAATTAATTATGCAGCAGAAATTTTTTACACAGCATCGGATTCTGCAGACATTTCTGAAGAATAATCGATTCAGTAATAATGTCAGAGCGGTTTCCAATTTGAATAGGTCATGAAAATATCTGCCGGCAACGTACAAACGATATTTTGCCGCTAACGAAAGCAGCCATTGTTCGCCTACCTCGACTCGGCAGTACCGTATCTATGCGTTATCTACAATACATTGATAGCGCTGTTTATTAATTTTTTTCACCTTTTCCTGTGAAATAAAGCAATTTCACTAATATCAGCCAATCAAAATTTTTGAAAATTTAGTAAGAAAGGGGGCTGTTTAGGAATAGGGAAGTATTTTCAAAGAGGCAATTTAATTTGAATCACTCAAATTCCGTGCTAAATCATTCTTGAATAATAAAGGAATTTCAAGATATTTATTTTTGTTTGATAGTAATATTGTATAAAGTCTATACTATAGAGTGTTATAGACACGTTTGAAGGTATGTTTATATTTCGCAAAACTTTCTCTGGAAGAACTGCTATTTCTCCATCCATAGAAAACCGTATTACGTTTCTATCTGGAACTGTCGTTTAGAAGTATTTAACTATAAATCTCTTAGTGGATATATATATATAAATAATGATCAAGTAGGTTTGCATTGATTAGAAATATTATTTAACTAATTTCAGCTATTACTATACTTGGATGAGTGTTCCCAAATTTCGTAAAATCATAATATTAAAAATCTTCTGAATTGATGAACAATTGTGCTTCTGCTTTAACCACTTTATATTAGCAAATTGTACATATTTGTACATTACACACCGCAATTGTTCGGAAAATAAAATTATAACAGTTCTTTATAATTCCGTGATTGACATCTTAGAATATAGATAAAAAATGAGTCAATAATCGCATCCAAAGTAGGTGCCTGTTGAACGAGTGCACTATCGGTTTAGATAACACGTAGCTACGTCACTGGCGAGTTGAAGCAGGCGAACAATGGTTGTTCAGCGGCAAAATACAGTGCACACGTTGCCTACGGATATTTTGCAGAATATGATGCTGTGCAGCAAATATCTACTAGATAAACAGTTTCTTGTAAAGATGCAAAAGTATCTTGTATCAAAAACGTATGTCCATCGACTCTTTTTTGAACTTTGATGGCTATTTACAACCATTCAAAACCGTAAAAATTTTCGCCTATCTTTTAGCACTAGATTGAAGTCCCTAGCATTTTTAGTTCTCAGATAATACTTCATTTTTGGCAAAATGGACCGATTCTTGAAAAACTTAAATTTCTCAAAAACTGAGGGTTATGAAGCAATTCTACTACTGGATTTGTGTTTACAACGAGAAAGATTATAAGAACAACCCAATGGGTATTGCAAAATTTAAAATAGATCTCAATTTGTTGTACAATGTTATAAGATACCTTAAATGATGTGCAGAGGGCGGCAGATAAACCGCACGTTTTTTGTTGCCAGCTTAATCTTATACTGTTTCCGTAATAACCGAACAGTACAAAGTCATGCAATATTGCACATTCATTCTTGAGTCTTATTTCAGACGCAAGAATTATTTCAGACTGCAATTAAGAGACGTAAGAAGTCGTGTCACAAATTTGAATTATTTCGGTAATCTAATTAATTAAAAACACTCGATTAATCGGATCAAAATTAAATAAATATACCTAAATATAAGGGATAAACAAAAAGTACCGACGTAAATCCAATGAAATTTAGGCATTTTCAACAAAATAATAAATACTTTGTTAAATTATAAATACAATTTGAAGTATGTATTTGTTTTGCTTCTCTGTACTACACATAGAACGAGACATGTCAACATTTTTCATCACAAATTCCTGAAAATATTTCCGTAGGACCTAATACTTGTCTAAATTACGAGTATCTCAAAATGGAAACTTAATAATGTCATGGAACTACTACAGAGTAAGAGAAATCTTCGAAGATGTAATTGTTCGGAAATAAAATTATAGGTGATGGATTTACTTGTTAGTAGATCGTTATATTGTAAT
The DNA here is from genome assembly GCA_917499265.3 of Mimumesa dahlbomi. Lineage (NCBI taxonomy): Eukaryota > Metazoa > Arthropoda > Insecta > Hymenoptera > Crabronidae > Mimumesa > Mimumesa dahlbomi. Next base: position 1,366,851 of record OU824117.1, read on the forward strand.
ATGAAACCTACTTGTGTTATTCCATTTTAACAGTCATCAGTTATCTCTGCCGCACCCTACATATTTGTGTGATTACATATGTACTTATACAGAGTGTCTCAGTAAAATGGCCCCATTTAATACGGTGACTGAAATGAAATTAGAGCTGAGTGTTATTCGATTAACTTAGAATAAATATTTATTTGTGTATACATTTCTCGTTAAGATGTATTGTACATATATATTCTAAATCGATGGTAAACCTATTCGAAATGTATATCTGTTAATGGCTATCCGGATCAAATTTTGCTGAATTCTTTAAAATAAGTCACAGTCATCGGTGGCTTCTAAATATAGGCACAATACGCTGTAATTCTATGTATATATTTAACCGAACTTTTGTGCAAACAAAGTTTAACCGAAGCGAACGGTGATTTTTCTCGGCCGAAGAAACTGCAACTGCCGTAACGGAGTATTTGTAGAAAAAGCAAGAAACATCTTATTAAACCAGGATCATGACACTAGAACATCGACGGGCGAAGTGTAAATACTGATAGCAGACCGTCGAAAAATAATCCAGCAAAATAAATTTTGATAAACCTCTTCCGTTTTACGTCGCGAAGTTTTCAATCCACCTTCGTTGCCGCGCATTCCGAGGGTCTCGAAAGGAGAAATATAGAAAGCAGCTGTCCGGACGGTATCATCTATTTTGTTACTGTAGGATCGGGAATCGATAAGAACGAGAAGGATTCGCTTTCATTCGGATGAAATTGGCTGGAAAACAGATTTCTTCGCGTATTGTAAAATCAGGTTTCACTTCCAAATGTCCGATTCGCTCGAGGAATGTGATACCCGATAAATCGAGATTTAAACCAAGAAAGGGAGAATTGGAACCGGTGAAAATACGGTCAATCGCTTTGCATCGTAGTGCATTGGAGTCGTGTAGACGGAGAGTCGACAACGCGGGCACGAGCGTAGAGAGGGAGAAGGGAGAAGGGAGATTACTATCACACAGAGAGGCGGACTTCAGAATGACTCCGCGTGCTACGGTAATCCACTTCATCGACAGAGTGGACAGAGTAGAGTCACAGATAGATTTATTCGCTTCAAATGGTGTTAAGGGGTTACACCAGTGTAACAGCCGAAAAAAGCGCTATTTTCATGAATTTTTTTTGGAAATATGGAAAGGCGCTAACAAAAAACTCTTAAAGTATGTTGTTAAGCATACATTTAAGTACAAAAAAAAATTTTTTTCATCAAAAAGTAATTCAAAATGGCTGCTCTACAATAATTTTCCTGAGACATCTTGTCAAAAACGCGTCCACGGCACGCACTAGAGCACGTGCAATTTTGAAACTATAAAAAAAAAATTTTTTTTCTTAATCTGCATGAGTATAGCTAGAGAAACACGTATGGATTTTAAAAAATACGAATTTTTGGATATTTGGCAGTTGTTTGAAGTTAAAACTCACTTTTTCGCCAAAAAATACAGCAGTTATTTGGTTATAAAAATTATTCTAATTAACATATCGAAAATTCCATACGTGTTTCCCTTCAAAATGTTGTTGCAAAGATGTGTATAAAATTTTATATGAATATATGCAAAATTGATAGTTATGCTGCGTGCCGATTTGAAAAGTCGTGTTTCGAGAAAAACGCATTTAAAGTTTTAAAATGAGATTTAGACGTGAAAAAGTTAAAAAATCGACTGAAAAAAATTTTTTAACATTATTCTGCAATCCCAGGACCATAAAGCTGCCCTTCCTGGTCCAAAAATTTCTCCTGATCCTCTTTTCTTAAACATTTGATATTGGATCGCGCAGCTTTTGCCTCATCGGCCAACAACAACTCGGCCTGCTTGACTCGCTTAGCATCACTTTCAAGGCAAAAATCATAAGATTGAAAGCCGATATTCATCTCTAAAACCTTCATAACTCGTAATATACTAGTTAGACCATCATTGACGTTTCTACCACTTGAACGAGACTTAGGAGCTAAATTCCAAACTGTAGCATTGAAACTTTCATTACTATTCTGCGTGTAGCCTCCTAAGCCGCGATTTAACAACTCATTACGACTCAATTCATCATAAATTGGTATGTTAGCTTTGTACACTTCTTCAGGTAATGGCGATTTATGATGAAATTTACTCAAAGTTACAATTACCGCTGTTCGTCGCATAAAAAACGTTCGAGGCGCTTGGGGAAAAGCGCAAAATTTCATACAAAAAAATTGTTTCCAGGTATAAAACGTTTTGCCTCATATTCTTGAAGGTTCAAAGTACCTTTTAAGCTAATAAAAAAAAATCGATTTTTTGAAAATTTCACACTGGTGTAACCTCTTAAGACAATCAATAGCACACATAGAATCGAAATACCTGGTGGAAAGCAGATGTTCAGGAAAATTGTACCATCTACCGTTAGGGCTCTGGTCAGACATAGATTCAACGTTTTCGCATGCCCGCGAAGGGATTATGCCATAAAACGTGCTTGCCAGAGACCCTAAGGAAAATTATTAAAATTGTTGAACGGCGACAACAAACATCTGCCGACCACCAGGTCAAAGAAAATCACTCCCTCCCTTGGTCTGTAGGCGGGGTGGAGACATTTTCATTAGCCAATAGTTGAATATTCCAAAGTCTCCTTCCCTGTCTACAGAAAAGTGGATTTTCTGAAAAATCACCAAGGGAGGGGAGCTCCTCAGGTTCGGAGGAATTTGTGCAAGACAAATCAAGCAGACACAATTCAGAAAGCGTAGTGAACACATAGACAGAATTTAGAATCCGTAGTGGAAAAACATATAAAAACACACTGTATACCTCGTACAACTTTGTTAAGTTTTCGTTGTAAAGTTGTTAAATACAACTTCTTGTTTTGATTATTAAAACCAGTTTACATTTCGTGTCCCTTTTCGCGGTCATTAAAAGGGTGGTCCTTCGAGCATCACTTTATATAGGCACGACATCTTGTGCGATACACAAGTTGGCCGTTGAAAATTCATTCAAACGGTGCAACTCAACGAATGGAATGCCTTTTGGTGAAAGAATTCAGGGAAAGAAAAATGTTTACATGTAAGCAAAGGTAAAATAAATGAAATTAATGAGGCGCGACAATAGAAGGGGGCAAAAGAAACAGCAACGAGACAGTAATATGGAACGCAAATGACATAATCGCACGCAGAATGTATGTACAAAAGAAGGATTCAAATGTACGAACCAAGAATTATCCAACCTGGTGCACAAACACGGTATAACATAAGACAAATAGGGTCTTAATGTTAATCGCAGAGTGATGGAAATAACGTTGGATGGAATAAAGATTCAGAGTTCAGGAGGCACAGCAGGTAGGCGAAGAGTTTGCTTTTAAAGGAAATGACAATGAGTGTTTCGCGAAAACGCAGAGAAGAAGGCAGCTCGTACTACTGGCTTGAGAAGGGGCGGGGAAGGGAAATGGGGAGGGAAAGAGGGAGCAAAAGAGGGCATTATTCGCTATCAGTCACAAGGTGCTGTTACAAACTGACCTACACTTTCGAACCGCGACTTTCTTCACCTCTGTGTCCCCTATCTTGGAATTCGTTCTCCATAAGACACGAAGCGTACGGTTACACATGTGTACCCCGCGAAATCAGAGTTAAAACAAGTATTTCCCATTTGTGTTTTTTTTCAAAAAGAACTTTACATTTGGTTTTGTGGCAGAATTAGATTCAATCATATAATACGTTTACTGTCTAGGATAATATGTAATATGCAATTATACACACGTTCAATGTAAAACTTACTGTCGTCTTTAGACGCATTTTTTGAGCAAACTCATTTATTTCACTCTTAAATTCATTACACGGTAAGAATGTAGAGCACATTGTACATACGTTTGTAAATATGTTTGAGGATGAAATTGAGGTGCCAAATACATCATGCAATGTCTGTATTCTGTTATTATGATTAGTAGTAGTATGCACGTATCTAGTAATACATTAATACATACATTTGTATGTACGTATATAAATTTAGCACCACCACAAACGAAAATATTAAAAGAAACTAGCGTAGATGTACTGCTATTTCTGCGCAAATTTCCAGCCGGATTTCCGATTTTGTTGCTGTATTTCACAAACTGAAAAACCACACCTGGGTCACTAGTGACCAAGGGGCGACTATGATAGAAATTAATAATTTCCAATCGGTTTCGCTATACCAATCTAGTGACAATTGCTTGGCCTGCTCTTAAAAGCTAATTAGCAATAGAAATAGCACCAAATCCATGTATCGAAGAAGCTTGGGAATTAGAATTTTTGTCACTTTTATATGTTTGTCGCATTTGATACAATGAGTGGAGAAAAGAAGATCGAAACCGATATATTTGAGCGTAACAAAATATCAACGGAAGCAATCGCATTTCGTTCTTTGATGTATACTGTTTTGTCTGTAACGCTAATAGCATTTTTCAAACCTGACCCTGCCACCGATTTCTAAAAAACTATTCTAGCAATAAAATCGGGTTTCAAACATCTAATTGGCACATATAGAAGCATAAAATCGACTGTCGAGCTATCTTCATTTTCGTTTGTCCCAATGCCAGTTTTACAGATATAAAGTTACGTTTAGTATAATTTCACATGAACATAATTCCATGGTGTGTGAAACGACCAGAATAACTTTTTTTCTCATTTACAGAACACAGCTAATCGTTAGGCTGGGCAGATATTAATGGAAATATATATTTTTCAAAACGATGCGCAGAAAAAACGCGACAGGAAGACGCGCATTGTTTATTATCAGAGGTTTCTATTCAAATTTGGTAGAAGAAACGGTTGTTTTTAAAGTTCAACATAAGAAAGTTAGTTTGTATGTATTAGCTGGTTCATAATTGTGTGTTTTTTTACGGATGTTTCAATAGAAGACAATCCAATTCATGTCGTTAAACTTATAATTGAAATGTCACCATTTATTTTCTTTAGTTTTCGAAAGTTATCAACGAATTTCTATATAGAAACATCGCTATGCTATACGGAATTCTTTATACGTATGCACAGAAAACAACTAAGAACTGAATGGTGGGAAAGAACATAATATTTACTTAAAACATATCAATTTTATAATTCATATTCTGTTCCAATAAAATAAAGAAGATCTTATTGTCTCGCCGAAGGCCATCGAAAAGAATAGTTTGTCCCCAAATTGCTATAAAAAATTCAAATCGATTTTTCCAGCGTATATCAAAGTAAATAGTTTGCAACACTTTATTCGGTTCAGTATGTATACCGTTCAGTTTAAGTTATACATCATGGTATGCTATCATATAGCTCCACATATGTACATATGTATGTATATGAAGAAGGTGCCTTTTTCTGTTTTAATCGATAGAATCGAAAAGTGTAATGGAAAGTTGTTTTAGAATACGGTAAGCCGTATTATCAAGAATACCTCACATAAACATTTAATAATGTTACATTACGCATGTAATAGAATCTTTTTCAAATATAACACGTTCCAAAAAGTACATGAAAGTAGTAAAACAAAGTCCAATGCATACGGACGTAGTTTTGAAAGAAACACGGCTTCGCTAATTTTCTGCCAATTGATATCTCTTGAGATTGCTAGCCGATTGATTTTCTTTTCAGTCGTTTCACAGTACGTAGATCCTACGGATTCTAGATCGGCGAGTTCAGCCATCCGTGAAAATTTCACTGACGATCGCCCGTCACTGTTCCTCCGCACACATAAACATATACATGCGTATACACGGTGTTCCAGATTTTCAAAACGACCTGGTATTTCTACCTGTAGCGATCAAGCAGATCACTATCGATTCAAAAGCGGGAATGTCGATTTCCAAGGTGTCTCATTAAGTCATTTGAAATGATGTCCACTTTTTAAGCAGACATCGTATTTTTGTTTTGTTTCTACACGTCAAACAAAAACGGACTGTTAGTTTAACACGTGAAACACGTTTAAAAACTTGTCATCTAGTTTTTACTCAAAAAATTTCTAAAATATGGCTTGTGTTTCTTAAGTTGCAAATTACTTTATAACATAAAGAAACAAAAAATGTTTGTGCAACAGAAAAATAATAAATATTTCAACTTATCATCGTTGACGCAAAAAGTTCTTAGAAGGTGCAATATTAAGTTTAGGAAAACTAAACCTGAAAAATCGAGTTACCTAAATTGTAAAATACTGATAATTGAGTGGCAATGATTCTACCTAACAATAAGATGTATTATTTTATGACAAATGAATTCTTATTTTACGTATTTATAATGCATGAGCTTTGCAAGTTGAATAACTATAGTATATACAAATATTTTCCTGAAGAATGTTATTTTTTAAAACCAATGGAATTGAGAGAACTTCATCCTACTCGACAAAAGATTTTGCAAAAAATTTACGAAGTCTGTAAACGGTAAGTCATAAACTTATATAAATGAATTCTCGCGGAAAATGAGTGGTGGGGGCATATTTTGTAATCAGTATTCGAACCAGGAAAAGTAGAGTAAAGCATGATAAATTCTTTCGTTAAACTTTCTTTTCCTTCCTCTTCCGTTCCCTGTTCTGATTCATTTTTTATCTTACTTTTTGCTCTGGTTTTTTACACAACAAAACTTTCAATGCGTCATTCAATGGTACTTAATTACTTATACTTTTTACTAAAAATTAAACTAACCAGAAAAGAGAAAACCGTGAAACGTGCCGTTCGGAAATAGATACTTACTGCAACAAGGATACTTTAAAGAAGAAAGTAAATTAACGAATGACTAAACTGAAAAGAAGTTCCCTTTTTAATTCGATATTTAAATTAGTATAAAGAAATATATTTGTAATTGATAGTCTTCCTCTAACTTGTAAGTACAGTTTCAAATTGAGGACCTTCTTCAAATACATATTCGATAAAGTTCCGATAACTTTCCATGTGATAACAGTCCCCTTCGTTACCTTTCCCGTTATGCATACAATTCCTTATTCGTGAATGACACGTTTAGTGAATCGAAGAGCTTAATCTGGCAGGTAACCTTCGTTTTCTCAGCAGTATGAAGCTTATTTTCTTGTGATAATTGTTACGAAAGAAATTGTCGATTGTTTCAATGCTGAATGTGATATTAATATGACAGTTTTTGATACAATACATCCACTTCTGAAATTGGACCGTTTAACTCTTGTTTTGTTCCCATTGTTGAAATTTCTATTCTGAGTTGCGTAACACGACATTTATCTTTCTCGCCATGACTGAAAATCGCGAGTTACAAGAACCGCGTTATTGTGAATCTGATATATCGCAATTTATTACGTCTAGTATTGTAAACGTAGACGGGGTATATCGGGTATCTCAATATTACGCAATTGCAACATATCGCAATAACGACACGTAAACGCTCACCGTCAAGCCATTAACGGGAATAAATTATTAGAAATTGTATAACAATTTATGCACGGCCAACTGTTCGTTCCTTGCATACGGCATCTTTTGTTTCTCAAACATTAATCTGTTCAAACTTGGTAAAAATAAATTGCACGCAATATAGTATAGACTACGAAATATCGAACATATCAGGGATTAAGAGTGACATTTGCTGGAGTTAAACTGATTTACGTCTCAGCTCATCAATTCAACAGAAGATCGCAAACTTTTGTAAATGTAAAATTTTATAAATTGGTTTGAGGTAACATTTCTTTAAACTAACTCTTTCGATCCGAATGGCACACATAGGTAGTACGAATGTTTTAAATTACCGGAAAGCCAGAAAACGCCTTAAAGAGAAAAGGGTCTGTAGTATACGGCAGTCGTGAATGTTTTTCTTTAAAATTCGTCAGTAATTCTAGTGGCACAGTTAAAAATACAATATATTCAAAGACTTAAGGATTAAATTAACCAAAATTTCACTTTTTACCCCTTTGAGTGTAAAAATATGGATGACAAAATAGAAATTGTCATGTATATTCTCTTAGAAACAAATTTAACTACAATTGAACGTGTGAGAAATGTAAATCAGTATATCAAACGATTTAATAAATATAAATATGTAACATTAATTTTGCAAAGAAACAGCTGACCATCCAAACGTCGGTATAACATTGAGGTGCTGCCGAAAAATATTGACATGTACTTCTTTATATTTTCATGTATCTTTGCCGTTAATGATTTTCTGATAAATTCCTCAGTTTCCAAGAAAACAAAATTCGCCTGCATAAAAACTCAGGCTTTCGTCACGGACTTAATTAAGTCTTTGTCTTTAATCTACAGAATGTTGCTTTCCCGATAGAGTTTTCTGCGCTCTTTGTTCATTAGAATGTCTAATTGGCCCGATCTCATGGGAAGTTGCCTTTATTATCTTCAGATTTCTGTTTCCCTCGCTTTTCACCGTTTTACCGGTACATTCTTATATTGGCTTCATCGTTCCCACGTGAAAAAACACTTTTCACTCCCACTTTGCATGCGTAGAAGAATTTCAACGTGTAAAGAATTCAAAAACCGGAAATTTCAGTGTGTAAATATTAGGCTGGGTACACTTCCGAATACGTTCTGTGGATGTAGAAACTAAGCGTACAATTTAATGAATTTTAAAATGCATAATTGCATAAATTTAGTCGATCAGACAAAAATTAAATCTTGCACTGTAGTAGAAGTGTACCGTAACACAATATTGATGTTCTACATCTATTTTTTATGCTACACCATTTAATCTTTTCAGAGGCTATAGTAGAAACCGAATTCGGACATTTTTATTACGACTTCAAGAACGTAGGAAAAGAGAAAAAAACATTAAGAAGACATTTTCATGTAATAATATAAGAACTACTGAAACATACACATTTCAAACCATGGAAATTTGTTTTTAAAAAGTTGGAAACGGGAAAATTGTAACCGCAAAAACTCTGAAACGTAGACATTTCTAGCTTCCTGGAATCTCTGCGCTCCACTGTTGCTCTGAACGGAAATAGTTCACTTAAAAAGATAATAATTACATTGCGGTTTCATTTCCCCCCGCTTTTCATCGTTTGATTGCTCGGTTGTAAGAACACATTCTTCACTGCCACCGTTTCGTTTCCTGACTTTCTTCATTACTCTTTCGTGCACAGTTCTAAGAGTTTCAGGTTAACTCGAGCAACTTGTCAGCAGTCAGTCGAGTGTACTAATTCACATTACATTTATCTGGTTTGCCTGTTTTCGCATTTTTATTTTTAGTCCTAGAATGCAGATAAACACATATGTAGATATAATATCATTAAATATAAAACTCCTTTTTGTTGGAAAATAAATAAAAGTGATTTTTTAAACTATTCGTTTTCGCCCCCGTTAGTAATTCTAATTTTTTTCGTCGCCAATCAACTCACTGTTTAGTACCGAACAGTCAAACTCATAATTTCGTACAGAACATTCGAGCCCAGCAGATTGTACAACCAATTAAATTGATCATATCTTAACGAAGTTTAAACTATTCATATCTTACAAGTCATTTTTAAATAGAACCAAATAGAATAAACTTGCATAGATATTAAATCAAGTGTCATCGTTCAACCTTCAATTTAACATCCTGACATCTCCATGATGCAAAATAAAATTTCGCTTTGGTTAATTAATTTTAATCGAAGAGTGTGCGAGTAACTTTGAGTAACGGATCACTCGACCTTTCTTGACGCACGAATGACTCAACGCTGGTGTTAAAAATGGCTTGATAAAACGCAAGCAATAGTAAATTACAAATTGAATCTAATTTATAGTTTAGACGTCGAGTCAAGTTATTCGAATTAAAATCCAAAGAGTTGCGATGAAGTATACCATTGTGATAGCGTCTGTGATATCAATGATCAGTGTAATGATGTGAAAAAGTAAAAGTTTCACCGAAATATTATAATAAGCCAAGAAAAGTTGTAGTAATTACGTTTTTGGATCTTAATACAACAAATGTGTTATGCACAAGAGTAACTTAATTATGAACGAGTCATTAGTAACGGTTTATACATATGTCTAAATAATCATGTTCCGAAAACTAATACAAAATTTCATATTCCCATTGGAATACATTTCTGGCATGAAAACCTATTTATAACACTCGGAAAATAAAAATATAAAAAAGGTATAATATTTGGGAAAAAATGAAAACTTTTCAGTTACAAAGTGATAGCACTTTGAGTAATTCTATGACCGAATTTTTTCTTCTTCGTGGTTTACTTATTGTTATATACTCGACTCATGGTAAAAAAAATTTTTTTAAAAAACTAAGGAGTCTTCGAAACAATAATCTCCTGTTTGTTCCTAAAACGATTCACTTAATATTAAGTAATTAAATGCCATTCATAATTCTGATAATTCAAGTTTAACTTAACATTACAAATCAATATGCAATTATAAATTATAATGCATTCGCATAAAATTAACTATTCATTAAAAGTTAATATGACTTCCGGCACGGTTGCTTAGAATTAAAATTTTGCTCTATCTCGTACGCCGAAGAATGGCGTTACAATTATTTTTTTTATGAATGCGTTACATTTGCCCCGTTTACATGGTTCTCGAACTCTGTATTCTTTTCCACGCCACTTTTTTCCCCCTTTTTCTTTTTTAACCTCGTTTCATTCCCCCATAATACACCAGGTCTTGCTACATTCTAAAGTCAGTAAAATTTTCTGTTGGATTTATGTTCTCTTTTTTTATCGATAGAATAACTCTAACAGTTTGCAAAATAAGTACTTGATCACAAATCAGATAAGCAAATTTGAGACAAGAAATTTCTTGGCATACACATTTTCAGACATGAAAATACAATGACGGGCAAAACTGTATACATATAGACTTGAAATTTCGTTATAATATTTAGAAAATATACCGAATAGTACGTCATCTTCTGTCATGTTAGCAGAAACACTTTGCATTTCGGCTTGTTTCTGCGAATTTGAAATATTTAACCTATTAAAAACAACAATCAAACTCAATAAGATGGACCATTTCTAAATCAGTCATATCATTTTGAAATAAATAATTGAATTATATGATTCTTAAATTCGTTAAGTTGTATGCACTCTACAAATTGGTTTGAATCTTGTTGTTCGGTTAAAGACCTATGAATTGTTAACTATTCAATATCGTGCCCGAAAATGCAATTGTATTGCACGTTAGAAAATGCGGAAAGATTAATTTGCCTTGAATCTTTTCTGTTCGATAATGACAAATATTTATAAAAAAAGAAGTGAATATTTTGGACGCCACTCATTTTTTTATCTCATTATATGTATAATAGATATAAGGTATTTTAATTAACGATGTACTGACTCTAATACTAATACTAACAATTAATTTTAATAGTCGCTATAATATTTGAAAATTGTTATAATTTTCTAATTGAATTAAGTAACCTATAAATGTGTAAGTTCAAATCATTTCTATGTCAGTTTGAATCATAAATTTTTCAACGGCATGTAACTGCAGTTATACAAATATTACAATTTGTTGAAAACTAAAGAAAGATTGTAATTCCCTTATTAGACATTGATTACATCGATTACAATTTTTTTCTTCTTCAACTGGTAATGTATTTACTGTCTTTAAGATCTACATATTTACGAGAAAGAAATGTTAGCATGTCATTAAAAGAATTGCGTCGTATTACAAATAAATGTTATTTTATTCATTTGTATCTACCTTTCTCTCCACATTCTCCTGCGCTCCATTTTTCTTCCGTTTCTCTTTTCAACCACGTTGCAATTTCTTACAATACAACACTCTACACTACACTACAGAACTGCTGTACATACATACATTGAATAAAGATAACAATCTGAAGAATCGAGCAATTCACTGGCACACATTGCAATCGTAAATTATTTTATTCAACGAGATAAATATTGCTCGCTTTGTCTTTCCAGGAAGCAAAGTGAGTGAGAACCATTTTTTTTTATTTCTATTCTGCAGGTCAAAGTTTCGAGGAATAAAGTATTGAAAATGAATGAAATTTAATGGCCAATAACAGTGTTAACTGCATTGTAAAGCTTACAATCGTTATTGCGCTTTGTTAGCACCGTTTTCTTAATCGAATTTTTATATACTTCTAGCTATCTTGATTCTATTAATAATACAGCTCATTCGCATTCAAAAAAATGAAGAAAATAGAGAAACGGAATTTTCAATTTTCAGAGTTGTAAGTCAGTAGTAGCTGTTGAAATTGGATCAAAATTCAATTCGTACAGAAACATCCTGCGGTAGACATTCTCTCAAAATCCTCAAGAATTTCGGCGTACAAAATTTTCTAAGCTTACACGCTAAAACTCAGAAAAATGTAAAAGCTGAGCATTCTCAAAGTTAACGCAAGCGGTTCTTCAAAGTTTGGTAACAATAACTGGAATTCGATAGTGTATCATGGGAATCCTGTAAATTATAGCCTATTAAACGTCTCATTGTAAATATTGCGTGAGTTTAAAACATCTGTCAGTTTTTGCGTTATTTGTCAAGAGATTCACTTATTATTATTAGTATGAGACTATAGAAATACACACTACTTACGACATAAACCATGTATATTATTACATACATGTATGTATATGGTGAAGAAATTTAAAAAGTTTTCCAAGTTACTATATCTATAAGTCATCACTGTGGGTCATGATATTTTAAAAACTCATTAATTATTCTTGGAGGGAAAATGCGAGCACCTTCTAAAAGATATAGAAAACAGATATTCTAAAAACGATATTCATATCATAAGGCGATACCGGTTACATTTCTGTAATTTTGTTTATCCTGCTACCTCGGCCTTACTTGTATGACGAACAATTCCAAATTATACGGTTCATACTTTTGAACAGACTTTGTAGTAGCTAATGAGGCAGCCGGGCTGTAATGATTCGAGCTGGTTCCAGCATAGAAATGAGATAAAATCTCGGAACAGAGGTCATTCGTGAAACCAGGTTCAACTATGAGAATGAAAGTGTTAGAAAATAATGTTCCTTCCAACTGGACTTTGCCTTTTTTAATGAATAATTATAAATAGAAACTTCCAATAATTCCATATAGTATAATAATTATCATTAAAAACGTGGGAATAATAATTTTTCAATATCACAACTTGTTCCTCGTTGTAGATGAATGAGTGATAACTTATTAGTTTTCATTTTCAATTCATATGAATTAAATACCTGTATATTTTAAGTACGCCAGAAGTTGAAACAAGAAGATCGGTGTTTATTCTACATCATCGAATCGACAAGCATCAAAAGAAAAATGTTGTGCTTATTGCAAACGTAGCACAAATATGCATATTATTTTATTTATAATGAGGAAGGACGGCAAAGAATTTATTACTGGTTAGGAAAAATTACGTACAAAGCTCAAACGTGCAAAAATATTTGACAAATTTTCTTCACAATAAAATATCTTATTACATGACATAACAATTGTTATAATATTAAACAATTTTACCACGGTTCCTTTATGCGCAAAATTAATATTACAAATTTATTTCACCGTTTGTCGTACCATTGGTAGGTACTATTTGTAACAATAAGTGAAAGTATCGCCACGAGAAATAGGATTTGAAAGATGCCGTGAGCTAAAAATTACTGAAGATCGTTATGAAATCTGTCATTTCAATTATTATTTGTTATATTTGAGACACGCGCGAAGACAAAGAACAATCAGCTGCATTCCATCGGTAATGGAAATCAGGGTTATTTCCATCTCGTTGCGTTTGGTTCATTTAAAATTCAACCGGTAATCGGAATTCCTCGGAAACTCGAGGATGGGGACTACAATTTTCCGATGATGGTAACACGTAGCTATGAAAATATGAAAGTACAGACAGCGAGCCTTAGTACGATTCGTAGTAAGACGTACTTGACAAGTTAACGGGAATTTCTGCATAACAGATTACAGTCACGTAATGACCGCTAGAAGTGCCGTACAACGGCTTACACACACGCTGATCTAACTCCATGGAAACTCATCATTTTTAGTAGAATTTGGTGACTAATCTGTTCCACTTGCATTGATTTTCTTATATCTTTCATCTGGATCTTTAGTTGCTCTGCATACCTTCGATTTGCGTTACGTCAGAGAATTTCTCAAACGTGATTCTATTAATTTTGCAGCAATTTCATATTGTAGACGTTTTAAATTTCGACTATAGAAATTTAAAAACGTTCGACTTCAACAATGCAGAATAACCAAACGTAGAAATTTTCAATTATAGAACTTTCAAAATGTACACACAAGTTCAGAATGGATAATCCCAGAATTAAAGAATTTTGAAACGTAGAAATTGTAACGCAAGGAAATTTAAAAATGTCGAAATTCCAATGTTTAAAGAAGTTAGAATTGATTAAACAAAGACAACCTTCAAAGTCACTTTTACAATTAGTAACTATAGCTGCTCTATTAATTTATTCTTCTCTTATCTTGTTTGTGATTAAAATCAGCCTTCACTGTGTATAACAAATAAAAGTGCTCAAGGAATTATGAACTATTGTAGAATTTATTCCTTCATGAAAACTGTTACATTGTACAAACTGGAATTTCGAATTTATAATTCGTCTTTATACGCATGTTTGGACGAACATTTCCATTCAAAATTAACAATATTTGTCGTTCTGTAAAATTCGACGAGTGTTACATACTTGTGCTATTGCGCTGCATCATAAGTTGTTAAGGTCAGCGGATGCAGTCTGTACTCTGAAAACTTTCTATTCTCGCAGACTTAGAATGTGTCATTTTATAACTAGATGCAGTGAGTCACATTTGTTGAATTCGCTATGATGTCCTTAGCCCTTAAGATATCTAATATGCCTCTCAGGCACCGCCGCTATCCAGCTTTCCGTTTTAGCAAATACAGCACATTCGGCAAGTATAACCAACTTATTAAAAATTTATATCCAAGTTGTGTTATAATCGGTGCATTATTTATGGCATTCCAAATCTCGCCAAGTATGTATTTACGCAAAAGAGATTGGTGTAATATGGGTTAAAATCTATAGGCTTCGTTAATTTCTGTTGGTCGGTAGAATCAGCCAGAAGTTTTGATCAGCTGACGACCATCGGAAAGTGGTTTTCACCACGGAACGACCACTCCAACCGTCCTTTTGTTTTTCCTCCGAACCAATCGCTGCAATCCTCTTTCATCGTTTTCCAATCGAATTCTTGTATATTCACGCAGTTAAACAGCATTTTTTCTTACTACAATATAACCCCCACCCCTCACCTACAAGTTACTCTCAAAGCAGTTAAATAACGAGGTTTTTTCGAAGAACTTGATTCAAGTCGAGCTTTTATATAAAAAACAAATATCCTTAATTAGACTGGATACAAATAACTACACAAATTTGTATGGCAGTTAATGATATTCTTCAGAAAAGAAAACCTATACTTGCAAGTAAATCATTGCCATAATGCAATTAAAACGTTGTCCTAAACTTAGATAATTTATTTTTTTTCGTGCAATGGTATATTTGTATATAGGTATTATAAAATTGATGATTCTCAAAGATGTTAATCGTACTTTATGAATTTTCTTTCCTTTCTGTTTTGCAAAGTTAATCGACTCGGCAAATGAGCTACTCTTGCATATATCATACAAAAATATATCCTTTTTTCACTACGCATTAAAAGTTGACAAGTTTCTTTACATCCAACTAAACAAACTCAAACTTGATACATATATAGTTTACAAACAACGACACAATTAAGTTTACTATTTCACAACAATACCAAACAAATTTAATGGGCCACTATATTTGTTTAATGGTTTCAATAGTCGATATACATATGTATACATGTATTTATATGTATGTATATGTCATTCATTTTATAAGGTATATTGTCGAATAGAAATGCGAGAAAAGTAGGTCTATAATTTGTTTATAAGATTTAATTACAAAAAGTATTCGTACATTGCGAATGTTTATATTTCTTCAGTTTGGTGTTAGTTTGTATGCTTTTTGTATATTTTAGATTACTAGAACTGGAAGATTGCACATAACAGAATAGGATTCTTTTACTGGAAACTGTCGTAAAAGTGATGGGTAGTGGTTCAAAAGTAATTGTTATTTAATGAAAAGTAAAAATGAGAGGAAAATTCATAAAGAAATCGATCAAAACAGTGCTCTCAACTATTCCAAAAATTCAGACTTTCTACGTATTTATTCACTTCTTCTCAGCAATCGGATAGCATTTTTACAAATTACTGATTCCTTTCAGACTTTCACCAAAATTTGAATTTTTCCACGAGAGGTCAAAATTTTGACGGAGCCTCGAAAGCAGGCTGCAGATTTATTGACGGGCAATTAACTTTTATCCCGAAAGCCTCTAGTGAAAAGGTGAAAGCTTCTAGAAGGCGAACGGACGTTTCACTCTGCTTTCGTAAAACAAAAATCCTTCACTTTAATTTTCTTCAAAATTCAGTTGAAGTCGTTTCCTTGCTTCTGAGTCACTAATATGTATTATATTTCATTTTTAAACATACAATATCGCATTTCTGCAACAATATATCAAAGGATACTGTCCAAATGAACATTTTATGATTAAATTTGATTTTATGCGATACGTTGAAACTTTAAATTATAGATATTTAAATAAAAGGGAAGTCCACCGTACTGGTATTTTATACCTCGAAAGTATTGGAAGGATATATTTCAATGGGTAGAAAAAAAACGATTCGTCGACGTTTAAGAACGTTTTTAATTCGAATTCGTAACTTCTGTTACGAACGGACGAATATCATTAATTTCCGGATTCATTTTCATAAACAACGGAATCCAATGGTTTCTTACTAATTCGTAATTAATTGGTATGTATAAGAATTTGCTAATTTTCATATTCGCTAATTTGCATTCTAAACTGGTTATGATGATGCACAACTTAGAAACGTTTTCTAATTACAAACACAAGGCGGCTTTGGATTTTTACATGCAAAATGTAGAAAGTATAGAATAAATATCAATCTTTCAAATAGATGTTGGATATTCAAAGATAAATGAAAACACGTAATAAAACAATTTTCTAATACTTCTTTCATTAACGCACATTCTTGGCTCGGTTTAATGTTTTAAGTTAACGACAAATTTAACGTTTTACTATGTATGGTATGTGTAGTATTTTCTTGCAACTTTCTACACTTATAGCAAATATAAAGAATACGCCACTAAGATTAAGTTTAAATCTTTGAGAAGAACAGAGATATTGCAAATTTTGTTGGAGTTACATTGTTATAGTCATTATATTCCTAAATGTAAGCTCCAAATGATGAATGAAAAAAACATTATAAAAATAGGCGACAAAATACTGAACACACAATAAGAAATAATAATAACTCACAGTAAGAGATTTGTCTGCAAACCGATAAATAAAGAAGTATTCAGTTTTTCTTATACAACCCAAAAACATTTACCTATGTAGCTACTATTTTTTTGTGTATAAATTGAGCTATTCCCAATATTCATATATTTAATAAGACAATATTTAAAAAGTGTTATTTCTTACAAAGTTTCTGTGCTGCAAATGAAATGCATGGCAAAAAATAAATAGCGGAATTTGAAAAGGAAGTAAAGTATACACAATGAAATGTGCTATACAAAATTATTATTAAATATTAGAAGCAAAATACCAAGAAAATCAATGTTTAATAAAGAAACGTTTGTTTTCCACAAATCTTTTTTGTAATAATTCCCTTCTCCCTCTCACTAATTTCCTTTTACCCTCCATCCTTTTATATCACTAAAGCTTCAGAATCCAATGATTTAAAACTACATTATAATTCGCTGTAAACTATTTGGATATTTTGCATTAATCAGACTACTATTGTCAGATTAACTTCTCGAAAAGGACTTCAATCGGAGTCAAACCGGAGTAGAATTATGTGACAGGTGATCTGATTTTCTTTAACAACTAGATACCTTTAAATTAAATAAATCCTTTTACAACTTTTTAATCCTTTACAAAAGATTTTTAAAAATTATTCTATTTTGTAAAACGGGCTGACATTTTGAATATTTTATCTTAGCGGTAGTTGACGCCTAGTGAATATACAATATTATAAATTAATTGGAAAATATCATTTTCACACAATTTTTAACACCAAAAACCTACATAGGTATGTATGAGCTTTGTTTTGCGAACGAAATTGTGTAACACAAAGCCTGTAGAATTGACCGAGTTTCGTGTCCTCGCTCCAATTTCAACATTTACGAACAGGTACCTGCGCAAGGTGAATGAAACAAACTTAAAAATTGACTAACAAAAAGTTCGATGTTTTATTGTTTGCTACATCGACGACAAATTTGAACTTTCGTGGTATCGTTAAAACCGTTTCAAATTGTTGCTGTGACTTCGAAATGAAAACAATTTTGGCAACTGTCATGTACTCCCCAATTTTGTGTATTGGGATTGTCTGTTTGCTTTCAGTGAATAATGAATTCTTAATTATGTACATTAATCGATTTTTCTTAAGTTGGTATCTTACGCCTGCTTATAATGTTGCAATATTACAACAGAATTTTATTACAATAAAATCACATTATTACATGTCCCGGGTTTTTATTACCTTTGAAGATTGAAGGTTTTACAAAGTTCAAAAATGAATTCGCATTAAAAGATGCTTTAACTTCCCCTTTTTTTACAATTGTTAAAACGAAACGGGATGAAATTAGGTGTGCACGACTCACAGCTACCCTTACAAACGAATATCACTGATAGAAAAAATTAGATCCGCCCTTCTGTAAATATAATCGCAATTATGTTGGAAAGCGTAGTGCGCTTCCGGATAGTTGCAAAATCAAACAGGAAAGAGAGGCAACGAAGTTCATCTATCTCACGTGCAGTTCTAGTAATTGAAACAAGTAATAATTAGTTCTTATTGATGTTAAGTATTACGCCGGCGTAATCTGGGTTACACGTTTTCTAACCGACAAAAATTCCATTCTTTTAACCTCGATTCGAAGCTTCACTGCTCACGGATCTCCTCCGACTCTTCGCAATTGATAAAATTCTTAATAATTCTTTCGTAACGTATTAAACGTGTATTGACGTTAACAAAAACTTAGGGCACCCTATTTTCCTAACAAAAGTACTACCTATTAAGATAGCGCGACATGTTTTCGCGTAATTGGGGGTTTAGTACCAAAAAGATGTAAAGAACACTTTAAGCAACATTCAGGTAAATAGATAAATGAAAGCTGAAAATACGCAAAATGTCGGGACGGAAAGGATTGATAAACTATCGAATATAAGTTCCACCCGTTTACTTCCGCTTCCTTTTTATCGTTAAATAATTGGCTATTTATATAAGTTTGTTAACCAAAATTGTTCGTGTTTCTTTAAAAGTCGCATCAGTAATTTTGTGTCAAATACAGTATGTTTCAAAAAATTATGTTGAAGTTTTGTTCATTCACAATGGAAACCAGATGCCATAACAGGGAACATGAATATAAAGCAAATGATTCTATTATAAAAAATGCAATAATTGGAATAAAACTTTTTAACGGACAAGTACCTATAAACATTAGAATGCAAATCAATATCACATGCATTTCCACGGTCGCAACATTACGCTTTCATTTTCCATAAACTTCTAATGAAATTTGTGCGCATTGGCCTTCCTTGGCTGCAACAGAAGTTATGAGGCAATGACTCTGTATGGAAATTTCAAAGACCAAACATTTTCTTACAAATCTATTCGAAACGATAAATGTTCAACTACTTCAATACATATTAAATTGCTTACATTGAGATGCCGTTTAAACAAACAAATTTCCTATAACTTGACTTCGCCAAAACAAAAATTGCAAGTATCCGCCTAATACATAAGGTTCGTTAAGATTGGCTCTTTACAGAAAAGATTACCTTGAGGTTTTCAGGGTATTCAAACGGGAGTAAAACTGCAAAATTTCCCGAAGAGTACGATGATATTCATACAGGGAGCGTCGAGACGAGTAATTTAACACTAATTACGAAAAAATCGGTCCAACCCGTTATGAAATATTTGATCTGAGGTCTGGCTGCATTAACTTACATCACATTTTCACACCACGTGACATTGATTTTTATATGTAGTTTATTTGTAGTCTGTCTATTGGAGACAATGACAGAAAAAATCCTCTTTTCTTATGTATGTAATAAATCTCTTTACTGGTTTATTAAATATACTTGGTGGCCCGTTTTTTACGAAAGTTCAATAGTGAAAAATACATGGAATAACAACTCTGAAATCTTAGTTTAAATAGTTTGGAACGTTTGGCATTAAAGAAAGAAGATTTTGGGAAATTTAGTTAACTGAATATATATTTATTTAGAGATACTATTGTGTGGAAGTTGTACAACAATTTGTGCTTGCACACATTTCTTTGATTTTAAGTACTTCGTATAATGAAGTTTATGTTAATGAGCAATTTATTCCAAAGTCACGCCCCCTTATACTTGGCCATCTTTATCTATCTTTCAATTTGTTATACGTGTTTGAGAATTATTACACAGATTCACTAAAATATCACCAGAATAATTAGCAGTCTATAAAAATGCTTCAGATGAATCGTGAATAAATTTTTGTTATAAATGGAAAGATTTCGAATATTTCAAAAGCAGCTGCAATTTCTCTGAATGGAATTACACACTCGTTTGCATATTATTCTAGGTTGGAGAAACCTAGGAAATAATGGCCAGCATGAGTCAAGTCTTTTGCAATATAAAAATGGCATTTAAAACATTTCTAACAACCCTGAAATCGCCGAAACATCTCCACCAAAGAGAAAATCGCTGTTCGCTAAAGGCCGTCCCGTGTAAATACGTCTATTTTCATTTCAAACATTTTCTTCGTTGCGCATTGCTTCAAGGATATTTTCGTGGATAGATTAATACGGAACAAGGTACATAATTCTTTACGAAAACGATGTCTACATATGCATAATTAAAAAGACCGGCCCCGATATCTTCGCACGTAAAACGTGCCAGTTTTTCAGAAACAGCCTGTACTGAGAAAGGAGGAGAGAAGAAACCGATGCACTTGTTGATTCCACCTGTTAACCAGGGTCCTTGACTCTCTCTCTCTCTTTCTTTCTCCCTCTCCCTCTCTCTGTCTCTGTCTCTGTTCCTCGTGAAACACTTTTACGCGGTGTCCCAATCTCGCCGATGGCAATCTCGAAGCTTAGAGGAGCTAACAAACACATTGTTTGCATCGTAAAACAATCCTATGCACCGTGGGAATATTTACTATTCCTTATATATTTTTTGCATTTCATTTTGAAACACAACCCATTTTTCACGATAATTTTCGTCAGTGCTCGGGCAATATTCGGGCAATAGATCTTCAGAATACTGCAATTGAATTGTGTAAATCAAATAGTCCACCATCAAAATAATAAGCATTGAGGAGGAGTGTGAAACTGGGTCATATTTGACCCATGTCGTATTTGATTCATTTTTAAAAGAAGGGAAAGCGTTGATAAGTAAACTAGACTTATTGGATTTCTATTTACTTGGTACGAATACGAGTAACTATATATTCACATGGCTTCTGATGTACACGGCATCAAGTAAAAGTAAATATTTTTTAATCGAACCTCAAAAACACAACTTTAAAGGGACATCTATCTTCCACGCGATACATCGTAGAGCAAAACGATTATTCGTAGCATTAAAAATCAACATATATACTTCTATTAGCTATCTTAAATGCTTATATTCATTATATTATATAACTCCGTGAGTTTAATACTCTCATACAAAAACCCATCTACATATAAACTAGTTTCTCCATGTATACATAAGCACAAGGTAAGGAGTAATTAACAGATTGCTGCGAATCATTCAATATAACTTCACCCAAAGCTAATAGCACCCATTCAATTGTTGACATACAATAAACTTTTATCAAACATTCCCTAAGCCCTAAAAAAATGTTTAATTCATATACTTATAGCAGTTTCATCCCTTTCAATGGCTAGAATACATTTCGAGATATTCGAGCATAAATCAGCAGAGATTTTCTACCGTGAGCTAGGAGAGATTTGAAAGAAACTGTAGTCAGTGTCGGTGTGTAGGTTGTAGGTTGTAGGTCGATTCGTTTTCAGGCTGCGCACGTTTGCAAACTGTTTTCACCTGACTTCCGCCACGAGCCTCAGGCTTCAACACTCTTTTCTTATGAAATTGTGGTACCGTCTTATCTTCTCCTCTCTTTTTTTAACTTCCTGCGCGAGAAACATACTTAATTTCTCATTTCAATGCGCAGGTTTTTAACCAAATACAATATTTATTTACAGATATAATTTTACCGTATATGTATATCACGACCAATTGTAGAAAAAAAGAGAAGTTTCCATTGCAGAAATGTTAATAGGTATTATATAATTCTTAACCCGATTTTCGACCAATAGTACATTTAGATAAAAAAAATTTCTACGATTTAAAGTTATTGTTTTGACTGATTAAAATAGCCTGAAATAAATTTCGCATATTACAATTCCTACGATTTAAATTGCTTTAATTGATCAGCTTTCACACTTTAATGTCGTATAAATGTTTCACTTCTGGAGAAATAAAATATTTTAATGACACAATTTTACGCTTTAAAGCTTTTTGGGTACAACTATTTTCGCGCCGGGAAATGTCCCGAAATACAATGCTGTGCTTTAAATGTTACTTTTATATCTGAGCTTTAAAGTGTCTAAATAATATTAAACAATTTAATCTCTGCGCCTTGATATTATCAGTCGTTAAGTCCTGGAATTTCTGTGCTCCGAAGCCTTTGCGCTCAACCTTCTCTAGAAATCTTCAAATGCAAATTAAAGTATATAAAATTATATTTCTACCTATACTTATGTATATTCCATCCATGTTCTCTCGGAATCCGTTACTCAGTTCCCCCAATTGTCAATGTTAATGAAATAGCCCGGGAATTAATTGTAGGAGAAGCTGAGATATTAATAAAACCTTTAATATGTGCATGTAACGCGTAATTGCTAAGAAGACCGAGTTGGTTGCTTCCATATGCTGGAAATCCAACAAATTCTAGACATAAGGCTTGTTTTAACGGAGATTTTTTCGTACCAAGATCAAAGATAAGGTTTTATACATGTTCGTAGTGGAAACTTTTAAATATTTTAACACCGACTTGTCTCAATTACGAAAAAACCGGTTTAAAAAACTGTAATAATACTTGTCTGAAGAAATAAAAATATTTATGTATCATTTTACGATGCTTCAGTGGTTTACTATCAAAGTGAAGTAATTGCAGTTCATTAACGTCAAATATACACCCCACGAGTGTCGATGTTTTGTACGTTTGCATATGGTTAATGTTTGTTTAATGTTAATTTTGTATAATACTATCTTTTCATACCACTAGCAAGGTTACCAACAAAGTCTTTTACGAAAAATGCAGTATGATATACAGGGTGTAACATATCATCGGGGACCCTTTTTCAGGATCGATAGTACGCACCGAAAGGTGAGAAAAGGACCAAGGAAGTTAGGTCCGAAAATCGTCCCCTAACGAGTTACAACCCCATTTGTAAAAAATTTTTTAAAAATCATATCTCCGAAATGGTACGTCGTAGAGGACCGATTTTGATTGCAATATAACCGGAAGAGACCAAGTTTACGAAAAAAATATCACTATCTACGCAAAGGAAGATTTAGTGAATGCCCTTAATGTTTCCCTTAAAGTTGTTACAAACCTGCTACGATATGGGTAATCGACGTTGTTTGGAATAAACAAGAATAAATGCTATTTAACAGCAATAACCGCAGCAATTATATTTTTTCTGTTATCTTTGATCTTCTCTGGTTATATTGCAATCAAAACCGCTCCTCTCCGACTTACCATTTCGGAGATATAATTTTGTTTAAATTTTTTACAAATGGGGTTGTATCTCGATAGGGGGTGATTTTCGGACCTAACTTCCTTCGTCCGTTTTTCACCTTTTGGTGCGTACTATCGATCCCGAAAAAGGGTGCCCGATGATATGTTACACCCTGTATTTATAAATGAAGTGAAATTAACATCCTTGTAATTGATAGAACGGAATCGTAACTATTCCTCTACACCAGGCGTTTGTTCTTTCCGTAATAATGTTAATGATATATGATTACTTATGCAAAATGTGCTGTAGAAACAGATATAGAAAATTTTACGACAAAACTGTCAGAAACGTATCGTTTGTAAGGCCAAATTGTCAGGTAATTCTCGGAATATCGGCATTTTGAAAAGATTGTAAGTTATTTCGTAACAATCGTAAAAGTGTTTTCATTATCACGTCTTTTCACAGATCTTGGATTTCTAGTGAATGTATGAGAAGTTTGTATTGAAAAAGTGTTTTGTCACACAGTACCAACTGTTCGGAATTGCAAAACAAGCCATTCCATTGATGCTCGAGTTGCTACAATTACCAAAGTTGTATACTGTCAAGTTGGTAAAATTTCTCATGCCGCCATCAACGTTGTAAACTACTTGAATTTAATGAATCACTTGTGAAATAAACGATTTCAGTCATTTTTGTGTGTATATGTAGAAGTAAATTTAGTTTTAGATGTTCGTTTTGTATGAATCTTGATTATACCTGCGAAATAATTGATGAACTGATGTCGAATATATTTTTTGTTAATTTGTTAAAATATTACGCCTGTCAACAACTTTCAGTGAAAGTATAAATACGGATACAATTTTTTTTATTAGATGTCGATGTATCCTGTTTGATCAGGGAAACTGTGAAACGTGATCATGGACACATACTGTATGCTTTTCGATTAAAACTTATTTTCACGTATTTTCAACATATTAAAATGTAGAAATGTTTTCTAATCATTTATTATAGTAAATCTATTTTATGCTGAATCATCAATGGTTTACTTCTTTATTTGATCAGGAATTAAACATTGAAATGGAGAAAAATATATTCTTTGGGCACACGTTATGCTAATCAATTTATAGGAAAAAAAAATATTCAAAAAGCTGAAGAAACTATATGTAAATAATACACACAGTCGAAATGATTTCTTTAGACTAATTGTTCAGCAGCACATTTTTAATTCAATTCTTTCAAACTATTAACTCAGTTTCGTAAACATTCCCTTACGAGCTATTTGAAAAATTTCTGAAATTAAATGTTTATCCATTCCTTCCATGAAAAGGATACATAATAATCATTGTTTTATATGAAACTATTGCATTATGGTTAAATTACAAATACAAATAAGTATAGGGAATTGTAATGCACTGCGGGTATCCAGCGGAAAAATATTCGTATTATTAGTATTATTTACATTTTACTGTATTGAAATGAGAAAGTAAGTTTGAATTTAAATTAAGTTACTTAAAACTTTGTTCCTTGATCCTATCACGCACGTGGGGTTTCCCTACTCGCCTTGAAATAAATAACTTTTTTTCCTGTAACGTAGTCCGGAAACTTTTAATCCACAGTTTAGAGGAGGGCATCCAAAGAAATGTAAAAGCAAGCGAAATTTCGACTAAAATGAACCTACACCTAAATAAAGGTGGTTTACTTACAATTTTTTTGTAGGATGAAATTTAAAACTAACAAATAAATAGAAATTCTAATCTTTGGTCATAGTGTTGCTTCAGGAGTCAGAATTCGTATATATTTTTTGTTGCTTCCATCTAACTTTGCGACAGGGAAAAAGGAAAAAAACTTGTTTCGGACAGATCGAGTTTTCAATTTTATGGAAAATTTATATACAAATGTCGATCAAATTCCTTTATATTTTTCAGGCTGTTTGTACTTAACCTTTGTGATAATAATGATAGCTAAAGCCAGTTGTCACAGCTAATGAGAAACCGCTACCAGTGTAAAAATTTGCAAAAAAAGTGACAAAGTTTGTTTAAATTTATTTTCCCACAATTCGCTTTTATGACAGTATTTAGATTAAAAATTGGTACACAATTTAAACTTGTATTTTTGTTTGATAGTTCAATGCACATACATTTTCACATTTTTATCTGCAATACAGACTGATATTTCATTATGTTGAGCTTACTGTAAAATTGCGTTCTTTATTCTTCTTCTATCCCTTTTATATGTTCATTTTCTCAGTCTGTATTCATTGAATAACAATAATATGAACTCGACTTTTTGTAAATCCGTTAGGATCAAATTTGTACAGCAATTTTAATCGTTTTACCCCTGTTCTTTTGCATATAATAATGTTTCCGTTCATTAATAAATAATACAATTTCATATCGCCCTGTTAGTTATAATTTTTCAGGGAGAAGTATACATGTCGAGCAATAAAAATCGCCGGTTCAAAAAGATTACATTGTAAAATAAAATACGGTGATTGCCAACAATCGAAACGTAAATAAATACTCTCGCACTATAATGCAAGATTGAATAATATATCCTTGTTAAAAAGATAGCTTCAATCAAAAAATAAGAAACGTCAATCTTTCACGGCACGGATATCCTTAAAAGTTGCCAGCAAACCAAGTATGTACGTATCAACCGACTATAAATCGTGCGTAAATAACCCTGGCCTGAGTAATTTCGTTTATGGAACCAATTTATAGAAATGCGAATGTCCGGCTCACGCTTTCGATTCAATGTCCCCCGTGTAACAATGAAACTACGCACGACGGTTGGAGAAAAAAACGATTCGGTAGAAAGCAAGAAACGAACTGGAATCCGGTTGATTTCAATTTCTAGCCAACGACAGCGAGCTACAGGAACTATAGCTAGTAGCTCCACCTTCGCTTCTCCAAACCAGCCGCGCTACACACATACATGTATGTACATTCATACGGATCCTGGAAGAGAACTAAACCGAGTATCAAAGTTGCTTTAAGGATTTGTTAAAAGCTGCGAAAATTTTAATTGAAATTAATTTTTAAACGTGGTTTTCGTAGGGTCCATTTACAACAATGTTTATCTATACTTTCGCTCCTTTTGTTAATATAGTACAACCTTCAATATGCGAGAGACATCATTGTTTCCGTAACGGAAATGCAGGATAAGAACAATTATTTTAATTAAATTAAATGGTATCCCACAAAATTGATAATCCATTACTTATCTAGGATTGATTATTTAGAGAAAGTTTGTGGCTTGTGGATCCTTGATCAGTAAAGATTTAAATTGTTCTGAAGATTCGAAAAAAATACGACAATATTGTAAAGGACTTTAATATATCACAAATGGAGTTCTACATCTTCTTAAGTTCCACTGTGCATATGAACATTCTTTAAAAAAATAACGTGAACCAATTATATTCATTAATTTACAGTCTGCTTCAAAAAAAGTTGCAAAAATAAGTATAAGGTACCATATATTCCCGTAAAATAAAATAACTCGGTGTGATTTTCTTAATTTGGCGGAATGCACGGTTTAAAACCAATAGGATTCATTTCATTCACGCTCTACATCTATACAAACTAGCGGACGAAATTCATTTTAGACTTGTTGCTAATTTCAGAACTAGTCACTCCACGACTTTATTCTCAACTGTAGAAACATCCTGTATGTTGTACATACATGCATTACCATAAGCATGTATAGAACTAAAGTAACCAGTTGTTACATACCGGACTGTTACAGCTCAAGTGTTTTAGTCGCATTCCTGGCAAGCGAGAAGTCATTTAAGCTGCATTTCATTAAATCCGAATCAAAAGTTGAAGCCATTAAAACACGTAATTACGCGTCAAAGGAAAAGTAATTAATTCTCGGGTCAAAGCAACAAAATATCATTTGCATATGCGGCGGACCGCAAATATGAAACGTATTCAATTTAACTTTACTGCGGTTTAACAATATTTTTTAGTAAAGTTCTCAGATTAAATGCAAACAAACTTTTTTTGAATTTCGCGTGTTTCACGCTGGAAATAAACCGGCAGCATATCTTTTACCGAAAAGATAAAAAATAATTAGAATGTACTGTTTCCTATTCGTGTGCTTACACATTCTCTTTCTTCTTTTCAATTTCTCACTAATACGAAAAATTGAGTGCGCTTTATTCACTTCATTTTATGAACTGACAAAGTTACATATTCACACACTAGATTGTCATTTGATGTACAATATAATTTAGATTATAAATGATTTATTTCCTTAATTATGCCCATTAAATTGTGAAATTGCAAGTGCACTTATAAGTGCAGAGCGGAAAGTAGCAAAAAAAACAGAAAAATTGTCATATAATTGATATAATTTGAAGTATAACTTTTAATTGTAATATTAAAAAATATAGGTAATTGAAATAATAGGCGTTAACTTATACAAGCCACACTAATGTAAAAACTCATGTCTAAGGACACTCTTCAACATTGAATTCCATTGCAACATAAATGGTTATGCATTTTGATGTCAATACAAATTTGTACGATCCTAATTAATAATTATTTTGCTACCAATCGCCGAATAATTCTTTAACATTTCTATAACAACCTCTTTGCCCTGAGCACAATGTTTCCATAAAGAAGGAGAAGCATCAGAAAGTAATCTACTGTAAAACTGTGTTTTCAAAAATCTGTCCTCAAAATTGTTAATTTTGCGCAGTCCACTTAAATGGCAAACACAATGCCGATGAAAATTGCACCTGCAATCTTTTTTATGTATTACGTATGTATGTATGTACAGTAGGGTGGGTCAAATAAGTCGACTATTTTTTTTTAAATTACACCGAAAAATTGGTTCGTAGACACCTCTAGAAAACTCTCAGCAAATCTGAGCTCTTAATTTTAATAGGAAGATCCTCCGCATTATAGTTTTATATTTTTTACGCAGTCCTTTAGGAAATTTAATGCTCTACAAAAAAGTTCTCATATGCTTAGTTGATAAAATTAAGCGTTTAAGAGATATTGACGACGAATATTTGATTTTAAGAGATATTCGTCGTTAAATACCTCTTAAACTCTTAATTTTATCAAGTAAGCATATGAGAACTTTTTTGTAGAGCATTAAATTTCCTACAAAATGACGTTTGCACGTTTCATAATTCATATTGGTTCGCGAGTTATTAAATTCATAAGCAAAAATCATCAAACTTCAATCGTCAATATCATCTAAATGGTGAGATTGACGGTAAAAATATAAGAGTCCTTTTTTGTAGAGCGTTCAATTTCTTACTGAATTATATATTTACTTTTGCAAATCGGTAAAGTTATGAGCAAGATATGAATTTTTTTCTAAAGGACTGCGTAAAAAATATAAAACTATAATGCGGAGGACCTTCCCATTAAAATTAAGAGCTCAGCTTTGCTGAGAGTTTTCTAGAGGTGTCTACGAACCAATGTTTCGGTGTAATTTAAAAAAAAAATAGTCGATTTTTTTTATCCACCCTAATGTACAGCCTTCATTTACCAAAATTGAAAGGAAAAAAAGCAAAGGGTACATGGGAAAAGAAACGGTAGCCGATATAGTTTATGAATAAAATGTCGTAACAGCGTTAACCTGTAGAACAGGTAAATGGCAAAATGTCTCCGGTTCGCGGACTCGGTCGCCGGTGTAAATCAGGTTCCTGGAAGTTTCACCGCGCGGTGTCATTGAAGAGAAAAAAAAAGAGAAAGAAAAAAAAAGGCAACTTTTCTCTTCTTCTTTACCGTTACGCGCTGCGGCTAGTCACGATTACAGCGGCCGGCGTTCATTAATAATTCACCGCCATCCATTGTACAGGACGATCGGCACGAGGATAGGTTCATTTCGCGATTTCCAATGCTTCGGCGAATAATTGGAAATTATCGTCTGGGACTCGAGGAAAATTACACACAGCATAATGACATTTTCTAGAAGGTTTTTGGAAGTGGTATTACTCGCCGCGAATTGCGTCCCTTAAACGCCGTATAATTAACACATATGCACTGTCTGTGAACGGTATGAAACCAGGATCCAATGAAAATATTTATTACCATACATACATACGTACATACATATGTGGTTTAACCCATTCGAGATAAATTACACGTCAGGTGTATAATGATCACGAATGTATCTATATGTATTATTGGTGTGGAGACTAGTAGTTAATAGCGAAGAACTAGACGTGGAGATAATACCGTGTTCGAATGAAGTAAAAATGAAAAGTGTACAGCAATTAAAACTTGTATTATTAGTTTCAACCTAACACTCGAAAATGAGTAATCAACGACCTGTACAATTGGGACTACGATAGAGATTGAATGATAGAATGCACACGAGTCATGAGAATAATGATATTTTGCTTCAAAAGTAACAGAAAATAGACGAACAATTACTTTAGAGGATAGTGAGTAGCTGCCGCGGAATATGTAGAAGTAAATTTAGTTTTCAGTTTAGTTGTGTTCGTTTTGTTTTAGTGTATACGACACACCTCGAAATAAAAATATTTTGAACAGCTAGTGACACGGATGCTGTGTAGTCATAGAATTTTTTACGAAAAATCGTTATCGATTTTTCACCTGAAAACAATTTTTCTTTTCTAAACTTTACAAAGAAACAAAAAAGAGTTTTGGCACCTGTCGAACTCCTTTCAAATAGTTGCCTTTTTTAGAAAAGGAAAGACAAATACTCTTTTAAGAAAGATTAAGAGTTATGATTATTAGTTCTTTACTGCTCTCCTCTAAAACGCGAAAAACACGCCTTACGACAATTAATTTCTCGGGTGCAATTATGTACCGTGACCTTAGTAATTATTTCAATTGCTTGAATTAGAAAACTTGCGATGGAATCAAATAATTTTATACTTAAAATAATATTAAAATACATTTTAAGCACCTGTGGATTTGGTCAACATTTTAATATATATTTAGGAATGGGCATCTTTCGACGAAGTAATTAATTGCGTCAGGAGAAAAAAAACACAAAATGAACAATAAAAAGATTTTGTCAGCAAAAGACCGACTATAAATTTTACTCAACGTGGAATTAATAGAACGTACCGCTGTGACATTTCCTGAAACGATCGGACGTATAATTAATTCCGACAAAATTCTGGAACTCGAAAGAACGGTAATTAAATTTAAGTTGCTAATGAACGGTGAGTTATGGAAAGATCACGTTCTTCCGAACAAATAAACAAACAACTATGGGTCCTCGTCCTCATCGCGCGGGTATGCTTGCAAAAAGACAACTTTTTCTGATAACCACGATCATGGCTCTGGTGATCGTTTCGCTTCACTAGAATTACTGACATTTATTCAATGATTTGTACCAAACAGAATCTTTTCGGTGACTTTTTCAACTCGCCAGCGTAAAAAGTAACTAGAAATACCGAATTTTGTATATGTCTTGTGAATCCCTTAAGAGGTATGAATTTTTGAAGACTTTAAAGAGCACCGACTTTTAAAGCAGAAAATATGGCGACATCTAACTTTAGAAGCATGTCCAGCTGATAAACTTAATGTATGTACATACATAGATATACACATACAAAAGCACACATTCCGCGGTTTATGAATTAATGGAAATCTTCGCGCTATAAGAAATTGTCGTTTAATAATACCGTTCAAAAATGTTATTCATCGATTCAAGCATATTGCGTTTGTCATCAAATTTTAGTAAAAAGGAGGCACTTAACGAAAAGTGAAGGAGAAAATGATTGATTATTTGGAACATTATAGAATGATTTACTTGCAACGGATTAAGTAAGTCACGACCAGCGAACATGTTTAATGAAATAAAAACGTAAATCACATTAAAATCAACGAAATACCTTATGTTGATTTTTATAAATGTATTACAGAATCATTAACTCGAGACTTGTTTTACATTTGTTCGTATGCAAATTCTTTCGATTAATACTACGATTACACTGCAACGGGAATTTAATTGGCTTTCACTTTTACGTCTTCTACTTTCACGAGTCCGAATGGCTTGTCTAACTAATATCGTGTGTATATTTCAATACTATACGCATCATATAACGTGATAGCCATGGTAAACTCTGATAAAATACAGTAAAAACCCACGTCGATGATAAAAAAATAATCTGAAAAATTTCCACTTTGTTCAATTTGTCAAAAATTGGAGAATCCGTCAAAATATAGATTGTTGATTGATTTAATATACTTTTATTACCTAGTCATATTGCTGATAAGAAAAGCCTAGTTTCGTCCAAATTCAGTTACCTTAAGAAAGTACGTATTCCTCAACATGGCAATAAATATCAGTTTGAAAGAAGAAACTATTAGTAATACTTGTAAAAAAGGTAAAAATGAAAATCCGGGAAGACTAATAGTTCGGCGCGCAAGTTTCCTATTTCTCTTTCTCGATTCTTTATTTTCCGCAAAATTTTAATGCAACAATGAAAGAGAATCATCAGTAAAATTGTTGGTGATTACGTGAAGACATTGTCATTGTTGTTTAAAAGCTTCTTTTTTTTTGATAAAAATATCAGAACATTATTTTCTTTCGAAATCATTATTTAAAAGCCCATTTTTCCCATTGACGGCCTCTTTTTCCACCTATATCCTCAATTGCAACTAGACAAAGCAAAATCCTTGTGATTGCAATTGCACAAGGAGCCAAGAAAATCATTAGCTTTGTTTTTATTCGCGTCCTAGATTATTCTAAAATTTTATTATATTTGTCTCTCATTCCAAATTCGTTTTAACGGGATTTCACCTGCAGATTGTACGTAGATAATACGTACATATATACGTAGATACATATACATAGGTATACAACATCGAAAATCCTTATTTCGTAACGGCAATTATTCACGCGATGCCGTGCAATAAATTCCAATTAAAGTTGGAACACATTATAAAGGCTCTATAACGTACAGTTGGGGACAAAATTCAATGAACACAGGAATGAATTGGGTGTGTGTAGAAAATGTCGGCAGTATGTATTTCTATTTAAATTAATTTTAACCCGTCGAGTATCAACAAACTTCAAAATATTTCAAACGAAATATATTGATAAATTTAAGACTAAAATAATAAAAGTGGACGAATATTAAAGGTAAAAAATCACATTGTAAATTTGGTAAAATGTTTCTAAGCATCTTCAATGAAATTTCCAATAGTACAATACAAGCTTAAAGTAGGAGTTAAAGAAAATAAAATTTCAGATATATTATTATTAGTACATATTACCATTTCACGTATTTGTTACGTCTATAATTCTATTTCGTAATACAAATATATTACAGAAGAAGAAACGTCGGAGCAGACTAATTTCAAACCATAGATTTCGTGAAATTTCAGCAAACACAAATATGGACGTGCGCGAAATAATCGTAAAAACGGTTGAAACCAAGAAATTTTATTACAGATTCCTGTATAAATGAAAACGTGATGGTGTCCCAAAAACATCTTCGTGTTTTATAAATACAGACTGGCGTAAGTGTTACCGATTTGAAAAAAGTATAATTTGCCTGTATTTCAATACTTTATTCTATTTGCAGATCAACTAAAAGAAAGAGAGATAAAATTATACAGCAACGCGTGCTCAATCGACGAGATAAAATTTGTAATAACTGCAATTTAAGAACAATGATTTTTATCGAATCTCATAGAAATCATTGATTTCTTGACGTGGATGCTAATTTCCTACGAGATTATGTACAAGAGAAAGTTTGGACAAATAAACCGCAATCATTGCCATAGCTCCGAAACTTTAAGTTGTACATTCAAAGAAAAGCATTGGTAATATCAACAAACGTTAAAAATAATAATTATAAATATTAAAATAAACAAGACAGAAATTTGTTTAACGCGCAGAGTGTGAGTGATTTAAACCATTTATTTTTGGAAATTGTATATACATAAGAAAGTGCACGAAATATAATTAACCACGCAATCAACAATCTTTGTTTAACTTGAATTTTTCTATTTTTTTTTTCTTACCACAAATCAGCTACAATCTTTCGTGCCACCCTGTATATACAACATCTTCTATTTCTAATATATAATACATACGTGTAAGTAGCTATGTACGTACACTGCCAATACAAAAAATCGAGAACGAACAAAGTGATATTAACTAAACTTTATTCGATTATGCTACTCACGTTCGCCGCTCAATTTTCTCCCCGACTGTATACGCGTGTTACATAAGACATTCGATGTAAGGTGTATTCTACATATACGTACAATCCCATATATATATATAACAACGAGGTGGTCGGAAGAAGGAAAAAGCAGTAAATAAGAGGAATAAATTGGTATTTTATAAATGGGTGACGAAATCAAGTGAGGTCGGTGCGGAAACCCGAATTATTATTATTATATTATCGGAAGACAGGTGAACGTAACCGATCTCTCTTACTCTCTTACGTGAACGTGTATGTGTATGTGTATTAAAATGTTACGTTACGTGCCGAGAGATTTCATGTTCGTAATATTACACATTTTTATCCTGTAAAATAAATTCACCGAGTGTCAGAGAATTCAATTATTCCAGTAGTACGATATTTTTCAATTTCCCAGATCTAAAGTGACAGGCAATCATCCACGAGCATGTAGGATCTATTAACAGTATGCTAAGATTTCTTCAATGGTACTAAATTTCGAGAGAAACAGTGAATTCATGGCTTGCTGCGTTCGAAATTATGTTCAATCGCCCTGCGCCTTTTGTTAATGAAAAACAGTTCAAAAGTGAAAAGAGAAATCAAAAACTACTTGACGTTGCCGGGCTATCGGTGCAACAAGAAACGTAGCGTACTCGATGGGAAAGAGAAATTGCTCTACCGGATGGGTTGCTGTATCCCGAATAACGTAAGATTGATGTCAAATCATACCTAACCACTCCTTGAAAGTTGTTGAAGATTTTTGAAAACCGCCAACAAGCACGCCATTAAGTCTCTTTATGCACACAGAGATCGATTCTACTAATTGTAAGACGAAAGTAAGGTGGCTGCAGCCAGTGTGGCCTAGATACCAATATGCTTGATTCGCCGTGTCTCGATATCAAGCGTCATAAAACTGACGTAGAAGAATGCTGCTGCGTTTGGAGTACTGCTAATAATCATTTTCAATAATCAGTTTAGGATACCGTATCACTTGCGAAAGTTTATGTTGTTTTCGTTAGGATTAATCTAAAACTCGAAGTTCAAGACGATCAGTAATTTTCCCTGTTTATTATTTTATTGTTTGTGTATTATTCGAGACACGATGTGTCAATTAATTAAAAATTTCTTCGATCTTATGTACGTTCCAATTTTAATTCACAGTTTGTATATGTGTAACGGGTGATTACGATTGGTTACAAAGACAGATATCATTAAGACTGACAGTAAATTTTTCAACAATAAGAATATTTCTTACTTTCGTAATGGCATTGTCTTCGATTTCGACAAAACATCGTTGCGTGGTCAAGACAATCGAGAAAGTGAGAAACAATCGACGGACGAGATAAGTCCTTTTATATGACAAATGTGTGAACAATGATTCTTATTATACCCTTTCATTTCACAAAATGGATAAATCAACGGTGAATAAGAATTTGTCATTCGTAGATGTATCTACGGTATCTTCATTTAGAGATTTTATACAATTAATTATAAAGTTCATTATTCCCGTCTTATCACTGTTGTTTTCTACTCAATGTTCCAGCAGTCCTAATAGCGTAAAACTGAATATCTATTAAAAACCAAGATCACCAGATTAGTAAATGTCAAAATATGTTATGTATATTCTCATGCATTCTTCAGATCTCTATAAACGCGAGGTCGCAACTTTCATCAAATACCAGATAGGAAAATTCAGGTTCTAAGCTTATATCTGTGGATCTTCAGATTCTCGTATTGGGCGGAATTTCCATAAATGAAGACTATCTGTAGAAAGCACTAGAAGTGCCAATTAAGTAGTTACATTGGAAATACAAATATCAATTAAGCGCATGAATTATTAGAATTTACCGAAAATAAAAATTACATATTGGAAAGACAAATTCCTCGGTTCTAGTGGCTGGTTGTGAGATATACTACACATTCAGCCATGCTTTGTGGCGAAAAGAAATAAATTCTTGTAAATAGATGAAAATCACCGAACGTTTCTTTCTCGCTCCTGACAAATTTTACAGGGAGTCTTTTACAGGGCGTCTTTTACAGGGAGTCTTCAAACGTGGATCCGTATTCCCTCGAATCCTCGAATCCTCGAATCCTCGAAACCAGATACAGATACGCTCAGGTTTCCGCAGACATTCTCTAGACCTCTATAGATGTCTATATTATCTGGATTATCCGGAGTGTGGGGAGTGGACGAGGTCGTCGCACGACGAAAGTGAGAGGGTCCAGTGAGCAACGTTAACACACAGCGAGCAACGGTGAGCAATGGTTAGCAACGGTAACCCGGAAGGACAGAAACGAGTTCTTGCCACTTCGGACCAGTCGAAGGTCCTGCACTCGGACACCGGGCACCATACGCTCACGCGCGAATACATACATACATACGTTCAGGGAACACATTCTTGTTACGTGAGGGGCTGTGAGCGGCAACGAGTAAAAGTGGAGCGCGTCCATGAACATTTACTTTTAGAAAACCACGTTTAAACTCGATCTGCCAAATTTCACGAGTTCTCCACTATTTCGGATGTGGAGAGACATTTTTCAGGCGATTCGACGATTACTTAGTATGCTAATTTAGGTCACTTATACTAGCGACTTGCAGGGCTTGTCGGTGGCTTTTGTTCTGGAAACTTGAACCGGCAGAGTGTATGTTCATGTTGCTCTGGGAAAATCTACTGAATTATGCTAAACGCATTCGTAGTGGTGGTGTTGCTATCCTTCGTTGTGCTGGTACACGACGGAATGTACAGAAATATTAATACAAATCGTTTTGAATAGTTTTAGCATAATACAGAGGGACCGTGACTAATATTTAAATGTCGAATAGCATCGAAAGACGACTAAATACGACGGGCGGCTGATATCGGTAGGATTCCCTAGTGCAACGAAATGGCAATTCCAAATCCCACAACTAAATCTTTCGAATACAAGTTCACATTCCACTTTTAGCTTTATTTTTAATAATACTTTTTATTTACAGGACAACCTGTTTTTATTAGTAGCCTGTACAGGCGCTGCCTTTATTAGCAGTCTGTAAATAACATTTAATAACAAAGTAAAATGGCAGAAAACGGAACATTGTTTTTAATACTTTGATTACTGAGGATGTCACTCGCGACCGGCACTATGAAAGTCAGTTACAACAGTAGTAACAAATAGCATAGTTAAATTTTGCATTATTTAACAGTAGACTTACCCCGGCCGGTCAAATAACCGTTTGTAGGTTTTGTTGAAACATTCTGCATTCAACGTTATTTTCATTAATTAAGGGGAAAGCGATTGTTATATATTAGAAAGGAAAATTCAGTTACATGGATTTAATTGTAAAAAATGTAACTTTAATTCGAAGATCGGTCACTCGACCGTCGCGGGAGAATAATTATTCATTCATTTTTTGGTTTAGTGTAAAATATTACGATAGTAATAAGATTACACGGTAAGACGCAAAAATTTCACTGAGATCAGAGATACAGTCGGTGTAAAAAGTATTTATATACTTGGCATTTTGTTAACTTTTTGCAGATTGCATCGATCACGATGAATATTGTTGCGATATCTGTCAAAACACTGTGCCCTTTGACAAAGCTCTGTGAATTTTCGAAATTACAACCAAATTCACCAAGTATAAAATTTGCAAATCATGTATGCTGTCTACGAGCAAAACACTGTTTGTTGTATGCAATTCACTGTTTCTAAGGTTCGTTAAGTAGAAAATCTGCGAGTTTCATTGAATCTGGTTGATTCGTCGAGGATTTTTTAAAACGCAAAAAATCGATAATCTTTGCCAAAATTATGGTTTTACGACGAAAATTTGCATATTTCAAATGGATAAATCGTCAGTATCTAACCGAATTCCGTGACGATTGCAAGAATCGTGGAACTCGACGTCCTGTAGCAACTAGACATTTCAAATTTTCATGGCAAGCGGGCATTAAAGAGAACTCTTAAAAATGGTACACTCTATTAGCACAGGGTTTCAACTAATATTACAACAAATCTCAGTCCATTCTGTGTATTTTGTAAAAATTACGCC
Source organism: Mimumesa dahlbomi (assembly GCA_917499265.3). Classification (NCBI taxonomy): domain Eukaryota; kingdom Metazoa; phylum Arthropoda; class Insecta; order Hymenoptera; family Crabronidae; genus Mimumesa; species Mimumesa dahlbomi. Next base: position 1,404,762 of record OU824117.1, read on the forward strand.
TATTTTGGTGGACCACCAATGTTGCATAAACTGTATATTTCGCAAGTATTTATTGCAGTCTAATACATTGACCGAAATTAATCTTCAACTATTGTATTGATAAAATCTGAATGCTTGATCTTCAAGGACATAATGCTAAACATTTTAACAATTTTTATTTACATGTATTTCAAACTATGTCATTCGAACACTCCTGCTGAACTGTATTTATTTACCTAAAATACAAATTTTGGATTCAGTCGTAAGAATATTTTAAATAAAAAGGGCACAACTTCTTGGGCAATGTAACCCTTTCCAAGTCGTAGGCAGAATTATTTGGAAAGTAAACGTTGCTTAAAAGATAGGGAATAAAAATATCCGCGTAGCTCCTGTACCAATGTTGTACACAAAAATCTGAGAAAATGTTTGCTTAATTCGCTCTTTCACAAAAGAATCAAATTCAACCCGTATATTCTACGTATTCCATTTTTTCAGATGTACGAAGTAGTAAGTAAGTTTATCATTGCAAAGATGAATTCCATAATGATAAACTGAGATTACTTGTGTTTTTAGAAAAATAGAGAAAGACCACCACAAAATAGAGTAAATAATTCAAAGTACTATGGCAACAGCATTTTCTTATTAAACAGACAGTTTTTCGGTAAGACAACTAACGAGTGTAATTACAGATGCGACCTAAAATTAGCTCACTTTCACATAAAATACCGACAAAGGTCGATTAAGATTACCCTGTTCGCGATGTTAATATTAGAAAGTTGTTTAACTACAAACTTAGCACTATCCTTAAGTAAGAATATCTTAACCTGATTCCATGAGAGAAAGAGAAAAGATAGGAAGAGACTGAGATACTTTACTTACAATTATAGCTTTTGTGAACCCATCTTTACAACGAGCTACCAGAAACAGGTATGACAGAAATCTGTCGCGTTTTCGATGTCCGTTTCAATCAGTTTCGAATCGAATCCATCTGTTTTCAGACCGGTTCAGGTTCCGCGCATGATGTAATATCGTTCGAATGAAAAATAAGACGAGTTTGAAAACGGACCCGGCTCCAGCTCCGATGAAAAAAAGTCTTTAAGGACATCCAGATCGTGCAGCTTTTTCGCGAGCGGAACAAAGCGGCGAATACTCAAATCGCCCACCTTTCGAGGTCCTCGGACCTTTACGCCGATTCCCTTATAAATCGTTTTATCCGCCCACGCTCCACCTCTATTATGCTATATTCTATCCTATGAATCGTTACGTATCGCGCTATTCTCGTGTACGCGTATGAATATGTATATGAAGGGTGGCACAACGGGTGTTGTAAAGTTCGATTAAAACGACTCGGTGATTGGGAACCTTGATGTTTCTACGACTGGAATTTTCTACGTGCCCGTATTTCAAGCCCCGAGAATTGTTGCGCTTTCGAGTTTCTAAACGCTAAAGTATCTGCCTCTCGAAATATCCAGCTCTAGTATTTAACAAGCAGGGATATTTCCGTCCTAGGGAATTTCTGCGCCTCTAAATGCGCATGCATTATGATCTCTGCGCTTCTGAGTTATTCACACGTGGAAGTTTCTCCTCTACCGTATAATTTCGATAATTTCGATACTATCTCACGATAGAAATGCCGTGTTTAGTGACAATGATTTTTTGCCTTAGGTGGTTTTCGTATCATGTTTCAATCGCAGCGGTCTATCGGCCGTAATAAAGGGACGTCGATGCGAAACACAACATTATTTCTTCGGAAATATGGAAAATCTGGCAAAAAAGACGTAAGTAGGGTTGTAATTTGTGTTATTTAACACAATATAATACAGATTTAATAAAATCTGCTTCCGTTTCAATATATCGTTAAAAACGAAATTGAACTCTAATTAATATTCGGGCGTTGTCATAGTTTTGCTGTTCCAGATATTCGTCAACTACGCAGTATACAATTTACAATTCCTCCTTCCACGCAACATCGAACGTTTGCTAAAATGACAATCGATTATTATAGTATGAGTACATGTTCTTCCATCAAGTAGACACGCTTAAAGCCGAATAAGGTATAAATATAGAAACCATAGCGTGATTGAAACTGCGTTGTGACTGACAACAGGTAGAGAAATTTATTGCCACGAATAATATCGAGAATAGGAGATTGTAAAGGTCTACAAACTTCACGGTACAGGAAGCGTAATGCGTAGAACTTCCGCAGTGCGAAAAAAAGTAGGTCGAAATTTCTAGAAGCAGAAATATCAGTATGTCAAGAAAAAATTCCCATTCGGCGGAATTACAGGACGCAACATTACTAAAAAATTATTTGCATCATATTTTATACAAAAGTCAACGTAGATGACATGCATCCACGTTAAACATTGGCTACTAAATTAAGCAGCTAATTGGAGAAGAAATATGTAATAAGTCATCTGCGATCAAACAGTTTGACAGTAACATTCACGAATCACCTTTAAACGTCAGAAACAATAGTATAGGGTGTCTTATTCATTTTTTTAATACGAGTCGTTTTAACTTTCACGAAGATGAATGGACTGAAAGAAATTGAAGAATGGATAAGAGGCTCTAAGACTGAGAAAGCAAGGAAAGGGTATGATAAAATCATTAACTTTAGCTATTTTAATATTCTGGAATAAGTCGAAAAAGATAAGCAGATGTATCGCTCGAAATTTCTTAAAACAGGATATTTGTTTTTTCACTTTTAAATTTCTCACATAATTTAAGACATCGAGATCATTCAATATTATTAAGTGTAATAAAAACCGTTTTATAACAAGTAATTAACAGCGGAGGAAAATTTCAGATATTTCGCTATCAATACACACTGATTATGATACGGTATTCGAATCTTTAGAAATTATTTCTAAACGTTTGTTCCTTTATTTTACTAAGAACCGTATAACTTTCACTAAAAGAATCCGACATGTAAAACAATTTTCGACGTTTCCGTATTGATATTCGGAAAAATACGTTTTTAAATGATTTTCTTTTCACCTAACTCGTAAATTGTGCCAGAATTATATGCCGACATACGGTACTTTAATATCAATGTAGAAACGATTTATTTTCGTATGCTTAATTTTCAATGTCACCAAGAAACCTTTCACTTTTAATAGAAAAAAATGTGACGCGAAGGACAATTTTCAGCGTTTCCAAATAAAATATTAATACATGGATGTAGTAAATAATTATTTATTTTAATTTTATGTAAGATCAAGTGATTCCATATGTGATATTGTTTCCAATGTTACTTATAACTAAGTAAACGAGAGGTTTAAATACTTGTCAGCTCCAGAATGAATATAAAACTGTAATGCGAGATCTATAAAATTAACATCTGGAAAATACGGTACAGCCAAAGTCTGAAAAAATATTACTTGTTGGTCGGGTGCAGCAAAATTTCGATAAATGCGTTTACGCATAGAAATTTTGTTCCTAGTCACCAATTAATTTGAACACATTATATTGCAGTAACATTAAATTCTAATAAATTTTCGCGATAATACGTGACTACGCATAGACAAAATTAACCAATTTCATTTTAAACTCACTGTTGCAAAGCTGATCTCAATGAAGATACTTGCGAAAATCAAATTTTTAAACGTTTTCAAAAAACAGTCTCGCAATGCCAATTTATTTCCAGGACTAAGACTGTGTTCGCTGCTAAGAACGTAATTAATTCGAGGTACGTAAAAAAACCACCTGCTTTGAGTGTCGCTTGAAAAAGGGAGACATTCTTCGAAGTGTAAACTCGCAAATTGCAAATGTTCGACACATCAATGTTTGTTCCTGCGCTGCATTACGTACGACAAGTAGTATGTACACACATTCATATATTTAATTATGCATTTCTTTTCTCTAGGTACAATCAATCCTACGCGACACCAATCTCGTCTCGTTAACCCATAAATGACAAGATCATTATTTCCCCCCTATTTGCCAGCGTCTTAGTGTAAAATTCCGCGTGCATTATAGTTCACTGAACGGAAATAGAAAGAATGAAATCGTAATCAGATTACTGATAATGGTGGCCTAATTAAAATATCTGGAAACAATATTAGATGAACTTACCATGATTCTGGTAGTAACTTAAGTAAACCTTGAAAAGTAGCACCAAGTGAAACGTGAGAATGAAATAAACCAGAACTTGAATGAAAAACCAAAATCAGTTGGTATACTAAATGGTATTTAATAGACTCGATCGCGATAATAGTTTCCGACGATCGTGTTAGCGAAAATTAATCCGGCGCATCATCGAACCATCGAACTAGCACTGACAGCGGTTTGGCAAACACTAAGCGTACCGAACCACACTCCCACTCTGATTTCTCTCTCTCTCTCTATCTATCCTTCTTTCTCTCTCTACTCCCTCCAATAAGATCTGACTTAAGTGTCTTTCTCTTTCCCTTTCTCTTTGATTTTATCTTCGCGTTTGAGCTTGTTTAGAATTTCCCCTGGCATACCGTTAAGGGGGGTCTAGAGGTAATCAAGTTTTTGACGTAGTCCAATTTTTCGGCGAACGCTGTAAATATTGGGAAATGTATGCATACGCACACCATATAGATTGTCGCCCAAAAGTATCGCGGTCACTTGGGATTTTTAGAAACGAAGGTAAAGGTACTTTGAAAGACCACGTACTCGAATGCTTGATTTATTGGTATTATGCAATCAACATATTATGAGAAATAACTCGTAATAAAATAAATACTTTCATTGAAAATTAGCAGCAAACCTAATTGCACGTAATATAGTGCTCTACGAAACTTCAAGTCATTAGAAAATTGCTATTCAAAATGTGTACTTCCTTCTGTGAAACGGAGATCAAGGTGAATTTGGAAACAAATTATTTGATTGTCACAATTCAGTTCCGACAATCGGGATATCTAAAGAGTATTTCAATATTTTTCACTAAATTGCTTCCCTATTTTTACAAATTTCAAACGCTCGCAAGCTTTCTGGAGTATACTGTACGAGGCTGTGCGTGAAATCAAGCAGTAAGTGAAATAATCAATTCGCTGTTTACTAATAGGTCCATTTTTTAATAAGTATTTAATGTTTCAAGTTATGAAATTCACGTTTAGCATAATATTAGGAAATTTCGAAAAATCTCGATTGAAAAAAGAAGTGTGCGTTAATAATTCTCGTTCGCCTTATTCAAATTGAGCTATTAATAAAAGTCAACTTTAAATACGTCCCCAAAGTTCTTTCGAATTATGATATTAAAATATCGAAAGCTAAAAGGACGAATATCCTAGAGTGAGTCGAAGTTCTTATAATTTATCTCACACGACGTTTAATTAATAACCAATCAGGCAGCAATCGTCCAAATTTTCTTACTTCGCATCAATATCGAACCATAGTTTACTAACTGTGATTTTCATTAAATTGTATTTAAACAGCTTTTAAATTAACTTGCAAATAATGAAAATGAAAACAAATGTTTTTTTAATCACAATGGACACATTTGACTGGTTAATACTTAATGATGTTTCCAATCTTATTGTTGTTACTGTATTGATTAGAGAATAATTAAATACAGAATATGCTCCCGTAAACTTACTGACAATTACTTTTTCCTAACGTATGACTTCCATAATGAGATACTAAAAAAATCAAATATCACCGCTGTTCGAAGTACTTCTTGGAGTATACGGACGTATAAATGCAAAAACGTAAAATTCTATCTCTTAATGACAGTGAATTCAATTACACTAGAAAGAATCAAGTTACACATATATTGTTCATTTTACACCACCAAAAGATAGCTAGAAGAACGCAATAAATATTTTGAAATTCACATAAATACTATTAGAAACTGATACATCGTATTAAAAAACAATGTGATTTACGAGAAAAGAGTTCGAAAGTTTAGTGGAATACTTTCACAGGACATACGTCAGTTTAACTATAAGTTTCAGTTTTCCACAAAATTAAAAAACTTACTTAATAACCATTAAATTGCCCAAATCAAGCTAATTAATATAAAAATCGTGAACAATACGTATAAAGTGCGGACTGCTTCACTTTTAACGATTCCGCTCCCCTTATGCGCAGCACGTTTGAGGCAACCTGTATACACGTGGTAGTATGTAAGACGGCAATTAAAGTCGCCTTTCATTTTGTGTACAGTATAGTGAGTCGCTATACCCTATAGTGAACCATGAAACGTTTATTACCCGACCCCATACCGACACTTTCAAAACTATTTTTTCCGTCGATTCGACAACGCTGGCGTAAGTCATCAGTATTTTCCGAAAAGAAAATTGTAGTAATTTTGAACAACCACTCGAGAGTTAAAATATCAGCTGTATCACGATATTCAGTGAACAAATACTCTTTCATAACGTATTATTTCTAAACATACCAAAGGCAATATTTAGCCCTAATATGATAAATGATTAGGTATATTAACACTTAACGGACGGGTCGAATCTGCTCTGTCTTTCCTAGTTTACGTGAATTTTTCAGGGGAATTAAGTAAACATGAATGTATGGATTTAAAGCGTTGTAACTATAATAAAACAGAATGGAAAAACGTAAATCTACGGGGCCCGACCGTTAAGTGTTAATGAGTTAGAAAATATTGGAAGAAAAGCAATCATCCGAAATCCTTGAAGAAAACCGTTGCCAGACTACTATGGCAAATAAAAACACATTCTTGAAAAATACTTAAACAAATTGTAATATTAGCGATCTAAATGAAATCGTGATTATTCATTATATTAAAAATATTAATTGTCAGTATTTCTAAACTTTCTGCCTAATACGGTAGAAATTATTATTAGAAAATTGAAATATGCGTTGTTTTAATGCCAATCTATTCGAGAAAAGTATAATGATGTTAGATGATTATTTATAAATTTTAGTAAGAAATACCAGGTAAATAAATATTTAAGTAGGTGATGTTTGGGGACAATTAGAGGAATTGCATAATATTTCTGGATACCAACTATCAAAGATTTAATGCGTTCAGACAAATTTAAACCATTAAATATTTAAGTTTTACCATTTTAAGCTACAATATTTGTAAGTACGCATTCAATTTTATATACGTTAAACTTTTAAACTTAAATTTTTGTAATATTCATAATTTTTCTATTTTCTATTTTCCATCAGAAAATGAATACGATTTTCTATTATTATGATAATACATTTGGCGACAAAAGTTACAAAAAAAGGAAAAATTATAAAACAAGATTTTTAATACTTCATACTGAGTAGTATAAAAGTAGTATAAATAATGCAAAGGATTTTTTAAAGTTACGATAAAAATTAAACGTTACTTTAACGTTTTGATACATTGTAAAAATTTATTCCCTACGTTGTAATACACGGACTTGATATACGGGTACTTTAATACAGAAGTAGAATTATATATATATATACACGTCCTTTTTGATCAAGATTATGATTTTTGATATTTAATACTAAACATTTTCCAGATTTTACGGTTTAGTAATGCTTTGTCCAAATACTTTACCTCTTAATTCAACAGTATTAACAATTTTATGAAATTGAATTGATAATATTGAAATTCGAGTTATACATACGTACAGCTTTGAAGGCGAGTACATAGAACTTGTCCCCGAACTTTTACCCACAAATGTACACTGCCTGCCCGTTTACTTTCCATAAAAACTAAAACAATTCCCTTCTTCGTAATTACTCAATTAAATCTGATATTCTTGTAATACTGAATTCCGCATCGTGTGAACCAATAAAGAAGCTTCGGCAAAAGGAAGAAGGTAGAGACCGACTTGACAATTGACAGTTGACAGGTGAGAGGTGACAGGTGAGTGGTTAGCGTCGGTAGCGTTGGTAAATGGGAAAAATGGGAACGCGAGAGTGAAACTACAAGTCTTTAGATCACCGTTTCACAACCAACGCGGCCTCTTCGTATCAAACTGATTTTAAACTTCCCAGTCTGTCGTCTTCACTTTACTAGGAATTAGCCTTAAGGCAACCACAAATATCAATAAAAATGTTCGAATAAATTGCAAATATTAAATAAAGTCGATTTAAAGGTGCATTGTTAATTGAAAACTAACTCCGTCAATAGAAACAAATATTCTTCTAAGCTTCCTTTTTAACCGAACTTCCGTATGTTTTAAAGTGAAACTTAATATCATTAAAATAATGCTCATTAACGTCGGACATGGAAAACAAGATGAGAAAACGTAAGATTTTTAATTGTCGTCGTGGAGGAAAAAGATAATTGTAGAGCAGATATAGAAATCTCAATTAGTTCGGTAAGACTATCCATATTTTAATATTCTTCAAATTTTCACATTTTGTATCATAGTTTGATATAATATGAACAGAATATTACTAATTATGTACGTTAGTATTAATATACTTTGACCACCATTCACCGAATTAGGATATATTTTACATTTTATGGACTACAAGGAGAATATTAACTCGTTTACAGAGTTCGAAAAATTGTTCTTCAAACATTTGTGTAGCACATGTATTTACTTTAAAATAAAGAAAGCAGTGATTAAAATAGTCATTATACCTATAGTTTATTAAAATAAAGTTAAAAATGATGAAATGTAATAACAATATTTATTTCAAATACGAAGCTATCAAATGACCCATTAACATAAGACCCATAGCTTATAATACAATTTTTGTGACGTAATACAAACAATTGTATTTAGAAGGATTTTGGGTTTATAACTTGGTTAGAAAACTATAGTACAAATTATTGGACTAATTATTATCATCTAGTATATTTCACAGTTTGTCACTGGCATATAATTGTACGCTACAATTCTAATTATCGCATCGAATTTTTTCAATACTGTTGCCAATATAATATGCGTATTATTTATAGTGTTTTATTTGAAATATAGGACAACAAGAAACAAGGTCATGCCTCAGCTAATTGTAAGTACAAGAGTCGCCGACTTGCATAGACGTTGACTCTTTTGCAGGAAAGATTATAGATAAAAGTTTGTGGGATATTCAAAAAGTACGACAGTATTTGGAAAATCGGCGTCGAGACGAGTAATTTGAAACTAACTGCGAAACAATCAGGCCAGCTAATTACGGGATATTTGATCTCAAAAGTAGTCTTTTTTATGAGAAACGTTGTCTTCTTCTCAGCCTACGCGACTTTCCTGTCGCGCAGCTCTTCGTAGCCACCTGACGTCTGACTGCATTCACTTCCATCACATTTTCACACCATGCGACAATGGCTTTTCTGCCGATAACATTGATTTCTGTATGTAGTTTATCTATGCATGACAATGCCGGAAAAAATCAATGTACCGGAATTTTTTCAATATTCGATAATTCGATATTTTTGAGTAGCCGTTACAAACTGCGATGCACGTGGATGTTACCAAAAAATAATTCAGAAAACCTTCAAGTGTTATCAGCAATTTATATTTAATATCATCGTTTTGTAAATTGGTGAAAAAATGTTTTACATTTTGCAAACTTAAATTTCGTCCAATGCATACCTTCAAACTTTCTTCAAATATTTTTCAGCTATATTTTGGGAAAAAATAGTTTTTGAGATATAAATTTTGGTAGAAGACGAATATTGTAGAAGATGACTGGCTTACAAGTATAATGTTGTTTATTTTTTGTTTAATGGTGTTTCAGGATAAATTATCGAAATTAATTGGCTGTTTAATATTAATAGGTTTGAAACCGTTTAATAAATGATTACTCTTGTAATGTAACTCTAATATTAAAACACTCGCACTCTTATTATTTTACTCTTGGTGCCTATTATCATTCCCAGTTAATTATTATTCTCTTATAGATTGATTCACGCATGCCTACACTCGTAACATGTATCGACTTCGTGCCGAGTCTTACATGCATTGTTCAAATTGTTATTTTGAACATTCACCGGAACTCATTGTTATAAACTATCGTTCGATCATAACACTCTTCTCTCACATCGCGCCTTAACACTCAACCGAAGTACTCTTCATTCATACTATGTCCAGCATTCGATTCGATTTTCAAATTATTCGATATTATTCATACAAGAGAAGCCGAGCCACATAATTTAGAACAAGCATTGCAATTCTAGTATTATTAGTTTTCCTTTAGTACATAGAACTTCCCCTATACATGATTTAAACGATGTCTTACCAAAATTTGCAGTATCTCCCATACATGTTTCTAAATTAAGATAACTTTGTTAAATGAAATAAAAAAATTGGAAACTGCAAAGTGCCATAAAAAAGGAAATAAATGCTTCAGATTCAAATGATTACGAGCATTCGGAGATTGTTCAATTAAAAGAAAAGTAAGATTTTATCAGTGCTTCCCATTAGTTGGTCATTAACGCGTAGTGAAAACGAATTTAGTGTTTCAAACCGTATGGCGAGAACGTAAAGAAACTAATTGCAAGAAAAAGACATGTTATTACTTCCGAACACAATAATGTTTGTTGACCTGTCTGTTTCTGCAGGTATACTGTAAAATGAGGATCAGATAGAACAGTGAAGAAGGGTGTTTCTTAAGGGGGGAACCTCCTCCAGAACTTTCAATTTTTGCACTTTTGGTTTTTTTGCTTTAAAAATTCAATTACAATCTTAAGAATATATTTTCAATGTTTTAAGCCCAATAGGAAGTCTAAAAAGTCCCTAGGAAGTCAGTGAAGTGATGAGCTTCGAAAGTACGAAAATCAGCTACACGAGCGCGCGCTCTTTACGGTCTATACCTTTTAATTTTTTACTGCACAAGTCAACAATATTCCTTATGAACATCCAGCTCCACTGCACGAAGACGTACAAAAAAAAATACTGCCAATATATGAAGATTTGTCACGGGATGATTCAAAACACGTTTTTTTCCGCGCCGGAGAACATAACTTGAAAAGTAATTGAGATATCAACTTGAAACTTTCCACAGATATTGTTCAATGTATTGGCCTTTGCATAAACCTAAAAGTTTGCATGAGTTATAACTAAAAATATAGTTTACAACAATTTGTTTCTGAAGCAAAGAGTGTAATTTTTTTCTTTTTGTGTCCAAATTTTCAATTTTCTTTTTTTTCCATTAAAAGTAGGTTCATGCAATTCGAAATAACTTATTGTAATGGAAAAATTTTGGTTGGTTGATTTCACTTGACTACAAGAGGCTGGGCATTCCCCCGCGCGAATTGAAGGAGCCAAGTTTGAGCAGCTGTAGCTCAGCCATTTTGTTTTCTTTTCTTATAAACAAATTTGTGTGCATACATTTCATCCTCAATTTCAATATATTATTTCTTTGAATGCAATAAATACTCTCAGTTTTTTGTAAAACATCATTGAAAAACCTGTTGTCTGGAGGGGGTTCCCCCCTCAATAACGGCAATCGCAGGCCAAAAACTAAACGTCGCGATAAATAAAAATTCGTAACTTTAAAACTATTATTTGCTCCACCACACATTGACTAACGGCCAATTTTAAATTTTGTTTGTTTGTCTGAAATAGCGGTAGCTACATATGTATGTATTGTTTCGTATTATAATTAGCTTCTTAATAATTGTATACATTGTATAATTGTGTATTGTGTGTGTATGTAGTGTGTGCGAAGTCGAGCGGCAAACACCTGCACCGCGGTCCATAAAAATTGATAATTTGAAAAGCGTTGTTTGTCCAAGATGCAACTTGAAGTTATGTTTAGAGGACATTTCGACAAAACCGAAAAAAAATATTTAAAAGAACACTGTAAATACATATTGGACAAAATTTAAGTTTCGGTAATTAAAAACATTTTTTCAACAATTTAAGAACAAGTTACATTAAATTTATCATTATTCTCTAAAACTTTGAGCCTTCTGTATCAACGTATTTTATCAATTTCTGTATTTATTGTAATTTGAGAGTTAACAATTTTCAACGAAACGCATATAAGCAAAACTTTGAATGATTGTAACTTAAAAGATATTTGATTAATATTTTAAAAACTCCTTCCAATGTATTTTTTTCAATGCGCCGACAACGTATTCAAATCGTATCAAAATCCGTGATATGGCTGCAATAACCCTAATCTTTTGACGCGAGACGAAACTTATGTAAAATTATCATACAGCATGTTGCTCCTTGTATAACTATAATCAATTCATATTTCTTGTTCTTTTTAACGTGACCTTGACTACCACGACCATTTTATTCATAAAAATATCTTTGAAAATGTTTTTTGAACAATGTCACATGCAGTACATATGGTATAACATAGTTGCAACATTCTTGACAGCGTTTTATAAGACTGCGATATATATTCTTATGTTACGAAGTAATTCTATAAAAGTATAGTATGTTAAGCAACGACCGCACTCGACAGAAATAATAATCCATGTGATTCACCGCTACTAATCGAACGTTATGATCGTGAGATTCTTACGCGTGCCAATGGTTATGCATGCACTACAGAATAAATTACGAGTATAACGGTCATAATAGTATAATTACCATTCTCTTAAACAGCTCCCTATCATTTAAAGCGGAGATACCTGTGTATCATTAATAACAAGTATACGTAATTATAATTCATTCCGTACTTCGGATAACTGTGGATGCAGATCAGACAATTTGTTACAAAATATCGGAAAACTTATGAATTTTCACATTAATGGTATACAAATAACGGACGTTCCGTAAAAAACTAAATCATTAGAATTCGATAATTGTGTAAAGAAATGTCATTAGTTCGAAATATTCCAAACACGCCGCGGGTTAATTTCTACCTATTCAAAAGCCTAGAGTAATGGTTTCGCGGTAAAAATTGTTGAAATCATGAAATAAGTTCAATTTCTGACATTCTCGCGTCTCAGGGGCGAGATAATTATAAACTACCGCAGCATTAACCTTCTCGAAGAGAGCTAGCGAAAAATGATCTAGAACAAGATGTGAGTGAAAGGGGAGCAAATCTGGGATGCTAATAATGAAGAATCATACCTGTGATATTAATGATAGTTTTAGGAAAAATAGAAAATCAAAAACAATGTTGGTTAATAATACCGATTTTTCGATTTTCTCGGTACAGCTATCCATCAACGCGCAGTGTGACGAGCAATAGACAAAAATAAACAAATTTAAGTCAGAAACATATTGTTTATTATAACCTTTTAAAGAGCGAATAAAAAAGCTTTAAATTTAAGAATATCGGCAATTTTTACAGAATTTTTTACACAAAGATGATGGTGAAATCCAAGATCGTTCAGAAACGAATCGGCTAATCCGATCATAAAAGGTGAAAGTAATGACAACCCTAATGATCAAGTGGACAAGCAAGGTCAAGAATCGGATAAAATTAATCTTTAATTTTTGAAATTCTCAAAAATTTCAGACGCGTTCGAAACTGCAGTCCGACCCAGCATTATCTTACCTGGAAAACCTGCATATCATTTCCAGAGATTCCATCACGTCGTGCCACCTTCCGCCCATGGTTCCATAGGTAGCAAATTTTACTTAAAATTACTTACCCAACCACATTTCGATTCGAGCATTCCTAAACACCTTCATCCCTCCTCCTGACGCTTGTACAAAGTTTTCCTTTACTTTCATTTTTTTTTCTGGACAAGCAGAACTCGTTTACACTCTGATCAAACTATTGCGATTCTGCACGTTACTACATATTGTCAATTCATAACATATTGCGAACGTCTTGGTTGAGACTGCTAAACTTCACCGAATAAAACACATAAATTTAGTTAACCCGTTGCAGTTAAAAACACGTAAACCCTTAAAAATAATAAGCTTTTAGACATCGAGTTGCATCGAAAACAATGGAGATGTTGTCCGCGTAGAAATATATGTAAATGTGGTACCAAACGTCTACGTAGACAAGGGACACTTGAAAGGGATGAAATACGGTGGGCAATATCGCAGAGATGTGATAGATCACTTTTTCAAGTGCATCCTTGGGTGTTTGGTTGCCAGATGGTTTTGTCCCGAAAAACATTACAAACTGACAGAGTCGGAGGGTTCCAAAATCCTGTATATTCCATACGAAATCGATCACTTCTTGCAGTAACATCTCGGAACATTTTCAAAGTCACTAACGTTATAACCCTTGGCATACCAAATATGGAACTAACTTTGTTTTTTCGAAATTTTGAAAATTGCCAAAGTTACCTACCGCTGTTCATAGTTTCGTATTTCTTGAAAACTGTAGTTTTTAAAACATTTATATCTCGGCAACGGTCAACCGTAGGAACAAATTTTTTCATTTTTACTGGCAAGGACCAAACTTTTGAATTAAAAATACAATTTGCATGATTATCCATGTTACGTACCATTTACACTTAAGAACTTTTGTTAAATAATTGTGCATCACTTATGGTATAATGTTTTTAAAAATCTGAAAAAATTTATACATGTTTTTTGAACCTTCTTCTTCAAGAAAACGTATACAGGGTGTCCCAGGTAACGTGCAGGTCCCTGAACCAGGTGATAGCTGAGATAATTCTAATATAAGGAAGTGACATTCGTAATGTCGTATCTTAATTCGTGACCGAGTTATTAACGATAAACGATAGCGAATCATAGGGCTCCGTTGGGCCCAGCGGCGCGACAGTTCCTACTGGCACAGTACCCTACTGGTGCAGACCTGCTACTGTCGCGCCGCCAGGCCCAACGAAGCCCTCTGATTGGCTATCATTTTTCGTTAATAACTAGGTCACGAATTAAGATACGACATTACGAATGTCACTTCCCTATATTAGAATTACCTCAGCTATCACCTGGTTCAGGGACCTGCACGTTAGCTGGGACACCCTGTATACCTATAGAAGTAGTCAATTTAATATCTAGTCTGTAAAGAATCGCTAAAGTTAAACATGCAGCCGCTTGACGCGCTCCACACTGCTGCTACTTACAAGGGTCGTTTGATAAGTTTGGTAAAAAACAGGTAAACATTTTTTTTTACTAACCTTTATTTTTCAACATAATTTCCTTCGAGAGCGACACACTTAACCGAGCGAGAATCTAATTTGTTTGTCCCATCATAAAGTATGATTTGTCAAAGTCTGCAAATATGCATTCATGGCATCAATATTTCCTTCGTTCGACGAGAATCTCTTCCCACCGAGCCATGTTTCAAAGTTGGGAAATAAAAAATCCCAGAAAAAAATGCCCTGGAAAACTACAAATGACAGAAGCCATTGGATATATAATCGCTGTATATGACCAAAAGTGGTAGCTGGCATATGTGTTGAAGAAGAATGAAGAAGAAGATGAACTAAAAGTGACATTTCTGTATCCTGCTGGTCCTTCATCATCATTTTCATATCCAAGAAAATCGGACATATTATGGATACCACTGACAAATGTACTTTGTAAAGTTGATCCCACCACTCCTACAAGAAGGAATTATGCAATAACATCTGAAGAAGCCATCAAAATTTCAGAACTCATCAAGTTCTGAATAATTTTAGCCAAAGATGTAAGTGTTAATAATTTAATTTTAAGTTCATGATTAATGTAATATAGTAAAGACATGTGTAGTAGGTAGGGTGACTAACAGTTTCGTAAAACGCCCTTTTTTCAAATTATTATTGAACTATGAACCCATTAGCCTCCTACTTTGAAATTTGGAGAATCACTTACTAAAAGTATAAACTACTTATAGGAATTTTTTAAAAATTTTCAAAAATACACTTTTTGAGAAAATCAAAATCAAACTATTGAATTTGATGTCACAAAAAAGTTTTTATAACAAAGTATGTTTTGTTGGATTTCGGGAAACTTTATATAGCCGTAATTTTGAAACCGTTTTTTGAGATATTTAAAAAAAATGGCATTTTTCATAATGCATATGAGGACAACCTTCATACCAAATTTCATCAAATTCGGAGGTAATCAAGTAAATTTTTTCATTTTAGTGTGTTAATTGCATATGGAATGACTGATTACCATTTTTTTTCTCCACACTATTTATTAATGATTAATAAATATATTATTTCAAAATTTTCTCTTTTATTAGGTAATTAATAATTTCGTGAAGTAATTACGTGTTCGATCAATTTAGACTATTCATTAATAAGGTGACAATGACATCCTCCTATTCATACGCGTGTGTATAAAAATGCTGTATTATACGTATACAATGAATCTAAGAGCAACAAATTGAGCGACTGTGTTGGGCTCCGCATATTGGGCTCAGCATTAGAACTCTTAAATGTGGAGGGGTTTTGTGACAATCTGGAATGCTGAGACTGAACATGTATGCCAAGGTTCGTTGCATCCTTTGAACATCAACGAGCACGAGAACTTTCACGTCACGCTGAAAACAAAGTGTGTATGTAAAAGAATATGTACGTACAATGTAAATTTGCGATGTCACTATTAGATATAAAAGATAATTTGTCGTTAAATTAGCTTACAAAATATGGAAATGAATTCAATAATTGATGAAAAAAACTAACATATCCTGCAATTCCTTAGTAGTATCAAATGAAATGAAGAAATTATTATTATAATCCTGTTTAACATTGCATGTATATAAGTATTCATATATTGAAAAGAACAAGGCAACTGAGAATCTATTTATATAACGAATACAAAATTATATTTCTAATAAATAAAGAAAATTCTCCGGCTCGCTTTCACAGCGCAAATGTTAATCTCGATATTATCAATATGTTGTGCTTGAAACAAGGAAACAATTGCACATTTTCCCGTTTGCGATATGTGTAACAACTACAAGAAAGAATCGATAAGAAAATGGATAATAATATCGCGTTAATCGTGAGACTATTTCGTGCGAGAGTTACGCCAAAGCGTGATAAGAATAATAATTAATGCACGCACTCATTGGCGAGTTTGCATATGAATCGCATATGTTCGAGGACGTAAAAAGAAATTGTAGAAAGTCATCATTTGATTTATTGATATGCTTAGCGATCCTGAGCATGTGAATAATTGTAAACAATGAAAATTACGTACCTGAGAACATTGTAATTTGAACGCGTTACATTTACGTTAATTCTTTTAAAAATGTTTGCAACAATCCTCATAAACCCCTCTAATTCTCAAGTAAAATTCATAGAAACAACTCGAAGCACCCATATAGAATGTGTGTGGGTTACTAAAGGAAGCTTCGATATTGTTAGACTGTTAGTGGCTGCGCCAAAGATGAAACTGTTCTCGAAATCGCTTTTTTACCGCGTTGTTCGCTCGAGGTAGACGTTCAGCTTTTGATCATACCACCAAATGATTTATTGCACTAGAAGAAATAAAAATCGCACTGGTTGGTGCGCGTGCCACGCCCAACTGTATACAACTATGTGTTTTTGTGTGCCACCACCACACCCGAATAATCAAGGATACTGTTTTGCAAGTATCGAATTGCTCAAGTCTTAAACTTGTTATAAATTGCAATAGCCAAATTGTGAGTGCGAAAGAAGAAGGAGAACTACCAGCGCTTCGACAGGCAGACAACCTAATAATCAGTGAGTTGAAGTTGTATGTCTTTTCACAAGTCAAAGATAAGATTTCCGGTCAACGTTCTTCACACATCCGTAAACTCACAATTACACCGTAATCAGCATCCGTTGACCTTGGTTAACCTTCTGCAAAATCTACAGCAAGTTCTTGTTGGAAAACGCAAAAGTAGCCAACGTAACTGTAGCTTTTACCTAACTAGATGCATCCAGGGATGGCGTATATCCAGTCTATAACAGTCCATCTTCAAAGCGAGTCAACCGGGATAGGAGTAATTAAGAGTCAAATATCCTTGTTGGAAGACTCCACTACGATTTCAGTTACTACGGACGGTTGAAGATTATAACCTATTTCCTATCCAAAATGCTTAAAGTGTCAGTTGAATAGTTAAATGGAAATAACTACGAATCTGTACCTGTAAAACAAACCCGCCCAACGTGTCCGTAACCTCGATGTGTAACGCATAGTCAGAACGTAATAATATGAATAAATAATTTACACAGTGATCTATTAACTGACATCATAAACGAGGTTTTGAAATTGTCCGTCATTACCTTGAGAAACACAGAAGTGATTTTGATTAAATCACAGACGAGATATTGGATTGACGTTGCACCATACGGGGAACCGTGCCCGGGAACTTAATTATCAACGTGTTGAAATTTCAGTGAATTTACGGCGCCTACTTGAAGAAAATGAAAATGTTTACATCTAAAAGTCTATCGAAAGTTTAGAAGCAGGCAACACACTCCTCGCCATTTTTGAAGTTGGTTTAAAAACCCATTTGTATTCGATTCTGCCAGGTGTAAAGAATATTCGCTCTTTGCAACATCGATTGGAATTCTAGATTCCGTCCTCGGAGTCGAAAATGAATTTAAAGTATTGTGGAATGGACGGGAGCTTATAAGCACTATTACATGCAGTACGAAACAAACCAGAATATACATACCAGGTGCGTTCTACGTCAAAAACTTTAATATGTTGTAGGTAACGTCAAAAAAAACGCCATTTGTAGAAATTTGTAAAATATTACATTTTTTTGTGAGTTATAGGTAGTCATAGTTTTGTGCACGCGTTTTTTTGACAATTTACAACTCTCGAACCACAATAGATGCAGAAATGGGCAAAATACCAATTTATTCAGGAAGCTTCAAAGTTTGAAAAAAAATTATTAATTTATTGCAACTTGTATTTAAATTGTTGAAAAGATATTTTTAATTTTTTAAACTTAAATTTCGTCTAATATGTATCTTTAAACTTTATTTAAACACTTTACGTTTACGTATTATTTTTAAAGGCCAGTTGAGAGAACAGTCCCTCCCACCCATTTCTTAGGTACATTCATACCCATTAGAGGTCCTTGCTGATCTTCAGGTTTGCTTTACAACTTCTAGTTACTTTGGGGCGACACTTAGGCGACATTTTACCCTCGGATCAGGACTATCACTGAACTACCCCTTAAACTGACATGCTCCCTACTTTTTTAGATAATTGTAAGTAGCCGTCGGTCATGGTATACCATCGGGCGAGTTTAATTCTGGGGGGTTGCTTAGTTGGACGCTCTTACTGAGTAACGAGGAACCGTAGAGAAGTCACTTTTGTTTTGTCTGTGCAAATAGGAGATAACTAAGACGGACTCTACTTCATAAATTCTATTTAGATATGTTTAATCTTCTATCGTGTGTTCCATATAGGAAATTCAATTTATTAAGAAGTATATTGTATGTGACGTTACGCGCGAGGAGCTTTGTAGCTCGATCAATTAGCCCAAATATTTCTATTAGGAATATAATAGGAATAAAGGATTGTCAACTTGGTACCCCTTCTTTCTACTTTTACTGTGATAAGATTTAGTTGGTTGGTATTTGTTTGATTGAGACTGTCCAACCTAGTTCTTCCCCTTAATTATCACTGTCGATGCAACGCCATAAGCCGTTCCTCTTTCGATAGAGTGGCTTAGATATAGGTAAATGCAAGGTGGGGACGAGTACTCGGTGTAAACGTCATAACTGATTGTGCATTCCAGTAATTAAGAATGGATATAATCACTGGTTGTGAGTCATTTGTACTTTTGGAAAGTTTTCCATAAGACTTTCTGCTTGTCTTTAACATATAGAGTTGAGAGAATGGATGCCTGCCGGTGACTATTTTGATAATGAATCGAGTCAGATTTGTAATATGGGCCTGCAGGCTCAGGGCTGGCGTACTCGCGGATTCGTTGGCAACCGCATGACGTCTGGGGCGTACCGTGACGTCATATCGATAGTAAGTATGAATCCAAGTCTTTAATTTAACTATGTGCTAGAATTTAGCATAGGAGTGATGTTGTGCCCTTATGAGTTTTATACAGGTTGTGTATTGCGTGTGAATACACTATCTAAACTCTGTGATATATTACAGTGTGGACGGTGTCAATGGGGTACGGGACTAGAGTGTATTTTCAAGCCCTTAATAGGCCTCTGGTGCGTGAGTGCGTAATCATGGATCTTTGAACTTCGTTTGGTTCAGTACGTGCCGTTGCATCGTTCATGTATTGTTCAACTACAATGATAAATACCTTGTTTTAAACCCCTGATCATTACTTATTGTCACGTGAACATCCTTCAGAGATTGTAACGTGGATTGGTTTTCCGAAGAAAATTCCATACTGGACTAATCTCAAGCGTAGCGAGTTCTTCCTCTGGGATGATGTGGCTACCCAGGGTTATGTAGCTGACATTGCGGATTAGGGTGGTCGTTAAAAATTAAATCTTTTGCGACCCCCCCCCCCCAAAAAAAAGCTTCCTTATGATGCAAAAACACTGGGGATTTTTTTTAAATTAAAAACAACACGTGCCTCAAGACGATTTTAGTTAATTTTTTATATAATCACGTTTTTGGGAATTTTTATAAGAATACGATTTTATTCGAAATATAAACAATTATAGAACCCGAATCAATAAAAAAAAACATTAATTTTTGTTTATTGTTATTTTAATTAACTAATGTTTTTTTATTGATTTGGGTTCTACAGGGTGTAACATATCATGGGGGACCCTTTTTCAGGATCGATAGTACGCACCGAAAGGTGAGAAAAGGACCAAGGAAGTTAGGTCCGAAAATCATCCCCTAACGAGTTACAACCCCATTTGTAAAAAATTTTTTAAAAATCATATCTCCGAAATGGTACGTCGTAGAGGACCGATTTTGATTGCAATATAACCGAAAGAGACCAAGTTTACGAAAAAAATATCACTATCTACGCAAAGGAAGATTTAGTGAATGCCCTTAATGTTTCCCAAGATGTTACAAACCTGCTACGATATAGGTAATCGACGTTGTTTGGATTAAACAAGAATAAATGCTATTTAACAGCAATAACTGCAGCAATTATATTTTTTTCTGTTATCTTTGATCTTCTCTGGTTATATTGCAATAAAACCCGCTCCTCTCCGACTTGCCATTTCGGAGATATAATTTTTAAAAAATTTTTTACAAATGGGCTTGTATCTTGCTAGGGGATGATTTTCGGACATAACTTCCTTGGTCCGTTTTTCACCTTTTGGTGCGTACTATCGATCCTGAAAAAGGGTCCCCGATGATATGTTACACCTTGTATAATTGTTTATATTTCGAATAAAATTGTATTCTCAAAAAAATTCCCAAAAACGTGATTATATAAAAAATTAACTAAAATCGTCTTGAGGCACGTGTTGTTTTTAATTTTAAAAAAATCCCCAGTGTTTTTGCATCATAAGGAAGCTTTTTGGGGGGCGTCACAAAAGATTTAATTTTGAACGACCACCCTATTGCGGATGGATTAACAGTTGACTATTATATAAGTCGCTGTTTCTGGTATTCCTTCCTGTTTACAGTGGGAGTAAAAGGGTGAATCTGTTTTACCCATATTGTACAGTGTGCTACCCACGTATCCATAACCGATGAGTACTGTAGGTCAGTTTCTTGGCCTGATCTTCATCATGCTTCATAACTTTGGATGTTTTGCTGAGTCCTACTAGCACCTTGTTTAGTTAGGATATCTCCTTTTCTGTTACCAGCTAGCCCTCTGTGACTTGGTACCCAGGGTCACCTTGTTTCTTTTGCAGCCAGTTCGTTTGCTTTCGTACAACAATTGTATTTTAGCTTGGACGGAAAGATTGGTCCAACTATTGCGGGTAGCCCCAATTGGCAGTCTGAACATATCTTAATCTTTTGACCACTGGGCTGTTTGCTAAGCTGTCTGCTCAATACATCCTGTTATAGCAATTGTTTTTGCTTGGACGATTGTTGTGCCCTTCCATAAAGTTACATACTCTGATAAACTACCATTTTCTAGCGTCCATAAGGCACTTACCCCATATTGTATGCCGGAGCCATTCGTGTAGTGTACTTTGTTGAAGCTAGTGAGCGGCATTTTTTACTCGGTCCAGTCTTCTCTTATGGAATGGATTTGTTCAAATGTCCTACCAAATTCATGTCGGCAGTCATACTACCCGAGGGAAGGTATTCTGTTCCGTCTAGAATTGAACCAGCAAATGATAGAATGCTTGTGTTACGTCAAGACTAAGCGTCACTCCTCGAGCTTACGGAAACGGTGCGGCTTCGATTTGTTTCGACAAAGCCTGTGATTTGCTCCCTTATGAGTCAATGGTCAGACCACTTCACTCGGGATGGGGCTGAGTCGTACTACGGTCGAAAGCTGATGATGTAGGTGTGAAGGTCGTGGTAATGATTAGATCAGGATAATTGATTCTTGACACTGAGTATATTCTTGATTAACTTTGTATTTCACTTCGGAGAGTTGGACACTTTCACAAGTTTCGTTTACTAATACAAATAAGTACGGGCCGCCCAGATAATAGTGAACCATCTCAGGGGTTAGTGCGGCGAGGGGATTGACTTTGCCTTTGTGCCGCGCCACGATGCCGCGTCATGACAAACGAATCGTGCGAGGCAAAATCAATCCCCTCCCCGCACTACACCCCTGAGATGGTTCATCTTTAACTGGGCGCCCTGTACATTTTATCAATTAAGACAATTAAATTCAATTATTTATTTTTCTTATTTTTTATTACTTCCATGTACACATTAAAATCAAGGTTATTGGTAGAAAAATGATCGTCGCCATGGCGTGTAAATGTCATGTATGTTAACGCAGCCACCGTTGGGCGGCGACGGGCTGCGAGACAGGATGGTTGCGCTAGCGGTGAAGTAGAGGGAGGAAAAGTTGACAACGTTTCTTACAAACCCACTACTTTTGAGATCAAAGATCTCGTAATTGGCTGAACCGATTTTTTCATAATTCGTCTCAAATTACTCGTCTCAACGCCGTCTTTCCAAATATCATGTACTTTTTCGAAAATTGGTGGTTTTAATGCCGTCTGAATACCCCGAAAACTGTAATGTTATCATTCCTGTAAAAACTCAAGGTGTCTGCCAGACGAGGCCTCTTGAATTTCCCCTGAGACAAAACTTTGCCTCTTGATTTAATATAACCTGGTTGGATTTTTCTGAGTTTTCCTAATCCTTTGCAAGAATCGTTGGGCCCTATGTAATTTTCCAGGAGATGGGAAGCAAAGAAACGTCTTTATTGTGTTCTGTTTATGTTAAGGTTAGTCTTAATAGTATTTATTAAGTTGTTCCGGAACAGTTGATTCATTTTTGATTGAGGGTAAGGGGCGTATTAGATTATTATTAAGACTCAAAATCTTACATCTCATGATAGTAAAACTGATTCAACAATCCTTGACGCAAACACAATGTAACGATTCTGATATATGTAAGTAGATAGCAATTGTTTCGGCCGACAATGAGTGCTATAAAGATATTCATAAGACGACGACGTATCGTTAAATAAAGAATAAAACACTGAAAAAAGTTTATAAATATTATTTTAATCACTTATTTCCAATAAAATAAGATCATGTTTCGTGGTGCATCATGTATAATATGTACATATTATGTACATACATATAACATCAAAGTTTCTGAAAACTGACAAAATTGTAGCTGTTCCAACTTAAAGAGTCTGTGAAATAGAACTCTTCTTAAAAAATATATCTCGAAAACGATAAAACGCGTCAACAAGTTTACTTACTTTTTACCGGACAGGATGAAACTTTTCAATAAAAACGTTTATGCACACATTTCCCAAATTAAATTTTCGTAATAAACGAAGTTAACTTAAGAAAATATTTGTACAAAGATCATTCGAATGAAAGCTACTTCGAATGTTCCGAAGTAGCTGGTTTCCTTCACAGTTGGAAATTCTCCGTACAGCTAATTGTACCGTATACGCTGATATAATTGTACGATATAAGAGCTGTTATTAAAGGTGAGTGAAATGTTCCCATAATTGAATTGTCAGGTTTTCTAGAAAAATTCCGACTCGTTAATTATCTGGATCGCTCACAGCTTTACGGAAGCTAATTCAAATAAAAGACCGTGACTAATCTGCATCGGCAGTAATCTTGGCTCCGTAATCGGTAATACACAGTCAGGAAGGCACGACTTATCCTACTTATACATATAGGATGCCCGGAAATTATCAACCGAAGATTTAGTAGCTTATTCTACTCACTGAAGACGAAACATCATTATAAATATGTTGCTATTTAATATTCGAAGTAGCACAGCACCCACGATCAATTCTTTTTTAAAGTTGTTTAAATATTTTGTAACCATATCGATGGTGGATTATAAATTTTAATTTAAATTTCAGTTTTCGAAAATTTGACTGTAAAAAGCTGCGCTCACTCTAGCTTGTAAAATAAAGAAATATTTAAACGTTTTAATTTACAGTTAGAATCACTAATTCTGTAAATTCAACGTTAGAATTGGCGTTACGGAGGTTTACGACACCCGAAATAGAGAAAAGTTTATTTTGAAAATCTATTTCACCTACATCACATTGGATAAGAAAATAAACGAAATTTGGGTCTTTATAATAAAAGTAATCGAATCATATTCGAATATGCTTTCCAAAATTAATTATTTCTAATTTGTTTATTAAACTGAACACTGAGTAGTTCTCATGCTTGGAAAGTTGCCTGAAATAAAATCTATTTAACTATTTATTTATCTAATAAGAATATAATAGACATGTAGTTTATATCGCAATTAACTTGTCTAATTCTATTAACGCTAACGGACAGACGTACTCTCGGCTCCCAAGTTTTTCTTTTATTATTAGAGAGTTATTCTTTGTATTGTTGTTGACAACTTTCACTATACCGTGATTTCTTCAAATAATTGCTTAGAATTTAACTGGAAGCAGATCTTTCACGGATGTATAATACTTATCGGGGATATTTATGAAATATTCCGATATGATTCAGTAGACACTCTACACAGGTTTTCTCATATGCTATAAGGCGAGAAAGTAATTTTTGAATGTGTCTTTTACTTTTTATTGTTCCTCTGGTGCACGCCTACACCGATAGAATTTTAATTGATTACACACATGTAAATGAAGCGGTCTCTTCCTTTGTCGTCATTTGCCGTAACTTCTCTTTTTCGGTCTTGACCTTTATAATTCCAAGCTATAAACTCTTGGACTCGTGCTTCCGAAAGTACACAAATACAAAATTTTTAAAAATTAAGAATGGTTTTTCGTGTTGTCTGTTTTTTAAACAGACAAAAACAGACAAATTATAATTCGCGGACCTAAATGAAACTGTCAAAGAAAGCGGGCCAAATAATTACATAACAGTCATTTTTTAACACTCGAGCGCTAATTACTTTTAAAATTTACGTCGAAATACATACATTGTGTTTTAACTGGCTGGGAAGGCACTCTTGAATCGTACGAATTTATTTAGAATAAAACCTGAAAATACAGTTCAAACTAATTTATATGTGTAAAGAGTAAAATGGAATTACGTAAAAAAATATTTTTAAACGTTTCTCACGTGTACCGCCGGTAAATTTTGCAAACTTTATCTTAGCTTCTAGTAATTCCTATTATGACTATTATTATTATAGGTATTGGGACAACCAAAGAATTACAAATTTTGTAGATTCCACGTGAAAACCGCATCAAAGATATGATTTTTTAAATCTTTCAATGTCCGACATTTTGAAACGCAAATAAATGGCAATTTCCTTTCAGCGAGTCCAAATGTTGTTATAAATATGATCAAGATCTATACCACGGTTTCGACAGTACCTTCGATAATCACGGACGCGTGCCTCTTTTACGATGGCGATTTCATAAGTCACGAACAACAGTCATTTTACAAAATTACCGACTCATCGCATATTTTGCCGGATTCTGTAATCACCTGTCGAAGAACAAATAGAACTGGCAATAATAAAAGGAAATAATGGAAAGGAAAAAGAGGATCTGGCAGAATGTAGGAAAACGAAAAGACGCTGTATACACTGTATTTCCGTAAGAAATTGCACGAGTATGCAATATGCATATAATATTAATAGTAATCGTACATATAAGACATACGTATCGGTATAACGTGTATATGATACATAGAATAAAGTGATATTAGATCGCGTCTCGCGCTCGTGACAAATTATCCTTTAAAAGTTGATTGATGATCGACTTGACACAGTTTCAATGATCTGGCGACACCATAATGATTCGATATTAAAATTGGTAAGAAATCGAAAACAGCTGGAAGTGCACGAAATCGATTTTATTCTTCCTTCTTCTTTGCTTGCTTCTTTTCCTCCCGTTTTAGTTCGAAGATTTCGATATAAGGGACCAGAACAAGTAAAAATGCAAATTCTCACTTTTACTTTCTTGTTTTTTTTTCGTAACATTTATTAATTACATTATTCCGTTAAGAAGTATAGTACGTATACGGCTATTACCCATAAATGACTTCTTTGCAAATAAAGCGATGCCTGTTCGGTGAAAGTCAGTGATACTGAATTTCCTAACGATTTTCTCGCAAGCTGCGCTCCTTTTGTTTTTGCAGGTCTTCTTTTATATAACGATGTCACGGAATCATGAAATTGTAATGACGTATTTGGAGATATTTTTGACAAGTCGGGAACCGACGGAATGCGTAAAAAATCGAATGTCTTAAAAAATGCGAATCTCCATTAAGCCAATCACAGTCCAGAGAAAAAAGTACACGTATGTAGCAAAGTTGTTGCTATAAACATGCAAAGAAATATTATTTCATATTGTTCAGTATTATTCCGGTCTCTTCAATCATTTTTCACACTCGTACAATATTCAATCTGCAATCTCCGTTTTCTACTTTCTCTATTTTCTTGTTCCTCTCCTCCCACGCCTATAATACAGGGAGAAACAGAGAGACAGAAAGAGAAAGAGAGAGAGAGAGAAAGGGGAAGAATAAGAAAAAGAGTAGAGGCAGTCGAAAGGCGACATTAAATACATGAGAATTCGTTTTCGAGATTCTGTCCGTATTTGTATTAAGTTTCATTCGAAAAATCGGTATTCCATCAGGAGTTCAGAATTAAACTGTCGTCTTCAACTCCCTTCCGTTATTCTACTCTTCTCGATACATGCTTCCGATTCACCGTCCTTCTGTGTGTCGATTCTCTGTTTGGTTTCTGGTGCACCTGTCTCTTATTTCTTTCTTGTTTTTCCAGCTTTCTATTCTCTGTTTCTCCTCTTCGTATCGTTTTATGTTTGTTCCGGTCGGTGGTATTGGTGGCTGGTGTTGGGATGAAGGGATTACATGATGATGCATTTGCCCTTTTCGGCCCAGGGGTTATTCTTCTTATCCGGTGCGTGAATCAGTGGGTCATTTTTCTCGTTCTCCTCCACGTATTCTTTCATCCTGTTCAGAAACAACAGAAAGCGTCAAACTGTTAGCAAAGTTCTGCCACGGATAATAATTAGGGCGAATAACGACTAATTTCGAATCACTTATCATTCGTGAATTGTAACCAAACGTAGCGGTTGTTGTGAGTGGATAAGAAGCAAATTTTTATTACTCGTTATCTTCTAAACTTGTTATTCGGAACTTGCTAATAAAGGATAATAGTACCTTTAACAAATTCCACACTCAAGCGTCAAGAATCTTTCACTCGTTACACCCTGTTCCTGATCAGTAAAAGTCGAGCGATTACATAACTGTAAAATTATACGCAAAAATAAACTAAAACAAATAACGATTACACGGTAAAAGGGATCAATTAAAGTGTCATTGTAAAAAGATGTAGAATACCCGAAATAAATTCAAATCAAAGAGATTATATTAAACTTGCAAAGTTAATCAATTAAATAAAGCCTCGAAAGATATAATTGTGAATAAAAAATACCAAATGATAATAATAACAAATACACAGAATTAGGAAATAGAAAATAATGAATTGAAATTGAAATTGGGTGATATTTCGTTCACCTACGGTTCGGACTTTATTCGTGAACAGAGTGTAATTATTTTTGTAAAAGCTAGTTTAACCATTCAATCTAACAAAGAGCAGAGAATTATATGCAACAACACGAATATATTGAAAGTAACGTTCAAACAAGTTTGAAACTACAGCTAGAAATGAAGTATACTTTCATAATGTTACTATCTGATTCCAATCAGTGTAAATAAATTAATTTGATACATAAATCAAGTCGTGATTTTTATATGTCTGGTTTGCGACTGAGTTTGGAAATAAAAGTTATCTTGCAGAAAAAGTTGTACATGGATTGCTTAAGCCGTGAGAAAATTACAAACTAACTATAAATAAATAATCAACGAATAAATAATAATACTAATATAAATATTATAAATCTTAATACACATATATATTTTTAAAAAATGTATACACATACGTATAACATCTCAAAGCCGTAAACTAATTCGTAAATTGGGATGTAATTGGAAGAATTATAGGAATATTTCGGAAGATATGGTCTGTTAACAAAATATCTGCTGAGGTAGTGGTTGTCATGAAATGAATGATGAACCAAATCAGAATCGATTACACACCAATTGTATAATGTAAATAGTACCTAACCAAAAAGATCGAGCACACACGGTGTGTGTAATAAACAAGAATTTACATTATTACTGCCAGTAAAGAACTAGAGATGGAGACAAGTTCATCTTAAATTAAAATAAAAATAAAAGGTGCATAAAATTTAAAAGTTGCATTGTCATCCATCTATAGCTGAAAAATATATATTCCCCAGCCAGGACCATCGGAATTGCAACAAAATGAACAGAGATAATAAATGTAGTTTTCCACTTATGTTTTTTTCTCTTTTTGATGTGTAAAGCATACATGGTGTATAACCGGTAGTTCGTAATAAAAATATTCTGAAGCGTCAATAACTCGAATGGTCCGTAACACATACTATTCTATGAAACAACTGTTCTCGATGTTAATTTCTCACGTTGAAAACTTGTCTACATTTTCAATATAAAAAAATAAAAAACCAAATGTTTCGCTTCTGGAAACTGTTTTTTATAAATCCGAAATCTCGAGTAAGTTAGTAAAGGTCATGTGGAATCTTCAACAAGAAGGGCCATTAGAGTTTCTGGAGAATAAGGAAGATAATTTTCCAGGTACGGTTCCTGCAAGATGATGAGATTGGAATTTCCAAGTAGGGGTGTTAGTGTGACCTGGTCTGTTTTAACCATGGATGAGCTCAATCAATGGCGTGTTTAACTATAACGAGTGATCCATGTATTTTAAAACTTTCTTACAAAAGCTGGATTGCAAGGCAAACTAAATACATAGTGTTTATGGTCAAATTGTTTCTTAAAATACTTCGAATGAGCAAAACAATCCTCTAAATACTGTTGCGGTTTAATATTACTAGTTATTTGAATGAAAGTGTATTGAAATATATGGCTACTACTTCTGTTAACGCCATTGGATAAACCAATTTTTCTTCTGCATCCAATGAGAATTAAATAACATAGAAATCGTAAAAGTTGATGGTTAATTAATTTTATAAGTAATTATTTGAATTTCAAATTATAGATATTTTATTATAGATATCCCGCTCATTCTCGTGTGAGAAATATGAATAAATTAATGTAACAAATAAACTTTTGGGTTGCAATATTATATTACCTTAAAATCATAATAGCTTGCAATGCTAATTGCACAAAGTTCCATTTAAAAAAGTGGTGTTAAAGTATTCCATTCTTCATGCGATTTTCAAGGTGCTCGTTCACTACCCCACCACTTTCAAATTAGGACGAATAAGCGAAATATATACGCACGTTGTGCCCCAACCAGATACATCCTTCATATAATTTCATAATAATTAATTAATTTTTAGTCATGACAGTTTCCACGTCACCCATGAGGTATTATACATGATGCATTTTTTCATAAGTGGTTTTCCCAGTAGGCCTAATCCACCGAAAAAGCTAATTGGATTAATTTTATAAAACATGCAAGAATAATGGACTTAGGGGACAACTAAAACTACTGAAAAATAATTGAAAAACTATTCTGAATACCTAGGCCGTTTGCCTGATCTTGAAAGGGAATCCGCCTGTCCCACATGGGTGATGTGGAAACTATCTTCATTAATTTATTATAACGAAATTTTGAGAAGGATGTATCTGGATGGGGCAAAACTTGCGTATTTGTTCATGTTACGCTCGTGAGCCGAAACGCTTCCGGATCGTCTAGCTGTTCGCTCAATGATCCCAATTTGGAAGTGGTTGGGCAGTGGGCGGGCATCTCGAAAATCGCCTGAAATTTGCAAAACTTTGACATCACTGATTTAAACAATACTGTACAAACACATCTGTAATAGCGCATTATGTTGAACCAATCATGACTGAACAATTGTGTAACATTTTGGCAAAATGATATTCGCCAATATTTGGCCAATAATGGCAAAACAAAGAAGTGCAAATGTGCATTATTAGCAGAATAATGTTTGCCAATTGTTGGTTTCACTTTAGTACAATATCGTAAAATGATATTAGTCTAGAATTGTAAATTAATGTGAGTGTAATATTGATTCAATGTTGCAAGTATTGATGAAATGTTACGAATATGGACCAATTTTCAACAATGTATGTGGATATGTATCTAATATAGGGCCGACATTGATGTGCTACCTTAAATGGTGTTATAAAGGCTCATTCCCTCAAGTTGACAGCGACGTATAAGTACACGGTGTTCCATGACAAATACTAGCGATAAGGTCTCGCCTTTGACAGATTTCATATCTTTAGAGCTTGAAGGAGCCGACGTATTGACTTTCGAATATTCGCATTCATGAAAAAAAGATTTGTTATCTTCTTCAAATCCGTTGGTTAATTGCTATAATCATTTGGTGATATGTATACATATATACATATATTGTTATTGTTATTTTAATTAACTAATGTTTTTTTATTGATTTGGGTTCTATAATTGCTTATATTTCGAATAAAATTCTATTCTCATAAAAATTCCCAAAAACATGATTATACCAAAAATTAACTTAAACCGTCTTGAGGCAGATGTTGTTTTTAATTTAAAAAAAAAATTCCCCAGTGTTTTTGCATCATAAGGAAGCTCTTTGGGGGGCGTCGCAAAAGATTTAATTTTTAACGACCACCCTAATGTACATACATACATACATGTACATATATACAGGGTGTAAAATATCATCAGGGCCCTTTTTCAGAATCGATAGTACGCACCAAAAGGTGAAAAAAGGACCCAGGAAGTTAGGTCCGAAAATCACCCCCTAACGAATACAACCCCATTTGTAAAAAATTAAAAAAAAATCATATCTCCGAAATGGTACGTCGTAGAAGACCCGTTTTGATTGCAATATAACCGGAGAAGATCAAAGATAACAGAAAAATATATAATTGCTGCAGTTATTGCTGTTAAATAGCATTTATTCTTGTTTAATCCAAACAACGTCGATTACCTATATCGTAGCAGGTTTGTAACAACTTGGGAAACGTTAAGGGCATTCACTAAATCTTCCTTTGCGTAGATAGTGATATTTTTTTCGTAAACTTTGGTCTCTTCCGGTTATATTGCAATCAAAATCGGTCCTCTACGACGTACCATTTCGGAGATATGATTTTTTAAGAATTTTTTACAAATGGGGTTGTAACTCGTTAGGGGGTGATTTTCGGACCTAACTTCCTTGGTCCTTTTTTCACCTTTAGGTGCGTACTATCGATTCTGAAAAAGGGCCCCGATGATATGTTACACCCTGCATAGATTTAATTTGTTAGTCCTGTACAAGAATTAAGTATATCTAAAATAATTATATCCCTGGCCAATTGAAGCAATGTGACTGATCATCATGCACATAATGCCAACAAATATTATAAATATTAAAGAATACCTGCAGATATGTTACAAAGTAAAGCACCGTAATATCGTAAATTAGATTATCGTATAATATTTAGAAAATTGCTATTGGGATATAAATACACTATTTCGATAAGCTTCGTATAGTTTCGAGTAAAATAAATGCTATATATGTATTTAACTACATAGAAAGAATATGGTAATAATCAGATAAAACTCACAGGTAGAAAGGACTCTGGAAAAAACGAGCAAGAATCGAGAACTGATTGTCAGTGAAAGGAAACGGATTTTGCGTTCAAGGAGAATTCATAACCAACACTAATAACACAACGTACCAAGTTGCGATAATTCCCTACTAAGGTGGAAACTAAAGAAAGAAAACTTTACGTCACGTCTATCCAAATTGCTGTTTATAGTAAACATAAGGAGTAAGTACCATGGGGAAACATTGCAAAAAAAGAACTTTTTCTAAAATCTAATTAAAATTATTTAATGAGTAAGAGTCTCGGCATTTGTGTACTTACAATTTTGAACACACCGAATTTTTTGCTCTGTGCAGTTGATAGGTCTAATCTCTCATCATTAATTTTAAACGTGAAATCTTAGAAAAGATACTAGAAAAATGACACCATCTTATGGCTGTTTCCAAAAATATACAAATTAAAAGGTGTACAGTAAAAAGTAACGGATTTCCTAACACTTCTAAAATGACCAATATTCTGACCAGGAAAAGATTTCTTTTTTAAAACAAATTTATTAACATCAACCATAAAAAAGAAGCGCAAGAATCGAGTTTCATTTGGAAAAAAATAAATATCCTGCTGGTTTTTATGTGGAACACATTAAAAGATAACAATGATATCAATTGAAACAATAAGAGGTTCTACAAGCAACAACAATGTTTTGAAAATCCCAACCTGTTCTAAATTAATTCCATAAGTCTTGTATGTATACATTTAACATTGTGTAAACAATAAAACTGTGAATATGTACCCTCATGAATAAATTGTATATAGTAACTGACGATGTAACCTGTCGATGCAACTTAAAATTAATATATTCCAAACAAAGACAACAATTATCCGATTTATTGTGTGATATAACTTGATTTGTTCTCTTGTAAAATTCATAGAATGTGCCATAAGTTTTCTTTTCCTTTCCGGCTGTAGGATTTATTTGAAATTCCATTGCGAAACTTGAAAACTTGTGATTACGTAATAAATTCTATAGATACTCGCAAGACTTTCCTGACAACAAAGGTAGAACCTTATAATTCCATTAGACATGCTACACCAGTTCTTAAAATCTTGAATTTCTGTCATGAAATGAGTTTCACGTTAGGTTTTCCACAAAAATTCGTATTTCAATTAATAATTACTACGTTTTCTGGACTATTCAGAAAATTGTTGGATCGCAACAATATTGGTATGGCATATTGTCTTTAATTGAACCAGCGGAACTGTATAAGGTACTCAAAAACTACAGACGTATACGTCTACACTTCTTCACTTTACCCACGTAAAGCCGAAAACACACTGAGAGAACTCCAGAAAATGAGTCGCATATAAAGCATAACTATCACAATGCATGGCAAATGTTTATTGAGGTATCTTTTTCTACAGGTATACTGTGAAATGAGAATCAGAGAGAGCACCGAGCAAGGGTTTTTCCCAATAACGACAGGTATACGTGTTACGGCTCGGCCGCGGTAAATAAAAATTCCTAACTTGAAAGGTATTCATTGCTGCAACATGCCGCTGGAAGTTATATTTAGGGGACATTGTAGCATTGCTATAAAAAAATCGCCAAAAAATTGAAGGGTACACTTTCGAAGATATTGAAGCCCAAATCTAGATCATTGATCAACGGTCTGGTTTGACTAGCGGCAGCCATCTGCGACGCAATATGGGCGAAGTCGCGTGCCAAATACCGACACCGCGGTGCAGAAAAATTCAGAGCTCGAAAACTATTCATCGCTTCACGATTTTTCTGGAAGTTATGTTTAGAGGACATTTCGATAATGATGAAAAAAAATGTTTAAAAAAAATTGATGATCCACTTTGGACGGAATTGAAGTTTAAAAAATTAAAAACATTTTTTTAACAATTTCCAAAGAAGTTGCATCGAATTTATATATTTTTTTTAAACTCTGAGGCTTTCTGAATCAACTGGTATTTTTATGATTTCTGTATCTATTGTGATTTCAGAGTTATAAATTTTCAAAGAACCCATGCACAAATCTTTGACTGCCTGTAACTTAAAAAATATTTAATATTTTGAAAATTCCTTCAAATGGGTTTTTTTTGACGTTATCTATAACATATTAAAATTTTATCAAAATCCGTGACATGACGGAAAAAACCCTGATCACTTGACGTGGAACGCACCATTTGTATTAAAGAGATACCACTGTGACACTTTTAAAAGATCTTTATCGATTTTTTACATTTCCTCATTGTGTCAAAATATGCATAAAAACATTGTATTAAATTCATTATATGGTTTTTCAATTAAACATTTATTTTCAGAACATAGTTGAAATGCTATGCCGCCACTTTTCCAATTTAACGATATATTTCGTCAAACTTGCATAACTTCGTGGAGTACGATACGTAACTAGACAAAATTGGAACTACAAATTTAGTTACACCCTGTACATACATGAGTAAATTATTAGAAACACTGTTTAAAAGACTTAAGTAGAATCGTAGTTCTCAAACCCTTTCCCAAATCGATGCATACGCGATCATGACATTGTTTTATGCCAGAGAAATAGTTTTCGAGAAATATGTGGTACAACAACTTCACTGATTGACTGTTCAGTCGTTGTCGATTCATCGGAAGGATCCAGCAACAATTGTCATTCTTGTTGAAATTGCACTCAGATAAGTTAATGGGAAACGGGGATAAATGATAGGCTTTCACTGATCGCAGTTTATTAGAAGCCCCGTAAATTCATGTTAATCTCCCGGTCTTTTACATTTTTGCATTGATTAACATTTCTGAATTATGATCCCATTAAATATCCTCATTTGATGTTGCGCGCTGTTCTCTCGGATGTAACATTAGTTCACGACTTATTCTAATTAGGTCTCGTAACTTGTCCTATTAAACCTTGCGGTTGTTTTCTCATTTTTCGTCGCGGTTCATGCGAAACATAACAACGAAATCTCGTGACTTACGGAATCGTCGGAGCTGAAAGTGTGCGTGCGTGAATGTGCGAATGTTAATCCGGAATTCCGAGTAAAGAAATGGTTACAAACCGTCTGCTTCTTGGCTTTAATCCGGCGTCATTTAGATCTTGAAAACATTCGTATCCTATCCTATTTATTAGCAAAATAAACCAAACTTGATGTATGACTGATATAAATTATAACGTTTCCAAATTCAACAAGATTATAGATAGAATAATAAAAGGGAGCGTATCTGATATCACTTGTTGCAGGATCGGCAACAAATTTGATATTCGCAGATATTTCGAAGCATTCAAATGAAGATCAACGTGTTAATATGATGATAAGTGATCTTTCGATGTAATTCTGTATCTACTTCTGTACGAATAAACGTCAACGAACTTTCACTTACGAATAATAGGTTATCATATTAATTCACTTCTAACGTAACCACAATTGGCATTTTATTCCGAACACAACTAACCGAAAGGCATAACCACTCTTTGTACGTGCGAGGTACAGCATGTATACTTGGAAGTTTTCGTTTTTTCCATAATAATCGCAGCAAGTAATTTGTTTAGCAAAGGGATGCTGTTAATATGTTCACGATTACCAATTGATTATACGTTATATTTGTAGGTTTGTTGATAACCAATCGATTCTCATTCTTCATTGATTTCGGAGTTAATGTGTTAATGCAATTAAACTAATGAAATGATTGAACGTCATTTAACCAGTTCAACGCTGGCCAAAGTTGTAATATTTATCGAAATTTAGTTTCTATTTGCGTAGTGTACGGATCAATTTAATACTTTAAATTTTTAAGTATAACACGAGCAGTTCTGAGACGATTTGAGCAGTAAATACAAGCTATAAAATGAAGAGATAAGCGCAGTATCAAAATTAAAGTATTAAACATAATTTTATTTCTAACTCTTAAGAGTAACAAATATTTTCAAAACATACAATAATTTTGTTATCCAGCCCCATTTTAATATCCGAAACCCTGATTTAGGCTGTAATATTATTCTTACGGATTCGGTAATACCAATAAAGAATGTTCTCTACATTTTTATATGCCGAGCAAAACATTTGAAATTCGGAACGTAATGATAGTAGTATTTCACTTTATCCTTATAACAACAGGGTCAAGCTTAATTTCATAAAAGGTACCAGAGATACGATAAACACGATTAAACTATTCAATGTTTAAAAACATAAACATAGTCGTATGGAATCTTTCCTTTTTCCTTTTTCTCTCTCTCTCTTCCTTTGACTACTTTAATTTTTTACTATAGTTCATTTAATACTCTTTTATTTCATTATATTTTCTAAATATAATTAATAAAAAATATATGCTCCTGTTTCATTGGACTCTAATGATCCAAAGCTTGTTAATAACATGATTTGTGACGTTTCGATTATTGGCACATAATCATCTTCACGATTTTCATCAACATTTAAAGTAACAACAAATCACTAAATCTTTAACAGCCACGCAACAATTTGTGTAAACAATAACATCTGCTTGAGTGCGTTCCCAAATATTAAACGACTTTACAGTAAATCTTTACTATTTCAATCGGAGGACTAAAGGCTGACAAAATAATTAATAAAAATACACGAAAATAAAAACGTTTGCGTTTTTGAATTCAAGACTTGCATACACCTTAAGGGGAAGAGAAAAGACAACCGAAATCGATAAGAAGAAGCGGAAGGAAGGCTGGTATATTCAGCTGTACATTTCTTTCGCGTGTTATTACCGCGTAAAGATCGGTAGTTTTTCAATATTTGTTTAGAAACCGTGTCTGGAAAACGTGCACCCTTATTCGATTAATGAGAAAAAAAGGAAAGGTGAGAGAAAAAGTATAGGTGATGCAGTGCCGTAGGAACGGAGTGGGCAAATTTAGTCACGTGTCTGAGGAAATCCGAAAATCCTTTAATTCAATTATAAAACGCTATGAATTACGTAGACTGCTACTAGTAATGAATATTACGTTTATGATTATGTGTTTAGAGAACTATATGTATATGTGTAAATCGTAATATTGGAATACAAATCGCGATATTTATCCTGAATATTTGTAGGTGTCTGTTCTTTTTAAGAAAACAAAAATTCTTGTTACACTACATTCTACTGCACCATTTAACGTGCTCATGGTGAACAAACTTATTTGCTTATAATTTGAGTGGTATTAAAGTACGTGTAAAATAATACAGTGATATCAGAACATATTCATTGCCAGAAAGTGTAAATATGTTTATGTGTTACTCGAACTCAGAATCAAAAAATGTTAAATGAGGTTCTGATAGTCAAATAATATTTAGTATTATGAATGTACTGCATATGGACGTATTGTTTATGAACATTGAGCCGTTAAAAATCCAGGAACGGGTAGAAAAAACCTTAATCGTTGGTAAAAACAAATGGTATTAAAAAGACCACTTGTTTTATTTTCCGAGTGTTATACTTGAATGCTTGGAAAGTTTACGTTTTACTTACAATAAACGACAATAGCCAGTTCTCGAGGTTTATTTAAGAAAATCTACTGACTAATACTAAATAAAAGAACAAAAAATTGTAAATCTTAATTAGAAGTTATTCCGCATCTAAACAAATATGTCATCAAACAAGTAACAGTACGGGCGGAATATAACAGCGGTAGATAAATAAAATGATTCACTTATTTAATTCGATATATGCTAGTAAAGAATATCACTTACATTTTCACTCAACATTTGTTACTTGCCGTTTTAAAAATCATAACCCAATGAATGCCATAGTTGCTATTTCACAAGAAACATGCGAATATTACTTACAAATTATAATTGCGAACAAAAGTTAAAATTAAAATATATTCACATCTTTCTGATTAAAATTCATTGTCCCCGTTACGAGCCTTCACGCAATATCTTCGAGTCGCAAGAACTCTGCAAGAATTTGTACGGCACTGAGAAGATAAAAAAGAAAAGAAAAGTGTACGTTGTTGAAGCGTCCGCTGAAGAATAGTTTGATCCGTAAGAAAGAGAAAGAGGGAAAAGTAGGGGAGAGGAAAAGGGAAATAGATGTTGGTTACCTTTCACCGGAGTCTAGTCGTCCGATCGCGGAAATTTCGTTTCGGGCGATTCACGAATCCATTAAATCTGGTCGGAAACCTCAACATAGGAATGTTCGCATCGTTCCGCGACCGAGAGCAACAA
Organism: Mimumesa dahlbomi; assembly: GCA_917499265.3. Classification (NCBI taxonomy): domain Eukaryota; kingdom Metazoa; phylum Arthropoda; class Insecta; order Hymenoptera; family Crabronidae; genus Mimumesa; species Mimumesa dahlbomi. The sequence continues at coordinate 1,442,719 of OU824117.1, forward strand.
ACTACTCACACACGGGCTACGATTCATAAAATCCGGGTATTTAAAACCGTTTAAACTGCTTTTACGTTGCTTTTGTATACTTTTATTTTTCACTAGTTTGCTAAAAATGTAGTTAATCGTTTCATATCTGAGGACTGACGTATCGGCCTTTTAGGAACTCGTAAATAATTATATGTATAAAAAATAAAATTTCGCGAATGAGACTCGTCGAGGGAAATTCTCTGATATGAATTTAACTATAAAATTTAATCAGAAAAATATGCGTGTATTATTCACTATGCATTTGTAAAAATCTATTGTATCATTCGGCATTCGTCTGTCAAACATATGGAACAATGTTTTTTATCAGAACACGCGTTTGATTTTCCCGGAAAATAAAGAAATGTCGGTAATGTACTATCTAGTTTTTGTTCGTTTTCTTAATTCATATTTTATTGAATATCTAATAAAATAGCACCCATATCAATGACACAGAATCAAGTGAGAGTAATTGGAGACATGAATGTTATAAAACTAATCACACGTAACTTTCCTGTACATATACATACATGTATCTCACTTTGGCAATGTTTATGTGTACCCCCAAATTAGAGATAAATGTATTCTTTTTTATGACAATATAACATAATAATAATATAAAGTAAGAAAGGTAAATGGGGATTCGTGGAGCCCCAATGTGACCAATCCCATAGTTTTGATAGTATAATTACGAAGGGTTAATAAATCTGTTGTACTTAACCATTAAATCGAGAGAATATTGTTCAAGACTCATGAGAATAACGTTGATTAATTGTAATATTTCATCTCTTATTTGATATGACTCTAGAATATGAACTTTCATACTGGATATTCAACTGCTATATTCTAATGATTCAAGCTTGAAGAGGATAGAGAACTTTGTATTCTAGCACACAGTATGTATAGTCTTCCTACTGCATTGGAGAAATTAAAGTCTGGTTCCTAAATATTTGTTTCCATCAAACTAAAGATTTGTTTGATAAAATCCTACAAATGTCACCAAAAGTGTAGAAAAACATCGAGATAAACAGTATTGTTTATAAATGAAAACTTATTCGTAAATGAAATTTAGGTAACAATGTTCCAGTATATGTAAAAACATGTATTTATTATGTCATCAATATTTCTAGCAAAAAATTTGATCAAATAAAGTTGGGCAATGTACCGTCCTTGAAAAAGCTAATACAAATGTTAATACAATAAATTGAAATCTAAAAATATTGGCACACCTTCACGAAGCCTTAATTTGCAGATTAATATTTTATTTAAATTGATTCATAAAATTTTATGCGTATTTTTTTGTCGAGTTGTGCCACAGACCTACACGAGAAGAAAACTGTTTATGCAGACCAATTGTTCGATACCATTCAATGCCGCTAAAAGCATACGTATATGACATGAAAATTTATAGCTCCTCTAGCGACACAAGATATCACAGAGAAATTGCAGGTAAACAGTTCTTCAAAGACGATAAACCTCGTTATGAGTCTGTTCTAGTTCATTAAATTCATCTAAAAGCCCCCTATCCTATGGTATTAATTAAATCATTACACATCATTAAGAAAGACCGATAATGATATTGAAATCTGTCCGCTGTAACACATCATTTTTCAGCATAATATCGTCCAATGCAGAAAATTAATTGTTGTTTGGAGAAATTGTTTATCTAATTCTGACACATTTAAAGATTTTATTTTGGAACTAATTAAAATTACATTACTCCCACATCTACAAAGTTTGGCAACAAATGTTAGTTAAAGAAGAACTATTTTTGTCTTATAATTATTGAATAGTTAAAGTAAAATTAATTCAGGCGAAGATTAGAATAGTTAAGATTATAATACAAACCATTAAAATGATTTTAACCCAGACCAAATTAACACGATTTTCACAACCTCCTCTCACGCGACAAAATCGTGACTATTTTGTTAGACGCTTGTCATAACATGTCACGAATTTCTCTAAAGTTAGAACTCTCACGAGAAGTAATTACATTGGAACGTGAAGAAAATTCAAAAGCTGGTTGCAACAGGTTCGATCGGCGGCTTGCAACATTCCGCGGTATTTCACGAACGATGAGGCAAACAGGATTCAATGAAGAAGAAATTAACAATATAATTGAAGCGGAACAACGAAATCGAACGAAGAGTCTGATTGAGAGACCTTTAATCGCTATGGAGATTCATGAATAAGTAGAGTTCATTTTCTAATCGGGTTATTGTTCTCTGTTTAATGATGCGGAAAAACTCTTCGCCCCATCAAGACGTCTTCAACTACTGTATTGTATGTAATACGTTACCCGACACAATTAAATTATGGTACACTAATTTTAAATGTACTACTTAGATACAGTTTTTAGTTTTCCTGAATTGTAACACTTAATGCTACGAAAAGCATTATTATAACGGTGCTCATTCCACATTGAATGTACTACATATTTTTAAAGTAGAGTGTTGTAGATTTTTCAAAATCACATGTTATAGTCAGCAGTGACCAATAAATGAAATTCACCATGTTTTTCGAACTATTGTAGCACTATCAAGGATACCGCTCTTTCAAGTTTGTCGATTTGTAAAAAATGCCGATTTTATTTTGAATAACTTGCGTACTAGTTTATCGATCCAAAGAAACTTCACTTTTAATTTTCGTCGAAAAGATTATACTTTGCATTGAAAAATTTATCAATGTCGCATAACAACCAGTAGTAACTTAATTACGACTTATAACGGTACGTGGCAATATTTTGAATACTAAATTAGAATCCGAACATTTCTCAAAAGTTATAATAATATTCCAATGAAAATTAATATATTCAGCCAAGTATATATTAACTATTAACAATTGTATATAAATAATTGTATATCATTCGAAATATTACGCGCAAGGTATTAATTTTTATAATACTACCTCTTTCTGTCGATACTTTCATTATATTCAATAGAGTGGTTTTTGGTAATGTAATAATTTTTGAATTTCTTTATAATATAATGAGTATAATACATCGCTTTGAACCGTAAAAACAGCCAGAAGAAGCAAACAAGCAGACACATAGTCTAACTATACAACAGACATTTATGGAATAGACAATATAAGGAGAAATCATTACATTCACTAAATAATAAGACACTACAAATTTAGATATAAGGAATTTTTAGTTGCATACAATTTTCACTTAAATTGTTTCAACAAAGAAGAAGTTATGTTTTTTAAAAACATAAAATTTAGAATTAACAAAATCGATTACAGAACATGTTAAACCTTGACGTTAAATTGTTGTCCGCTATAATATTTGTCTTTTCGGAACAAATAGTTTTTTCGCTGGATCCGGTAGAAGGTATCATTGTTAAAAAATAGGGAAAATAACATTCAAATTACAGGGTAAACTACATTGTACATAAAAATAAAAATATAAATGTAAACAGAGGGGGGAGGGAGGAAGTAACAACACAAAAATTTCAAAATACAAACAGATTATATTTACACATGTATTAAAAATCAACAAGCAACGAAAAAGTATACATAAAATACGGCAACACGTAAGCTTGAAGGATGCTTATCCGCTTCGATACGGATATCAAATTATTGGTTATTTTAAAAATGATGAACATATTTGGATATTGACGAAACATTAAGCGATTTGAGAATTCGTCAAATTCTAGATTTATGAATGAAGTATTAGTTTGTAACGTGTCACATCTCGACACCTTAATCATCAAGCCTCGTAGGTAGAAAATGATAAATGGTTCAGGCGGCGCATAAATTAATTTGCCATAGCATAATAAATCGTTTTACCTATTTTTTGAAAACTTCTCAAGTTTTGCACTCTCTTAGTCCTAACAGATGTCATGAACATTTAAAATATCTTACGTGATACTAACGTTAATATACCAATTGAGAACATGCCAATAAAAATTACATTTTATTCTTCAGATTTAATGATATTAAAGCGATTCTTTTATCATCAGCGGAATAAAAGAAGCATTAAAAACTGTCTATTATAGCCGATGCAACATTAACACAAAACGAGGAACAAATTGGGAAAAGGATAGTCCATTTTTTTAACCATTACATTATTTGAAAAAACTAAAACTGAATAATTTTTTAATACCCACATTTTTGAAAGAATACCCAGTTTATCAATCAGAACTATAATAGATCAGAATTTCCATTTCGCAAAATTTTCAAATTCATCAATCATGGCCAGTTAGAATCGAATTCCAACAATATTTATACTTTTTTCGATTCGAATTGTCGAAATAACGCTCACTTAAAATTTCTACCAAACAATTGTTATGTATATCAGAATTCGATGAAACCTGTATAACGATTTGCTGTCGCGATTTTATTTTGTAACATATAAACTAACAATTGTCACTGCTAATGCATTACACTTTTTTTTATTAAATTCGTCGTAAAATACCTCCCCGTAAATGTATCTAAATACAATTTCCACGCGCATCCGTAAGAAATTCTTAAATACGTTGAAAATAAGTGGTGACCGTTAACATATCGAAAAAAGCAATATTAAGAATTATGTTTTTTTTGCAACTCTTTTCTAGAGAAATCCGTCGCCAATGACAAGCTCAATTTCGGTGAAAACTTTAAAAGATGCGAATGTTTTGCATTTAGCTAAAAAAACATCAATTTGAATATATTCCAGTTTCTTCGTCTGTAGTAGAGTTTTTCCAAAGTTTAAGACAAACACACGCAGGGCAAAAGTTAGATAAAAATACATAGATGGACTAATTGTAAGTTAGTATTTCCATCTAATCACATAATGTAAGATACAGATATTGTATTGGATTGGCTAAAATATAATATCGAATTTCTGCAGCTGATTGAATTTTTTTGCCGTGTATACTAATTGTCTATCCAGTACATCCTTTAAGATCCTAAAAGCCGACACCTCAGCACGTAGCTTAAAAACAAAAGTCATTATTTTTTAAGAAAGTTGTTGGGATTTTCCTGTTTTTTTTGTGAACAATGTGTTTTTAAAACCTTAAAACTCTCAGTTACTGGATTAATACAATTTTTAATTAAAAATCAATTTTCTGAAAATAATTTAATATCTTAGATATTAATTTTGATATTTAAATTTTAAACAATATTTAATTGTAGTACTATACAAGTCATATGCTGCTTTATTCCCACAAAAAGAGATGGAATCGGTAGAAATGTTTTCTATACGTGTATGTATGTATTTATATACACATGTACATTTTATGTTTATTAAAATTAAAAAATTTATGTACATACATACAAGTTATGTGTATACATTGTGATGGTGTTATAAATAGACGAATGATTCAAAGGTAATTCAAAAAGTTTCGTGATAATGCTTATTCCCTAGGGAATTGTTTGAAGTCAAATATAAGAAAATACACCAGAACTAGCAAAAAAATAAGCACGTGTAATTCACTATTCACAAAATTTGTTCGGTGGTAATACATTTTTTTTTCTCTGGACACCAGCGAAATACGCCTCTCAAGATCTTTGTTAAAAACTATTTTTACTGTAAAATCCGGCCTAGTTGTAATTTAGTAATTAGTTATGGCTTCTTGAAAAACATCGTTCCATTAAAAAAACTCACTTCGCCCCCATATTATTCAACTGGTATAAAAAAAGAGTAGTTAAATTAGTATGTAAGGTGGTAAATTTTTAATTGAAGTTAAACACTTTAGAGATTACTCTTACAGATATCGGAGAAAGCAGTCAGATTTTATTATTGTTACATTTTTTTTTAAACACACAAGTCGCAAATAAGTTTGTAATAAGACTATACACTTCAGCAGAAAAACACATCGTGTCACTCAACTAAATCGACTATAAATAAAGTAAATATACATTAAATCTATGTATGTATGGCCACATCTGTGTATCTACCGACAAGTGAAAGGCAAATAAAATTTGATTGTAACAAGCTACTTACAATTTTTCTATCCACAGCTAAAAAAACAAAGCAAAAACCGTGTCGAACATTTAAATACACTCTTTTCCAAAGAACTACAAAGTGCATTTACAATAAAAAAATAAACTTTTTTCAATTGTTTCCTATCTATTCCTACAGACGATAGAAAATAGTTCTACTATTATCAGTGAGACTACAGCATCTATCCTGTCTACAGCATTAGCTGTATTGCCTATAATTTTTGTAAATTAATAGCAATCACGGATCGAACCTAGTAGTGTTATTAACGCGCGAAAATAATGCAACAATAACAAGGTCCGCAAACTGACGTGTAGTGACGAATGAAAATATTTCAAGGAATGTTATCAACGTAATTTAACAGAAATTATTAGTTAAAGACTGTAGTTGTTTTTCTCAATACTTATATTTATTATCGACAACAGAAATAAGTACATAAGAAAGCAATTGTGTTTGTGTAGGTATCGTCCAAACAACGAAGAATCTCAAAACACTATACGTATACTTTGTTTACGAGCTGTAGTTTATACATTTATCGAATAAAAAACAGGCAACTTTAAAATGAAAGTATTGAAATTTAAGATGAAAAGAATTTAAGATGGAAGGATTCAAAATATATCACACAGCATTGAATGTTTTCGCTTACAACGACGAATAACGATAGAAAAAAAAATAATCTAATTTGCATACATTGGAATCGATTTCAAATTTCTAAACGAAACATAGAAATGGGTTGAAAAAAGGAACGGAGAGGAAAGAGATGTTGAAACGTCAGTTGCAGGGATCACCATTTTGTTCGATGGACCCGTTCCATGGCGGACGGCGCCACAACATCTAAATACTAGATATCACTTCTACCAGATAAATACCATAGAAATAATAAGAGAAGTCGTGTAAAATAGCTGGAAATCGATTCAACGACAGGTACTTAACACTTACGCAGCGATACTCTTGGAGAGGGGCCATCGTTCCATGGTGGCCTGGTATTTCATGTTCTCGATCTGCTTCTTCAACGATTCCTTGTCCATGTTCGCGAGCACAGTGGGATCCATGGCTACGCCCGCACCCCCTTTCTCAGCCTTTCAACCTGAAACGCGTGCGCCGACAACGGATCAATAAAAGTGTCACTGGGTGCCCACGTTATGCAGGAAATTCGATTCCAACGGAGAATCGACGAAACCGAAGTAATAAAGGGTCAGAGAAGAGAGAAAAGTATCTTATTTCGTCGCAGTCTAATACATTCGTAAATAAACATACATAGACATGCAAAATATGCGGAAAAACACCATTTCATGGGAGACTGATAAAAATATTTTTTCCAGTCAAGCATGGTGGCTGGAAAGGAAAGTGTAGAATTAGACAAAAAACAAGGTCAAGGTAGGGATTATGATAAGTCTGCATGTTAACAAATACATTATATGGGAAATTTTACTCGCAATCATTTAACACTTTCTTCCAATAAAATTTATTTGTTTGTATACTTTTTCCAAATCATTAGATTTTAGGATATAACTTGTTTGCTTACAAATTTAAAATTTCTCGTTACTCAATCGCTTATCGAAGGGATATCAATTGATGTGGGATGGAGTGGACTTATCTTAACGGAACCTAGAGAAAAGAGAAGTGCAGGGAAACAACGCATTTAAAAGTGTTAACGGATACTCCAGTGTATTTACGCAAAGAATAAAAAACCTTATTATCTAATACAGAATTACTAGATGACGATTCGAGGTAACAAGTTAAGCGCCACGTCAGTCACCGGTGATTGACACCGAACTTTGTGTTGGGACCGTATCAGACATCGATAGCTGACGCTACACTTTTTATTTAGACGGCGACTCGTTACCGGTATTGACCGTATAAAATACGATATAAATTCAAACAAATTACATTCTATTAATAAATTAATAAAAATACCTAAACATTATTTATCAAAAAATTTTAATGTTTCAAATTTAACACCTAAATGTTTACACCACTCTTGCAGGCTCTTTAGATCCATATTATCAAATCTATCTATCTGTTTAGATTACGACAAAGTAACACGAACATTCACTTAGAAATGCTTTAAGCTTAGAAAAATATCTTTCTTTAGGCTGGAATATAAGAAGGTCAATCAAAGAGTGTAAAGCGATAGACAACTACGAAAGACAATTGTTTTTATGTTTATGTTTATGTTTATGTTTTAAGAGTAAAACAAATTAATGAACCGTTAATTATGATTAACGACAGTCGGGGTGACCTTTAGATAGCGCTGTGCTATCTTCTGTTGCCGACGACTGACGAAGATTAGTGACATGTGAAAACTGCGTAAATGTACAGAAGCTATCGTGTAATCTTACGAAGCTGCCGTAGGGAGCAAACAATAATCAAGGCGAGACAGGTCGATCATACGCTCGATATGCTGTTGTTACGACAACCCTAATTGGATGTCTCATGAATCGTAAGCGAGCACCCAATCAGAACCATCGACTCTGATGTAATGTCGGCGTTTGCACAGGTGCAGTAACGCTACTCTTTGTTGATGGTCAGTAGGAGCAGGCACAACTGCATAATTGGCCGCGTAAATGATCCGTTCGCGGAGCTTACGCTTATTTAGGTCCGGCTGCCTTGTCCCAAATGCGAGGCCAAACTTGTTGGAAAAACTGCGTGCTGAATATCGTGTGTTGAGATTCTCAATAACATCCAAACATGCTGTTCTGAATCACGAGGGAATTCGTGTCTGCATGTCAAAGCAAGACGTTGTACATACATATCTGGTAGATTCCACCAAAAAATCTCCCGCCGGTTCGGAGATAGTGGAATTGGATATTCAATTGTTGAATCTTGTTTCCGACAATAAATAAGTGGACTGTATTTAATGTTATTGAAGTACAAGGGTGAAGTGACTGATTAAAGATATAATGTACAAATGGTATGATTCGCGTTGCAACTATGCAATATCGCTGAAGTCTTCACGTGATCTCTACTCGCTGATTGGTACTTTCAAACTATATCGTTTGTATCTGTGTTCTGTCCGTATAGTCTTTTTGCTATCTTAGTTGTATCTGTCCCGCGTGGGCAAAAACGCTTATTATACATATATAATTTCATTTTCCCTCTCTTGGGGGTGTAAGGCCCAGAGCGGAGGGTTGGAGGATTCCTATTGGAGGAAAGTCCAGTGCAAAACTCCACCCTCGTGGGGCCCAAGAGAGGGAAATGTCAGTTAAAATTGCCTTATTTGGTAGTGTTTTTGACCACCACGATGACGACGGAAAACTCCCGTTAGCCAGGTATAGTCGACGGCATAACCAGGTAGTTGTCGACTTCTAAAACCCGATGTTTTGGCTACCAGATGTTTTACAACCCTGTTTTTCCTTGGCTGACTAATTTTTCCTAGGAAGTTGTAAAACATCTGGCCCTTGTAGTTTTCGCGGAAGAAGCAAATGAATTTGCCCCTATGAACGCTCCGAGACAATCGCGTGAAGATTGTCCAATACCTGTCCCCAAAATCAGATCAATAGCTCTTGGCTTATGCGGGGCAGGATATGCGTGTTCCAGCCCTGCGAGGTAATACTTCCGAGGAAACACCGTGATGAGAAGTGCGACTACTTCGGCAACACTAGAGTGGTGATGGATAGCTGTTCGCAGGTAGAGCGGCAGGACCCACGATAGCGGGCCGTCCCAACAACTGTCTCTCCAATTTTGGTGACCCCGGTCTCCGCGATGCAGCACGTTCCCACAATGTTTGGGCCAGTGACTCGGTGGCGAAAGGGAACTCGGAACCCTGGTTCAACAGAAGTCTCTCTCTACGACGCCCCATCCAAGGCAGTAGCCAACAAGACGTCGGGGTTATGCGAGGTTAACGCCTGGATGCACAAGACCATCATATTCGGCGATAGCGTGTTACACGAGTGGAAAGCTCCGGATGGTGAGCGTATCGTGCTTCTTCTTGTAGCACATACAGTTGAATTGTAACAGACAAGCGAGAACGCCGCGTTTCGCTCGAAGGCAATTAGAGCAACAACAGTATTCTTGTATTATCTGCTGACGCTGTAACATACCGAGTTCCACAAATTTATTGCAACGGAAAAGAGGGTGTTTCTCCTTACATAAGACGTACGATGGTTCCCGAACCCAGTGTGCAATGCGCGCAGAGAAGACGACCGCTGGACTCTAGCGGCGGTGTCTCGGCTCATGTGGATAGCATTGAGTGACTCGATTTATATCTACAGAAGCCCATCCAGTTATTTGAAGGTGCCAAATCAAATCATCAAACCAAATCCCGAAAGAAAGATACGTCCGAACGTGTTGGCTCGGCGGACGGCAAACGGGATTTCCTGTGGACGGTTCCTGAGCGCCCGGCTATCATCCCAGCTGGATTAGTCAAGCTGAACACTGTCCTCTTCAGGGATAGGGCCGCACACCCATCAGTGCAGAAGCTGGGATGAGTATACCTATTTGAACGTTTGCTTGTATAGCTAAAACGCAGCCGGCGCTAAGACCCACTAGCGATGATAAATTTTGTTGCGTATCATGGCGGTATCTCGTAGGTGACGGATAGTGCACATAAAGAACTTTTTCAGTAAGCGTGACTAGGAACGCTTACTACAGATGAGAATACGCTGGAAAAAAACACTGTATTCTCGTTTGGGGCACGAGAGCAGGGTAAAGACGTATCGACTTATGTAGCGACTCAGGTGCTTAGTGTTGGTAAAAACCACCTCAAAAAACACGCACAGAGAGCAGCTGCCGCATTACTGTTGTATGCTGATTTTACGAAATCTTATTTTACGCTCATTACACCTTGCCGCGAATCTCGCCGATGTAGGAGAATCCCAAATTTCCCGCGAGCATAACGCAACATTAGATGTTGGATCATAGAGAAACTTCCTAATTCCGGTTCAACTTCTGCAGAGTAAGGTAGACCAAAAGGACGCCCCAGATTGGCCAAGAGAGCGATAGTCTGCAAAGAAATCGCCCTCGGACAAGAGGGGTCACCTATGACGTCCCGCCGGATAAGTGGAAGAAGCAGGATGCGGTTGACTAGGTGCGCCACAACTGCCCGCTTGTTTTAATAACATCTTCGGAAATTAGCCTTACTAGTGAGGATCTGGATGATCATTTTATATGCGGGCCTTACAAAGCGGTCTTTGTACAGAGAACCGCCCGTTTCGCCACCAGATCCTAGAACAACTCGAACAACTCTTGTCATTCCAATTGCGACCCAAGAAGAGAGATAGCGGAATGCATATCAGCTGCACAAAGATAGGCGCCTTAGAGGACTTTGGTATATAAAACGCCACGAGACGTTCAACAGGTCGTGAAACGCAAAGCCTCTCGAAAAGATTAACGAAGTAGTTAGTCACTTCGAAGTAAGTGTCTTCAGTTTTGGTGTCGTCCGCAAAATAATGCCGACTCGCCCCATCGGAGTGGGTGGCTAACTATACGAATCCACATTCCGTATCGCATACGAATCGCGAACGATGCTCAAGTATCAAACAGCGTATATTGATTGTCCCCTGTGGCAACGGTGAACTTATCCTTCCCCAATTGATTACCCTCCAAAATATCAAACTCGTGTGCACTAGTGCATAAAGAACGTCGCCTCTAAGTTTGAAACGTGCAGCACTCCCAAAAACCACATGGTCGACGTGCGAGGTACATTGTTGTCCGGTGTCAAAGGATCAATTGTTCAATCGCATATAGGAGGGGTACCGATTGCGGAGAGATAGAGTGGATTTATCTCAACGAAAAGTGGAGCAAAGAGGGGTGTTGGGGCACAACACGTTTAAAAGAGTTAACAGACACCGCAGTGTATTTACACAAAGAACTAAAAACTGTATGGTGAAACAAACACTACACAGAATTAAGGGTTAACCCAGTCTTTTAATAACAACAACTTGGCTTGGTAGCAAAAACAAAATGAAGAAACGATAAAGGTAAAATCGCAAAGGCGCGAGAAAAGCAAAGCGATATTGACAGCGTGACGGGCTACGTATAGCCACACGATGGCGATACGGTTAAGAGTAAGAGAAAGTAATTAGCCGTTAATTACGAATAATGAGAGGCGAGGGCGACCTCTGAATAGAGTTGCATCACGGCTAGCGCTTCGCCAAAGAGATCATGCATATAGCTTTATGTTGACTCTATCTGGCATGAGTAACAGAACACTCGTCTTTCTTGCTGTATTGCTCTTGTTATTTGAAAGATCTGTTTTTAAATGCAATAAAGATACATACTCATGGAGTTTAATGCTTTGCCACCAAGCGCTTCTTCCTTAACCTTTTGACTACGACATATGAAGATATACGACGCCAAAAGTTTCTTAATACGAATTTTTCTAGCATAAGGGCCTCTCTTTCTTTACTTCTATCTGTCACGCTCGCACCCCGAGCGGAGCCGTAGCAATAGCCGAGACCAATATTTCGGTGCGTCTTCGCCAATCGTGGTCACTCATTAATTTTATTCTAAACATTTTTAATTATTTCATCAGGAGTTTATATTTATTTTCAATTTTTCAAAATTTATTTTTTATTCATTTGAAAAAAAAAAACGGCGGCATTTAATCTGTTTTAAGTGTATTGTTGCGATTTATTTTTAAGCCTAAGTTTCAAAAATCAAATTTATTTTTTCTACAATTTAAGAAACCATTATATTAAATTTATAAATTATTGATAACCCTTGAAAATTTTCTGAATACCAATAAGGGACTCTTGTATTTAGTCCGAGACAAGACCTTGTCTCTTCATTTTTTCCGGCATGTGTCAAACAGATTACATAAAACAATCTACGTTATCGGCAGAAAAATTATCGTCCCATGGTATCAAACAAATGTTAGGGTTTGACACCGGGCTGCGTGACAGGCTGGAGGAGAGGAAGAAGACGACGTTTCTTACAAAAAACTCGAGTTATTAGATCAAAATATCTCGCAATTGGCTTGATGGATCTTCTCGTAGTTAGGCTTAAATTAACCGGATGGACGTCCCCTACAAGAATATCACCATAGTTTGGGGGAAATATGCGGATTTAATGCCGTTTGAATACCCCGAAAACCTCGATCTAATTTCTCCGGAAAAGAGTTGTTTAGGTCTGCCAGTCGGGAACTCTTGTACTTGGCCCGAGTCAAGACCTCAACTCTTGATATGGGGAAGTGACATTCGTAATGTCCTATCTTAATTTGTGGCCGAGTTATTAACGAAAAACGATAGCCAATCAGAGGGCTTCGCTGGGCCTGGCGGCGCGACAGTAGAAGGTCTGCACCAGTAGGGTAGTGTGCCAGTATAAGTAGGAACTGTCGCGCCGCTGGGCTAGGCTGGGATAGTCATTGCATGACTATCTAAATTTAAAATTGCTTATAAAACTACTTAAAATAATCAAACACTATATGCTTTTCATTTACTTACAATTCCTTTATTTGTTAGCCCCTAAAAATGGTATCAAATCTCCAGGTACCGTTGTAGTCAATAGTTAGTGGACAACCAACTGCAGTGATCGATATATTTTGGTTGATTGATAGAACTTTTTTGTGATTGTCCCGTCGTGTTTTCGACGATTATTGTAATTATTAGTTAATAGACACATTATTTCTTGAAAGTTACGTTTTAAATATTATTATTTTTCTTTTAGAGTCCTTTAATCAAATATACAAGCACAAGATATAAATTAACTGTTTCAGTACGAGCGCCGGATATATTCGACATCCATCTGATTCATGCGTGGACTAGCGCCGGATATATCCGCCATATAATTCTGTACATGATAAATGTTACTTGTATGATTAATAGAATTTTATATAAATATCTTTTAATACTAAACGTATACAAAATACTTGTTAGAAGAAACATTGTTTTATTAAGCACAGTTTTTATTTAACGCGTAGGAAAATTTTCGTACAAAAGAGGACTGCCCACATGCTATGTACGCATTTTCGGCTTGGCACCTCGTACATACAGCAGGAGTGTCACGGCGGACAGGGCGCTCGTATAATAATGTCAACGTACCTTATCCACCGTTCTCGATACGTATTTTCAATTTCCTTTAACAACATACAATGATCGACTACTACCACAAAGAAACCCAGATACACCATCGCAGATTTCCCATTTCCACCATGTAGCATTTTTGCAACCAACTGTCACATGTACCATATGTACACATTATGTCAGTCTGCCGCACAGACGGCAAATAATATAGCAATGATTCCCCCATTGCTTTTATTGTGTTTGAGCGCGCGGAAACTGCATGTTTCAGTTGAAGTCAGTGGTGTAGTAATTAAACTCTAGTTAACACGAGAGTTTAGTTAGTTAACACTAGACTCTAGTTAACACTAGAGTTTAGTATACATATAGGCACTGTTATATGCATAATTATAGTCAATTTACTATACACTACCGAAAACGTGACAATTATCGCTTATTCTTATTTCAAAAACCAATATTTATGTTTCGGCGCAAAAAATAGAAAAATAAGTATCAAACCTGTGAAAAACGATTTACAAGTGAAAAACGATTTAAAAAGTGTTCTGCTGTTTAAGCAATAAGCCTCAAATAACCAACGATTATGCAGTTTACAGATGTTACTCCAAATGCAATATCATAGAAGTGTGTCTGGATAAATCCGACTGTCCTATCCCTGTGCAAAGATATTATCGTACAATATGAAATGTACCTTTTCTGTTTATTCGCAAATTATTTAGTGAATAGGCTGTGTAATCAAATCTTATCTGTATAATTGAGAAATTTTAATAATTCTCCTTAATTCTCCTTAACCCCTTCAGACCCGATTTTTTTTTCGTTTAACAAAAAATGATTTTATACTAAAATTAATTTCATTCATGTGAATGGAAGCAACAATATACTTTTTACAAAAATATTTATTTCAGAGGATATGTTTTTATATTAGATTCACTGGTAAGTACATTAAGTGTTGGAACTGAGTTTAAACCTATACGTATTAAAATACAACACGAAAAGTATTATGTACATTACAATGTGCACAGGGTTCGAAGGGGTTAACATAAAGTTCATACAAGCCTTGATAAGCAATTGCCATACTTTTATTAATATTTGGGCAAACTCCAAGTTTTTAAAAATTTGTGTATTGTAGTACCGCTCAGGGAAATAAAAGTTATATTTTTGTAACAGCTCAAACTGGATGGTTGGAAATATCATTTATACAAGATAATAACTTATTTGATCTCGATGAAAATTGCTAAATTACGCAAGGCACTTTTCGCAGTCATCAATTGCGTATTGTCCGTATTATATTACATGAAAACATGATTATCTGAATGTTCACAAGCTTTTGAATGGCATTATTGCACCAATTTACTTAAGATTAGAGTACATAAATGTATGATATTCTTAACACTTTACATCTCATATGAAATTGCGTTATGGAAAATACGGGGAAAATTCTCGTATAAAAAAAAATATGCACACTAATTGTAAGTAACATGTTTGGAATGACTATGTTTATACTACCATTTCTTTTCTATCTTTTACCTATTCAAATAAGAAAAAGTCCTTCTGAAAGTTTGCATATTTTGTCACATGTGTATAGTGACGCTGTACGAATATCGCATTGAACAGCAAGAATTGTAATATCTTTAGTGCGTTGGAGAAACTCATGTAATTCGGTGTTGCAAGTCGTCGTAATCTCAAATAGCAGCAGATGTAGTTTTACCTTCAAAACTTTCCCTTTTTGCAGATGTGTAGTCTAAACCCTTTACAAGCAGATACCGTTAGTGAGAATTTAAATTTGTCGGTACGTCATCAATGTCCAGAAACTTTAATACTTTATAACAGTAAATCGAGTCAACAATGCCAAAACTTTAGCCACCAGCGGCGCAGTTACACCTACCCTTTTTTGTGCTTTTCCTCTAAATCAATCGGTAGAGTGATCGTTCTGCATTTTCCAATCATCATTCTTTTAGCTAATAATCTAGCCAATTATTAATGTTTCTTACGATAACATGTTCTCCCAAAACCAAGTTCGTGTGATGTTTTTACTGGTAAAAAATCAAATCGTGTCCAATACGTAAACAAGTCAATCGACTACACACACTGATTCTGGCATAATCACTTGTATTTTTTTGCTGGTGGTAGATTGTCTCATTTGACTGTGACCATTTGAATTTCGCGCCTCCTCACTGATACGTCACACGTATACGTAGGGTATTCGATGTATTCGCGTTTAGATCGCTTGAAAATTCGAACTTTTTCTCGTTCCGGTGGTTCCTTGATGGTAAATGTAGGAATTCAGTCCGTGTTTAGGGAGCACACTTCCAGTATATGGCGCTTGTTGTCCAGTTCTAATTTTAGTTTTTAACTTTAATCAACACATCCACAATGGAAAGGTCTAAATAAGTTCAGAGTCCAATGACGACCGAAACGTTGGATTAATTTTTAATACATTAGATTGATTCCTTACTGTCAGATGTGTAAGTAATTCATTTTTATTTTCAATTATCATATTAAGTCGGGTGTTATAAGATCGTTCCGATGACCAATTAAATAGTTATTTACTCACATAATGACTCGTAATATTGTAAAACCGTGGTATTTGCAGTAACCATGTACTAATAGTATATTCAACCATAAAATCTGTATCGCGTATAATTTTTCTTAAATTAATTTACTAAATTGAATTAATCAACTTGCTTCTGAAGAAAATCGTTTATTATTCAGTAGCTACACAAAATTTGTATTAATTAGTAGTGTTAAGTCTAATCATATAGAAGTGCATTTTAAGATTCACTAATCTCTGAAGCTCCCAAGTTTCTTATTCGAAAATTTGAAGTGCACAGCTCGATGGTTTTTCTACTTGAACCCGCCCAGCTTTCCATGTTGCTTTTTGATATGATTATTTAAAATAAAACCTTGCATTAAACTCTACGTGTTACTCAAAAAATAGCTTCAACAAATTGCATATAGAGATCAATATTATCGGTAGAAAATTCTTGTTGCATGGCGTGCAAATATAATATAAGTTAAGGTAGCCATCGACACGCCGCTACGTCAGGCTGCGTGACAGAAATTGCGATGACGGAGAAGAAGGACAACGTTTCTTATAAAAAAAAGCACTATTATGAGATTAAATATCTCGGGAATGGTTGCACTAATTTTTTCGTAATTAGACTTAAATTACTCATTTCAACACCGCCTTTCCAAATATTATCGTATTTGTCGAGAAATATGCGATTTGAATGCCCTAAAACGTCTAATGTAATCTTTACTGTATAGAGTCAAGGTGTTTGCCAGCCGCAGACTTTTGTACTTGGCCCGGGGCAAAACCTTATCTCTTGATACGTATACATTGCTGCTCTGTTTAACATTAACGGATTAATTCAGTCTTGAATTACGTTTTGTTTCATTATGTGTTTTTAAATACCAACCCACTACTAGCAGTTTGAGAAAAAAAAATAAAAAGCATAAATATTTATCCATTCGAATGAAGAGTTCTCTTTTATTTGATGTTTCGGATAATGAAACAGAAATCGAAGGTAACAAATATGGATTACGTTACAAAAGTCATTTGATCTGTATCGGTTTTCTGATATGACATCAAAAACAGAAGAACGTCGAAAAAACAATAGAGATCTCGTCTGAAAGGACGAGACAGGCATTGTGTTGAGAGTATCATCACCAGTAACAAGTTAACTGTTTTTGACGAGTATAGTCATCTTTAAAAAATGACAATATTTTATGTTATGACGGGTATACTCGTTGTGCGTGAAACGTAAAATATATTCGTAAATTTCAACTTGTTTTAAATATTTGGAGGTGAAGACGAAATAAAACAGATGGATAAAAAAATATAAATTATTGTAAAAAAAAGACATGTATATAGTTAAGTAAATTAATATAGGAATAATGGCAGTGAGTGTCATACAATATGTATACATATATAATATGGTAATAATTGTCATACAATGTTTAATATTTATATTATTGTGTCAAAAAATTTGAAAGAGAAATTATTATTGAACAAGCTATCATTTTCTACCTCGACTGAAAGTAAACAACTTTATCTCAAACAAATCTCTTTTTTAGACTTCAACAAATATCCGTGAGTAATAAATTTCAAAGAAAAGAACAGTCATTTTATTATGACTTAATTCTACATTATAACAGTCACACGCACTTTGTGTTTGGTAAGTACTACTACTTGTCGCTTACTTTTTACAACGCATTTTAGGTACATATATTTCAAAGACGTCGCAATAGCCAACTGGTTAATGCAAATCGGAAACAGAATACAAATTTGTTCTATTTTTTGTATTAATACGTAATAATATATTAAAATCAGTTATGAAAACCCATCAAAATAAGAGGTAGGATTTGAAACCGATGATTCGAAACATGTACAGTTTAATATAATTTTCATTTAGTTATCAATGAATGCTATAGGCTGCGTTGGATACCTTAAGTGATTAAGTGACAAGATCTTGGCTTGGGTTAACTACAAGAGTCCCCGACTGACAGAACTATATCTTTTCTGAACAGATTATATCAGGGTTTTTGGGGTAGTCAAACGGCATTAAACCCGTAAATTTCCAAAATTACAATGATATTCAGAAAGACGGCGTCGAGAAAAGTAATTTAAGATTAACTACGAACAAATCCGTCAAGCCATTTACGAGATATATGACTTCAAAAGTAGTATTTTTTGTAAGAAACGTTGTTTTCTGCTCCTCCTCTTTCGTCGTCGCTACAATAACATTGGGATGTAACGCAGATGCTCGTAGCCACAAGACGAACCACAGCGCGGACTTATTCACTTTTTACACCATGCGATAATAATTTTCCGCCCGATAACTGACTTTTTTTATACAGGGTGTCCCAGCTAACGTGCAGGTCCTTGAACCAGGTGATAGCTGAGATAATTCTAATATAGAGAAGTGACATTCGTAATGTCGTCTCTTAATTAGTGGCCAAGTTATTAACGAAAAACGATAGCGAATCATAGGGCTCCGTTGGGCCCAGCGGCGCGACAATTTCTACTGGCACAGTACCCAACTGGTGCAGAATTTCTACTGTCGCGCAGCCAGGCCCAACGAAGCCCTCTCATTGGCTATCGTTTTTCGTTAATAACTCGGTCACGAATTAAGATACGACATTACGCATGTCACTTCCCTATATTAGAATTACCTCAGCTATCACCTAGTTCAGGGACCTGCACGTTAGCTGGGACACCCTGTATGGAATCTATTAGAGACATTTTTTAAAATAACAGGTAGAGTTTAATGCCAGGCCTTATTAAAAAATTCGTATCGTCTAAACTACGATTAGCATGATCAGGAAAATACCAATTGTAATGTATAGAAGAGCTTTTTGTATTGCAATTGGACGGAAATGATTGGGTATGAATCATACAATAATAATGTTGAAATATTTACGTCGATCGATCGCAATTTTTCTCAAAACTGCAGTGGTTCATGCTTTATATTATTAATAATCTGTTATCATTTCAGTTCAATTACGTTCAAAAAGTGCTCGTTGCACTCGAAATTTCCACTTGTATACTATTCGTAACATTAATTTAGTAAAGCGAAATATGCGCAAAATTTTATTTAAGTTACAGAAGCAAGCCAAAGTTCGTAATAAGTATTATGGGAAGTATGTGTATTTCCAACGATACTGACATTGTAAGCATAATGTAATTTCACCATTAGAAGATGCAACAGGCTTTCGTCTAATATTGTTGGAGATCTTGTTCGATCGGTTGCTAAGCATGCAGGGTCACACACGTTTATTAAAGATCGTCAAATTTTTCCAATTTATTTCGATTCCTCCCTTCCGTCATTTTTCCTATTACCCCTACTACATGAAAGAAAGTTCAATGATTTTAGCAAAAATGAAGAAAATATGTCAAAATTAAAATTGCTAGGAACCTCAATTTAGTCTTAAAAAAGGAAAGTTTCCTGAATATACAGGGTGTAACATATCATCGGGGATCTTTTTTCAGAATCGATAGTACGCACCAAAAGGTGAAAAAAACAATAAAGTTAGTCCTTAGTTCGTTAGGGGGTGATTTTCGGACCTAACTTTCTTAGTCTTTTTTTCACTTTTTGGTGCGTTCTATCGATTCTGAAAAAAGGTCCCCGATGATATGTTACACCCTGTATTTGTGTATACTTTTATCCTCAAAAAGCATAAAAATGTACAGATATGGGCCAAGATACCAGGTGATGTCACTTTGAAATCCATTGCTCATTAACATAATACCTTTAATCAGGAACATCTTAGTGGACACAATACTGCCGTTTCCAATTTTACATAATTCAACGAATAAAATGTAATCGTCAGAAAACCATAAATGTACAAATATATAGACCAAGTACAAGAGGAAGTGACTTTGGAACCGATTACTGATTAACATAAATTTCATTGCACGAAGAATTTGAAATGAAATAAATGTGCTCAAGTACAAATTATTGTACCGCTTCGACACAACAGTATCGCAAAATAAATATATTCAATTAACTAAATTTTACAACAAATTATTTCTCCTCATTTAATTAAGAAATCTGTTTACTACTCTATTAGTCTAGTGCTTGGTGGCTGTACTTCTGTTCTTGTCCTATTTTTTTGCTTTTTGAAGGTCAAGATCTTTGCAGTTATGTCACGAATTTTGATAACATTGTAATATGTTGCACGTAATATAAAAAAAACATATGAAGAAATTCTAAAATGTCCAATATTCTTTTAGGTACAAACAGTCAAATTTTAATGAATCCTTTTCTTCGAAAACGTATGACTCTAAAACTACAATAGATACCGAAATGAACAGAAAACGACTTGATTCAGAAAACTTAAAAGTTTTATAATATATTTCTAAATTTTACTCAAATTGTTTAAAAATTTGTTTAAATATAATTATGTCCTTACTTTCTTGTGCTTTGACGTATACTAATTGTAAGTAATTTATTATTACATTAGTTACAAATATTTACCATTGATATAAACTAGTAGAACTACTTATTTTTGGAAATTAAATAATTTTTTTCTTTTTTGAATGGCCTGCAATCACCCCATCAATTAGATATAGAGTTTAAATTCGTAACAAAAATGATACTAGCGATCCAGAAAAAATGAAAATATTATAAACATTTTGTCTGGTTGCAACGATGCTTTACTACAACAGCTTTATAAAATCCTGATGTACTGCGCGTTGCTAAACATTTATGTTTATTTGCATCAACACATTTAACTAGTTACAAGTAGTGCAATACATTGATTGGGATGAATTATATCCATAAATAAACCAACTACTGGGCATGAGGTATTTCAATAAAAGCAAAGTCGGCTCGGAAACTATGGAGCAAATACATCGATAACTCTATGAATTGAGAATTCTAAATTCTCTTTATAGATGTTCGATGAAGGACCGTTCCACGATTCCAGCGGAAATAACAAACGTTGAATCTCAATGAAGGAAAAACAGTGAACGTGCGCCTAATAAATTCCTAATATTCTATTTGTCCTTTAATGCTCTCACCAGAATTCCGAACAGCTCCGGTACTCAGCTGAATTTTGAGATTTTCTATTGTTCTTTACAGAAGGTGATGCTTCTCTTATTGTAATGAAGTTTTCGCTTTTCCTAACAATTCCTAAAAATTACGTTTTTTCAACATATCTGCGCGTTCTTTTTGTTTTTTAATAGAATTCTGACGATTTTTAATATATTAATATTTTATTATGAATTGCAAACCTTAACTGGCTATACATATAACTATACTATATAGCCAGTTAAGTATCGACGCGGCACAAAGGCAAAGTCAATCCCCTCGCCGTACTATCCCCTGAGATGGTTCATCTTTAACTGGGCGAATTGTACATATAATAATGTGTGCCTGACATCTGAAGATATTCCGGCGCATCTAGTATGTTTTTAATAACGTTATTAAAAATATGAAACTAATAATCAACACTGTACTTAACAAAAAAAACGTGTAACTAATGATTAAAGATTACCGAAAACTGTATTGATTTGCTCGGGAAGTTGCTCGTTGAGTTGTGTCGCTTTTTTAATATGAATTGTAAGATTGTCGAAATGTTTCTGTGTGCTCTAAAAAAAGGTGTGTATCGGTAAAATTATTTAGAGGGTAGAGAAGAAGGTATGAAGGCATTTAGGAAGGATTGATTCTTCAGTGATTGGTTGTATTTGCGAAATTTCGATAAGTGTGGAAATGTGGTGGGAAATGGCGGAACCAGAAGAATTCCTAGAGATTGAAAGTACGTTTACCAAAAGTGTTGAAGTATTGAAATTAGTAGAAATCACTTTCCCCGAATCCTTAGTCACGAGGTAGGGTACTTTACCGCCCCTTACGGTCGGTCTGGTCAAAAACAGGACAAGTGCGCCCGGGCTTCAACAATATCCTTGGATTAAGAGAACATCTAACTCGCAAGCAAAACAAGCCCCCTCCCCCGATCGAAGATAATTATGTTAAATCCAAATCATATACATACTGTCTAAATGTAGCTAATGATAATTACTAAGGTTTATTGATTTTGAACTTCCAAGATACAAATATTCATATCATCCAAGAATATATAATATTAAATTCCAAAATAGTTCAGGTCTTGCTTAATTACGATTGCATCTCCTACATCGAGTGATAAGTAATTTCCAATTCAAATTTCTAACAGATATAGACATATTATTATCTAACATTAAAAATAATAATATCCAGGTACACATTCAGGTCTCAGTACTTAATTCGCCAAGACACCCTATCGATTTTGTTACATGTCAGTCTCTCTAATGAAATAATACAAAAATACGTGACGGTATTTCACCCTTGATACTTAATTTCCAATACTTTTTAAACTCTCACAATCGAATTTCTTCCTCCTTTTATCGTTAATCACATTGTAAGACACGCGTTCTTAAATATTAAAAGACAGGTCTGTGTACGAGAGTAATGTTTAGTCTACACAAATATGTAAAAATAAAATCCAACTTTCGCATTCTGAACTTCTAAGCTTCCAAATGATCGCAACTCAAAGTTTCACAATTCGCGGCGTTGTTCAAATTGATATGACCTTGCTTGTCATGCAGTCGACCGGTTGTCTCAAATTACTTGGATTTATATAAATCAAACTTATTTTTTGACTTACCGAAACGCGAAATGTTTTGAAACTTTTGGAGGGTAATTGACGTATTTCCTTTCAATTCTATTGACGATTTCTTGAATACTAGAGGCGGTAGAGATGTAGTAGTTGACTTGGAAGTCCGGTAAATTCTGAGAGAAGCTGTGTATTGTCGGGTTTCACTATGCGCGTTACGAAGCCCCTGCGGAACAAGCAATCTAATTTGCCACTAATTTACCTGCCGATATTTTCAATCACTCTTCTCATGACACAAAATAACACATTTTTTAAATTTACACTGATTCCTTTCTGCCCGATAAAAGTAATAATGCCAGTAACAGAAGTATGTACATGTTGTTGGTTATTATTCGAGAATTCATAGTAAAATATCTATGATTAACTTTATTATCCCAGAACATGATTCTTAATGTAAGAATGGACGTTTTTCCGGAAAGCGAAATCTTATCAATGCTTTTAGAATTGAAAAAAATTGATCACAGTTGTATAGCGGTCATTTGACAATAGAGGAAAAAATTGTTACAAAAGCATTGTTGAAGCCCAAACGCATTCAGACGTTTTGACTTGTCTGACCATAAACAGTGAACGACACATGACCATAATGGTCCAGTGAGCCACATTGCCAAGAGTAGAGCAAAATTAATTTATTGAGCTGCGATCTGCATTTCATAAGGAAGACGATTGTGCCAAGTCGAACGCGAGATACAGTGAAGAAACAGTAGTAATTACTTTATTGATGAAAAGGAAACGAATCAGAGCTTGATAAAATATAGTGTGAACATTTTAAATAGTATTTTAAGTATTAGATGCTATGTAGTTCCAATCAAATATTCTTTGTTTCCTACCAGAAGTATAAAATGGAATAATTGAAACTTGAAGTTTAAATATATATGACGGCATCAATCGGTAAACAGCACTGTATGTGAGACTAATTAAATTTGCGTAAATTTGTAGTTACTATATCATAAGTGAAGTTAGACAAGGTTCTTCTGTACCAGAGTTGTGGTTAGTTTTTATACGAATTGTTTTAGAACAGCTTGATAAAGTAGAACACGATATTATCGTAGTAGCGAACATGATTGGGAAACAGGATTCGATTACTCAGATATGATCGTTAATTGACTTTCGGGCGACTTTAGAAAAATTTCTTGCAAAAACGAACAGTACGTATAACGAGGTCCATGAAGAAATGATATTTGAAGCAATTTTTTAAATGTTGTGTTCCCAGTACGATATAGAAATGATCACCTCATGTATAATACTTATGGTCCTCCAGAATCAGAATTAAACGTGTGTGACGTACGAATATATGGAAACGGTTTGATTGGTACTTGCTCGATTATATTGAAGTCTGCCGATGCAATAGCATGTCAGCATAGTAGCAATAAATTTAAATGTTAAGGGTCAAGAGCTTCCAAATTCTTTATTGGCCTGTCCAGAACCTAATTATAAGTAACGTCCATTATTAATAATGTGCATATAAGGAACCGTAAAAATGCCTTCTCCGCAAGGTACGGGGTGTGCATAGGTAGCCAGTGTATAAGATACTTATCCAGACCTTCCTAACCAGACGTAACCCGAACCTAACCCGAGCCTAACCAGAGCTTAATCCGAACCTAACCAGACCGCATAGCCCACAGTCAAGCCATTTTAACGGTTCCTTGTACATCTTACGGTATTGGGATGTATCCTTTTTCACGTTTCAGTCCGATAAATATTTTGTACAATTCGTCCTGTCAAAAGTAACTCGGGGCACACTGAATATGCGCGATGCACCGAATTTTCAAAATTGTCATGACCTTTTGCGTGCAGAGAGACTAGCCTCCTCACAAAGCAGCAGCTAACGTGCTGTATATGTATAAGTGGTTTCAATAGTAGGCTTAATTTACCGGAAAGCTAATTTAATTAGTCTTATAAAACATACAGGAATAATGAATTTAAGAGAAAACTAAAACTACTAAACAATAATTGATAAACTATTCGGAATACCTAGGTCATTTGCATGATCTAGAAAGGGAAACCCTCTTTTCCTCATGGGTGATATGAAAGTATCTTCATTAAAAATTAATTAATTATACTAAAATATTAAAAAGAGTGTATGTGCATGGGGCACTACATGCGTATATGTTCAAATTACACTCCTGAGTCGAAACGGTCCCGGATCGTCTAGCAGCTTGCCCATTGGTCCCAATTTGGAAATGGTGGGGCAGTGGGCGAGTACCTCGAAAATCGCCAGAAATGTGAAGGACCTTGACACCACTACCTTACGGTGTAGGTCAGGGCGCGGGTGTAGGTCATTACACTAACTACTCTTAGAGCCCTCCACCCCCGCCACCCTCTCGTGATCTAGTACCTTCTCGTGGTGGGAGCTCGCGTATATACTCTGTAGACAGTCTAAGCCAGTGATTTCAAGGTCGTGCACTTTTCGGCCGATTTTCGAGGCGCTCGCCCACTGCCCCACCACTTCCAAGGAAGGGCCACTGAGCGAGCGGCTAGACGTTTCGTGGGGGCTTCGGCTCAGGAGCGTACCGTGAACATAAACGCACGCTCTACCCTACCCAGGTACAACCTTTTTAAAAGTTTACGTACCTATTCACGTTACGCTCCTGAGCCGAAGCGGCCCCGAAACGTCTAGCCGCTCGCTCACTGGCCCTTCCTTGGAAGTGGTGGGGCAGTGGGCGAGCGCCTCGAAAATCGGCCGAAAAGTGCACGACCTTGACATCACTGGTCTAAGCAATGCCGGTGTGTTCACCAGAGCCTCGAAGCGTCTCGCATACCAAGCTGGTCGGAAACAAAGAACCAGAATAAACATAGATCAAATACGTTGCAGGTGTCGTTCAAGTTGACCTCGTCCTGGAGGTCTTGAACTTGTTTCTGGGTGAGTGGTAATTCTGGACTTTACTTTGAATGATAAATGAATAATTTTCTGCGAAGTCTCCTACTACTACCAATTCGTTGGTTTTTCAATTCAATTCGGCGGAATACAAATATTGTGTTTGGTTTTTGGCGATATAATCATGGAACTCTAATTTAATTAGTCTATCACTTAATGTTTTAATAAATTGCGGGTGTTTGACTGATTTTTCTGAACTGCCTGAAAGAGCTCTTCCTCAAGAGTCCTCCATATTGGTCGTGAGGGAGGTTTTTGGGAAAGGGTGCCATGGTGCCGCTCTTCCAGGAGTCACCTCGGGTGAACCGACAACGTTGGAGTTTTTCCGGAAGTGACCAGCGCTTGGGGTGCATGAGGGCACGTGATCAAGGCATGGGCCTGGATGCACCGTACCTGGACGTAACCATCACGGTTGGTGCAGCTGATCGTGTTTTATGATGCATGACAATTTTGAAAAGCTAAGAGGTTGAAAGGTACTGGTATAAGAACTGACATTACTTGTGCATGTTTGGTAATAAAGAAACAAACTCTTTAAAACTGTTAACTTTCCATGAACAGGACTGATGAAGAATGTACATGTGCTGTTTTCGGCTATAAAAAATGAACATGAAGTGAACCGTTACGTCGGCATGATCGAATTGCATTGCGCACGTTGAGCTCGTTTCTATTTAATTTTTATTGCATGTTTACAGCTGTCCTTTAGCGTATTACCATACTTGTTGCATGTGAGGACGCGACAAATTTGATTAAGCATCACTTTCACATTTTGGTGAAGAACGCAAACAGAATGTGTTCCAATAGCACCAGCTAATACACATTCTGCAAGTCGCAGTTCTGCAAATTTACTGAAACCGACTTTGAGTGTAGGATTTTGTTTCTTGAAGAATGTACATATATAATTCCTTTAAAATATTAAGAACCAACCGCTTTTTGACATGCATTTTTATTCAGTTTCTCTTTATCGATACGAAATCATTTTTTCCTGGCATTACTCTGCTTACTTCGTCTGCGCAATAGAAAGATTTCACTATTGCAGAGGTAGATTCCGGCAAAACAGTTCCCCTTTTTGAGACAGGATGTGAAAGCATTTCGTTTTCTTCATGCAATTGTTTGGCGGCTGCTGCCAGATGACAAGTACAATCTACTGTTCTCATCGTTTTCCGCAGGCTCAAACTTTTTGGAAAAATCATTAGCAAATGTGAGTATGCGATCTTTGTACTCTGTCAAAATTTTGTAAGCCTCCTTTAATTCTGATATAAATGAATCTGGAAAATTGTCTTCGTCATCGTCTGTCTAGTTGTCTATTAATTTACGTTTTAAATTACTATGCAGGTTTTGCAATTTTTTATCGATAAAACATCTGCTTTCAAGGTGGTATGACCTAATTCGCGACTGTGCTAATGTAGTAAGAGCCGAATTTAAAGTGGGAAACATCATTTCGCGATAGGCCAACTGTTCTAATATCACTTCAGTTTCTACATATCTTGCTTCTGAAGTAGAGGCTCCTGGTGGTGTTACGTTTATGTCCTCTTCTCACATCCCTGATGGTACTGATTCAACGATAACATTTTCGCGAGAGCGAATTAATCTCGGACGACGACGACTACAAATTAATTCGCCTTCCTTAACTGAAGACGAAATATTAGCTAAGCTTTTGAGACTCTACGAATTCTCTTATAAAACCGGTGATTCCGGAGTTGAAGGGGATTTATACAACACTTCGGATTATTGCCAACCATTTTAAATTTGCAAATGTACACGCGATGCCCTACTTCGACACACTAAACGGGAGAATAAATTTCTACCTCCTTAAATACCTCTCATAGGTACTAACAAAATAGTTACGACAACATTTCAACCAATGAACATAGGGCAATAAAAATTTGCGCACAAGATGTAGCAGGTAAAACGGAGCCTGGAAATGTAAGTCGTCATTGGCAAAGAGTGTATCGCATACTGTATTACTACCTGCTGTCGAACACTGCCGACCTTTCTCAATTAATGACCGTAGGTACTTCCAAATTCTTGGTAGTACCAGGTACATTCCCATCAGGTATTTCCACACAGTTTTATGCAAGGATACCCTTAACACTAGAACGACGGAGACAGTCAAAATGACTGGTTCCGAAATTCTTCTAAGAACCGCTTAAATTTAAAACATTGCGATTTCCAAAATTCTTCATATCCATATTTCTATATGTAAATAATGAAACTGATTAGTTTACTATCCCCCTTTATTTCTTTGTTTCAAACATATTTATCCGGTCGTTTTCAATTCATCCAATTAATCCTCCGTCGTTCTAGTGTTAACCAAATACTTTACGTGACATGTTCTGAAACGGGACAGTTTAAGCTGCTTATTTAATTTTTTCCTGATTTTTGAACTAACTGACGCACAACTTTTGTTTGTGTAGATTGTGTTGCTGACTGGCGATCACAATCAGCAAGTAGTAGCAGTGCGGCGAGATTGGCGTATGGCGTCCCGGCAACTGCACGGCGGAGCGCGTCAAACGGCTGCATGTTCAACTTTCGCGATTGTTTACAGACTCGCTATTAAATTGACCGCTTTCTTGCGGTTTCTTGAAGAGCAAGGTTCAAAGTATGCATCTGAATTTATTCAGATTTTTAAAAATTATGACCCAAAAGTTATGCACATTTGTTTAAAAAAATTGATTGGAGATGTTAGTTAACATCGACAGTCATGCTAATTATATTTTTTATTGAAAAATTTGGCCCTTTACGGTGACAAAATTTGTTGTTATGTGTGACGACTTCTCGCCACCCTTATCATTAAGAGTGCTGTGACGACGTTCTCATGCTACCCTTATCGCGGAATGCCCAGCGTCAGCGCCTAGACACCGCGGTCCCACCGTGGGACCCAGCGAGGTGGTGCCCGAACCGCCTTCGCGGGGCAGCTTCATACTTTACTTCTCAGTCATCTCTCGTCTAAGAAAGTCGCCCTCCGCTTGTCAACCAGTCAATCGAATACAGTCTTTTATTTTAACTTACATTTCTTTCATTCCGTCGGACCACCTACCATTTCGCACCACAAATTGGTGGCAGCGGCTTTTTCGTCCCACACATCTGAATAAATAAGTAAAAAAAAAAAGTAATAAATAAATAACACCGCGCACACTAGAGTCAGTGTAAACGAGAAGACAGGAAGAACAAAGGACAACAGACACACGAAGGACAGACACACCTATGTACATGCAACCCCTCGCATTCACCCTGCTAATGTAAGTACGAAATTTATTTTAACAAATTTTACATACGCACTTTCGAAATTTGTTTGTAAAACTGCACAAAAATCGTTTAAAAACTATTCAAAATTCTACCTGTACGTTTATCAAACATTTTAAAGGACAAAAGTCCCCAACACTCAAAAATGGCAGAGAATATGTTAACTTTGCACGACGCGTACAACACAATTCCGTATTACGACGGTCATAATATTACTTATGAAACATTCGCAAACGCATGCAGACGAGTAAACGGAATGTTGCAGGATTCCGAAAAAAGAAAATTCGCAAAAATCCTTCCGGCAAAACTAATAGGAGACGCGTTATCCATCGGAGACGAAAGAACTACAACCGTGGAACAACTACTAACAGAACTAAAACTTTTTAGTAAAACAGCAGATATAATAGACCTTTCGAATAAATTAAACTCAAATTATCAATCACATATTGAAACGGTAATAAAGTACGCGGCGCGAATAAAAGAAAAGGCCCGACAAATTAGGAATAGATTAAATGAAACTATAGACGGCACCACCCGGAAAATATACCTTGAAGAAAGACTTATTGTTAGTGAAGAAAACGAAAGAATAAAGCGCGCGTTTATTAGAGGACTCTACAAAGACATTGCCATACAAATTATAACCTACGATCAACAAGACCTAGCTGACCTTATTAAACAAGCCATAGCAATTGAATACGAGTTAGAAAAACGTACAGCACTATACGAAAACCATAAACCAAACACAGAACACACAGCGACAAGAGTACAATTCATGGAACAGACACAAAAATACTGTGAATTCCACAAACGACCGGGACACGCGACATCAGAATGCACACTACTAGAACCACTTAGAAGACGCGACAGTTACACACGAAATAATTATCCGAGAGACAGATATTCACAATACAGGGACGACTCACGCGACAGATACTCACGAGACAGAGACAATTCACGCGACAGATATTCACAATATAGACACAATTCACGCGATAGATACTCACGATACAGAGACGATTCAAGAGACAGATATTCACAATACAGACACAATTCACGCGATAGATACCAACAATACAGAGACGATTCACGCGACAGATATTCAGAACACAGACAAAATTCACGCGACAGATACCAACAATACACAGACGATAGATTTTCACGACACAAAGATGATGCACGCGACACACGTAGAGACAATTCACACGATAGACACAGAAATACTTCACGCGACAGGTATAGAAATAATTCAAGCCACAGTCGAAATAATTCACAAGACAGGCAGAACCAGTACAGAAACAGATCAAGAGACAATAGCCCTTTTCACACACAATTAGACGACCAATTAAAAAACATGACACTTGCTTCGCGGGAAAACGCGACACGAAGCAATCCCGAAGAGCGTTAGGAACAACGATAATCAAGCAAACCAAAATTTCACGCGGTATTACGAACAAATACCAACCACCTGCAATATTCGTAGAGTCACCCGATTTATACAATACTGGAGCGACATTTTTTATAGACACAGGAGCCGACATAAACTTAATAAAAATAGGCAAAATTTCTAAAGACACAATAATATCAGAAGACATTATATTCGAACTTTCGGGAATCACAAGCGGCATAGTAAGAACATTAGGCATGTGCAAAATAAATTTTAGAGGAATTCCAGCAGAATTTCACGTCGTATCAAATTCATTTCATTTCCGATCGAAGAAGACGGTATATTGGGGAATACATTTTTCAAGCAAGGAAATTCAGATATTTTATACTCTAAATCATGTATCCTCTTGGGCAACAGAAAAATTGCTTTCACTAGAAACGAAGCAATATCAATTCCAGCTAGAGCCAAAGTACAAATATTCATTAGATTAGAACCGACCGAGCTCCAAGAAGGCTACGTAGACAGAATTAATACAAACACTGGCCTCTATATCGGAAACGCACTCGTAACGAATCGGAACGGTATCGCCCACACACAAATAATAAACACCACCGCGTCAGCAATAAAATTCCAAGTCCCAACAGTAAAACTCCACGCAGTCAAAGAAATGTCAATACCTAAAGATAAAGATTTAGAAAATACCACCCATGAACTAAACGCAACAATCCGAACTATAAACGCGAAAACGGCAGAAGAACGTTTCGAAAAAGTAAAACCGTACCTTCACGTAGAACATTTAGACACAGAAGAAAAACAATACGTTTACAATTTAATGCGTGAATACCTTCAATTATTTTACATTCCTGGAGATCAATTAGGCCACACTAACGTAACAAAACATCCCCATATTACTCACCAGTTTGGATAGTACCAAAAAATCTGATACACAAGACAAAAAATGGCGAATGGTTATTGATTACAGAAAATTGAACGAAAAAACAATTAAAGACGCGTACCCGTTACCAAACATTACAGAAATTCTAGATCAATTAGGGTGCGTTGCACGTCAAGTGATCAGGGTTTTTGCAGTCATGTCACGGATTTTGATAAAATTTCAATATGTTGTAGGTAATGCTGAAAAAAAAATCCAGTAGAAGGAATTTTTAAAAAAATTAATATTTTTTAAGTTACAGGCAGTCAAAGTTTTGTGCATGGGATTTTTTGAAAATTTATAGCTCTCAAACCAAAATAGATACAGAAATGAGCAAAATACCAGATTATTCGGAAAGCTTCAAAGTTTTAGGAAAAGATTATCAATTTAATGCAACTTGTTTCTAAATTGTTGAAAAAATGTTTTTAATTATTTAAACTTAAATTTCGTCCAATATGTATCCTCAAACATTTTTTAAACATTTTTTTTCATCATTGTCGAAATGTCCTCTAAACATAATTTCCAGCCGCATCTCTGGCTTCGGAAAACTTTTTGAGTTATGAATTTTTATGTACCGCGATGTCCGTATTTGGCGCGCGACTTCGCCCATACCGCGACGCAGATAGCAGCCGCTATTGAAACCAAACGTTGATCAATGTTCTACATTTGCGCACCAATATCTTGAAAAGTGTATCCCTCAATTGTTTGGTGATTTTTTTACAGCAATGTCCTATTGTTCTCTAAACATAACTTTTAGCTACAACTTCGCACAACGAACAGTTTTCAAACTACGAATTTTTATTTACCGCAGCGTTCGGATTTTCGCCCGCGATCCCGGCCGAACCGTAACACGTATACCTGCTGTTATTGGGAAAAACCCTTGATCAGGGCTCTCTCTGATTCTCATTTCACAGTATACTTGCAGAAAAAGATACCTCAATAAACATTTTCCATGCATTGTGATAGTTATGCTTTAAATGTGATTCATTTTCTGAAATTCTCTCAGTGTGTTTTCGGCCTTTCACGGGTAAAGTGAAGAAGTGTAGAAATATATGTCTGTCATTTTTTAGTACTTTATACAGTTGCGCTGGTTTAATTAAAGACAATATGCCATTCCAATATTGTTCCAATCCATTGAAGCTATTAAATCACAAGTGGTGCAAAAAACATATCCGTCATGTTTCCAAACACATGCGGAATTCAAATTTAGATTTAGAATTCGGGGAATGCATTTGAAATCTTTGCTTTAGTAAAATAAGAAGGCGATATGTGGTAAGTACAACAAATATTATTCGCGAAAATGAAGCAGGTCCAAGTAATTTAGAACAAGCATTAGAATCGGACGATAAAAGTAGTGATGCCGCGTCCAGTTCTAGTATTATTAAATTTCCTGAAGTAGATAAAACTTCCAGTATAAATGTTCTAAATGAAGTGTTACCAAAATTTGGAGAATCTCCCGTGCAAGTTTCTAAATTAAGAACGCATTGTCAAATCAAAGAAAAAATTGGTAAAATACAAAGTGTCATAAAAAGAAAAATAATTGCTCCAGATTCAAGTGATGACGAAGATTCTGACATTTTTCAATTCAAGTTTTCGGCCGGGATCGTGGGCGAAAATCCGAACGTCACGGTAAATAAAAATTCGTAGTTTAAAAACTGTTCGTTGTGCGAAGTTGTAGCTAAAAGTTATGTTTAGAGAACATTAGGACATTGCTGTAAAAAAATCACCAAATAATTGAGGGATACACTTTTCAAGATATTGGTGCGCAAATGTAGAACATTGATCAACGCTTTGTTTCAATAGCGGCTGCTATCTGCGTCGCGGTATGGGCGAAGTCGCGCGCCAAATACGGACATCGCGGTACATAAAAATTCATAACTCGAAAAGTTTTCCGAAGCCAGAGATGCGGCTGGAAATTATGTTTAGAGGACATTTCGACAATGATGAAAAAAAATGTTTAAAAAATGTTTGAGGATACATATTGGACGAAATTTAAGTTTAAATAATTAAAAACATTTTTTCAACAATTTAGAAACAAGTTGCATTAAATTGATAATTTTTTCCTAAAACTTTGAAGCTTTCCGAATAATCTGGTATTTTGCTCATTTCTGTATCTATTTTGGTTTGAGAGCTATAAATTTTCAAAAAAACCCATGCACAAAACTTTGACTGTCTGTAACTTAAAAAACATTAATTTTTTTGAAAATTCCTTCTACTGTTTTTTTTTTCAGCATTACCTACAACATATTGAAATTTTATCAAACTCCGTGACATGACTGCAAAAACCCTGATCACTTGACGTGGAACGCACCTTAGGCAAAGCACGTTACTTTTCGATTTTCGACCTGGCATCTGGCTTCCACCAGATCGAAATGCACCCGCTAGACAAACAAAAAACAGCCTTTTCAACAACTAACGGATATTATGAGTTTAATCGCATGCCATTCGGATGAAAAAATGCCCCCGCGACATTCCAAAGAGTTATGGACATTGTTTTGACAGGATTACAGGGAACCTATTTATTTGTATATCTCTATCTCGGTGATATTGTCATTTACGCGAACACACTCGATGAACATACAAAGAAATTTTATCGACTTGCGAACAGATTGATTGACACCGGACTGACCTTACAGACAAACAAGTTCCAATTTTTAAGACGGAAAGTCACGTATTTAGGACATTCAATTACAGAGCACGGAGTAAAACCAAATTCGACAATAATTACTTCATTGTCAGTCAAAAATTTGCCAGTTCCAAAAGATAAAAAGAATGTTCGACAATTTCTTGGTCTCGCTGGATACTACAGACGATTTATTAAAAATTATGCAAAAATCACAAAACCAATGACGAATTTATTACAAAAAACAACAGACTTCAAATGGACCGACGACGCGCAGAACGCATTTGATTACATAAAGCAGAAAATTATGGAGCGACTTATTCTACGCTATCCGGACTTCACAAAACCATTTACCGTAACAACAGACGCATCAGATTACGCTATAGGCGCAGTTCTCAGTCAGCAACACGAAGGATTCAACCACCCAATAGCATTTTACACGGAAACTCTCGCGAAATCGGAACAATCATACGACCCAATGCGGAAAGAATTACTAGCCATGGTTAACTCACTAAAACACTTTCGACCATATTTATACGGACAGCATTTCACACTGGTAACCGACAACAGAGCATTAACAATTCTAAAAAACAAAGACAAACCCCTACAACAATTACAACGATGGCAAACTATACTAAATGACTACGATTTCGAAATTCGACACCAACCGGGAAAATTAAATGTAGTCGCAGACGCGCTATCCCGGAATCCATAAAAAATTATGCCCATCAAGCCCAGAGAAAGTTCATCGGATAATTCGGAAAAACAGGAATCAAAAAAATTTTAACAATTTCATCAACCAAAAACACGTAGACGTTCAACTTCTGACGAATCCTCCGGAAACCCGGCACTGGACAAAATAATTCATTTACACGAAACAGAACCAGAAACGAACTTAGAAACGGAATCATGTACCGACACAGACACAAATACAGATACAAACGTAAAATTAGAGACACCTTCGCAACGTAACGACCACGAGACACAGGAGGAGAGGACGGAAGTCAAAAACACCTCCGCAATTGACGCCAGCAATTAACGCCGTTGTCAGACATTATCCGAAATAACACACAACCAAACCCACATAATCAAATCAAGCTTCAACATAACACGGAAACAAATTACAACGTTGACAGACTTACAATTAGTTGAGCGCAATATGAAACAGATGAACTCAGTACTTTCACACATCCAAAAAGAAGAAAAAAGACTACAAAATAACCAAGAAATAATTGGATACACAACACAAATCGATATAGATCTGGCAGAACTGGAACCAGATACAAATACGTTAATAGACACTATCCTTTTCGCGAAAATGGGACAAATACACCCACAGATCCTAAATTCAAAACAAATTTTACTATCAGCGCTCAGGAAATCCAAAAATCAAATCCCGATACAGAACTTCCAGTACGATTAGACACCGAACTTATGGCAAATCTAATTCAAATATCCGACGTAACGATTTCCACAAACGCGAAAAATTAATATATGTATTAAAAATTCCACTATTAGAAACCACATATGTAATACAAATTATACTAGCACTTATCAATACCCGTGAGACAGCCGACAGTCAAGCACTGAAAACAGTAATTGCAAAAGCAAAAGACATTGCAAAAATGCACATCCTAAATCACAGATACTCGACCTTAGAAACAATCTTTAAATTCACAGGACTCTCAGTAGCCTCTTTGTTAATAACAACGGGAATCTGTTGGAAATTCTCAAACTTTGTCAACATATTTAACCTAAATAAACTACTCACCTGTTTAACCCGAAAGCGAAACAACCAAATATTAGAAACAAACGTAGAACCGAACAAACCCCACGGAAACGTAGTTGTCATCACAGACAACACACCGGAATACGAACACCAAATGATACCGTTGAGAACACTGTCACAACTCGATATTAACATAATCCCGTAACAAATAAACAATAAAAGGAGGCAGGCAAACAAATTTCGAAACACAATATATCAATACATATTCACTATCATGCACACAAATCATAAAGCATACCACGCATCTCATTGGCAATCATCCCGTGCTTATTCCCGCTTCAGCTTATACTAAAAGAAAAAAAAAGGAGAAGAAAAAGGCAGAATGTCGACGGAAAAGACCGAACCGTGCCTCATGTGTGGCCATCCGATGACACAAGCTACTGTGCGAAGCCACACAGTAGAGTGCCTAAATCTCCTGCACAAATTATGCGGGCAAATTAATGGGGTGCTGGAATGCACCATATGCGATGAGCCGATCGACGCACCACAAGTAGTGGGACACTTATGCCGATGCGCTAAAGAACATTTAATTAGGGACACAATAGGAAGGGACGTATATACGGAGACGGACCATTCTACACAAACCACTTACACGCAAACAGAACACTCCACACGAAGCGTTCATACACAAACGGAACACAGACTACGCAAACGCAAAAACAACACCC
The DNA here is from genome assembly GCA_917499265.3 of Mimumesa dahlbomi. Lineage (NCBI taxonomy): Eukaryota > Metazoa > Arthropoda > Insecta > Hymenoptera > Crabronidae > Mimumesa > Mimumesa dahlbomi. The sequence continues at coordinate 1,479,287 of OU824117.1, forward strand.
CACGCAAACCACCCGCACGCAGACATTAACCCTTTCGCTACGGAGCGCTTTCGTCAAAATGTGATCGCTGTGTACGGAGCGCATTACTGAGTAGTTGATACCGAAGTACGGAATACTAAATACGAAGTAACTAGAAGTCGTTTCTTGTTCTCTAAATCATACAATAAAAAAAACAAAATATCGTCTTGTCGATAGTGTTTATTTCATGATAGTGAATTGTTTAAGGAATCGTATAAGGTGTATGTACGCCCTTCGTACCCGCGCGCCCAATTTTCCAGAGTGTATATATACACTCTTCGTACATGAATGGTCATTCTTCGAGGGTATATGTATACCATATATACGCCGTCGAGACGAAAAGGTTAAAAACTCATAACATCATCCACCACATGTAAAACACACATCGATATATATTCACTTCTTTTTTTTTTGTCATTATATAACCATATACATATACATACATATAACCAATCTTATACCTATATATATATATATTCATTTTTTTTGTACTTTTACAACGACATATATTTTTTATAATAAACAAGTAATAACCGGAAGACAAGACTTTTTTTACAGACCGGACCTACCAATTCCACCGCAACTATCCTCTAAACTAACCACACTACAATATTTACAAGATTATTTTAGGAAAATAAAGAAAAAAACGGTAGCAAAATAACCTAGCCAAGCCCAAAAATTATAATGCACAAAGAAGCACAGACAACCGGATAACATGATAAAAGATGACGATATCGAGAAAACTCAACAACATCGGACATTAAAAATAAGTAGGAAAGTCTGACATCGTCCAAATTGGTAAAACCATTTAATTTACTCAATTTCACAAAGGTACTCAAAACGAATCTAAACATCATCCCCATAACCACCCACTATCCACTAACAAGTATCACTAACAACGACAGAATTTTTACAGATATCGATACGAGAACAAAACAAAATAATACAAAAGGAAAAAGGGCACAACACAAACACCACAGCCAGCGAGCTACCGCTCGCTACCACCGCACATAACATAACAGAACAAACTGCTGCTTACCAGGACTGACACAACACCCTACAACCCCATGAGCTGTCGCTCATAAATATTGTTAAACCGCGGGCTACCGCACGCCGACACCACACCACAACAATTTGGGAAATTATTGTTAAACCGCGAGCTACCGCTCGCAGACGCCATTCCACAACAATTTGGAAAATTATTGTTAAACCGCGAGCTACCGCGAGCACACGCCGTACCACAATAATTTAGGAAAATATTGTAAAATCGCCGCAGGAGCGTCGACTTTCTTTGACGGGGGAGTGTGACGACTTCTCGCCACCCTTAACATTAAAAGTGCTATTTGGCCCGAAAAGCTGGAAAAAACTATTTTAGCGTTATTAACGGTCTCAAGGTCATAATATAATAGGTCGTTGGATTCGTCTTAACGTCAGCTATAATATTGAGAAATCAAAAATGCATTTTAGCTTTCGAAAAATCAAAGTGACATTCATTTTTTATAAAAAAACAATGCTTTTTAAACTTTTATATATTGGATTTTGTAGACGTCTGAATACTGTTTCTTTTTTGTACGAAACATTTTTTCCTCAGATTATCGAGAACCCATGAAAAATCGCGTCAATAGTGGAATAGTTGAACCGAAAAGCTAGAAAGAATTAGTTTTGCACGTAAATTATATTGACATGAAATATGATATTATTTTATTCAAAATAGGAGGATTACGGAACTTTTTAGTGCGTAGTATATATTTTAGGCAGATGTTTAATTTATTACCATTAATTTTAACTCGGAAAATACATAAAAACGCTTAATACAAAAATGGCTGAAAAACTTAAGATCGGACAGAATCGGAACCAAATTTTATTGGCTTATAATCACAGATCTTTACTGAATCTAATGGGACCAGAATGAGCACGGAATTCAACGGAATACTATAACAAAATCGTTTATAAAATCTTATACTGGTGAGAAAAATTACAAAACTATTGATTATCTAGAATTATTAATACTAAATAATCAAATGTGATAAAACTATAAAAATTGTATGGAAGAGTAGCTCATGCTTTCTTAAAATGTATATAAAATGCAAAAAGTTACTTAACTTCTTTGAAATATATAAAATCCACTACTAAATGCCCGGTGTATTACCCATGCTTGAACGGACAAGACATGTCATATAATCTTTCGACTTTCGATTAAGATTACTAATTTATGAATGCACGAATGATTAAAATCAATTTAGTACATTGTTCTAGACATATTTAACAACCCCAGACAGTAAAAAATTTGCGGATTACGTAAACTTTTGAAATTGACTTTTTTCCAACTTTTCGGGTCGAATACCCCACTATGCGAGGTTCTCACGCTACCCCCATCGCGGAATGCCCAGCGTCAGCGCCTAGACACCGCGGTCCCACCGTGGGACCTAGCGAGGTGGTGCCCGAACCGCCTTCGCGGGGCCGCTTCACACTTCTTACTTCTCAGTCACCTCTCATCTAAGAAAGTCGCCCTCCTCTTGTCAACCAGTCAATCGAATACAGTCTTTTATTTTAACTTACATTTCTTTCATTCCGTCGGACCACCTACCATTCCCCATCACATATGCTTTACCGTTGCCGAGGTATAAATTTTTGAAAACGTACAGTTTTCAAGAAATGCCAAACTTTGAACAGTTGTAACTTAGGCAATTTTCAAAATTTGAGAAAAACAAAATTAATTCCATGTTCGGCACGTCAAGAGCTATAACGTCAGTGATTTTGAAAATGTTCAGAAGTGTTACTCCAAAAAGTGATCGATTTCGTATGGAATGAGCCACATACGACATTCCTTTACCATGCGCTCGATTATGCCACTACTGTAACACCCAATAGCCGCTCACTTGTTGTCACTACGTTTGTTATCTGCAACGTCTCCTGTCGTACCCACAGGGTGAAATCTTTTCTGCAAATCCATTTATGTTACGTTAATACTATTGTTACGCTTAAAATTTGCTGAGGCTCGCGGTGAATCGTCTCATGTCGGTATTTTGCGTAGCGCAATGATCCACGAATACAGTAAATTCACGTTAGTCGGCTGAGCGGCGTGTATTGTTCCAACGATGTTTTCATCATTGATTCCACCGATCACTAAATCGATTAGATGCTTATCGGGAATTTGTATGTCCAGCTTACCTAGCTTATCCAATTGTCGACAACAGTAGTCTCCTAGAGACAACCCCAATCTCGATTCGTACAATGCGATGTCTTTAAATAATTTGCAAAATGTACTAACTTTCGGGATTGCTACACCAATATCTCTTTTGTTTCCACCCAAGTAGTAGTGATTTTCCGACGCGTGTCATATTAGTGCCATGCGTGTTCTCGTAACCAAATTGCAATGAGTTGCATTACCGATTGTCCCAATCGTACTGCTCAGCCAATTCATCGACGTGCTGAATTCATTTTTTCATTACGTCCTCCACAAGAACACTCAAACCCTGAATTTGCAGCTGCGAGCCGCGGGACAAATGTTCCACCATTCGTTCCAATTCCACCAGTCGATCATACTTCCACCTGTTTTCCAGACTTGTACCAAAAACCGAAGCAAACGAAGATCGACGCCTCCCTTTCGCCTCTTTACGATCGGAATCTTCATGTGAACTATGCTCGACCATTGCTTCATTAACAGTCCGTAAGTCGTACCACACGGGAACGAGAGGACAAAAAACAATTATACAATCTTGTTATAGTCTATTCCACATCTGCTATCTAAGGAAAAGTCGAAACTATCGTGTGTACGAAAATTTTAGTGTTTGTAATCTCGTTGGTTTCGCTCAATCGGAAAAACATCCAGCCAGCAGCTGCCTCCTAGTTTAGGTGCGCCTCACGTAATAGATGCTCCGAAAAATCTCCGAAAACTCTCACTACTATTGTTTAAAACAATACATCAACAACACGATTTATCCAGCGACGTTGCATTGGATTCGGCTGGAATTCCTCACGTATATGTAACATGAAATGCCGAAAATGAATAAGTATTTTACGTATGATTTAATATTATAGAGAATATAAACTACTTATGTTTTAAACTATTGATTATGTATAATCATAAAGTATTAATTTATTTTTCTAGTTTTAGCTGCTAGAAAATTTATTTTAAATATCGCGCAGATTGGACAGAACCAGTTTACAATTTGTTAGCGACATTGGCTATTCATCAACCTATGCTTGTAACACACTACACGAAAAATATAAACGGATCGGCGCCCTGAAGTTATAGAACCATCTAATACGAAGTATATTAAAAAATTATTTAGATAAAAAAGTGGAATTTAGCCCTTCGTACACGAAAACGTGTTTAAAAGCAAGCGCACGTGCACCATCTCTTACACACTATTTACAACCAATTAGTCGATCCAAAACAAACTGAAGTTTTCCGGCAGCAAATACCGGAATCGTTTCACACTTTCTTCATTCTTTAATGTTCAATCATAACTTATAATTTTCTAAGTAAAAGCAGTACGTATTTTGTTCAAATTATATTATCTTCTTTACTGTTAAATATCTTTACCGTGCCATACTTAGTATTATTGATTCCCTAACCTATATAACCTCAAATATACTTCTGAAACAAATAGTATTCATTTCATGTTTGCGGTATATTATTTATTTCCTAATTTTTTAAAATGTTTCTTAAAGCTCTGCTTAGGCCACTACAAGCACTGCATTGTGCAATTAATTATTTGTCTTGAATTATGTGTGCTTTCTTTATTCAGGGTCAGAACCAAGGAAAATAGAATTAATACAACATTAAAAATGCGGAAAGTAAATAAGTACCTGAACCTTATAAATGCTGGAACAAGTTATGCAAAACGCATGAACCATTTGAGTAATAGGATATTTGGTGAGGTAGCTAGAGAAACCAATTCAAAGTCCATGAAAATTGTAAAACTCTTGAGTGAGAAGCCAGTGGACAAGCGAGAAGAAATAGTGAAATACTATCCTCGACACATAGAAACATTCTACATGATGCAACGTCTAAGAGAGTATGGTCTTTTTAGAGATGAACATCAAGACTTCAAGGAAGAATTTGAACGGCTAAGAGAACTGCGTGGTAAAAAGAAATGGATTCCACCAATATGGAGAGATCGTCAGAACGCAGACAAATGAATAATTAGAAAAGATTGAGAGGTAACTAATGATGTCTCTTAACTTTCTGATGACAGAGATAAAAATTACTGGAGGATTCACACATATAAACACTAAATACACTATATAACAAGAAAAGCAGTGTCTATTTCAAGTTGTTTATTATTGTATACACGGCACAAGTCATTGCAAGAACACTTTTAGAAATCCTGCATTACATCATATCGAATTTCCATTTTCATAAAAAACAAACTTTGAAAGATTTGCTTATAAATAATTAAAAGTAAAAATATTGAGCAATGATATACAGATGTTGTAAAATAGGCAAATTTTTCAAGTAAATACAAGTTTCACTGTTGCAAAAAGGAAATTACAGAGCGTCTTTGGTTACCTAATATAAATAGATCAACTGTAGTTTTGAATACATCTGCTTCACATAATCAATAATTTGGTTTAATAACATATAAATAAGTTTTTCTCATAATTAGAATGATTTTTTCAACAATTCTGTTTGTAAATTTGTTTCGATAAGTTATGTATTCTACTGAAAATACCACTGTACAGAATAGTGTAAGTAACAAAGATAAATTGTATTATGTAAAGGTAACACTATAGAAAATATATAAAAATATAAAACAGAAGAAAACTATGCCTTTTGAAAACTTTTTGGTGTTCGAATAGGATGCAGATAAATCTTCAAAACCAAATGGATTGAATTCAAAATCTGTATCTATTCCATCCTCACTGTCATCGATTGACAGTTTATCTAATGTACTCTTGTGTGTAGATGAATTTTCTAAATAATTAAATTTTCCCTGGTTAATTGAACTCAACATAATTTCATCCTGATTTTCGTAAATTACTTTACCAATTTCTTGATACTGTTCATTCCTTGATTTTATTTTGTCTATATAAGATGTGTCATAGTAGTCATTAGGAAAAGATACTTTTGTGTATTTGTTTCTCCAAATACGTGTATCAACAGCATCAGAAAGATTTTTCTGAAAATCTTGATGTTCAACAATATTTTCTTGCTTCGGTTGACTAATTCCAGACAAATAACTTGGGTCTGAGTTTTTATACAAACTTGTGTAATTTCTGCCATTGATCCTTACATTGAAGGTATCACCAATGCTTAATTTGCCATGGTCTTCTATTTTCTTGTCACTGAATGTTAAATCGTGTATCCAAGTCCTTAGATTAAATATCAGTACAATATCACAAAGCAATTCATTTCTAACTGGTAGCTACAATTAACAATAGATGAGCATGAATTTTTTTAATGAAGCAATAGAGAAAAGTTGATAGAATGCGAGTGATTAGACAAAGTGTAGGCAAAATATCGCAAACTCTTTTGCTTTTTCCTTTTCAAAGAATTTTTGACGTTTAGAATTGTATTTCAAAAATTGGCTTATAAATTGTTAAAAATATTGGTATTCTCGGAATAGTGGGGTATTACTTGCAATTAGCAGCACTTAGTAGTACTAACTGAGGAGTTATTGTAATTTTTAAATATTGATGGTCAAGTTGAAACCACACCTAAATACAGAGATATCCAGATACGTTGGTAGTTCCCCGCAGTCTAATGAAAAGTTCGTCCATGAGGCAATCCCAAGGAGAACAGGTTTACTGTACTGATTCTCACACATCACAGGAGAACCAGGGTTTCCTGCGCAAGCCCTCATTTCATCCTGAAATTCGACCATTGTGCAGAACACGTTCGTGTAATTGCCATTTCCTTTTAGCATATAGGTACAGAGCTTCCAAGGATTGAGAATTACCTCGCTATAGGTGTAAATCATTACAGATTAGGAACTTAATTTTCCACAATAAGAAATACTTAAAATTAATACCTTCTTCATTTAATTAAATTGAAATTTAATTTGAATAATAATACAAATGAAAGTGTAGTATTTTTACATTTTTTATGAATTAATATAATCAGTTATTAAAACAAACTTGTATGGTCGATGAAAATATTCAGAAACGAAACTTATTTTTCAAATCATTTTACAGACACTGTTGAAAATTTGATTTTTCTTTTTACTGGTTGATAGTCGAATGATTTGATTTTTTTTAAATTAAATTTTGTTAGTTGAAACGGTACATTTAAGGAGTGTATACGCGCTGTCAATTGATGACACTTTTTGAATTAGTAGAAATGACATAAAAGTAAACAATACAAATATTATAAAGCCTACGATAACTTAAGAAGAATTGAAATTTATTTCCGTAGTTCAGAATGTCAGTTACAATTCGCGCTAACGAAACTTGAAACATGAAACTGAAAACTAATATCCGATATATTTATAATAATACGTCGTCCTCTGACCTTCATGAGAAGCTCTTCACATAACACTTATTATGTATTCCGGTTTCGGCGTATTAGCACCGTACAGAATTGTTACGTAGGATAGTCTTTTTAGGGGTATTGGACTAACAAAATATACGAACTTATCAAAATTAATTTAATATGTACAATAAAGGTATATACATTTGTCCGGGTCGCTATAAAACTTTTCTGCAGCAATACTTTAAATCGTATCGAATATATTTACTGGGTGACAAAGATAATAAACTTTTTCTAATTCCTTTTTTAAGGATTCACAATTCAGATAGAATCATAGGATTCCCTTTGGACGACATATCGGAAATTGATTATATTTGCGTTTCATTCTAGTGCTACCCCAGTGTACAGATGAACCTGAAACTACAATTTTGTCTGGATAAGACATCCCTCTGACGAGTCAATAAGGACAGGATTGCGGATGGTCACCATCACTAGAAGGGAAGGGATGTGATTCCCTCCAAATCAGTCAAACGATTGCTATAATATGGTTATGTCATTCATTCGCCGGAACTAAAATAAGTCTAGCGACTGAGCTCACTTAAGATGTATTACTTCTCGAATTTCGCTTCCAGTATTCGGTAAAAAAAAAACAAAGCGATCCGACGAGTGAACATCTCTACTGACAAGACAATGCTGTAGTTTCGGAGACGAATTTCATCTTATAAGTTTCATGTTACAAGTTTCATTGGCATATCTTTACTCATTCCATAGGCAATTGATAAAAACAGACCAGTTTAAGTTGGGTTTCGCAAGAAACAGATGCTAATTTCGCCACCTCTTAAAACCATTTTAAACATTTTTAAGTATTAGAAATATATTTCAGTTACATTGAGAATATTAAGAAAATTCTACTTTTCAGAATAAATCCACGGTTTCGCGCGATATGTTTTTAGTTTTCAGTAATTCTAGTACATTTTTTGTAAAGTTAATCATGTTTACTTTTAGCCTTAAGGGGTTAGGCCACTCTAGAATTTTCGAAAAATCATTTTTTGTACTTTTAAATTGTCCTTTACGACCTCAAAAATGATGTTCCAAAAGGTTATAGTCGGGAAAATTTTCTAAATACTTGATTTTCAAATTTTAGTACGAGGTCGCCTGGACTCCTTTTGTGAGCGCTCGAGGTAAAGTACATTAGGGTATCGGACCAGGTACATGTTATTGAAATCATTTGTCGTTTCGACTAGTCTAGTCAAGTTTAGACTTGTCGAACGTCTCTTTCAGTCATTTAGGCTCAGCCAAGCATTCGAGAAGGAGGTTAGTCGACAAACGCTCATTTTTATCGATGCACAATCTTCGTGCGATTGTCTCGTAGTGATTATAGGGGCAAAATAATTTGCAAGTGCTATGTATTTATTACGGATTAGCAATTCGTAGAAACAGTGATTCAGTTGAGAACATGAAAAGCAGTATATGGGCTACACTGGATCATAAATTATCGACTGATAACAAACCGCAGCACGACAAATGTCCTATTGAGCAGGATTCATAGTGCTCCTTGCAACGAGCTAGAGCTACAAATACTTTGACTGAGTATAAATATAAGCCAGCTCTTCCAATTGAAGTCTCTAAAGTTAACAAACCAGTCTATGAAGAACTGACCAGTGAAAATCTTCTAATTCGATGCATCGACGGTTACACACAAAATAGTAACGAATGCTTCAACTCGACTGTGTGGGCATTGGCTCCGAAATCTACTTTGAGTGGTAAAACAGTTTTAGATGTGGCTACGGATATTGCAATTTGTATATACAATGACGGGTTTTCTTAAATTCTGCAAATAATGCAGGCAATGGACTTGGAAATTGGCTCGAACAGCTATGAAATGTGCCTGGAAATTGACAAACAGCGCATAAAGCATGCGGAGAGATCGCTGTCTGAATGGGTAAAAGAGGCAAGAATCGCTTCAAGATCGAGAAGAAAAGAAAAACAAGAGCAGGACGATAATCTGGAAAGCCAATTGTATGGTGCAGGCATCGCAGATTAAAGGTATTGCACAATTATTCATGATTTTCTACTACTGAAAACTTCAAACGCGTGTATCTCAAAACCACATTTTTTAAGTTTAACGGCAACATAACTCAGACAATTTTCAACCGATTCACTTGAAATTTTGAACATATCTAGAAAAATACATTGTCCACACAAGTACGTAGGGTTTTTTTAATACATTGCATAGTTCATTTGTTATTAGCAATTAAGTGATGATTTTTTAGGCCAATTATTCATTTTCCACTCTAGAAGTGCGCCATTTGGCCAAAAATTAATATATCGAAAAAAAACTACGCACTTGTATAGCAGTTATTATATAGAATAACAAAACAAAATTGGTTTTTTATAATTCAAAAGTTACAGGAGCTGATTTGTCCGTTCGTGGACCCTGAAACAATGGAGACGTCATTGCAAAACTGCTGGTACAGCCGCCATTTTGAAATTAATCGCCTTAAAAAAATTACTGTATATACATGGTCTGTCCGGAAAGTAATAGGACTGATTTTTTTCCGCCGCGACTGTACTTCGGAGCTCTCGAGTGCCGACTGGATTCGGTAGAGGAGGTCCCTAGCTAATGAATGAGGGGTTGGTCAATTGTCTCCGAGCATCTGGAGAGTCAGGACAGTCTTTTTCCCGCGACGTGTTTTTGTCCGCGGTACAAGCAGAAAATGCAGCGTTCGTTAGAGCAGAGGTTGGCAATCGCCAGAATTTAATCAATTCTGTGTGAAACGCGGTAAATCTGCGACAGAGACATTTGATATGATCAAGCAGGCTTATCCAGATAATACTTTAGTAAGAAGTAGTGTGTTTCGGTGGCACAAGGCCTTTTCGGAGGTCCGGGAAGAGGTCGCCGATGAAGACCGCGCTGGAAGACCTTCGACTTCGACAAGCACCGACAATGTGACTCGTGTGCTCGAAGTTTTGAACTCTGACTGTCTACTGAGTACTCGTTTAATTGCCCAAATGTTAAATTTACCAAAAACTGTGGTTCATGACATTGTGACGGAGCATCACGACAATGCAGCGGCTCACACCTCCTTTCTTGTGACCAGCTAAATGACCCAGGATGGTATCCCAACGCTTCCCCAGCCACCCTACAACCCAGATTTGGCCCCCCGGACTTCTTTTTGTTTCCTCGCCGGAAAATACCGATGAAAGGAAATCATTTTGAAAAGAGGGGATCCAAGCAGCTTGTACCGCGGCTCTAAAGGCCATTCCGGAGAATGCTTACCATAACGCCTTCAATGATTGGAAATCGCCCTGGCAGCGCTGTATCGACGCAGGAAGGGCCTTTTTTGAAAGGTTTTCAAGAATTATAACGATTGGCTCAATAGTTTTTTTTTAATCGACTCAGTCCTATTACTTTCCGGACAGACCATGTAGTCACTGATATGTATAATAAATACTCTTTATTGGAATCCCGATTTATTTTGTAGTACTTCTGAAAAAAAAATCCTAAAAATGGCTATTTTTTCGGTCTCTAGAGTGGCCTAACCCCTTAAAAGGAGTTTCACTCGAATAAGAGTATTTATAATAGCCTTTGTTCTATAGTTAGTGTTTAATATTAAATACATAAGAATATAAAAAAATATTGATTAGCTTTGGAAGACTAGTATAGTCTGCTTTGCCCAAAACATAATATTTTAATAGTCTTGGGCCTTTTCATTTTTCCTATGTTTACTATAACAATTACTGAAGAGTATCTCCTTTTTTTTAACAAGCGTGTTTTTAATATCTATCCTCCATGTGTATTCAAAATTGATCAGAGCAATTGAGATCTTACACGGGTATAACTTTGCAACAAATACGGCTTATTTTTCTACAAACTCATTCTCAGTCTATCGTTGCTAGACATCCTATATGCTGTCAGAGAGACATTCGTAATAAAACACTATTTCAATAGTGTACGAAAGCCTTTGAATTTCAAACTGTTACATAATAAATGAACACGTTAACTCAAACACACTTGTGTAACATGATGATGTTGTGATATCCCAATGATATCCCTTGTGATATCCCAATTGTTGTGATAAATTTGATAGTCTACCAAAGGATAATTATAGACTTATAATAGACGCAATTTGGAAGAGGGCTCGAGAGGCTATAACATTATTAAATATTTGTTTAGCACTTCCAAAAAGTAAAACAATAAAATTGTAAGGAAACAAGATTAAACAGTGTTGTATTTATCTAATTGCCCCGAAAATTGATTTAAAAAAGTTTGACTGCATAATTTCCTGTAAAATATCAACAAAATCGTTTAATAGTCAGATTGGTTTACGGAATTTGACACCTGTAGGAATTTATTTCCTCATAATAGAATGCATTCTGATCGTAAAAAGAGAACTTCGATATTTTTTTCTTTATTTTTCCGTATATGTATACGTTTTCTATAAAGCAAATAATAGCACTCTAAATTATCTATTTATTAAAATTTATTTTAAAGAATTTGGATAGCTATACTACAATATTAGGAAAAATGTATTTAAAAACTTAATTCACTTTTGATTATTCATACTACGTAACAAAATGTTTAGAAAAATATCATGCCACTTGAATAATCGCAACATGTCTTTCCTATGCGATGGAGCAATAAAATTATTTCTATGTAAAAGTTCCGTCTACGGATTGATCAAATGTTCATATACTTAGCACCTCCAAATATTGTATCCTAATTGCGCCTATGTGACTTATCCTAATACATAGAGGTCATAAAAGTACACAGAAGTCTGAGACCTGTACTGAATTGGTTTAGCAAGCACTTTCGCAGACGGCGAAATGTAACTCTGCCAGCCGAATATCAAACACGACCTATAATTATCATCCATCTTCACTGATGCCACTTCCGGCAAGCTAATTTTGTTGCACAGAGTAAATGGTTGGGTGAGTTTCAAAAGAGCCATGTTGTTCTCTCGATCGTGATAGGCTGAATAAGCTTTGTACAGCGGAAATATGTATGTAGCTTTTACGTATACCGTTTCCTTGGATCCGGTTCCATTTAATCCGGTGCCGAATAGAACAATAGACTGCATAAGAAACATTATTGAAGGACGTTTTTTAACAAGCAGTGAAAATATTCTTTCGAGAAATAAACTCATTAGGTAATATACAATTTGAAAAACCAGAAAAATCATATTGAATCGTAAACCTGATTCTCTTTTCATGTACCATTTAAAAAAATGGGAAACCGGTGCTATGGAAAAGCAGATAGATAGGATAAAATTCACACCATATCTCACATGTTTATACAACATTAAAATGTTGGCATAATAAAACGCAAGTAGACCTATACAGCTTTTTCTTATTAGATCTCCTTATCGATTTAAAAGGCGACACAAACTTATAAAGATAAAGAAAATGATTGATAGTATAAATTGATAATTAATATAAATTGCATAATCTGTTTTTCCATTCCTCTTGAACTTACAATAAGAATTTAAAATGACATAAAAATCAATGTTCTAAAATGTTCTTAGCATATTTAATCATCACTCGAGAACCCGTAACAATAGTAATAATACATGATATTTGATAAAACCACATTCAAATCTATTTTCGCACATGCGAAAATTGGAAAACAGAGAATTTATGTTTGATAACAAATATGAAAATCTGTAAAAAGTTGACGTTGTAGTATAGAACTATTACATTGGCGGAGAAAAAATTGTAATTAAATCAGAAGTATGTAAAAGTATAAATTGAATTCATAGCAAAAATGATTCCCGGTTGGTTCATGTTACAGATGTATTTGAACTGTTAGAAATTGTTTTCTCAGGGGACAAGTCCCTGAGGGGAGGGAGATTAAACGTAAGAGTAAGTGGATACTAGAGAACGTCAAAAATACGTTTTTCACTGATGGGTCAATGGGGAAGGTAAAAAGAAAACATTGAAAACAATATTACTGTTGCAAAGAGAAATGTCAATTCCCTCATTTTGCGTTTATTTTTCTGGTCGGTATTGAAAGTATTAACAGAAAAAGCGACGTACATTTCGTTTATCCTGGACGCATTGGGCGGCGGTTAAGACCCAATCAGAGGAAAGAAGCACTCCGCCACATGGTGCCACCGTTTGAAACTGTATCAGCCACGGAAATTGGCCCTCCTGGGCCCGCCTACCTCTCAGCAACATGCTTTTAAATGCTTCCAAACTAATCAGTATCAACACCGACGATATAAATAGTAATCTTGACATATTTCTTAAAGTTCTATTGTTTTTTTTAGAAACCATATTCGAATCACTGAAGAACAAACTGTCATAAAAGTTTTTTTATCTCTTCGAAAATGTGCAGAAATGTAATACACGCGTAAATAATACGTACATTTTTTATTGGTAAACAAAGTGTATGAAAACGAAGGAGGGTAGCACACATTCAAGTTTCATTCTACGGAAATTGTGAAAACGGAATAAGTCTCACCGAAGTTAAAAACGTGAAAGGTTCTGCAAATAATATTTTACTCTGTGTTTTAGATAACGTACTTTGAAAATATATTTTTGAAATGCCTACTTTATATTCCTAATATGGGTAGGAGTTCTAGAATAGTTTTAAATTTATTAGGTGGTAGGAATTAACTCATTGCGCAAATATGTATATGTATATATATAAAATAAACAACTATTGTCATATAACTGTAGTTTTAATATCTAAAAATTAATATTTATAACAAAATGCATGCATATGTGTGCTTTTTTGTAAAAGAAAAGAATATCTTACTGCTTATTGTAGTATTTATTATTAGCTATTGAGAATAATCCTCTTGGACTTAAATATGTATTATACAGGGTCTAATTAGGACTGTAGAGGTACAGGTACAGGTATATTAGGACATATATAGTATGCATTGTATATAATATATACCAATTATACATTTAGATTGAAGTGTTTCATTGATTTTCATATTACTTTACGTATTAGTAAATGAAATCTGATAGTACGCATACATGTGAGTTAAAAAAAAAAGAGGCCTACAGAGTCGATTACATTGTTGGGTATTGTCGCACATTCTGTTTCTTGAAACCAGTACAAAATTGTGAAGTATTCATGAACAGCACTTAAAAGTCGATTAAACTACATTAATGAAAAGTTGAATATAAAAAGTATATAAAGAGTTCGTATAAAATATAAAAATGTTTATTACAAAATTGTTAAAAGTACAATAACCAATAGCATATAGTTAACAGAGTTTGTATTATTTATAGACTAGTTGCAAAAATGTGTTTCAATTCAATTTCTGACATGATTTTATTTCAATCTAATTCGTTTTTAGTACTTTACAATTCGTCATTTACATTCTTCTTTTCAACTTTTGTACTCTTCTTCCTGCTTTCCTTTTTTCGCTTATCTTTCTTGCCACTGTCACCTTTCTCTTTAAGGCAGGAATCATCTTGACCTTTTAATGCTCTTTCGGAGCATAAATACCTGATACAAAAAACAAAAAATAAAAATTGATAACAGGATTCTAACTAATTATTAATTCTTCACTGTTTATGTTTAATTCGTTTACCGGAAAAGTATTCAATGCAAAATTAGTAACAAAAGTTAGATAAAATATTGAATAATTTTTGTTCAACACTTTAGTTACTCTGAGCCGCTTGTAGTAGCTTTCCTCTGGATAACGAATTTTAACAAACAACCATTATAGTGGCTCACTTGTTTATTTCCTACGAAAATCGGGTACGTTGTGTGCGTATGTGAAAATGTTTTCGTTTCTTTCGATTCGAATTTGTTTCCCCACAACACGGTTCCGTAATAGTAATATAATATCTAATGTGCATCTCTGTTACTTCGTCATAATGTATCAAGTTTTAATGCACCATTATCAGGTACGGATTAATACTTTTTAATTGAAATAAGTACGCTTCTACTCATTGCCTTCATTTTTCATATTCTCTTCATAAAATTATTAGTAATGCATCAGAGAAAGAATCACATGTCGAGTGTCTATTGAATAACAGTAGCAGATAAATATTATATAAATAAAAATACTATAATTTACTCCGATATTGCTTTCTACAAACACAGTATGGCTAAATGCATATGCAATGCATGGGGAGTATTGAAAACCCAAACATTATACTAATTTCGTTTACATACACTTTATGGTAAAGCAATCCATATAGGCAATACTACCCTACACTCAGCTCCGTTGCAGCTAAAGAGTTAAGATTGTAATCTAGATTATATTTATAATAATTATTTTAGATTAACCGTTACATTGTTTATAGCACATGTAAATAACTGTTAGGAGTACTTTGTGTCAGATAAACATACAGTCGCGTCGGAAAGTAAGTTAACGATCAGCGTCTCGTACCAAAATTGAAGAAATTGATAAGATAATAATATCTAATGGGTCCATTTTGTTATACATATAGTTAATAGTGATATCATGAACAGGTGAGTGTAAAAAAACAATATAATACTTCACTAGTAAAGAACAGAATAACCAAATACAGAATAAAACTAAAATAGAAGCGTCGGAAAGTAAGTTAACGCATCCTACTTTTTGTAATATTTTCATATTAAATTATAATTTAATATTTCGTGTGATATCCTTTTACTAGTATAACAGCTCGTAGACGGTTTGGTATACTTTGGACTACATTTTTTATTACTTCTGGACTGATATTCTTCCACTCTTTGCATAAAGCTTGAATAAACATTCCCTTACTTTTCCTCTCGTTTACTTTTATACTTCTTTTTAAATGATCCCACAAATGTTCGATGGGATGCAGATCCGGACTTTGTGGAGACCATACCAACATGATTATATTGTTGTTCTCTAAAAATTTCATAGTTAATTTTGCTTTATGCCTCGGATCGTTGTCCTGTTGAAGCACGTATTGATTTTGTAATCCCATTTTTCGGGCGGAAATAAATAAATTCTTTTGTAACATTTCAATGTATTTAACTGCTGTTAATTTGGTGTAAATTTTACACCATTAAATTTTTATAGAAAATCAATACGTGCTTCAACAGGACAACGATCCGAGGCATAAAGCAAAATTAACTATGAAATTTTTAGAGAACAACAATATAATCATGTTGGTATGGTCCCCACAAAGTCCGGATCTGTATCCCATCGAACATTTGTGGGATCATTTAAAATGAAGTATAAAAGTAAACGAGAGGAAAAGTAAGGGAATGTTTATTCAAGCTTTATGCAAAGAGTGGAAGAATATCAGTCCAGAAGTAATAAAAAATGTAGTCCAAAGTATACCAAACCGTCTACGAGCTGTTATACTAGTAAAAGGATATCACACGAAATATTAAATTATAATTTAATATGAAAATATTACAAAAAGTAGGATGCGTTAACTTACTTTCCGACGCTTCTATTTTAGTTTTATTCTGTATTTGGTTATTCTGTTCTTTACTAGTGAAGTATTATATTGTTTTTTTACACTCACCTGTTCATGATATCACTATTAACTATATGTATAACAAAATGGACCCATTAGATATTATTATCTTATCAATTTCTTCAATTTTGGTACGAGACGTTGATCGTTAACTTACTTTCCGACGCGACTGTATATGTCTAACCCATTATGTAGTTAAGTTAGTTCACATTTATAATATAATTAACACAAGGAAATTAAGTATTCAGTATTTCATATTTAGCTAACATGTAAGATATATTAACTTGCAAATACTTTCTTACCTAATCAAGGGAATTTGACCTTGATGTTTGTTATACCAATCTTCAATATCAGATTCATGGTTCTCAAGCAAATCTTCGCATTGTGTTTTTAGAGTTGTAATTTCTACAGATGGTTTATCCCATAATTCGTATGGAATTCCTAATTCCACTTTGACTCCTTTATCCCTGTGAATATAAGACTGTCATTATAGCTATTGAATTTTTCTCTATATAGAAAATACAACTCATTCCAATCTCCCTATTGAGATGAAAATATTCAACTTACACAAGACCGTGAAGTGCTTTAAATGTTTGACTCATTCCCTTAGCAAATCTCGTGCTGTCAGAACGTTCCTTATGTATATTGTATTCTAATATACGATCGCAGACATTTTCCATTGATTCAACCAAACGCAACTCCCTAAACAATAAATATCAATTAAGTACATATTCAGGAATTGATTGATATTCTAGAAAATTTTGTTTCTAATAGTGCTTATAATATTAATATTTTGTGATATCTGCTATTCCATTATACACTATGATATAAATAGAAAAGGGAATGTTTAACTAGCTACTTGTTATTATGCAGGCAGATTTATACATGTAGTATGAATTGAACTCCAGAGCAAAAACGTTAAGTGATAGCATGTATTGACTATAGAAAAGGTCCTAAAAGTGTAGATTCTTGATATTCTAATGATAATTATGTCATAATGCTCATTGTATTCATTTATTGGTGGCTCAAGGAACTGAACTATCACTATGCTAGATATCACAAAAAATTAGTAAAAAACATGTGCTATTAAAAAAGGCACTGTACATAGGGGCTATCTAATCATTAGAACCTTTCTTAGGATTGATTGTATACATGAAAAGTTAAAAAAGATTAAAATTAACATAAATGACCCTGCCTCCCTTACGTTAATATAGAATGAAGGTTCTGAAAAGTTATATCTCTGAAATGATAAGTCATAGAGAACTAATCTTATAGTAATATTACTGGAAAAGATAAATATTTGATATAAATGAACAAGTAAATAATTACCAAAACAAATGATTGCTGCTACTAAGTAATATTAATTCTTCAAAAGTAGAATTAGTATTCAACAAAATTAGGGTATTTGTGAAGCCGTACGTAACTGTCATATTCACAATATTCACAGTCTTTTTGAACAAGCATTAATCTTTGCAGATGATATTAAAACAAAATCAGTTACAAATATTGGTTTACAGGACTGTGTTGACTCAATCGTATTTTCACTTTTTATATGCACCATTAATCTTGAAAGAAGTTCCGAAATGTTTAGACATACCCTATCAGTAGAGTTATTAACTGAAAAACGTGTTGCATAATATTTAATATTGAAAATGTAAGTGGAAAATTACGATTTTTTGTATTCCTTTTTCTTTTTGGGTACAACATCATCAATGGAATATCCAATTTCCAACACATCACGTTTCTTTCCAGTCTCATCTAGCCGGGCTTCTAATTCTGTTGCTACCACTTTGCATACTATAAAAATTTAAATGTATATTAATAGTATTCAAACTGTTCCAATAACATATTAAATGATTAGATAATATTTAAAAGTAAAAGCTAACAATATTTTAAACAAATTTCAATTAAACAGAAAATGTAGTAAAATGATACCATTAAAAGTCTAGTAATTTGGTACATGCACGAATTGTATGGAAAATTATAGTTATAATTCTAGTAATGAAGGTTTCAATAATTGCATAATGATGAAACAAAAATAAAAGAGATTAATCTGTGAAGTAACTATATATTTATGTTGAAATGATGTATTTAGTTTCACTTTTATATTGTGTATTGTTATTTTCCTTCAAATAATGATTAGGCGTTCCATATTAAAAATTTTAAATTCTAAAATGCTTTGGATCTAGTTTTCATGTTTTCAAGGAAAGTGGAAAGATTTGCGACAACTTTATAATTGCAAATTAAATTCGGTTGAAAAAATAAATATTTTCTGTCTTATGTTAAAAAGCATACAGTCAAACAATTAAGAAAATAAATTTAAAAATAAAACTACCAGTAAAAGTAATCAAAGTTGTTAATATGGTATCACAATAACAAATAACATCTTCACAGCACATGTAGTAGCTAAGAAATGTTTTAAAACTTTTGGTTCACTTTAATTGCAAAAGTCGGTCAAAAATTATGGATTTTATTGTATTTTAAGAAAACTATATGTCAAAAAGGTTTCCCAAGAACATTTCGCAACTGTTTCTCAAAAAGGTGAACAGTTCATATATCTCGATTTGAAACTTTAGGCCTTACCATGTATGTGCATGTATATATATATTGTGCTACATTTTATATTAATCTGTAATTATACTAATATCTTAGGCCCCCCTAAATTACTATAAATTTTGTTGGTAACAATGTAATTTACAACCCCTTTGAAACGAGTAACCATTTTCGCTAACACTTTTTCATATAATCAAGAATAATGGAAATAATTAAAGCAATTAAGTTATATTGTCCACCCGTCATGTTACTTATGGATTTAATTATATTATATATTGAATATTCTTCCCTTCCCAAAAAATGTAACACTTTAGCACAAATTTAAACTTATACATAAACTTTATTGTATATATCATATAGTACAAAAATTATCTAAGTAATTCTGTTAATGTTAATAAATTACTTTTACCACTTATTTATCTAGATATTGAATGTATAACGTAAAAGAGCACAAAACATATAACAATCTTTATATTCACTAGAAAGGAAATGTTGTATGTTTCTAAAAGTGAAATGATTAGAATATTTTTTAAAGAAATGTGAAATTGTTACCGCATGAATTTAAGTTTCATTTGCCGCAAAATAAGTAAAATACTGTAACATAACTCACTTATACCTAATTCACTAATTTATATCATAGATATAACCTTTAAATCTCAAAGACAAAATACAGTGAAAAGATTAAAGCAGTAATTTTGTAATAGCAATAAAGTTACCTTCACATTTGTTTGCATATTTAACACCTTGTTCCTCTTCCGGCCCACCATTCACAAGACATACAAACAATAAATTTGTTAAAATGACTTGACTTAAGTACATTGCTAATTACACTCGAAATAACCACTGTAACAAACACCAAGGATTAAGCAGTCACGCAATGCAAAAAACTAAAACATTCATTCCCGTTTGCAAACCAATAAAGTTTGTGGAAATTATGCGATTGACATTCTCAAAATTGCGAAAACACGCAGAAATTGTAAAATCAATGGGGCCTATACATGTACCCACAAGTGACTACACCATTCGGAGTTTCTTAATAATAATGAAAGACAGTCATGTAGCTTTTTACTCTTACGAATAATATATGGAAAATGATGAATAACGATAAAGAATGAATGATCTGTGCTTCTTTTTTATTCTTACGATGTTATCAAATTCTATTTATCTAATCAAAGGATTCTTGTTTCCCACTCGGTGCATTTCATTCGTTGAAATGCGCGGCTTGTTTAAATGTAGCCTATAGCACGAAATATCTTTGCCACGCAAGAAAATTCTTGTATTCTGATTGGTTGTTGTTTGGTGCAAAATTTGGATTCTCTAGTTACAGTATATGTATGCCTAAAACATTATACGAAGTTTTTATAACCGCATCCTTCACATTTTTAACGGCATTCCACTGCATTTAGGAAATATGTATAATAAATAGTACAACTTCCCTATTTGTTGCAACAGTATTACAGTATTCATCTGTTTATTAATTGCATCTGTTTGATATCTTTTATTGGAAGATAGAAAGAAATATTTAGTAAATTTCTATTGTCCTTATAAAATGAGTCGTAGAAGAAATATTGTATATTTACGTAAGACTCACATTTTGTCCCACAAAATGCTGATAATTTCGGACATGAATTAATATTAGATAATTAGTCTATAGTAAAAATAAACATTCATAAAAAATAAAAGTATTATTTATTACTCTGAATGTTTACGACAGTATTAAAAAAATAGATTTATCTGTTGTTTGATCATATGTGCCAGTGGTCGGTAATCTTTTCAGACTTACGGACCATAAACAACTTTTAAGTCTAATGATGGAGCCATTAGTGTTTGATTAAGAGAAAATACTGAGTGAAATAATACTTGAATTATCAATTTTCATTATATGTCAGCGATTCATTGCCGGTGATTTGTATATGTATATTATACAATTACATAATAAGACAAATTCACGCCTGCAAAATAATCAGAATTCATAGGGATCGAATTTTATACCAATGCTTTCTATGTATTTAAAAAGGGCGGGAGACTGGGATGAATAAATGTTCTTCCATCTATTTTAACAGTATATTTTTTTTCAGTAACATTTGGGCAGACTTTAATATATACAAAAGCAATAATCAATATACAAATAAGGGTTATAAAAATGAAAAAAAGATGTATTTATACGAAGTGTGAACATATGTATTCGTATATGCAGCCTGGCTTTCCATGTATGTATGTATATGAGATAGTTGTGCAAGTAAATAGGAGGGCCGATACGCGGTTTTATTTTACAGATTTTATCTTTCTTTGACCTGTTTTCGTTTGTTTTGTTGTCTTTTCGTTTTCCATGTAGACTTACGTCGACCGTTCTATCGAAAAACAAGTGACACAAAAGGTATTCCTTCAATGTTTACAATCTTTCTTAGCAACACTGAAAGACATGCACGAACTGTATCATCGAATGTTATGATCTACCGTCAGTTCTTATTGTTAGTAAAATGTGAGCTGAAAAATATTAAAATATACGATGTATGCGGTACTTTATTTCCAATAAAACAATATCGTGACAGCCTGTTATTATAAATTAGGTCTATAAAAGTTAACATTTTTATTAACCTTTACGTTTTTGGCGTCTATGTATTAGTATTTTTTAATTACAATTAAGTCCATACATATACGCGAAATGAACTTTTTAGAGACCGGAAAATAATGAATTAGGGTTTCAAATTGTCGAACGTCCTGAGTTTTTAATAATTCAACAAACAATTGATTAATGTTCAGTCTCTTCTTATTGGAAAAAGTAGTGCATGTAAATGTTGTTGAAACGTAAATCGGAGAAAATTTCAAGTTATTCGTATTCCAGAGCAATGTTACTAAATCAGATGGTATGAAGTAAGAACAAAACATACTTCCTACTTTCTGCAATGAAAACTGCAAAAAATTGAAATGCTAATATGCACAGACCTTTTGTTCATCATTAGGTTTTACGAAATTTTTGTGAAAAAAAATATTTCGGACCATAGGTAATATGAACTGATTCATTCTGTGCTAAAATCTGCTTTGTACTACAGCTCTTTCATTTTATCTCTATGTAAGTAATGTTAATAATCGTAATTATATACCGTTGTAATTATAATTATAACATCTGATAAGTCATCAGATTTTATAGTCTGTGTCTTCATTTTCCCATTCCACTTTCGAAAATTTCTTCGTTAAAAAATGGAGGCATATTAGATTATACGATAAAAGTGATCATAAAATAGTAAAGTCCTAAGTTTAGGTCCGTTACCGAGATATGGTGTTTTAATGTCGTGAGAATGCCAGTTTTGTGGAAACGGATTTAAGGTTTCCACCATTTTATACTATCATTTCTATATTTTTCGTGGTTTTTACTTATTCAAAACTTGTAAAGTATTTAATTTGAAAACAATACTTGTGTTCCTTAAGTTTTACTGGTCTAAAAATAACTTTGTACTGAAACTAAAATTGGTTCGGTGTTAAAATGCAACGTTCAATCGGTATAAATGCCTCTGGAAAAAATTCATACAGTTAAAATTTTGATGTAAGAAGCAAATAAAAGAGAATGTTTTGTTATTTACACGTAGAGTATTCATTTGAAACTCATTATTTACATACTGCGACGTGCATTATACAATATTAACACCACACTAAATCGTGTGCCACGATGATACCATCCACTGTATAGTCTGTTTCTTTGTCCTACAAAGAAATCTTATGATGCGTACCACGCCAAATGATCAAGGTTTTTTCAGTCATGCCACGGATAATGGTAAAATGATAATTTATTGTAGGTGTTTTCGAAAATAAAATCCATTTGAAGGAATTTTCAAAGTATTTAATATTTTTGAGTTACAGAAAAGGGTGCATGTTTCTCTTTATTTATAGCTCTCAAACTACAATAGACACAAACATAAACAAGAAACCGTTTGATTCAGAAAATCTCATAGTTCTATAAACAAATTATAAATGCAAAGCAACTCGTTCTTAAATAGTTTAAAAAATGTTATTAATTTTTTAAACTTAAAATTTGTCCATTATGTATCTTCAAAATCTCTTTTCTCATTTCTTTTCATATAATGAAATAGCCATTTATTATCATAAACCGAAGCCCGATTAAATGTTACCCGCTGAGACCGTTAGACTTGTCCAAGAATTTTAACGTCAAAACGATATTAGCCGTGTAATGCCCGGAAAAAATGACTGTATTTCCGTCTGTAGTGGAGAAAAAACAAGCCAGTAAAAACGTTTATTTCTCAACAATTGAACACAATTGCATTAGTGTTTTACGAACAATCCGTTCGTAAAAATCGGTTTTTCAAAACAAAGCGAATTGCAATCACAACGCATCGCGAAAACTAATTGAGGTATCACTTTGATATTCATGAAAAAACAGTAGAAAAATTATAGGAATGTACATTGGACGAAGTTCAAGTTTGAAGAATTAAAAACATTTTTTCAATAATTTAAAAACAAGTTGTTTTAAATTTATATACATATATATTTTTTTATAGAACTATGAGGTTTTGTAAGTCAAACGTGTTTTTGTTCGTATTATTGAATGTTTGTATTGAAGTGCATTGAAGTAGTATTGAAGCGGTATTGAATGTTTTGAAAATTATGTCCAATGTTTTTTTTTTCGATACGACCCATAACATATTAAAAACTTTAACAAAATCCATCACATGGCTGCAAAAACCCTGATCCCTTGACATGGAATGCACACTGCAGGTTACTACAGGTTACTACTAGAATGCACGGATCAGAATAAATTTGATTGTGACTTCAAGAATATCAGTCTGCTTTTTGTTAAGTTTCGGGGATTTTGAAATGTTTCGAATTTTTGAAATTACATATGAATTTGCAAAGTGTATTGTATTCAAACAGTGTTCGAAAAAAGACTTGAAACATCTATTTGTGAAAGGTCGTGGAATTTCACGTGTTTTGTAAACAAAAAGATAAAATTGATGTTTTAATAAGTATAATTTATAGCATGTCAAAATTAATGTTTTTACGGAATTTTTCGATTTGTTGGCGAAAGTTTGGTTGTTTAATATCTATAAACATAACTCTTTAACGAGTCAGTCAAGTTCAGTCAAATGGGCAGTACACGTACAACTTGGCGAGCCTTGCAAGGCTGTATACATACATTTATTCATACAATGTATACATACATTTCCGATTTTTGTGTGAAGACGTTACATCTTGAGAATTCAGTTATAATTTCGAAAAATCGTAACGTTTAACAAATCTTGGAAACTTTTTTGAAAGGAAAATGTTGCTGCTAATGTCACTAATAATGTTAGCGTGATCGGTGTATTCTGTAAAATTATGAAACAAAATTTTAAATATTTAAGCATTGATGGGTGTTGCTGTATGTTGAGAAATGGAAACAAAATATACTGTGTTTCTACAAATTTGTATACTCTTAAAGGGTATGTATATGAACGTCTAGGTAAATACTTGCTAGAACCATCAAAAGCTAAGTAATTTCAAGGCCATACTGTAAACAAAGTTTGGAAGTAGACTGATTCGATTTAAATATGGAATGGAAAAACTGAAGACAAATATTTTACTTTTTTCGAAATAATACCCTTAACAAATTCGACAAATGTGAAAACCAGCCAACCCCTTAGTAGGGCCCTGTGTGAAATAATATTATTGAATATATAAAATTACAAGGAACAAAGACGTTGGTAATTTTATACAAATGCTCATACAATGTGATTATAAAATAAATTTCAGATTTCAAAATTCGATAAGTGTTTTGTGTACGGTGAGAAGGAATCGTATAATTATACGTATATTCAACGTAATTTCGGTGACTCGGTGGGATTTTTTCCCAAAAATACTTCGCACTTTATAAGTTCTGTCAAAGTTGCAATTTTTGCTAAATTTGTAGTTAATTTTTGGTGTTTTGAACGTTTGTTATAATCCAGATGGAGAAAAGTTTAGACTTTACGGATAAAATCGTAAAATACGAGATTATTAACGATATACATTCTCTCGTGGTATTCTTTCTCGTGTTATACTTCCTAAAGTATCAGACTTATTGTATCAGATGGCATGTGTCATTACTAGCAAGAAAGAAGAATTTCTAAGGGAGATTTTTTCATGTAAATCATTAACTAGCACGACAAATATTTTCCATGCCTTTAAAAAATCGCATTTCTTGATATTATAGGAAATATTATTGAGAATGTGGGTTTGTTAAAAATCTACGGATGAGCCTCCAAGTTTGTAGAGATAAAATAACTATATTTAAAATAATCACTAAATCTATTCTCACAAAACCTCACAATAGTCGGACACTCAGTCCTTTACTCTCACTAAACTCGCTATACTCGCAAAACTCTCAATGTTACTCCTCGCGCTCAACTCTCATTCTCCTCGCTCTCCCATCATTCGCTCGCTTATACACTCATTTTCTATCTTTCTCACTCTTCATTCATTTTCACTCGCACTTCATCCATCTCACTCACTTTCTTCACTCTCTCACTCACACTCATCCCTTATACCTAGGACAAGGGCCTACGGACCGCCGCCGAAGAGTCGACCGGGTTTTCCCATGAAAACACCCATGGTGGTCGCTCTTCAACCGCTGCCCTTGTCCACCATAAACTCGCATACTTTCTCTTTCAAATCCGACATTTGGCAGACACACGCTCATGCACTCGAAAACACTCATTCCGCTTATTTCTAGAATCCCACACTCGGCCATCCTGCAGGATATCTGCCCTCAGATATCGCACACTTAATTACCGCTACAATATCCCAAACACTATTGACACACAAATCGTCACTGTCTTGTCCTCTGCTGGTTTCATTTTTGCCCTCGCATAATATACATAATAATAAAAATCACAATTCTCGCATATAGCTCGCAACAACATTGCACTACATTTACATTTTGTGTTTGCGTACAGTTCATTTCCGGCGTCTACACGATATATTTTCGGCACTGATTCATTTGACATCACAGTTTTTAACGGCTCGTACGCTGCTTTTTCCTCGGATCTGAGTCGAAGAGGATTATTATTCTGCAGCAAACTTTTTCTTTCTTCATTACCGCCTATCAATCGCGACTCACTCGCGGTACGCAGCACACATTCTAAATCTCTCGACTCATCAAAACCTACCGATGGCATAATCGAATCATCTTTAACATACTCTGCTTTCGTTTTAATTAATTCTTTAAAACTCGCATTGATACAATTTTGAAAAACTGTGCGTGAATTATCTGATTCGCACATGACAAAGCTACCCTTCAAATTTACTGCCTTTAAAACTTTCGCGTTCTGCAATGAATGTACTCGATCTTCAATAATCTTTTTGCCTAATTGTTTATCTTCAACGCAAGAGCTAGATGTTTTGTTTTCTTTAGCTAAAACTATCGGACTCGCGAATTCTGACTCAGAAGGTTTAAATATGTCATCGCGCAACCCTTCCTCGGCTTGTTCTTTTTCCTCTCGCCGTTCCGACGGCGATAATCGTCGCGCACGCTGGTTAATCGGTTCTTCATCTTTGTCTATCGAAATCATCTCCGTTTCTACTTCGCGCACATCGTCGGCTCTTAAAATTTCTGGTGCATTACCTGGCGCTATTTTGCGGATTTCTACGTCTACCTGTTTAACTTCTAATTCGACCGCATGCTGTTTCTGGACCATCGCCACGCTCGCGTTCGTCGCTGGCACCGTCTTCTTCGGGCATCGCGACGCAATATGTCCGAATTCGTCACACTCGAAACATCTCGCACCTCTTCCTTTCAGTGCGCAATCAAAGCTGAGGTGATTGCGACCCCCGCAATTAAAACACCGCGCCGCAGATCCTCGCTGTTCCCGTCGCTGAAATTCTCCGCTGTATCCCCGTCGCACCTCGATGTCCGCTCGCCGCATCTCGTCCGTTCGCCGCATCTCGTCCGTTCGCCGCATCTCGTCCGTTCGCCGCATCTCGTTTTCCGCTCGTCGCGGAACGCCGCCGCCTCGCTGCATCGCTCCGTCGCTTCGCTGCACCAAGTTTCCTCGTGGCATATCGTCTCGCCAACGCTCACTCAGGTCTATTCCCAATCTCGCATTTTTATAAATGTCAGGTTGCAACACCACACCCTTAAACGCTTCCAAAATCGAAGCTTTTGTCCTGAATTTCTGAATTCTCGCGATATTTCGTAAGGAGTGGTCCGGAACTCCTTCGATTAAATACTCGATCATCTCGTCATCGTCAATGGGAACACGATTCCCTAGGATCACTTTTTGGTGGAAGTATTCCGCAAAGGTTTCTTCTTTCTTCCACATACGCCTCTCAAATTCCCTCCGCGCCGCTATCTTGCTCGGACGGTCATTAAAAATTTCCTCCAACTCTTTCAGTAATTCACTCACTGACATTTCAATGAATTCTGGCCTCGAATGGAACCAGTCAAGAGCACGACCCTTCAGCCTCGAAACCAACATTAATTTCGTCGTGCCATCATCCAGCTGATATGTTGATTGTAGCAATTTTAATTGTCTTTCCCACGTACAGTAATTTTCCCCACTTCCATCGAAATAACTGAGCATCGTGATTATCGATGGATCCACGCTATTTGTCACGACACGTGCCGGTGCCGGTGCCACGGTTGCCGGTTGTCTAGCAATATTCAATTTTTGTATTCCACGCATCATCGCTATCTCTTGCTGCAGTCGCTGCATTTCTCTTAGGATGGTGTCGATTCTCTCCTGCTGAATTTGTAAGAGAGGTGTCGTCGTCACACTCGAATCGTCGCTATATCCCGCGGTGTCTCCATCCCGCATCCATTCGCCAGTCGGGTTAGCCATCATCAATCGGCTAAATGTATCTGTCTTGCCTCACTAATTCTCGCACTACACACAATATTTTTCTTCTTCCGTGGAATTCATATCCCGTCCCGATGAATTCACATCCCGGCTCGATGAATTCACATCCCGGCTCGAGCCCCCAAGTTTATAGGAAATATTATTGAGAATGTGGGTTTGTTAAAAATCTACGGATGAGCCTCCAAGTTTGTAGAGATAAAATAACTATATTTAAAATAATCACTAAATCTATTCTCACAAAACCTCACAATAGTCGGACACTCAGTCCTTTACTCTCACTAAACTCGCTATACTCGCAAAACTCTCAATGTTACTCCTCGCGCTCAACTCTCATTCTCCTCGCTCTCCCATCATTCGCTCGCTTATACACTCATTTTCTATCTTTCTCACTCTTCATTCATTTTCACTCGCACTTCATCCATCTCACTCACTTTCTTCACTCTCTCACTCACACTCATCCCTTATACCTAGGACAAGGGCCTACGGACCGCCGCCGAAGAGTCGACCGGGTTTTCCCATGAAAACACCCATGGTGGTCGCTCTTCAACCGCTGCCCTTGTCCACCATAAACTCGCATACTTTCTCTTTCAAATCCGACATTTGGCAGACACACGCTCATGCACTCGAAAACACTCATTCCGCTTATTTCTAGAATCCCACAATATATTTTCCTTTTTTCTGACAGCGATTCAATAACAAAGGGAATGTCTATCGAGTAGAAGAAATAAGTCGGGAAAAGAGGATTAAAAGCAGGCCAATATCAAAAGAATGGACTCGCAGGAGTAACGAAATAAAAATTAAAGATGGAATTTTCATTCCATATGAAATCGGTGACTTCTTAGAGTAACATCGTAAATATTCCTCAAACTGACATTGAAATGTATTTTATAGATGCAAATACAAGGAATATATCTCATTTGTTTCGACATTTAAATGTTTTGATTGTGCAACAAAGGACAATTGCTTGAATAAAATATACGTAAGCAGTATTTAATTAAACATTCTGACGAATAGATCAGCTTAATTGTAAGTAATGAAGTTAATTGCATCTTTTCTTGACAAATTTCAACGGTTCCGGTGAGATTAGAATAAATAAATTCTGTAAAAAATTGTTCATCAGATATTTTTTTTAATAGCATGTTTATATAAAATTAAATCAGATCGCAGGAAGCTTTAATTTAAAAATATTTTACTCGAGACGCGTTCGATTGGTGTCAAAAACTATGTGATATGTAATTGCGGAAGAAGCATTGAAGAGATGAACTACAAAACAGTCATCGATTTCATATAGGCAGTATGTCAATTTTTTCGACTAGGAATTGCTGCACTTTCAAATTCCCGAGAAATCTGCAAAAAAAATTGAGATTGGCAAGGGTGATACTAACCAATTCAAGAATATAAAATTAAACTTTATGTCTTTCACAAAATATTAGTATAGAATTCGGAATGCAGTATATTCCGTTTCACTGAAAATAAATAAAATGTACAGTGTTGGGTCTGTTATCAATTTCCGCATCATCTTGGCTTATTTAGAGTAGTGTAAATATGTAACATTTTCCCATTGAGAAATGCAAGTTAGTAATAGCAAAAATTGGAGTCTGCAGAACCCATACAACAATTTTTTAAATGTATTAATGAATTCATTTACGCAGCGAAATAAATTAGTTTAAACATCTGATAATAATTAATGCGATCCAATTTCTTCAAATTTTAAAGCACCTTTACCTGTGCAAAAAATCGAGCTCACCACAATTTTTTATAATGAAAATACATTAATTTTTGTGATCTGTATTAAAAACGATTTATAGATAAACCCAACGATTATTTATAGATTTATTTAAATACGAGTAACACGTGAAGTTCCTATAGGAACTCACAAATTTGGTTTCAAAGAGGTCTGGTTCTATCGACCTGTTTCGCTATTTCATTTACTTTATTTTTCAACGGTGAAACCTCTTGCATGCCATTAAAAGTATACTCATCAGAATCAGTGTACCAAATTTTCTCAATATTCTATTCTTAGGATCTGTTGATTTATTAATAGCGTTATATTAATTGAAAACATTAAAGTGCATCTTCGTAGTTCTACGGAAACGATTTTTAATGCTCAAAAAGTTGCTCAACACTTGAACAGTTTTATTTAACACGTAAACAAACTATGTTTGGATAAATAACAGTGAGTTACATTTTCGTGAAACCGAACTAACGTAAAATAACATACGTTATTCAATGCATTTTGATTCTGAAAAAGAATGGTATTAGTTTAAGTGCATTCAAACCGTGTAGATCTACAGAAATTAAGTAATTCAATACGCAATAGAGATATTATTTAACAGCTTGTTATTTTTGAAGATTCGCCGTGTTTTTCCAACTTTTTTGCAATCGGTCGATTAAAAGTTGTCGAATTCATCTACCAGTAACAACTCTTTCTGACGAGAATACAGACACATACTCTGATTTTGTTAAAAAGAAAATGCAGATAATTTTAACACTTAGCCTGACTAATTGCCGCTCCAGTGTACATATGTACATTTTTCAAATTTCAAATTTGAAAGAAACAATCAAATGATGAAAATAAGAGTTGAACAAGTAAGTTTTTTTATGCATGTTGGAAATAAAAATACATCAATAGGTGTCCTCCTTGTATAGTGTTGCTCAACCACTCACAACCAGAATTTAAATAAAAAAAAAGAATCTAAATAGGTTGTCCTAGTATTTACATATATATATATATATGTATATATATTTATTATAGAATTTCAGTGCTCGGAAAGAATAACAGCTTAGTTTGAACACTACAAATTCCCTCTCTACTCGTAAATGAAATCTGATTGAAGTTGTACACTTCTTTGAACTTCGTTTACTGATTACGATAATTTGTACCATTTTAAACTACTAATTAGATTATTTGAACTCAATGTAATTAGTGTTAATACACAGTCAGGTTCAAAGCTAGATGGACATAAATATTAATCGAGTATACAGACCAAAGTTTGTTGGTATTCTTATTTGAATGCACATTTGTGACAAACAATCTTGCGA
This sequence comes from Mimumesa dahlbomi, assembly GCA_917499265.3. Lineage (NCBI taxonomy): Eukaryota > Metazoa > Arthropoda > Insecta > Hymenoptera > Crabronidae > Mimumesa > Mimumesa dahlbomi. The sequence goes on from OU824117.1 coordinate 1,510,550, forward strand.
TGAACGATTATTATTTGAAAATTAACAACATTTAATTACTGTTACGTTAACGCCGAAGGCATCTGTGAGTTGAAACTTTTCTCGTTACTACAAATTGTGTTGTATATTGTAATAGTCACTTTGGGAAAATGGGACGCCGATGTGTCGTACCAAGTTGCTGTTTAATTAAAATATGAAAAATTTGAATGTACTATCTGTGTTCCTGAGAATATGCCTTTATTTTGAAATTAGTTTGCATTAACTTTTGCCGTTATCACGTAAAGCGCCACGTAATCTTGGACCAATAAAATACATACCTATATGAATGATTTAAGACAGAGAACGTTCCTCACCATTTTCTCCTATGCTTTACTTTGCGTTTTGTTTAAAATTGTTTCGTTTATGTTAAGTGAATTTTGGATTTTTTTACACGTATTTTACATGTGAAATTTTATGTGATTTACAGGACAGCAAATCAAATGTTGCTATACCATAAATTAAGACTCATTACTATTACAATTACTGTATTAATAGGACATGTCCCCTTTTGTCTCCTCCCTTCAGATAACGTAATCATAATTTCCGTCTCAGTTTCAACTTTTCAAGTTTTGTCTATTTTCATTTGTTCCAACCACCCAGCAGATATGTTTCTCGTTCATCACGTCATTATTGCCATTCGATACGCTTAAGTAGTCGATCGTTAGCATGTAAATAAGAATATTATCGAAACTTTCTGCAGAAAAACGATTAATATCAATGTCCACTGAAATTTATGTCCGATGGTATCAACATTAGACTTTAAGGTAAAGGAATAATGTTCCGTTGTCAACGAAAACACGCCATCTGTTATCACGTAATACGACACATCGGAAAATTATGGGATTTCTAACATGTCCTTTTAACATTAACGAGTTTATTTAAATGCTTAAATCTCTCAATATGCTCTTAGGCTAGGCATACGCTCTGGTTCGTTCAACAATCTCACAGATGTAACAGAACTAGGCGAGACGCTGTAATTTTATTCTTTTCATTTTTTCAAAAATTTTCCCTTTTAACTACGACGATAACTGTGATGCTTGGTTTCATCGGTGAACAGGTGGATTCTGATGGTTCGTTTTGACAGACCGTGAGCCACGATTATAACGAATTGTCAACCTCTGTGAAGTTGGACCCCGACTGCCGCGGAAATGAATTCTAATACTAGTAACACGGAAAGAGTTCTAGAGTTCCCTATAATTTTTAAAAATATTTCTGCGCTCTAAATTTCAAAATATCAACAAAAGTAAGCTGACAATTTCAGCCAGACCCTCATTTTGTTCGAAAATGAATTCTGACAGAAGTTCCGCTACCTGAAGAGAATACAACATTTTTGAGAACGTGAAAAAGTATTTGCACTAGTTGTTAGGTAAAAGAAAATTCATATTATGTATCTAGATGCTTTGCATACTCGACATTCGAATCGAATGTTCACAATTGACATGTCGAGCATGGTTTGATGCTTTCATGAATCTCTTCTAATCCTCAAAAAACATGCAAAATGTAAATATGTCTATGGGCTAAATGCAAGGGGATGTGACTTTCGAATAAATTGCTCATTAGCGTACACTTCATTATACGAAGTATTTGAAGTCAAACTAATGTGAGCAAGTACAAATTATCGTATAGCTTTGACACAATATTATCGCTAAATAAATATATTCAGTTAATTAAAATTCTCAAAAAATGAGTTCATCTCATTTAATTAATAAATCTGTTTACTGCTCTATTAAATGTACTAATTTGAATTTATTCAATGAGGAGAAATTCTTTTTTGGGAAATTTAATTAATGAATATACTTGTTTACAATAATACTCGCTTACATTTATTTGATTTCAAATATTTTCTATAATGAAGTTTATGTTAATGAGCAACCGAATCCAAAGTCACATCTCCTGGTACTCGGCCCATATGTTTGCATTTTTTAATGCTTTTTAAGGATTTCACTTCCTTCGTTCAATTACGTATAATAATAACTCTGAAGTGTTTTTATTAAAATACTTGTTTTTAAAGAAACAAGGAAAAAAGAAATCAAGGAATGTAGGAATATAGGAATAAACGGATCTTATTAATACGGTATTATTTGCAATGATAATGTGGAGAAATGAAAAAAAAATCCTTTAAACGTGTTGTATTTTTTAAAAATGCAATAATAAGATTCATGTATTTAGAAAGTTTCAATAAATTCTTTGAAGAAGTGCTTAGTAAAATTAGTGACACTTTCGGAGACTACGAAATTTCAATGTTGGTGCGTTTTAAATAAAGTGTTAAATCAAGGTTCTCGCAGTATCTCAGAGATTGTTGAAAAACTTGCATACATATATTGTGAAGAAATTACTAAAATATTAAATATTTAATAATTGCAGGGTTGTGAAGATTTTGTATACGTTTGGTTTTTAAATTGTTAATTCGAAATTTATAACAAACATATAAGTGGTAAAAAACGATTTAATTGAAGAAAAACAGTCGTATTAAAAATGTCTAAATTTAAAATAATTGTATGAATTGTTGAAAAATGTTTTTAATTTTTAGAACTTCAATATAGTTCAATGTTACATCCTTGAAAATGTTATTCAATTTACGTATACCAACGTCATTCTCTCCTCTAAAACATATATTTCAATGATATATTTGAACAAAGAATAGATTATACCCGCAGAAAAATATACTGTCCATAGTTTCTCATTCTTAATATGTTTACGTAATGTCATAACACTGTTATAAACAGATAACGACCAATTTGGAGATTGAATATCCGAGATAGTAAAGTTTCAATGCACGGCATGTAACAGAGATGTTTTGACAGTACTGATGACTACGCGTTTCACCACAGAACCCTCGCTAAACATCGGACAACCCGATAAGAGAAGTGTGCATACTTTTTCTTGAAAGACATCTTTATAGAACATTTAGAGTATGTACTAAAAAAATCTTCTAGAAATTTGAAGATACATTTTTCCGAAACTCTAAAAGTTAGATTCATTTTTACAACAATTTAAGAAACCATTCTATTAAACCAATAAGTTATTGGTAATACTGAAGGTCTTCTGAGATATGAATTTTTTAATATAACCTTGCATTAAACTTTGCCTGTTACTTAACTAATATATCGAATATTTAAAAAATTTCTTCAAATTGTATTTTTTCCGGCATTACCTTCACAGATTACGTATTCTCGGTTTGTCAGTCGGTTGGCTAAACATGATCGTTTTTCTCTTAATCTTCGCTAAATCTGAACACATTTTCCTTTATGCCTCTCGCTAGCTATTTTATTAAATCTACATATGCCTATATGTATGCATATGCATATGTATCTACATAGAATTATTACGCGTTAGTGTATTACCGCTGCCACTATAGAATTGAACAAAAAATGGTATAATTAAGTAGACCTCCAAGTTTTATTAAATAACACAAATTTCTTGTTATATTTCTTATGAGTTGTGTCCAAATTATGTTTAATTATAAAAACATCTATTTTTCAATAATTTAAAATACCGTTGTATTAATTTTATGAATTACTAATAACACTATGAAATTTTCTGAATTATGTACCAATGCATCACGAATGTGTATTTGTTTCCCTCTGTTTCGCATAATTCGTTCTCTCTTTAATGAACAATGCCTTGGGCTATCAGAAACTAACAACGACTACTTTGTATCTTTCCGTCGCTTCGTTTTATTGGGCATTTAACATTTACTTCCAATATTTGATCCCACGGTGTCCCTGTATTTTAATTAAATGGAAATGGAACGATAATTAGATGTTTCTCATTCATTCATTTCGAGTTACATATATTCTCATGATTCAATATTTTGCGAAATTAATTTTTTATTCATTTATTTATGTCCGTGAAATTGTTACCTTTGAAACAAGACAACTATTTTTACAATTTATTATTAAAACGAAATTTCAAAAATTAAATACTTTTTTACAAGAACTTAAATCGAAAAATCGTCGTCGCATGGCGTCGAAATATGAGCCGTTTATTTTGAAAGTGGCCTAACTCCATTTATCTTCAAATCGAGATATTTAAGGGTTTGCGTTTTAATGAATTTAAAAATATACGTATAGGATACTAATGAGTCATACTGCTTAAGTGTATCTAAGGGTGTTAAATTTATAGTTCCTATTAAAATAGTGGCAATTATTAAGTGAATAATATGCGTTTTCTTATCAAGAATGGAGTTAGGCCACTTTCAAAATTAACAACCTGATTCATTATAAAATTTGAAGGTGCCCAACTCCATTCAACATAATTTAAGATGCTTCAAATTGAAAAAAACAATACTGAATTTATTTTACATATCTTTAAAACACTTCGGAAACAAAATTTATGCGATTCAAAACATTTCTTAACTACATAACGTATAAAATTACAAACATAATTACAAAACAATTTACTATTCATCTACATTTTGTGCGTGTGAAAGGGATTTGAAGAAATCATGATGTTCCGGTGGTATACATGTATATGGTAATAGGTCAATTATGTCCTTGAATTTTGCTGTTGTAATTTGTCTGATATTTCTATACAGTGGTGATAATACAATATTTTCGAAATTTCTTGGTCTACCCCGACGTGGTAATAAATTCAGGACTTTAAAATTTTCATTCTCATTCATTGATGTCTTATAGAAAATTTTGTACGGTTCATTTCTGACAAAACGCATCCAACATATTTTTAACCAGTTTATTGATTCTCCATCAGAATTCTTTACCCTTTTAAAAATTGCGTCTTCTAATAATTTTGTTGATACAAAATCTTCTTATCTCATTTCATTTACAATAAAATTATTACCTTTCCGACACTTTTTAATAATCTTGTAATAATCTTGGGGAACGAACAATAAATTATTTTTTTTAATGACATTTCTACCACGCCAAAATCTCTATCGTTTGGTAAAAACGAATATCCTGATATTAAAAATTTGTGATCTATGATTTCCACATTATTTTCCAAAGTTTGGACAATTTTTAACCACATTAAAGCTACTTTGTTCCTATTTTGTTCCTATTTTGCCCGGTGCACATGTCACTGTAAACTATAATGTGTCTTTCACTTCTTAAATTTTTAACATGTTTTAGGATGCATGAAACAATTTCTTGAGCACCTCTGGATGCAATAGTTTCATCCCAAACGTACATGTAAACATTATCGTTATGAAAATTGTGAATACCCAAATTTAAAACATACATATTGCGTTTGTAATATGTTACTGAGGTAGTCAACTTGGGATACGGTAATGCTTTTTGCAAGTCGAACGAGAAAGCAAAATAATAATCTGAATTAAGTGATACGCGCTCCTGATCTTGTTTTAGTGAATTCCTAGCTGATTCTGCCAGTCTTAAATGGACATCGTGTTCTTCTGTAAGTTTATTATTTTCTTCATCATCATTCGATGCTTTAATTTTGATGTTTAATAAGTCGCATTTTTGACATGTATCTTTGCGCGGTTGGTGGAAATGTAAATCAAAATCTTTTTTAAATATTTTTCTGTAAGTCCACTCATTAACAGCTTCTATTTTATTTTCCTCGCAATGAAGCTCGTATAAATTAAACATTTTCCTAAGAGTTAGATCAGGATGTAAATATCTTCTATTCGGATTATGAGATCTGGTATAATGGGATTCAAATTTAGGAAAACTTTTAATATGGTTTTGAACGTGCTTTTTCACTTCCTCGGATAATTTTCTTGATGATCCAACCATAATCCCACGTGAATCATTGCCTACATTTGCAGAGTTTAATACTCGTTTTAAGTGTCCTTCACTCACTTTAAAAGTACCTAAACAGAATCTTTTACAGACGGAAACTTTTCCGTTTTTAGAATTTAACAAATACCTAAAACTCCAATTTCTAGGCGAACCTTTTCCGTTTATTGGACGTCTTCATTCCACAATTTTGCGCTCGACAGCTTCGTAAAGCAATACATTTTGTTTGTTAAAATCTCTCAAACCCCAAAACTTCTCAAAAATATTCTTTCTTTCTTCTTCATCGTAATTTTTTGTGCAAACATTCCGACAACGGCAATCTTTGTTTTCGAAAATTTTTTCAGGTACAATATTTCCGGTTTAAGTACAATATCTTTTTCCTAAATTCCGTTTAATCTTTCGCACTTTTTGGATGTATGATTCATCAATCTTTTCTCCATTGTTATTCATATCTTCATCCTCTGAAGACGAATATTGTTCTATAATTCTGTTTCTTTTTCGATTTTTATTAAAATCATTGGTTACTATTTCTTCTTCACTATCCGAACTAAATAGTCTTGTTCTGTTCTTTCCCATGGGTGAAATAATTTCTAAAATTTAATATTAAATTTTGAGTTTTATATTAATTAAACGTACTGGTTATTCAACTAATGCAATTGTCCAAAAACTGAGGTTAACTTGTAAATACTAATTAATTAAAACTACCTTCATCACTGCTTTCCGACATTATCAATAGTAAATATCTTGATTTAAGTATAAATGGAGTTAGGCCACTTTCAAACTACACGGTTCAATGATTGTACTAACTCTGAGGACTTATGTGTCAAGAATTATTGTATTTGCTTGGAATATAAGCAACCTAAAATGCGTTACTGATAAATAACATGCAGTTGTACATGTAACCATGGTTACTTGGAAAAAATTGAAAAATGAAGTTAGGCCACTTTCAAAATAAACGGCTCATATAAGCTTAAGCAGGTTACTGTTAGGTGGCTACGATAGGCTGCGTGAAAGAAACGTTGTGCTGGAGGAGAAGGAGAAGGATTAGGAAACAGAGGAAAAGAAGACGACGTTTCTTACAAAAAGCACTATACTTTTCAGATCAAGTATCTCGTAACTTTTCAGATCAACGTATCTCAAATTACTGGTCTCGACGCCTTTACGAATATCATCGTACTTTTTAGGAAATTTATGGGTTTAAGGCCGTTTGAATACCCCGCAAACCCGCATCTAATATTTCCAGGAAAGATACAGGTCTGTCAATCGAGTAGTTTTGTACTTGGTCCGAGACAAGACCTTGTCTCTTGATAGGTGAACGAAACGGTCTTTTTGTTATTTTCACCTATGGAGTAGTTTACAGGGTAGTTAACTTATAGCCATTTTAACACACATTTATCGTAGGCGGTTTCTTCGAGAACTTTCAGCTGTATTTCAACTTATTACAGAATGTATTTTTCTAAAGAGTAAAACTATCCAATGTTGTTCACGGGTAAAGCTATTTCATCCCAGTCCTGTTCCACTACTTTTCCATCGATAAAACTGTACTGAATGTTTCAGGCGGTTTTTAAAAAATCGACTTATCTTTTTAATAATTTTTTCATTATACTTTATATGGCGCAATAGAGAATTCCTGCAACATTTAATAAGTGCAAATTACCTGATCGGACTCTTATGTACACTCATGTCAGTCTTTAACCAGGGATAATTGTTGTGAAAACTTTTTAGTATTACGAATATGGACTTGGTTAGAATAGGGTGCAACTGTAAAATATGTCTTCGTTCACAAACCACCCCACTGTTGATTCGTAAACGATATTGAAGTTTGATTGTGATCCTTCTAATTTTCGGCAGAATTTGCGGCCAGTTTCAAACGAATGCAACTTTATAAGTTATTATGCTTGTCGCGATATAGTAATGTATGTATATGTTTCAATATAAACCACTTAAAATTGATGTTGTGTACACCTGTTATCAATGTGTCGTTGAAAAATTTAGGCGAGTAGATGTTATATTGAAAAATTTATAAAGTAGCTTAATACAATGTTAAGTGATCTCTGCAAATAATTGTGCTCAAGAACCAAGGGAGAGGCTATTAACAAAAAATAATTCTATTCTATTGGATTACATCATATTTTCTTCCGAATTTTATTATTCGTTGATTCTGCGTAACAATGTTTAATGCTGTCCTAAGAATGATATAAAGTAGCTTTTTATTTGTATTCGGATTTATAAAGCTCTCTACATCAATTTATAACCGATTTTGGACCGACTAATGAATATAATTTGAGAAAAAAGTGAAGAATTCTTCAAAAATATCTCTTCCATTCTTTTCCTATTGGAAGTGGGGTATCTTATGCAATTTCACCTTAGATATATATGACTTTCGATTGTGACTTAAAATTCACCAGCAGGAAAAGTCAATGGCTGTACGTGACTATTTAAAATTGCCACGAAACCGTTGAATTGCCTCTAATGAAATACATACATATATGTATATGAATAATCATATCCCTGACGGTGGACATAAACATTTTGCGAGTTGCTTTTCATCTAATTTTTAAAATGTGAATCATTTAAATTCTTTCAAAACTCATATTTCATAGAACTGGCAGCAGGCATGATCGAAATATAACATTTCTTGTTCAATTGCGTATACAAGACCTAAAAGAAGCTTTCCTTTGGTGTAACGGAAATATAATTGGTAAAAAATAATTGGTTAAAACATTAAAAAATTTGTGCATATGGAATGATGATGTTCAGTAAACGTAGGGAAGCTTTTTAATTTTTGACCTGAGAATTGTCGGACAGCTAGGCGGAACTTCCTGTCATTTACTGAGAAGTCTTTCAATTTAAAGCTTAAATTAAAGACACGGCATGGTACGTGTTAAATATATACAAAGGTTTAAAATATAAACCTGCCGTGTGGAACGTATGCGCCCCATCCTGTACTTTATCTTTAGGCTCTATAGGCCTTTGGTTGAGAAATAAACAGTTTTTAAGATTCGTTTGAAAATCATATATACACGTCTGAATAACATATAAAGTGCAGTTATCATACAGGGTATTCAGTATGCTTTTTTTGTATAATTATGATAATTGAACTGTCATAAATATAACAAGGAATACATCAGAAGCAAACCCGTCAATCGTAATAGTCATCAGAAACTGATGCAATACGGCACGAGTTAAATCTCTATATTATACATTTACATTTACACTACTAGCCTGACACGATATTTTTTTTCTGGTAACAATAACAACGAGAAATACGGGATTGATATATGAACACTTTCCCAGAGCAACCGTAATAAATCTTTAATTTGATTTTTCTTCCAGACACATCTAATGTAAGTTGTAACATATAGCATGCGAATTAGTTGCGACATTGGTCCATTTAGAATAAACTTGTTTACAATATTAAAAAAATATCATTACAAATTTTGATGTTTGGTAACTCAATACTACGAATGCATTTATAATGGCCCATTTATATTAAAAATCGGTTTTGTCGCTGCCTGAAATATATCGAATTCTACTTAATATTAACGCTTTTCCGGAATCCACCTGGTCAATTTCCGACTGCAACAATTGGGAAACCACCTTTTGCCGTAGTATAGTAAAATATTGCTTACGTTCGCTTTTTATTATCACATTAGTTACATTATGAAATTGTTGGATAATGATCCCTATCACCATTTTGTACGATAAGGCTACTCTCGCGTCGAAATTAAAGCAGAACGCGACATTTTTTTAATAACAAACAGAATCTACCGAAAGCCACGTCGGTTTTTGCAAAGCCTTACAAACAAGGCAAACGCTTTCAAGTACTGGCTTGTGTAAATGCATAGCACGCTCGAATTTCAACGTGAGTTTAATTGAAATTCTTGCATAAAATCACTGGATTACGCTTAAAAAACTTTTGTACAACAAGAACCGTGAAAGAACATATTCGTTATCTATGTATTTTTCTTGAAATAAAAAATATAACACAAATTTTTCAACAATATTACAATAGTGAAAACATATCATTCAAAATACAAAAAGATCGTGACATAGAGTTCTGCAAATGGTGAACTATGCATGGATAAATATGTCGATAAGTATAATGTGTGATTCAATTTACTTGAAATGAAATATGAAAAAAGTGACACACGTTTAATTATTAAAACTAAATAAAGCAGAAATCTAATGAAAATAAAAAATGATACGAATGCTTTCGCTGAAACTCGAGCATGTCGCACAGTCTAATGATGTATTTGGGTGTACGTGTGTTTAATTTTCATTTGTTTCATTTTCTTCATGGTGTTCATAATGTCCATGCAGAAACGATAAGTTTTGGTTTAAAATCAGTCTTATTGGCGCAGATTTAAAAAACACATACCAGAACAGAAATATAATCAACTGGCATCTGTGGGCGTTTCTGTTAGTGCTAGCACTTATGTTATAGATATTAATATTAGTGTTCTCGGGTGCACAACCAGCCCTCCATCATGTTTTTTTTTCATAAAGGGTGTCTGAAACTTTCAAATCTGAAACTTCACAAAAACCAAAAAAGCTTTTGATACATGAAACGAGATACTTTTCTTTTGTGCAATCATTCTCATTCATCGTGTGAAAATACGATTGATTTATATCATTCGCGAATCTTTTGGTTCTCCAAAAACAAAAATCGTGACAACGGCCAATAAATCTATGTAAATCCAAAAAATGTTTTCAGTTCGATTAGAAAGATTTGTCGAACATGTCCTACTTTTAGTTCGTAGATTCACAGTAAACACTAATTTTCCGGAGAAAAAGAAAAACTTCTGCAGCGATATTAATTTGCAAATTATAGTTTAAATAAATGATTCTCAACTATCGAACAGTGTTGCACATTCGAAAATGTTTGAACAAAACAAAAGCTTCCTCGTTCGAGCGTTGAGTTTTGTGCTATTTCTGCAAAATAACGATTTCAGTTTATATGTACGCTGACACGTAAATCGAAGTAATAGTCGTAAACTTGAATGAAACTCGAGTTTTCACAGATTTCTATACTAACGATATGTAGCGCAACATATGAGTGATTATTTGAAAATCGTTACAAGTAGTGTGCCCAGATCGTGTTTCTGGATTTTTTCCAATTGCTGACTGTAATTACTTTATTTTAAAGTTCATTATTTAAAATATTTGTATGATAATACTAATAACATGTTTAATATTATAAAAAATAAAGTAATTCGTGCAATTACAAGTTGAAGCTTTTATTCACATCATAATTAAGTAATAATATTTATATACTAAATACTAAAAACTAAATAAATCATCGCAAAAAATTGATCAATACTTCTTGGATAAAATAGTTCTCTCAATTCCTAATAAAATGGAAGAGGTAAAAAAATATTTGTTTACTTCGAATTCACTGCGATTTTCAAATATTCACGTGTACACTGAAATTATTACTTATACGTAGACAAAATTTCGCTATTTTAAATTTCTGAAAAGCTTCAGATTGTTGCATTTAGCTTGCTCCTTTGTTAATAATCGAAAAGTGGAAGCTATAAACGTTTCGTTTATTCGATTATATTATTTCCTCCTTCCGATTGTTGCTACACTTATGGGACTTTTTCATTTTTCTTTCTTCGGAGAATCCACGGAAACAGACTATATATCTGTCGAAAACCCGGTACTTAAACCTGAATCGACTGAAATTTGTATTTCGCTAGACGTCGCCATAAAACTTTAACGAAAGCGTAGTAAAGTGGCTGAAATGCTCGTGAAATGTATTTCGCAGAGAAATATTAAGTAGATATTTTCTACTATCTATATCTTGTACTTTAGAAAAGAAAACATTTATATGTCATGAAATTTAAAAACGGATGAATACCTGTGAGAAGCCTCACTTGAAAGAAAAATCTTTCTGTCGGAGATCTTATTAAGGACATAGAATCGATCAAAATTATTTAATGGGTTACGTACCCAAAAAATAAGAAAAAAATATTTTTTTGCACATTATAATCTTTTGGAATTATCCCTAGAAAATACACAAATGTACTGAGTGTTTACAGAAAATGCATATAAAATAGTGTTCTTTAACGACGTTTTACGTCTGTTTTGATGACTTTATACGAATCATATTTATGAAAAGGTCATATATAAATTTGTTCACAATAAGTGCTTCTATACATTGTAAACGGAATGTAAGAAAAAATTTGTCCGCCTATTAGAATGAATCATCAGACTGAATATAATAAATGTATGGTATTTGGTAATTTTTTAAATTTTCTCATGATGTATATGTAGTTTCAATAAACTGATACTAAAAAATCCCAATTTAATTGTTTCCTCGTTCCTAAGGCAATCAAGTACTGTACAATAAATATGATACAATTATTTTACACTGCATTTTTAACGCAAATTTGTTTTTGTGTATTTCTGACACATTTAAGAGGGGATCCTGCTGTGTCGAGTAACAAAAATGTAACTTTTTTTTTTCACAAATCATTAGGACGACATCTAGAAAATATATCCTGCAAGTCACAAGTCAAACCTCAAAATATTTTCGAAGATATGATGAATTTTCTATCTGCTTGCCAAGCGTACTAGCATATATGACTCTGACTCATATGCTTTCATGTTTTCTTGCTCGGTCCTTTTTTTCTGTCCCTTCTTTATAAAGATTAATGGTTATGAATGTATTTCATTATAGGATACTTTGTAAAACTTTAAACCTATATTCCCGAAAGACTATTCATCTGATTTTCTTGAAATTTTGAGGTTTTTTAAATACTATTTTCCCTCACCGATGAAGGTAAAATATTGTTAAATTTCTACGACTAAATCATTTATGAGCAAAAATGAATGGTCAAAAATTAACATTCGAATTAAAAACTGTGCCATTTTTACAATTTTTTAATTTCTCAAGGCTTTTTAAGTTTATCGTCGATACCATCTACTAATAAAAAATCGTTGGATCGTGTAGTTTCGATCATTACATCCAGTAGAATTTTATCGCCAATTTTCAACACCACAGTGGACGTCCTATAATTATACATCTCTAACGGCGAATCTACTGCACACTTTTTGATTTAAAATTCGGGCATGTACTTCAAATATGTCTTAACACAACGTAGAGATTTGAAACAGATACAGCTTTTCTTTCCTTTTAAATTGATTTCTAAAAAAACACTTACAATATCGTGCTTTAGAGCAGGATCCCCCGTGAGTCGCGCAATTTTCTGTACAAAGCTGTCACTTGCTGTAGTTCGAGAAATAGACAGTAGAAAGATTTTCACTTAAAATTTCTGTGTAAATAAAGTTCCGTCTCTCATTGTTGTATTTTTTTCCTCTTTGGAGTTCTGTTGCACGCAGGCTGTTCTCATCCACTCGCGATATAAGATTTGTGTCAAAAAAGAATTAGAAAAAAGGAACCCAACAGTATAAGAAATGTTCGCTTTTAGTTAATATACAGTTGGCCCGCAAAGAAGTCTTCGTACACTTTGGTAATACTTTAAGAAAACTATGTATGTATGACACAAGTAATTTTATTGAGCTTTCAAATATTATACATCGCGGTGAAACTAAACAAAATACTATGCATTAAAAGATACATCTATTCCCACACAGAAGTCTAATTCGTCCTAGGTTTAGCAATACCGATACAAATTATACAATATTTTATATTTTTTTTGCTCGTGCGTCCAAAGACTCTTGTGTGATAATAGTTTGCAGTGCTTATTATTTTACTGCTGTAAAAATTCTTTCTTTTATCTGTTTATGATAAACGATATTTGAAAGATTAATAAACTTACCTGCACTATGTGTGAGTAGATTCTTTAATAATGTTTTATAGAAGCAATAGAATTAAAGTTGGTAAATTTCACCCTATTGTACGAACACTTCTGCAACCCACTGGAGGGAAACGAATTAATAAATTGGTAGCATTAATATACTAAAAAAAAGGAAAGTCTAAAGGGGCCCATTTGCTGTCAATTAAGGCTAATAGTATCTGTGATTGACAATTTATTTTATATGTTCTCATGGGATAATAACCTGGCCAACTTTATAATCGCTTCTACAAAGAGTAACATCATATTTACCACAGAGGCAAGTTTAAAATTTATTATTAACATTCTTAAAAAATCTTTTAGAAATTTCACTTCAAATCCACAAATCCAAGGCTTGCAAGTGTAAGTTAGCCAGGTATTTAACGTCTGAGCATTGTGAAACCAAAAAAAGTTCTTTAACCGTTAGTAAGTTTGTGAAATTGTTCTGCTGCACAACAGGAATTTGTTTGTGTATACGAAAACATTTCACATTTGTGTTGAAAAGGAATGACGAAAAAAGTTAGAAAAGAATTAAAGGAAAAATAATTCTGAGTGATAGGATGGTTTAAGACATGAGTCGAACTCACTCAATCTTTTGTGAGAATTTTTGTTAGTCTTACCATTCGATTAGCAGAATTATTTTTGTATGAATTTGTTGATATAAACAATAGTATTTTATTTGCCGTCAGATTACCTATATAAACTATATCGATTCGGTAACGTTGTTGTAACAAATACTTGACATATGAAGGATGGCACACCAGTTTAAATCGCTTTCTAAAACGCCTCCGATTTAAAAGAATCTAAATAGCAAAACGTGATTAGTGCCAATATTGTTGTATGCCCTATTGTTTGATCAAAACTATTTGTTAACTAGCACAGAGTACGCTCTAGTGCTGCTTCCAAATAATGTTTCAAACTTTTTTCCTATGTGACACTAACGGTTTGAAAATTTTCGTACATTACAAACAAAAATTTAAGTGAATTGTAAATGTGGGTGCTACCAGCCTGTCTTTAACTTATGAAATTTTGATGGCCAAGGTGTTGCTAAACCTCGCATACATCCTAAGAAACAATTATTTTTTGGTCTAAAAATTAGTTTTACTTAAAATATGCATCCATAGATGCTAAATAACTAATTCACATCACAGCCAGTTCCAAGCAACAAACAATATTATATATTCATGCAGACATGAATTTGAATTGAATTTCTGTGTTTTACAATTTTTCTATGGTAAAGTATCAAATCTATAGATACGTACCTTTAAAACGTTTTGCTGTGACACCCTTCGTATGTTAAAAAAAAGAACAATTCGTTTAAATATATTTATCAGACGCTGTCATGTATGTCCATAAGCGTAATAATTACAAGACCGATAATCAGATAGTGATCATAAATAATGGAGTGCATCGTCCATCCTTTTGATTGACAAAAAATAAGATAAAAATATGGACAAAATTTGTTGAGTATAAAATAATGAATGTTATTGTATACATGAAGTGTTAACGATTGTCAATGAAAGATAGCGATAATCTTCAATACTAATGCTGCAGACTCACTCTTAACCGACCCTTTCACGAGAAACTGACAAATTTGATATTGATATGTTAAACGCTGGTCGACATCAATTATTGTTCACTTCTATCCCTTAATACTTCTCATTTTTATAAGGAATTCTGTTTACTTAGACTAAATTCTGTTCATAGTTGTCAGAACTCAATGACTTACGAAGTTTCAGGTGATTTGTATTATGAACAGTTTTTGTAACTCGATAGTACTTGCTTTGCATTTTTACCAACGTAGGAAGCCATATTCAACGGTCCTTGCTGTATTTAATTGTATTAAAGAATACTTTTGACAACGTTATACGTTGCGTGTTGTACAAGTTGTACGTACCCGTTTCTTTTTTGTATTATTTGAAGTTTGTTACGAACTTATCTACGATTCATTAAAAAAAAAGGTACGTAAGCATTCGGCAGTAAATTTAAATACATATTTCATGTTAGTTTAACATTTATCTTGGAGCCCATAATACTGACACTTTTCTAAGTGCTGTAAATAATAACTTCAGTCGTGGCGGTCATATCAGTGATCCCTACGGTATTTAACTTATTCATATTGTAATTCTAATGACTCTTGTTTTTAATTTAGTACGCTAGCTTTTATTGCCGTTGATAATGATCCGTAATCATGATGTTGTAACAGAATCTTAATACTCAACAACGAACATGGTTTAACGCATTCAATGTCATAACCAAAATGTTAAGTTTCTCCTGAGACCGTGAATTGCTGTTCACGATTTACACTGTATACATATATTGATGACTGACCATTAGTGATAAGCCAGTAGCAGAGCTCAGTGTAATTTATCTATTTTTTTATAGTCAGTTTAAATCAAAATAAATCAATGGATAAGATTCAGTCCCTGAGTATTTTCGAATTGAATCTTATTTCTTTTGCAATTCCAGATAAATTTCTGTAAATCAATCCGTTGAGCACAAGAAGTCAGCTGTCACTTTATGAATCCAGTCACTAAATGAATCCAGCTAATTTAAATATAGACCATATTTAGGGTTATGATGATTGACGATATAACGCCATGAGAAATTAATCATTGCATCTTTGCGCTGTAGAGTGTGTAGTCTTTTCTAAGTTACAAACAATTTCGTACATAACCATTTCAAATTGTATAGCTTTAGTACTTTCTTGATTCCCTCCACTGCCGATATGCAAATGTCTCAGCATATTGTTATTCAAAACTTCTGTTTTACTTCAATTTCAGTCTCTTATAGTTTCATGTGTCATGGTTAAACGTTTCTTAATATTCCAGCAGTGAGATTTCACTTAGCAACTCGTTATTTCCGAGTGTTAAGTGAGATACTACTATACTCAAGGCAATGTAAGTTACACTTCAATGAAGTAGAAAGGTTACTAGCAAAAAATGCATCGTTCGAAGTCGGTTAAGAGAGTACCTTCACGCCTATATGGGCCCCTTAAAATTTAACAAAAGATTTCAACTATCGACAAAAGTAAATTCAAAACTTTCAAATGCATTGTTCTCAAGGTACGTATCCATTGATGTTAAAAAATTTGGCCAACTTCTAGTTTCAAGCCACCATGATTTTAATAGCTATTTGAACTTTTCTAAAGACATTCAATGGTGGATTCTTGTAGAAGCAGAAGCATCCAAGCAGCCGTTTGTTCGGAGGGAGAAATATAATCCCAGGCACAGTAATTTCAACGTACAGAAATCTCGGGGTCATAAGTTTGGAATCTTCAACCCACAGGAACGTTAAAGCGCAGAAATATCGGGGGATAGAAATTTCAAAGTGTACAAATTTGAAAGCATTTGCTGCAAACTGCTTCAAACTTACATCCGCCCAAACCGGCTATTTCCGTTGAACAATTTCTTAATATCAGAGGATACGTGTATTTAATAGAAATAACTCATTAGATAATGCTCATAGATCGGCGGTAGCGTTTTCTCGTGGCGGTAACCAGCAGAGGAACCGAGACATGAGCTGGAGGTGTTACAGGTGTAACAGGAGTTACGGGTGTGGTGGGTGTGAGAGGTGTTAAAAGAGTTTCAGCCGACTGAGCTGAAGAGGGGGGCCTGAGCTACCAAATGTAGTTCTCCGTCTGTGGCGCCCGCATCACTCCAACACCGCCACCGAGTCGTCTGTAGTTCATACAACCGCACAGCTTCCACTGGTTCTGCTCGGAGTCGTACACCTCGATGGTCTTCAGATAGGCAGTACCGTCAAACCCACCCACCGCGTATAGCAGACCATTCACAACCGCTAAACCCACCTGAAATTATAAATTTTTCTTTTGGTAAACGGTGGTTATGTCATTATCGTGGATAAGATCAGATTTTTAACACGAAATGCATTATTTTTTACGATACAGAAATCGATATTAAAACTCTAAACAAATGAATATCTTTAACACATTGACTGCCGCGCGCGTTTACAATGAAACGTGATTTCCGTAGTGCGCGCTTGTATTATACAAGTATACGGAGAATTCCGATAGGGAACCATAGCATACAATTATATACCGTTGAATTCAGCAACGAATTCCCCTTCTTTTATGTCATTATAGAAATGTTGATATCACGTAAAACAAAGGTGCAATTAATATTTTTGTTATAAACAAATCATTTTTTAAACGATTTGTAAACGTATTCCTTTTCTACATAAAAACCATGAAACTTTTCCCTTTAAAATTTTTTTCTATCTACGATAGTTTACGACTTACAAAGAGAGGCTACAACTCATCAACTCGCGATTTGGATGAAACTGGGTGGAAATGGTAGAGGGTGATGCGTATAAAGATCCTGTGAAGCAATACAAATATCTACCGATTCATTTTTATAAAAAATCGACTTAAAGTTGAAACTCCGATGTCGATGAATCGAGCTCAATTTTTTTTCAGATGATTGGGTTGCATGTAAGGAACAAAAAATCCTTATGACATATTGCTCCTAAAGTAATAGTTTAACTAAAAAAAATTATTTTTGTAATTTGGCCTGGCCGCCGCCTGGCCAACCTCAGTTGGAGACATATACGCGAGAAAATTATAAGCGAGTGGTCAGCGGGGAGAAGGATATCCATCGACGCTCAGCTGAGATTTCGCCGAAATTCGCCGACAGCTGTGCCCCTCTCCCCGCTGACCGCTCGTCTATACTTTTTTCGCGT
Organism: Mimumesa dahlbomi; assembly: GCA_917499265.3. Taxonomy (NCBI): domain Eukaryota; kingdom Metazoa; phylum Arthropoda; class Insecta; order Hymenoptera; family Crabronidae; genus Mimumesa; species Mimumesa dahlbomi. The sequence goes on from OU824117.1 coordinate 1,528,785, forward strand.
ATACATGTATGCCTCCAGCTGATATTCGAACCACGCGGGCCGGAAGTCAGACCACGATATTTTGGAAGCTTGCATCTCCGAAACGGGGCTTCAAATCAAAAAAAGGTAAAGGTATTTTCGATTTCTTTTGTTATAAACAATCTCCACGTTCCCGATTGCTGCATAATTTTGGGACACCCTGTATATCGGGTGTCCCATTCCTTTGGACGCGCCCGGAACCATTCGATAGCTCAGGTAATCCTAATATAGATGTAACATTCTCAGCTTCCCATTCCAATCCATGGCCGAGTTATTAAAGAAAAACGACAGCCACTCAGAGAGCTCCGTTAGGCACGGCCGACCTATCGCGCGACTGTCGCGCGACCTGGCCTAACGGAGCCCTCTGAGTGGCTGTCGTTTTTCTTTAATAACTCGGCTACGAGTTGAGATAGGACATTGAGAATGTTACATCCCTATATTAGAATTACCTCAGCTATCACCTGGTTCCGGGTGCGTCCAAGTTAATGGGACACCCTGTATAGGACGAAAAATGCGCGGGCCCTGGGAGCACGTCGCGCGAGCAAAGCGCCGTACGCAATGTGTTAATACCCTAAAAATGAGTGGTAGTTTTCAAGAATTTGTTACGAGAGGCGACACGATTTTATTGAATTCTCGGATTTGAGTGAAGATTATAAATTTGAAATAGACGAAACGCACCAAGATATTCCACCGTCGTCTGATTCAAAAGAAATAGAAATTAATAATCGGATAGTTATGTGTTGTTCGGAATAATATATAAAACTCTTCATTCTGGCTGTACGTTCTGCACACGGCGCGAGTGTGTCCTTAGAGTAGGGATAAGGAAGCGTCGCAGATTGATTTGTCTTTTGTTTGGAAACCGTTACGTTTTCTATCCGTTATTAAATAAACATACTTTTATATTACAACAATTACAACAGGTTATAGGCCCACATTCCTAACCGTAGAAAAGTGTACTGTGAGTTTGTGTATATTGAAATAAAAAAGACAAGGATGGAGGCTACAAGTTTGAAGATCGAGAAACTGCGTGATAAAGACAATTGGTGTCAATGGCGTTTCGTTATACGCACGCTGTTGGATGAAGACGAGGACCTGTTGGATGTCTGTGAGGGCAATTTGATTGCACCACAGCCAGCTACACCAGAATATGACAGTGTTCTTAAAAAGTTCCGGAAAGCGGATGAAGCCGCTAGAAAACTAATTGTTACGACAGTTGAAAGAAAACCATTGGATCGCCTGTTAAATTACACGACGGCGCGGGAAATGTGGTCGAAAATGAACACAGTATATGACCTGAAATTTGAAGAAAATCTTTCATTAATTTAGAAGAAATTCTTTGAATTTACATGGAATATGAATGAAAGTGTTGCGCACAATTAGACAAAATTGGAACAGGTGGCGACGAAGATGAAGTGTCTAGGTGGTGAAATTCCTGACTCGATGCTGTTAACGCGTGTGCTTTCCACGTTGCCTGCCAAGTACAATCACTTCCATAGTGTCTGGGACTCGGTAGACGAGAAAAGGAAAAATCTAGAGAATCTCACTGCGAGATTGATGTCCGAAGAAATGCGGATTCACGGGCAAAATACCTTGGAGGATACAACCGTGGCATTATTTTCGAATTCTAAATCGAAACAGTTTTCTTCGAAAAATGGTAAATTCAGTGGCTCAAGTCAAAGTACGTTTACGAAGAAAAAGTCTTTTAGCTGCTTTAATTGCGGACGTGATGGGCATATGAAGAAAGATTGTCCAGGCTGTTACATTTGCGGCTCAAGGAGTCATTTAAGAAAAAATTGTCCGAAGCGGAACGGTGGATCGGAAAAACATCAGGGTACGAGTTCTACGCAGCAGTATACGTCATCAAGACAAGCGTTTGTCGGAACAAGTGAGGCCGTGGATGACGCTTGCTGGCTGATTGACTCAGGAGCATCGGAACATATGACGAACCGGAGGGATTGGTTCTGCGAATTTAGAGAAATCGAGAATCCAATGAAAGTTAGGGTTGGTAACGGTGATGTGATTTCTGCGCATGGTAAAGGGAACATAGAAGTAGAGACTTTAGTAGATGGTTAGTGGATTGAAGCTACTATGTATGACGTTTTGTATGTGCCCCATTTAAAACAGAATTTGTTTCCGCTAAAAGTAGTTGCTAAGAAGGGTGTAAATTTTTCGATTAAACAGAAGGAATAGATTATACTGAGACGTTTAGCCCGGTAGTTCGGTTTGATACGATAAGAACGTTATTGAATATTGCAGCTCGTGAAAATCTATATATTAGACAGTTTGACATTAAGACAGCTTTTATATATGGAAATTTAAATGAAAATATTAATAGATAATAAGTTTAAAGAGTTTATATGGTTTAAAGCAAGCACCGAGATGCTGGACTGAACATTTTAATAGTTTTGGATTGTTTCATCTTTTGGATTGTTTTTTCTGTGTATTGAATAAACAGTTTCAGACAACTAACATTAAAACGGTGACTAGTTTTCTTGGGATGGAAATCTCTAAGTTAAAAGATGGATCGATATTTATTAATCAGATGACATATGCTAAGAAAGTAATAGATCAGTTCAAGTTGTAATGCCAATTGTGTTTCGACTCCGATAGATCCTGGATGGGATTTAACAAATCTTGAACAGGAATGTATTGCGCCATATCGCGAAGCAGTAGGTAGTCTTATGTTTCTACAAGTAATTAGTAGGCCAGACATTGCGTTTTCGGTAAATATTGCCGCTAGAGCGTTGGAAAAGCCAAGTGAAGCTCATTGGATATTAGTTAAGCGTATTATAAGATATATTAAGGGTACTATAGATTTAGGATTACTGTATTGAAAGAATGGTAAGTTTGAGGCTTACAGTGATGCCGATTTTGCTGGCGATAAAGAAACTCGGAAATCCATAACCGGTGTTGTCTGCATGTATGCAGGTGCGGCGATCACATGGCAAAGTAAACGACAACAATGTATTTCGTTGTCTACAACAGAAGCGGAGTATGTGAGTGCTGCTTTGGCAGGAAAGGATGTGATTTGATTAAAAAAAATGTTGAGTGAGTGTGATACTGGTAATAAAGACCATACGATGTATATAGACAATATAAGTGCGATTAAACTCATAAAAAATCCGGAATTTCATCACAGAACAAAACATATAGATGTTAAATATCATTTCTTGCGTGACTTACATACAGTGAACAGGTACGTAAAATTTTAAAAAGGTTGTGCCTGGGTAGGGTAGAACATGCGTTTATGTTCACGGTACGCTCCTGACCCGAAGCGCCCCCGAAACGTCTAGCCGCTCGCTCACTGGCCCTTCCTTGAAAGTGGTGAGGCAGTGGGCGAGCGCCTCGAAAATCGGCCGAAAAGTGTACGACCTTGACATCACTGATTTAAGGCTTATATCGTGCGCGTCAAATCAACTTTCGTAGTGTACCCCCACTCCAAAACTTTGACGCTCGTTTTCTCAAAAACCAGGGCGCATTGGCAAGAACGCTCGGACACGTGTTTACTTATTTTGGCCATAGAATCACCAGTTAAAAACTCATTGAAATCCCAGAGTCCATTGCTGTAGCCTCCCCTTGTCAGCTTGCTATGTCAGCTGTTGTACAAGGACCGGCGCGGATTCTGACCGATTAACCCATAGGATGCTATGGGTTAACCGGTCAGAATCCGCGCCGGATACCTGAGAGTAGGGAAGACCAACCCACCCTGCTCAATGGGCAGCTCCCAGTGCAACGTGGTAGGAATGTTTGTACTTAAAAGAGAGCGCACGCACGTTGCAAAGGGGTTATCTTATACGCGTGCAGATGGAACGGCGCTAGCCGGTTGGACGTTGCATGTCAACGCAAACTTCATGATGGTTGCCCCGTTTAACCCTACTATTGGACGGGATTACCCAGCACTTAGGGACGTAAGACACATGTCTGAATGTTCCGATGGTGAACGGGCAACGTTAATAACTGCTTGGTTAAGGAGAAATTTTCTAATCAAAAGAGCTTAGTTAGTTGCTATGCTATAGTCATTCCCTGTGACTACACAGGATGCCCACGGAATACCATGGAAGGCTCCTTCTAGGAGGATCGAGAATGTTCTAGAATGTTCGTTCTCACGCGCTCCATGCGCTTCGTCCAGAAGTTGCTTCATTCTTATTTCGTCCACCGTCATCGACGTACGTGTTTGTGTCACTGTGCGCGGAACATCACCCACGATTAGTATAATCATATATTAGTGCATCTCATCGTCCATATCGCCAAGCAAGACCAGCTCACCGACAAATTCACCGTGCAGGATTAATATAATCTGCAGTGATGCTCATTCAAAAGTTTGCCTTGTCACTGATGAACTTTGGGATCGGAAAGGGTCAAGAAGTAACGTGTATTAAAGTATTTTATCTTGGTTCAAGATCAAACAAGTTACGAAAGAATTATCAATGTTTCCTCTGGAGAGCATTGGAATTCCAACCCCGTGACACACTTCTATCGTAGCTCTTTCCTTTAGTAAACCCGGAAAAATCGACATGCTCATTAGTGCCGGTTTAGTCTGATGCTTACCACGCGTAGGCCAGCACAACACGTCTGGGTTCGATTGTAAGCAGCTCAAGCTTGAAGCTCCATTTGTTGTTAGGCGATCCAGATAAATAAAAAGTACACGGGGGCGGTTTGATAAGTCTGGTAAAAATTGAACGATATCGCAACGCAAAAAATTTTGAAGTACATAAGCTCAAAGTGGCACTCATTTGGCTGGTAAATATCACGTTTATCTCAAAAGCGACACTTTGCTTAGATTTGGTAGACGTTTGAAACGAGCGACTTAGTAGTTCCCAGGACAACGCATCAATTCACACTTTCGCAATCGCAATATTAAAAATACACGAATTGAACTTGGAATTGATTCCGCATCCACCCTATTCTCTTAATATGGCTCTCTGTGATTTTTTCATTTTCCAACTTGAAAACATAGGTCGGTGGGAAGAGATTCTCGTGGAATGAAGGAAATATCGATGCCGCGAATGCCTACTTGCAGACTTTGACAAATCATACTTTTTTGACGGGATGAAAAATTAGAATCTCGCTGGGCTAAGTGTGTCGCCCTTGAAGGAGACTAGGTTGAAAAATAAAGGTTAACCGTTTGAGTGCGGCGAAGCGCTATCGCGCTTCGCTTGTTATATGCTAAAAATGCGGAGGAGCGCGATCGCGCTTCTCTTGTCCAGCCAAGAATGCGGAGACGCGTGACCACACCGCTGTTTGTAAAAAAGGAATTCATGGCGTTTGTGCAGCAAAACACTCATGTAATAAGTGAGAATAAAAAACATTTTTGTTAGTAAAAATTACTTGTTTTATAATAATTAAAACTATTTTTATTATTTTCCAAAAAAAAATAATTACGCATTTCATTCCGCACTTTTAGCATATACGTAAAAAAATTCTTCCGCACTCAAACGGTTAATTTAAAAAAAAATGTTTACCTGCTTTTTACCAAACTTATCAAACGACCCGTGTATATACAAATACATATGTATATCGTGATGGTAGTGATACATCCTTACTATGCGTTACGCCCTGAAGTAACGGGAACGATGCGCCTACGGTTTATTTTGCAAAGTCCCAGTTTTGCCTCCTATGAGTTTATGGTAAGGTCAATTTACTTAAGAGGAGGCTAAACGGTACTACTGTCGAAAGGTGATGATGGTGAGCGATCGTGAAGCGATCTTGGTGAGGTCAGGTTAATTAATGGTTGACCTGAATATACTGTTCTTTAATTTTGTATTTAACTACAATGACGTAGGCACATTACGCGAGTTTGTTTCACAGGCACAGATTCGTAGTTCCTCTCTTTTTACTATCCAGATGATCGGTCCAGACGGACCAGACCAGATGATCGGTCTTTAGACATTTTGGGTAGGCAATAGGTTATAATCTTTATCAGTCCTTAGCAACATTAATCATTTTTGGTTTGTCTCGGAGAAAAAACGATTCCCAGATTTAACCCTTTGGGCCGATTTCAAGTGTGCACTCGAGCAGCGTTGCTGCAGCGCCCGAGTGATTTAAAGTCCTAAATCGAGCGACGCTGCTACGGCACTATGGTGTTTTGTAACTCAATCTGTTTATTTACGATGTGCGATAAGAAGATATTCTTCTCTGAAGTACTTTTGTGGACTAGGCTCGGATGACATTGTAGCCAAATCTTAGCTCAGGACAGTTAGGCTCAGCGTAGCGTTCGCTTGAGACAGTCATATAGTGTCTAAAAAATATTTAAAAAATATTTAAGCCCTAAAATATGGAGAAAGATCAGATACGCTCGAGTTCGGACGAATTCGATTTTGCCGCTTTGGATGATGAACTTACATTGATTTCCGGCGGATTATGCCACGAAAAGAATGAATCCAGTAAAGAAGACAGTGATGCAGTAAGAGGTGTGAGACGGCGAAAAATTAGAATTATACAGAGCGACAGTGAAGTAGAGAGTGATGTTGAAAGAGAGGTTGAAAGTGAAGCTGTGGAAAGTGCAACCAGTTCAACATGGGTACTTTGCGGAGACTACGACGAAGTACTGCCAAACGTACAATTTATACCTGGCCAAAACCCCACAGCACCAAGAATAATTTCTGACGTACAACAACCAATAGATTTTTCTATACTGTTCTTCAGTAATGAGCTCGTGAAAAAAAGTATTCGTGAAACCAATAAGTATGCAAAAAGAAAATTAGAAGGGAAGACGCTGTCTGCAGCTTTGATATGGCGAAGCTGGCGTGATGTCACCAACAAAGAGTTCTGGGCATTTCTTGCTGTCGTTATCAATATGGGGACAATGACGTTGGCCAATTTGCAAGAATATTGGTCGAAGAATGTCGTTAGTCATATTTTTTTCTATTAGGATACATTTACAAAAGACAGATTTAGTCAAATATTTTGGATGCTTCATCTGGAAACTGCGTCTACAACGCGTAATCTGCTTTTTGAACTATCTAAACTCAAAGTTTTTGGATTATTTTATCCCGAGCGAGCACATATGTGTGGGGAAGAAGAATTCAAGATCCTGTTTCAGGATCTTGCTGAAGCAAGATACAATCCAGCAGATCAGGATAGCCCGGCCTCTGATGTATTAGAAGAAGAGATCAGCTCTGTATGGAGCATAAAAGAGTGGGTACGAGAGTCCCCAGATCCTGTTACATCATTGAGGAACCAGCCAAACAGGGCTAAAGATTCAGCAACGCCAGATAGCCTCCCCTGGAGGAAAAGAGCTGGAGAAGGATCATCGCGGTACAACAGCAGAAGGAATGGACAGCAAAAGGAATCCCAGGACAGCGCACCAAGCCGGAGACCATTTAGCCCAAGAAGAACGCCGCTCGCGGATAGGACAGTGGTCATTATTAAGAAGGATCACCCAAAATCTACTTTCACAGAAAACATAAAGGAAGCCATACTAGACACGATAGCAGATAAAATCCTAGAAGACGTCAAGGCAGGCAAACGCGGCTTATACAGGGTGTCCCAGCTAACGTGCACGTCCCTGAACCAGGTGATAGCTGAGGTAATTCTAATATAGGAAACTGACATTCGTAATGCCGTATCATAATTTATGGCCGAGTTATTAACGAAAAACGATAGCCAATCGGAGGGCTTCGTTGGGTGCGGCGGCGCGACAGTAGAAGGTCTGCACCAGTAGGGTACTGCGCTAGTAGGAACTGTCGCGCCGCTGGGCCCAACGGAGCCCTATGATTCGCTATCGTTTTTCGTTAATAACTCGGTCACAAATTAAGATACGACATTACCAATGTCACTTCCCTATATTAGAATTACCTCAGCTATCACCTGGTTCAGGGACGTGCACGTTAGCTGGGACACCCTGTAGATAGAGAGATCCTATCTAAAAAATGGGGGATTAATCATAGTAGGAAGGAACGCCATCACGGTAGCTTGGCTGAATTCTACCATAGACTGCTTGATAGAAACTGAAGGTCATAAAGATCTAAAAAAGGGAGGTCTCAGTAATCTGAGATTTAAGATCCCATGTACGTTAAGATCTTTCGAAGCAAAATCCAACTTCTCCACAATAAAAAAATGGTGTAGCTCTAGCTACCCAGAGCTTTTAGCAGAAGAATGGGAACTAAAAGAAGAGGTGGAAGACATCAGGAAACGAGTCTACAGAATGAAAATTCTAATCCCTAGGCAAGACCACCGATACATAAAAATTAGAGATTATAAATTATCATGCAGAACGTTTACAATTAAGTTTAATTTTAAGTCATAAGTAGTTAATAACTAGTAGGTTAACGTAATCTTTACAATAATAATATAAACTACAAAATTAATCAAATATACCTATACCCATTCAAAATATATATAAACATAAAATAATGTAAAAAAGTACAAACAAAGTACAAATAAATACTTCATTATAACCAAATGCAATATCCCCAAAAAACTACTTTAAACCAAAAAAAAGTCCCTAACATCCGATTCTCTCAACCTGGTATAAATAAATACCCACCTCCCACCACGTAATCTCAAATAATTTTATAATAAACCATCTCTCTTAATTAATAATAACATATAAGCCAATGGCTCCTATTCTATAAATATCATGTCATTCACCTAATCCAAGAAGTGCTTGACATCACGCTCGGCACAACGGAAATAGCTAAAAGAATAAAAAACTGGAGAATATCAACGGCAAACTCCATGTCAGACCATAAATACATACTGTTTGATATAAAAGAAGCAGACGCAAAAGCTCACACTCAAGTACAAAATATAAAACACACCGATTGGTCGAGGTACAAAGAAATCCTCGAAAACGAGTTGAAAAAATTCCCTAACAAATACGGGAACGAAATAGAAATTAATGCAGCAATAGACTGCATAAATCATGCGATCAAAACAGCACTAGATCAAAGCTGCGAAACCACGGATCTTGCCAGACGCAGGAAGGCACCTTGGTGGAATAAAGCAATAGATAAACACCTAAACATCAACGAGAAGCTAAGAAGAAAAGCCAAACAGACTGGCAGAAGCAACGATATAAATAAATTCAAATCCAACAGACATGAATTAAGAAAGAAAATACTTAAAGCAAAAAGAGAATCATGGAAGAAATTCTGTAAAGATATTTCAACCATCCCGGAATCCGTGAGATTGAACAAATTCTCGCGAAAAACCAACAGGAATTCCTCGGGGCCTTGCGAAACAACCAAGGTGAATACACTACAAACAACGAACAAATCCTCGACATGCTGACAGAGGAACACTTTCCAGGCTTCTACAGAAGCACAGGAAACGCTCCTCCTAGCGGTACACAAAATAAAACCAGCAGAGGTGGTCACCACCGAAAGATTAACATGGGCAATCAAGTCCTTCAGCCCGCAAAAGGCAGCTGGCCCAGATGATATAACGCCGATACTCCTACAAAAAGGAATCGACAGCCTAAAAGGTCCTTTAACTAAGGTCCTTCGAGCCTGCTTAGCTCTCAACATCATCCCATCCAAATGGATGGAAACAAAAGTGATTTTCCTTCCCAAACCAGGGAAGTGCAATTATGAAACCCCAAAGTCCTTCAGACCGATCAGTCTAACATCCTTCATGTTAAAAACCATGGAGAGACTGATCGACAGAAGAATAAAAGAAAAATATCTAGCGAACAAACCGCTAAATAAAAATTAATTTGCATTTAGAGCAGGCTATTCAGTTGAAGCTGCCCTACACAACCTCACTAGAAAAATAGAGGAGGCTATCCTCTCACAAAAATACGCCATGGGATGCTTCCTGGATATAGAAGGAGCATTTAATACAACACCAATTCATACAATAATGAATGGCATGAAAAACTTCCAAATACCCACAACGATATGTAGATGGATCTATAAGATGCTAAATAACCGTCATATAAAGGCGTCAAGGGGCAACACAACAACTTTAGGCACAGCTCCGAAAGGATGCCCCCAAGGGGGAATTCTATCACCATTATTATGGTGTATTGCCGTAGACTCCCTGATAGAAACCCTGCAAGACTGCGAGGTACAGATTCAAGTCTATGCTGACGATATCTCCATACTAGCGTGTGGAGCCTTCCTACACGAGGAGAAAAACAAAATGCAATCAGACATAGACATAGTGCAAGAATGGTGTGACGACACCGCTCTATCGGTTAACCCGGACAAAACTGAAGTGATGGTCTTCCCGAGAAAACGGAAGCCAGAAATAGTACATAAATTAAAAATGTACAACAAAGAAATCGATTACAAACAAGTAATCAGATACCTGGGACTGCAATTCACCCCGGAACTAAGGTGGAACAAACACGTTATAAATCAAACTGCCAAAGCAGGCAACTACCTAGCTGTACTATGTAGAGTTGTGGGACCAACATGGGGACTAGAACCCAGAATTATAAAATGGATGTATGATGTAATTGTACAACCACGTATCCTCTTTGGAGCTGTCATATGGTGGCAAACAGCTCATCTATCCAAAGTGAAATCAAAACTAAGCTCCATCCAAAATAGAGCCCTTAGAAAAATATTAGAAGCTATACGTACAATGCCTACCAAAGGTATGGAGGTCCTTCTAAACGAGGCACCCCTGCACATTAAAGCTACAGAAGTAGCAATTAGAACAGCCCACAGAATCAACACCTGGGGACTGTGGGTTGAATCAAAGAACCCAAAATCACACGCGAATGTATTACAATTTGCAGGACCAATTCTGGAGGACACACAATATATACCCTCCGACAGCATGACGGCCAGACATGAATTTGGCAAAAAATTCAACTGTCTACATGCCACTAGAGAAGACTGGGCAAATAATAAATTGCCCTCTAGAGACTTCGACCAGGTATGGTATACTGATGGCTCAGTTACAGGAACAGGAGTGGGCGCCTCATGGACCACTGAAGATGGTAGTAATTCAGAATACGTCACTCTATGGGGAGGTCCTACCATCTTCCAGGCGAAAATAACAGCCATCACTGGTTGCGTGGAGGGTCCTACAAACAGGAACACCAGCCAGAAGAAAATTTTCATATGCTCTGACAGTCAATCCGTCCTAACAGCAATAGAAGGACCGGTATTCACATCTAAACTAGCACATAATTGCCATAATAAAATAAATAAACTTGCTTTCAGAGGCAACAAGATCACCCTGACATGGGTACCTGGACACAGAGGCATGAAAGGGAACGAATTGGCAGACACACTGGCCAAACAAGGTGCCAGTAACACGTATATCGGCCCACAAGCGACAACGGGTCTAGCACTAGCAACCTTCAAAAGGTTACTCAGAAAAAGGAGTACAGCAGTACTTGAAGAAGCTTGGGCAGACGAACCCGAATGTAAACAAGCTAAAATTATGCTGGGCATGAAAATCAACATCTCCAGAACAAACAGTTTAATAAAATACGAAAAAGACCAAGTAAAAAAATTGGCCACTATATTAACAGGTCATGGTCACCTGGGCAACATGCTCTTCCACATGGGGCAAGTAAGCTCTCCGTTCTGCACACACTGCAAACAGGAAGACATCAAAGAAAATGCCACACATATAATAGGAAATTGCGAAGCATTCCTAATAACCAGAAATCAAACTCTGGGCAGTCACATTATACCAGAAGATGAACTACATAATCTTGAAATTAGTTCAATATGGAACTTCCTCCGGAAAGCAAAACCATTCCGAGAACTACAACAAGCAGACAGATGAGCAACATCAATCAAACACATCACAAGGATGTGAACATCAACCGTCTCAGACAAGTCGTTAATTCACCCATCAAAAGTTTGATGTAAACCAAAATCACTAATGAGCAAGAATAACAACCGATTCTCTCATTTGACGTTGAATAATAACCACATAACCTCCTTCAACCCGGCATGACAATCGGCCGTTACTACAAACAACAATAAACCATAAATAAGCCTGGGATATGTGTATACCTAAAACATAACCCAGTGGCCCAAAATGATACAAACCATTTAAAAACTAAAGTACTATAGAAAATATATTGTTGTTGTTTTCTCTGATATGGGAATTCGAGTAAGAGGGATTCGGTTGAGGTACATAAACTTTATTAGCAAAACTATGAATAAAAATCGTACTTGGCATTGATTCTCGTGTGAATCGTTGCCCGTCTTTACAGCGACTGACTCGCACTTCGAGCGTCGCGAATCTCGATTCGGTTGCGTTTATAAAACAAAACTAAATCTATCGTCGCAGTTCGATACTCTCATACACACAGAAATACATACATTCATAACCCATACTATGCATACGACATTCTCACGCACTGAACACACAGTCACTTCACGAGCAAAGAAATTTCACGCCCTACACTACTTAACCTAAATGTTAGACCTAATCAAAAACAACATGACCTCAGTAAAAACAGAGGATGACACAATACGCGTCCATAAACCAAAACACAATAAGTATAAAATGACAACCTCAGCGACAACCTACCCCTCTATTCCCAGAGAATAATACTGCCAGGTACGGAAAGGAGTAAACGGAACATAAACATTATGTCTCACTCCGAATCGATCATCAGTAAGGACCTCTTGATCCGTCTAAATCTGTCTAGAACCAGTAAGAAAACATCACTGCAAACCAGTGGATATTACGTTGTAAAGACACGTCTGTAATTACACCACTCCTCTCAACATAAAGAGTAAAACCACGATCGACAATCACGCTGGCTGCCGATACTCCAACCGGCCCCGGGATCTGTCACCTCTTTGGGATGTTTACTCCTGTTTGTTATCGGCCCTTCCAATTTTGACAGTACTAAATCAAACCTCGGCTATATGTAGGGTGGGGGTAACAGGTTCAGCAGCGAGTATAAGGGGGGGGGGGACCTCACCAATTTGTCAACCGCGCTAGAAGCCTGAACAGGTATTAGGTGCGCAACGAAGTTCCCGCTGTTTGTCAATAGATGGCTTCAGAAACAAATGCCGGGCGATTTTGACATAACCAAAACCTTATTAACCAAGCTTAAGCATATGGTAAACAAACTGATTTAACATATTAGTGATTTTGTTTTGGCTTCATATACTTTTGGTTGTGTGAACATGTCTGATTTTGTGCCAAATAATCGTCGTTTGCGGGAAGTCTTGATTTTCTTCTTTCAATCGAAGAAAACGGCGGCTGAAACGCATCGAGTGCTGAAAAAAATTTACGGAGATGCTGCTCTAAGTGAGACAACGTGCCGGGATTGGTTCCGTCGCTTCAAAGACGGTGATTTCAATGTTGACGACCGTCCGCGTGAAGGAAGGCCAAAAACCTTTGAAGACGCTGAATTGGAGGTATTGCTCGATGAAGATCCGTGCCAAACGCAAGAAGAGCTTTCTTCAGCATTAGGAGTTACCCACCAAGCCATTTCCAAGCGACTCCATGCGTTGGGAATGATATAGAAACAGGGAACTTGGGTTCCTTACGAATTGAAACCAAGGGACGTTGAACGTCGTTCATTCGCCTGTGAACAACTGCTTCAGCGGCAAAAAAGGAAGGGTTTTCTTCATCGAATCGTGACGGGTGATGAAAAATGGATTCATTATAGCAACCCAAAGAAAAGAAAGTCATGGGGATTGCCTGGTCATGCTTCTACGTCGTCGCCTCGGCCGAATATTCACGCTGCGAAGGTTATGCTGTGTATTTGGTGGGACCAGGTCGGTACTATTTATTATGAGCTGTTGAAACCGAGTGAAGCAATTACTGGGGAACGGTATCAACTTCAACCGATGCGATTGAGCCAAGCACTGCGCGAAAAACGGCCACAATACGAGCAGAGGCATGATAAGGTGATCCTACAGCATGACAACGCTCGGCCTCACGTTGCTAAAGCCGTTAAAACGTATCTGGAAACACTCAAATGGGACGTCCTACCTCACCCACCGTATACCCCAGATATTGCGCCGTCTGATTATTATTTGTTCCGGTCGATGGCATATGGTCTGGCTCATCAGCACTTCCACTCACATGAAGATATCAAAAAATGGCTTGATTCGTGGATAGCCGCAAAAGATGAAGACTTTTACCGTAAGGGTATCCGAGCTCTACCAGAAAGATGGGAAAAAGTTGTAACTAATAATGGAGAATACTTTGAATGATTCATTTGTTACCATTTTTTCACAATAAAGTTGCACCTTCATCAAAAAAACAGCGGGAACTTAGTTGCGCGCCTAATAAATTAGAATCATATAGGTCGAGTCTCGTTTAACTGGGCACTAGGGAAGGGGGGGTAGGGTTTGCTTCTCAGTAAACAATCTCCCAATAGAACAGGCAGGAACAAAGTGACTCCCAAAGAGTTCCCCGCCACAGGCGGCTATCTGAATAACCACAACACCGAACTGCCCAACGTAAACCAAGGCCTTCGGCCACCAGCTAACAAAGTAGGGAGCATGGCAGTTCGGAGGTTATGCAGAGTCCTGTCCATGTTCGTAGGTGAAACAAAGTGGTTCGAATCAGCGCTATGTACCACTTGCAGTAACCGAAAGTCTTAAAGCAAAACTTAAGGTCAGCAAAGCCTGCAGTGTGTATGTACTTACACAAGGCCTCGGTGGGGGGAACCGTTTCCCCACCCCGCCTAAAAAACCAACCTACTACTACTACTACTACTACTACTACTACTACTACTACATATGTGTGGGCGAGTCAACTATAAAATTCAAGGGTCGAATTTCGTTCATCACATACAATCCGAAGAAACCGACAAAGTGGGGTATTAGAGTTTATACTCTAACTGAATCAAAGACTGGCTACATTTGCTGCATTTTGCCATACTATGGATCACTCACCACATAGCGTTTGGTCAGACCCGATTTACCAGTTTCATCAAGAATACCAATACACCTATACCAAATGTTGTTAGATAAAATTCCAAGTGCTCAGGGGCACCATATGTACACGGACCGCTACTATACCAGTTACGTCTAAGCTCAATAACTAGCCAAATTGAAATGCAGTCTTACCGGAACAATTTTAACGAACAAAAAAGAATTGCCCAAGGAATTAAAAAAGCCAAAATTTTCGACAAAATCAACGGTCCGTATCGACGGGGCAACACTTTACTTTTAGGGTGGAAAGATAAGAGAGTTGTCACTTCTTTGACTACGAGGGGTGACACAGGAATGACGACGGTCAAAAGAATTACACGATGTGGTGTGGATATGATGGTCAAGAAACCCAATATTGTATTGAACTATATAAAATATATGGATGGTGTTGACCGGGCGGACCAGTATGCATGAACCTATTGTTTTCTGCGAATATCGCTTAAGGGGCCTCACCACCTCGAGCTCGAGTCGTGTGTGACTTCAGCGACGGGAACGGAAGAAATATGAACTACAGGGACTGTAGGGGAAGACAGTCTCCACGCCGTACCTAGACAAAGTTGTGTGTATCCGTGTAGTCGAGCATTCCCCTCTCACGGTCAGTTGGGACTTGAGGGATCGAGATGTAACCTTTTTCACGTTTCGTACGGTTCGTCGTGTCAAAAGTAATTCGGGGGTTGCAATGTTAGCTGCGGCGCGCGAAATGTACGACGCACCGAATTTTCAAAATTGTCATAACCTTTTGACTTATGGTGTTACAAAATTTGACACATTTAATTTTGAAACATGATACCAATAAAAATAATAAAAATAATTATAAAAGTTGTGAACATAATTGTAAACAATATTGTTGTTCAATCTTGCCCTCCTAAAATTATATAAAAAACTGATTCAAATTATTTCAGTGCTGATTTCTGTATAGTATGCATAGTATCTTCTGTAAACATATTGTATGCAGAATATATGGATTGTTATATAATATTTTTAGCGTAAACAAGTATTCAGAAACAATACTAGATAGCAGGAATTTACAAGCTATTGACATTATTTGCCAAAACTTTTTTCCTCGACCGTATACATCATCGGTTGTTACCGATGACTAGAGCGGTGCGGTCAAGGTAGTTTATGATACGTCAATTATTACGGGGAACCTATTTCCTGCGAAGAATACATTGCAAACCTTTCACGGCATTCGGTCACCCCTGGTTGAATTTGTCGAATTGCTACCTTACTTTCTCCACCCGGAACATTGCACGGATTTAGCTCACATATATCGTAGCGTACGCATTTTTCATCCGATTTTAATAAACTTAGGACCATTTTAAAGATAACGAATGAATGCACGAGATGATATAATAGTTTATCAAAATTCGGTTTCTTTCTATACGAAAAAATGTTTTGAAATTTGACTAATTAGCCCGACTGCAGGTTACCAGTCGCATGGAAAATGCCTTACTTTCTCAACCCGGAACATTGCAAGAGTTTAGTTCATATATCATATCTTACGCATTTTTCATCCGATTTTAATAAACCTGGGGTCATTTTAAAGATAAAGGATGAATACACGAGGTGATAGAACAGATTTTCGAAATTCGGTTTCTTTCTATACGAAAAAATGTTTTGAAAATCAGTAATTTTCTCGGTTCATTTTCATATAGAAAGAAACCGAATTTCGAAAATCTGTTCTATCATCTCGTGCATTCATCCTTTATCTTTAAAATGATCCCAAGTTTATTAAAATCGGATGAAAAATGCGAACGCTACAATATATGAGCTAAACCCTTGCAATGCCGCTGGTGGTGAGGCCCCTTAAATGGTGGCGTAAGCTTTTTTTGGGGGGCTGGGGGATGGAAATTTCCCTGGTCAATTCATACCTTTTGTCTAAACTAGAAAAGACCAAAAGAGGGGAAAAGCCACTGAGCCATTTGCAACTTGTGAAAACACTTGTCGAACAATTGAGAGGGTCATATCGCCAGCAACGAGAGCAAGTGTCTACGTCGCATTCCGATGAAGTCCGACCGGAAGCTTCACGTAATACTAAAAGGGTCAAAAAGGGACTGCAAGGTTTGCTCTGACCGTAACACGCCTGGAGGTAGGCGGGAAATTTCGTATTACTGTGAATCGTGTCCTGATAAACCTAGGATGCATCTTGGCTATTGTTTCACTAAATATCACACCAAAACTAATCACAGAGTGTAATACTTATCACAGTTTGTTGTTTTCGACATATAAATGAATAAACTGGTGAAATTTTATTATTTGTATACGCTTGTTTGTTCATAAATGTTTTTAAAGTACCTGTAAAATGTTTACCTAATTTGGCCGAAATCGTCTCGAGTTGCTGGTTCGCGCAAGCGAAAAAGGCCTCGAGTGCAAAGGGTTAACCCTTTGCGCTCGTATGTCTACTCTCAGCCACCAAAGCTTTTTTACCGTTCCGGTCGTATGTCTGCTCTCAGCCACCACCGCAAGGAACCATACTAATCTTATACTTTAAGCAACCATATATGAGTTTACACTTTTTCCAAGCGTACATAAATGTCTAAAGAAACTGTTCGTGAACCAATACTATGCTCCTAGCAATTAGAAATAACGAAACCCATTATAACCAAAGCTGTCATCTATCGCCCCATGCAAGACGCGCGCCGTCGCGAGTCAGTCGCCTCTTGTGCCTAAAGAACTCGACAAGGTTCGAAGATATTTTGAAATACATACAAATACTATTTTATATTATATCCAGCGACAGTGACGTAGAAGAAAATTATGAACAGGAGAATAGTAATATAAACGAATTTACTGTTTGAAGCGACGTTACACACAGAGATCAGCCACAATCCAAAATTAATTTTTCGACGGGATCTAAGATTGTTGGACCTAATCTGACTGGTCATTGCACCGAACCTATCGACTTTTTCAAACTGTTTTTCACGGATATACTACTCGAAACAATTGTGCTAGAGACAAATAAATATAACCACAATGAAATGGAGCAGCAGAACTTATCTGATCGATCAACATGGCATAAGTGGACCGATGTGACGAAAGAGGAGTTAACAGCTTTTTTGGGTGTAATCTTCAACATGGGTACTATACCAGTTCCTGATATACAGTATTATTGGACTAAGGAACATGCTGGGAACATACCACTTTTTAGAAATGTATTTCGAAGAGAAAGATTTTTCCAAATATTTTGGATGCTACATTTGAATGAAAATGTTGTCAGAAATACAAATGTAGCGACAACAATTCAAAAAGTCAGCAATTTTATAGATTATATTGAAGGTAAATTCCAACAACATTTTACACTGGATAAGGAAATAGTAATCGATTAATCTATCGTCAAATTTAAGGGCAAAATTAGTTTTATAACATATAATCCTAAAAAGTCCACTAAATGGGGAATCCGGATTTATGTATTATCAGACGCACGTACGGGATATATACAGGGTGTCCCAGCTAACGTGCAGGTCCCTGAACCAGGTGATAGCTGAGGTAATTCTAATATAGGGAAGTGACATTCGTAATGTCGTACCTTAATTTGTGGCCGAATTATTAACGAAAAACGATAGCCAATCAGAGAGCTCCGTTAGGCCCAGCCACGCGACTGTTTCTACTGGTACGGTACCATATTGGCGCAGAACTTCTACTGTCGCGCGACGGGGCCTAACGGAGCCCTCTGAGTGGCTATCGTTTTTCGTTAATAACTCGGTCACGAATTGAGATACGACATTACGAATGTCACTTCCCTATATTAGAATTACCTCAGCTATCACCTGGTTCAGGGACTTGCACGTTAGCTGGGACACCCTGTATATGCTACACTTCCCTACTACGGAAACGCTACTACAGACCGTCTCATCCGTCCGGACCACCCGGTCAGTTCAAGGACTGTTTTACAATTATATTACAAGCTCCTGACCGCAGTTCCAGAAGCGAGAGGATATCATATTTGCACAGACAGATATTTCACAAGAATCCCATTAGCGCCGGAGCTTCTAAAACTAAGATGTTATTTAACTGGTACACTTAGTACAAATAGAAAATATGTACCAACTGTGATAAAAAAATCCAGCTGTAACCAAAACTAATACCCTTGCTGCCTGCCGATTGGGCGATATTCTGTTATTGGCATGGGAAGACAAAAGAATAGTCACCATACTAAGCAGCTACGATACCTCGGGCACAACAGTTATAGAAAGAAGGATGAAAGCAGGTGGCACCATGAGAATTAGTAAACCGAACGTGATTATAAACTACAATATGAATATGGGAGGTATCGATAAAGCTGACCAATTAACAAGTTTGTATTGTTTTCTGAGAAAATCGTGCAAATGGTGGAGAAAGATTTTTTTCTGGGGATTAGAGATCTGTGCAATAAATAATTATATCTTATATAAGGAGACAGTTATATAAGATATAACTTATATTCTCTTATATAAGAGAGAAAACAGGACACCCATGACACATTTTATGTTTGTCCGAAGACTAGTGGAACAACTCGTAGGTGATTTTCGTTGTGGAGCATCTTCAAAACCAGGGAGGCCATAGACTTCAGATAAAGAAGAAAGACTTAATGGAAAACTACATATATTGCGGCACTGGGAAAATGTAAAAAGTAAAGATTGTGCTGTATGTTCAAACAGAAAAATTAAGGGCGGAAGACACCAAACTAATTATTTTTGCGATACATGTAGTCGAAAACCAGGACTGCATGTTGGAGACTGTTTTGAAAGATACCATACGAAAGAGAATTATAAAACATAATTTTTATATAGAAATATTATATTAAAACACATTGTTTTGTAAACATATGTTCCAAGTTCACAAAAGAATTAATAAATCTTGTTTATCCTTCATAACCTTACATATGATGTATCACTGCTCTTTCCGCGGAAATTAATTCCGACCAGTACGAGCTATGTCCAAATTTAATACGAGCGTAAAGGGTTAATCGCTTGGCTGGTTCCAGAGGGGAACCCCCCCCCCCCCGGGTGGTGGGGATGAAGACGTGCGTTTGTCGCGTTATTCACGAACGAACAACTATCGCGAATTTACTGTATTATGCTGTGACGCAATCATTTAAGGCTTATGTCGCGCGCGCCAAATGAACATGCGTACTATACCCCCCACTCCAAAACTTTGACGTTCGATTTCTCAAAAACCAGGGCGCATTGGCAAGAACGCTCGAACACGTGTTTACTTATTTTGGCCATAGAATCACCAGTTAAAAGCTCATTGAAATCCCAGAGTCCATTGCTGTAGCCTCCCCTTGTAAGCAGTGTTTGGTCATGTTCAAACGTAATAAACCAGAATGTTTGCGTCGATATGTGACAATGGATGAAACATGGATCCATCACTTCACTCCAGAATCAAAACGATCGTCGTCTGAGTGGACAGCAACCGGTGAACCTCGTCCAAAGCGCCCGAAAGCACAACAGCTGGAAAGGTTATGGCCTCAGTATTTTGGGTAAGCAAGGTATAATATTCATCGACTACCTTGAGAAGGGAAATACCATCAACAGTGAATATTTTATAGCGTTATTGGAGCGTTTGGAGGCCCAAATTGCAAAAAAAACGACCGCATCAAAGAAAAAAATTTTATTTAATCAAGACAGCGCACCGTGTCACAAGTCAAAAAAACAATGGCAAAACTCCAGATTTGGCTCCCAGCGACTACTGGCTATTCGCAGATCTCAAAAAAATGCTCGGCGGTAAGAAATTTCGGTCGAATGAAGAGGTTATCAGTGAAACTGAGGCCTATTTTGAGGCAAAAGATAAATCGTTCTTCAAGAATGGTATTGAAATGTTAAAGCGGCGCTGGAATGATTGTGTTGCTCTTGATGGAGATTATGTTGATGAATAAAGTCAATTTTTAATGATGGAACCGTTTTTTCTTTGTTAGGCCCGGAACTTTTCAACCCATGTGTTATGTATAGTATATTCTGTAAACTTATATGCAGAATACATGGATTGTTATATAATATTTTATAGCGTCAACAAGTATTCAGAAACAGTACTTGATAGCAGCAATTTGCAAGCTATTGACATTATTTGCCAAAAACTTTTTTCCACGATCGTATACATCATTGGTAGTTACCAATGACTAGATCGGTGCGGTCAAGGTAGTTTATGATACGTCAATTATGACCGGGAACCTATTTCCTACGAAGAATACATTGCAAACCCTTTCACGCCATCCTGTCACCCCTGATTGAATTTGTCGAATTTCTGCCTGATTTTCACCACCCAGAGCATTGCAAGAGTTTAGCTCATGCATGATATCATGCGCATTTTTCATTCGATTTTAATAAACTTGGGATCATTTTAAAGATAAAGGATGAATGCACGAGATAATAGAAACGTTTTTCGAAAAACGGTTTCTTTCTATACGAAAAAATGCCTTGAACATCAGTAATTTTCTCGGTTGATTTTCACTGATAAGGAAACCGGTTTTCGAAAAACTGTTCTATCATCTCGTGTATTCATCCTGTATCTTTAAAATGGTCCCAATTTTATTAAAATCGGATGAAAAATGCGTACGCTACGATATATGAGCTAAACCCTTGCAATGTTCCTGGTGGTGAGGCCCCTTAACTACACCATTCTTGTGTTATCCATTCTTAAAAAACTGAGAAATTTCATTAATATGGATCCATTAAATATTTTTGACAGTACAGTAAATTCAAATCACTGAAATTCCTTGCTAAATCATTCTTGAATAGGAAAGAAATTGCAAAATATTTATTTATGTTTGATGGTATAGGCAGAGTTTATAGTATAGAGCAGGGGTCGGCAACCTGCGGCTCGCGAGCCACATGCGGCTCTTTGGATGTGAAGCTGCGGCTCTTCAGTTCCATACGCAAATATTAGATGCATGGAATAGTCTTCCAGATTGCTACAGTGAGGTGAAGAAGTTGGCATTTGGAGTGCTGACTATTTTCGGATCGACATATTCGTGCGAGCAAGTGTTCTCTTGCATGAATATAATTAAAAGTAAAGTAAGAAGCCAATTAACAAATGAAAATTTAGAGTCGTGTTTGAAACTTAAAACAACTAGTTATGAGCCAAATGTATCCAAACTATCTAAAACGATGCAAAGCCAACGCTCACATTGAATTTGTTTGCCAAATGTATGTTATTGTTTTTTTTTTTTTTTTTTAAGTACAAGTTACATTGTTTAGTAAAGTTTAAATTTTCTATGTTATATTATATATATTATCTAATTTGTTTTGAAAAACACTACTTATATATGAATAAATAGATATTTTTTCTTCTGAAACTTTAAATTTAACTTTAAAATGTTGTAAATTGTAATTTTTGACACTTCCGACTCAAAAGGTTGCTGACCCCTGGTATAGAGTGTTAAGCATGTTTGTATTTCGAAAGATCTGTTACTTTTTAGTCCATAGAATTATTATTTTACTTTCCTATCTAGAACTGTCTTTTGAAAGTATCGAACTATGAATTTCTAAAAAGGTCTACATAAATAATGATCGCGTAGGTTTTGCATTGATTGCAAATATTGTTTATTCAATGTTAACTACTGCCATACTTGAATGAGTGTTCAAAAATCTCGTAAAACCATAATAATTAAAATCATCTAAGTCAGGGGTCGGCAACCTGCGGCTCGCGAGCCACATGCGGCTCTTTGGATGTGAAGCTGCGCCTCTTCAGTTCCATACGCAAAATCTAAAACGATGCAAAGCCAACGCTCACATTGAATTTGTTTGCCAAATGTATGTTATTGTTTTTTTTATTTTAAGTACAAGTTACATTGTTTAGTAAAGTTTAAATTTTTTATGTTATATTATATATATTATCTAATTTGTTTTGAAAAACACTACTTATATATGAATAAATAGATACTTTTTCTTCTGAATAAATAGATTAGTTTTTTTATCAAAAACCTTTATTTATGCGAGTACTATTTATTGTTGGGAAGAAAAAATTTGGTGGCTCTTTAAAAACTTTGAAATTTTGTAAATTGTAATTTTTGACTCTTCCGACTCAAAAGGTTGCCGACCCCTGATCTAAGTGGATGAATAATTATGCTTCTGGTTTAATTGCTTCATATTAATAAATTATCCATATTCGTCCATTACACATCGAAATTGTTCAGAAAATAAAATTCTAACAATTCTTTATAATTCCGTGATGGACATCTAATTGTAGGAATAGATGAACAGTATTTATCGCTAAACATATCAAAAGCAGGTGCCTATTGAACGAGTTACTGTCAGTGTAGATAAGCCGTAGCTACGGCACTGGCGCATGTTGCCGACAGATGTGTTCCCGACCTGTCAGAATGAGCAACTGCTCCGACATTATTTCTGAATGGATACCTCTTCAGAAATGTCTGCAGAATTGGGTACTATGTAACAAATTTCTACGAGATAAACAGTTCTTGTAAAAATGCAAAAGTATCGCATATAAAAAACATACATCGGCCCTTTTTCGAATTTGATGGCCATTTGCAACTATTCAAAACTATATGTATAACTTAATAAAAGTATATGTATATACTTATATTCGGATAGTTTTCCTGTATCTTTTAAGACGAAATTAAACTCCCTAGTATTTTTGGTTGCCACGTGATACTTAATTTTTGCGACAATGGACCGCTTTTGGAACAACTCCTCATATTTCTCAAAAACCATAAAGGAATTTATGAACGAAAAGTGCTTCTTTTTTTGTGTTCATTTCCCTACGATACATATTTTATCAATGGAAAACCCGAATGAAGAATATTCTAAAAGAAAAAAAAACACAAAGGCACAACCATAAATAAACAGGTGGACCGGAGAAATACAAGACGAAATTTGCACTACTTTCAGGGTAAAAAGATATTCAGTTCTTTATAAACTTTCAGTAAAACGATATTATCATGACTTTGTAGGGAAAAAATCTGTTGTGAAAGAGAAACACAACTAATTCAGCAGGCAAAATGTCGTGAGACACTCAAACTCTTACGTAGTTTCATAACTCACCCCACTTCTTCTGGATGTCATGGCGACGATTGGGCTCCAGGAATTAGTGTGAGGATTATACCTCTCCGCACTAGACAGCTCCATGCAATCGTCCCTACCACCGACAGCATAGATGAGATTGTTGAAAACCGCACATCCGAGGTGTTTCCGCCTGGTGGACATTGGCGAAACCTGTGACCACTTGTTCTGCCGTGGATCGTACCGCTCTACGGTGTTTAGTGGTGACTGACCGTCTGAGCCCCCGATGGCATACAAATAGCCGCCCAACACAGCCACTGCCACGCCCAGCCGACGTGTCGTCATTGGAGACACCTTCGACCATTTGTTTTCTTTCGGATCGTACCTATACCGAGCGTACAACCAATCAATCATTTGCTATCGATAGTTAAATCTGTATCTTAATTTGGAAAACAAATTTCTCATTCTGATTAAATGAAGAAGAAAGAAGGGCAAAATCCGCACGGCTCATACTATACGAAATTAATCACTTATTGCAGTAACATCTAGGAACAATTTAAAAGTCACGGAACCAACTTTCTATTTTCGAAATTTTGAACATTTCCAAAGTTGTTCAACAGCCGTTCCATGTTTTGCAACTTGTGAGAAATGGATTTTTTCCAAAATTAATGTCCCTAAAAAGGTAGAGCATAGCAGTTAGAATCTTTTTTATAATGTGTTACGTAAAAGGTAAGTTGTGTAAAAGATAACTTGTGTAATCGATAACCTGTCTAATAGTTGACAGGTAATCAGGAATCAGTTTGCGACGCACACTACATCGGTTACTGTTTCTAAATGTATATTTCCATCGGTAGATCGTTTGAACCATTACTTCATTATTTGCAAGACATATTATGTTTGATGTACAGGAACAGTACGTTTTTATGTTTACTCGAATAATTTGGTATATTAAGTTTCTGAACTAATACCGCGATGAAAAATAATTTAAAGTCCTGGACATATCTTTCTAATTAACAGTTATACCACTTAGGTATGCTCAATACATGTAGGAAGCCAATCAAAGCACGAATAAGCACGGGCGAGAACTTAAAAGGACAGTAAAGTGCCCGCAACAGCACCACTTACATTGCCGACTTCGGGCTGGGAATCCATATATGATTTCAACCTTCATCGGACGCAAGCTTCTTATAAATGTATTGCAACAAGTTGCAATTGATTCGGTTTCAACAGGATCCGTCACCTTTCACGTGACATACGACCACAGTGACAAAATAGTGTTATCATGTAAGATGTGAATTACGACCATTAAGAGTTAAGAATAGGAGGCCACCGCAATATACAGGGTGTCCCAGGAAATTGGAATGCATCCGGAACCACGTGATAGCTGAGATAATTCTAATATAGGGATGTAACATTCTCAACGTCTTATCTCAATCCGTGGCCGAGTTATTAAAGAAAAACGACAGCCACTCAGAGGGCTTCGTTAGGCCCGGTCGCGCGACAGTAGAAGTTCTGCACCAGTAAGGTACCGTACCAGTAGGAACTGTCGCGCGGCCGGGCCTAACGGAGCCCTCTGAGTGGCTGTTGTTTTTCTTTAATAACTCGACCACCGATTGAGATAGGACATTGAAAATGTTACATCCCTATAACAGAATTACATCAGCTATAACCTGGTTCCGATTGCGTCCAATTTCCTGGGACACCCTGTATAGAACGGACCAACCCCCTTCACATTACATCCCTGCATATGGCAACTGTCCTCCTATAAACTTTCGAATACATTAATCCTGGACGAGTGTCCAATTTCACTCTCAACAGCTCTGATGCGTTTCCAAGATGATGTGGAACGTATAACTCAAATTCTTCTAGCACAATTCTAACTGACAAAGTATGCAATACTGAAGGACCATTAAAAAAGTTTCTAATTTGATAACATATATCACGTTCTGGAGGAGCGTCTTCGATTTTATACAAAATCACATATGCTGTAGTGCTTAACGTACAATACAGGGTGTCCCAGCTAACAAGCCGGACCCGGAACCAGATGATAGCTGAGGTAATTCTAATATAGAGAAGTAATATTCTCAATGTTGTATTTTAATCCGTGGCCGAGTTATTGAAGAAAAACGACAGCCAGTGAGAAAGGTCCGTTGGGCGCCGCAGCGCGACAGTTCCTACTGGTACAAGTTAATGTCTTGTAGTAACGCGACTGTTAATGCCGTCGCGTCAACGGAGCCCTTGAAAGGGATGCAGAACGAGGACTAACACACTACCACGAAAAATGTATCGATGAGTCTATGTCACTAGGTCCCTGTACCTCCCGGTGTCACCGAAAAAAGGTCTAATTTATGACCTTATCTCTTGCACGTAGCCTACGGAATAGCACCGCGCGCACATTATCGGTTTACGCTGCAAACGTTACATAACACCTCACAATAAATTCACATTGAAAAGAATGATCGTTGCCCGATAATTTTTGCCTTACATTTAAATTAAATTATGATAAAGAATGTATGCACTCGTACACTTGTTCCATTTGTTCAGCGAAAGGGGCAGATTTTTCACCCACGAGAAAGTTTGATTATTAATCGATTACCAATACATCCGAAATTACGCAACTTCACTCCGTGGTGACTTTTTCGTCTTTGCACTTCCAACCTTTTCGATTTTCTACACAAATACGTTTTCTTCGTAAGGATAGATTTCTTCTTAGTGACTCGTAGAACTGTTCAGTTCGGCAGAAAAAACAATTCTGTATTGGTCGGGATCGTCTTCGCATATCGGAACCTCCCGTTCCCCTCTTTGTTTTCATTTAGCCCTTTGGCGTACTAAGGATGGTGGGAGGTACTGACGGAATGAATGTTGCAAAAATTTTCACAATCGCTACATTTGGCATCCAGGTTTTCCATGTTGAACCGCTACATGTGTTGTCGAGAAGACCAGAGCTTGTCACTTGCACTCCTAACTCCGCTTGCATTGTTACATTTCGGGTTTTAGCAACCTCTTACAAAAACGTATTGGAGCGATACCAGACCGTTTCGTATAAAAGTGTCACGTTTTTTTTTATCATTAAGTTATACTTAATTGTTTAACAAAATTCGATATTAATGGTATTTCACGTCGTTAATTATGCAAATTGTATTTTTATTAAAAATGTGATCCTTTCTGCAGAAAATTCTCAGGACAAAAATTACTCTACGACTTACCATTACGGAGATATGATTTTATAAAGTTTGGGTGTTTTCACAAAACTCAAAACTTTGAACGACTATCACTTTGACAACTTTCAAAATTTCGAAAAATCAAATCGCTTCCATGGTACGCCGAACACTACAGCATATGTGATTTTGAAGATAATCAAAGACGCCAAACGCTACAGAACGTGATCGATTTGACATGGTAGGAGCCATAAAGAAAAACAAGCTCTTAACACTTTATCGACCGCTAGCCTATTAAACGGTTTTACGATTGCCAACGCTTAGCGACCGCTAGCCCATTAATCGGGTTTTCGATGTCACACTCAAAAGAATTATTAAAAAATTGAATTACTATTACCTTGAATACATTTTATGAATATTTGTTTATAAGGCCCTTTATTACATAAAATAAATGGAAAATAAAGTGTAAATATCGATAAAATTTCTTCGAAACAAAAGGAAATATGGCACAACACAATGAATAGCGGAAATTTAGCCGGTTCTTACTGAGTGGCAGCCGCGACCACGACCGATCGACAAAGTGTTAAAACTTGCAGTACAGCTGCGATTATCGCTGCGTTTCTTACCAGAACATGTCCAGCGGACAGAAACATGTTCCACAACGCTCAGGCTGGAGAGATAAAACACGATGGAGATTAAACTACTGGTTGGTCTCGTAACTCGCCACCCCTTTGCGATACTTACACCTGTCTGTTTTCGGCTCTTCCTACTTCCTCTGATTTAACTCGGGTCCCAGACCCCAATCGCGCAGGAGATGGGGGTATCACGAGCAGTATTCATAAACACATTGTATGCATCTAGAAATCTGCTCACGTGCAATTAGGTTCTATTAGATTGTGTCCCGCTA
The DNA here is from genome assembly GCA_917499265.3 of Mimumesa dahlbomi. Classification (NCBI taxonomy): domain Eukaryota; kingdom Metazoa; phylum Arthropoda; class Insecta; order Hymenoptera; family Crabronidae; genus Mimumesa; species Mimumesa dahlbomi. The sequence continues at coordinate 1,556,629 of OU824117.1, forward strand.
ACCTGTATTACCAGCGAATAGAGGGTGGGTTTCTCAACAATTTTCAAATACCACAAATAGTGCTAATACTGGATCCACACCACGTTATGAGTGAAAATTCCTTAAACATCCTAGTACTGAACCTGCCCGTCGAAAATATCGCTGGAAAATCGAACTCGTGCAATGTGTTCCCCAACTGCTGAACCACCTGATCATCCCTCATGTTTCGCCCAAACAAGTTGTTTTTAAAACTTGACTTTAAATTGACGCTGCCGATTTTTAATGCAGGTGGTTCAAAGTTGACTTCAAGGAACAGTCTAAAAACAATTATTTTGTAGTGCTGTGGGTAACGCTTCGTTGAGTGATGAAAAATCGTTTAAAATAAAAAGAATGCAATAATTAAGTGCAATGTGGAATGTATGTCATCGGATTCTCAAGATAAATGCGAACTTGCGGAAAATGTTTTAGTGGGTAAGGGAAAAGAATTATTAAAAACGTACAGAAAATACACGCCCGTTGCACTTCGTTTGTACTTTTTATTTAAATATGTGGGAGATGTGGCGTGACCGAGACTACGTTGCCGCCTACCATGTTTCTTTCTTTTTGCGGACCCGTTGACCCCGATCGTCATCTCCTTCATCTCGAAGCGCAATCGTCATCTCTTTCATCTCGAAGCGCGATTATCATTTTCTATCGCGTCCACGCGTGACCGCGCGTTGTTTACTATGCGTACTCCGGTCCCAACGGTTTCTAAACCTCCTCGGCGGGGACGTACAGCGAGGGGATTGACTTTGCCACGTGCGATCCGTCTGTCGCGGCGCGCTGCCGCGCAAAGGCAGTCAGTCCCGCGCCGCACTTCTCCACCGAGGAGGAACGATTGGCCCACTTATTGTTAGAAATGAACCATCTTAGGGGAGTAGTGCGGCGAGGAAACTGACTTTGCACAAAGGCAAAATCAATCCCCTCGCCGCACTATCCCCTGAGATGGTTCATGTTTAGGTTGGTCCGGCGTACAGAAGCCGTTTGTCCTAAAGTACATACGTGGGTACCGCAACAATGTATTTTTTCCATTCTCGTTACTTACAACGAAACGATCCAAAATGAAAATATACGACGCTGTGATATAATATGCAAATATTTTGTATTAACAATGCCGTATTTAATGACACTAACAAATAAATTCATTAAAAGTGTCAAGACACGATTAATGGAGAATTATTGAAGGAACTATATGCATGTCTAACTTCCCGGACGAAGAAGAGCTGCTATTGAATGAAAAAGAAACGATATTTCAGCATCACGATACAATTAAAATGCAAAACCTTCAAGAAAGAGAAACTGTCAAGTGGTAGCAATGAATCAGATACCGAAGATGCTCACGTCTCATTTCTAGAGAAAATCAAATTCTAATCGATGTGGTGTATGAAATCGCTCGAGTCAAAACATAGCAAATTACTACAACAAAGATCGGAACTTTTAAGGTGGGAACGAAACGTCGAAAAAGCTCAGAGGAGAAAACTGCTACATTGTACCTACATGAACGCTAAAATTATGGGCATTTGTGACTGCCTGCCAGTTTCGACCAGATTTTAAATTCACTGAAACGTCTAGTAACGAAATACGTAATGCAATGAGAAATAGACACAATCCGCTGATCACATCACGCAAAAATATTTGCAAATGAAGTAAGACAAATAATTGGTGGCTTTGATCTAGATTATGTCATTAATACTGACCGGACTAGGATATAGTACACCTGACTCAAAGAATGTAGGCCCTGTATATGTAAATAATGAATTGAAGGCTTTTAAACTGAAATGAGAATTTTTTAATCACAGTAACCCTTAAAGGAGTTTAAAATTGAAGATGCAATACCTTTAGACGTGGAGAGAGGGACATAATTCTTAGGAATGTATTTATTATTATAACCTTTAATAGCCTTCAATTCCTCATTGTTATGTTTTATTTGTTAGTTCTTAAAACTCTTCTTTTTTAATTTAAATTCATCGATTTTGTATTTCATTTATTAGATTTCAAAACTATTCCTTTTAAATTGTAATAATTAGTGTCGTCTAATTTTTAAAATAACCATTTAGTAGTAATGTTCGTGTTAGTTACTTAAATCTCAATTATTCATTGGTTTTTTCAAAAACTAGGGCGCATTAAAAAATATCTGGTTTTCGTTTTGAGCTCTATTAGATTTAATGTATTGTTATTAATGTTATTATCTTTTACTTTGTAATAAGCAATACTAATATATTTGTCGGACTATAATATAAAAATAACGTGCTGAACATTAACATCGTCTAGTTTCAATACCGAAACGATTGACGCATGTTATCTGTAAAAAGTTACGACCAACTGTTCGACTGACCATTGTTTCGAAACACACTCTGGCAGACCATGGTCTAAGCTGCTTATTTTAATATTTTCAGATTTGTAAATGGTTTGTCGTACATTTTCTTTGTGTTGATTGAGTAGCTGATTGGCACTCAGTAAGTTAAAGAGAGTAGTGCCGTGGACGGAGAAGTTTATTGAAAAATTGGCAGTGAAGATGAAAAGACAAGTTTTTGTTATGCTTTACCACTTTCGAGATACAAACTTGGAGAAAAGTCCATTTCTCACATTTTGCAAACCTTTGAACAGCTGTAACTTTAGTAACTTTCAAACCATCAAAAAAACAAAGTTAGTTCCGTGTTGGGTAAAAAAGAACGTCAAAGATTATAATATCAGTGAGTCTCAACATGTTCCTAAATGTTACTCAAAAAAGTAATTGATTTCATATGAAATGAGCCATGCGGCAATGTTTCGTAATTCACATCACATTGCTCACCTTTCAACATGGTTCAAACACTGTACACCATCCTGTCCACCTACGGCATAGAGAAATCCATCTAACACTGCCACACCCACACTGGTCCTACAGGACGTTGTCGGCGCTACATCGCAGGACCATTGATTCGTTTGTGGGTCGTACCTCTCGATGCTATTTAAATAACTCTGTCCATCGTGGCCGCCAACCGCGTACAAGAGATCATTAAGAACCGCCACACCAACGCCACATCTTCTTTTACTCATCGGCGCAACCATCTTCCAATCCGCCGTATTTGGATCAAACCTGTAAACAATTGACGAAAAGATTGAATTATTGCCAGGATTTTCCCTTCTGAATATTTAATATTTATTGACGCCGTGCTGTAATAAGCGTGAATGACATTTTTGCCAAAAAATACTGTAAAGTTGTGAGTACATAATTGATTTACTTCTTTAAATGAATTACTCAAACATATTATCCTGACTAAATGTTTCAAATCTTTTAACGGTACGTATGGACACATATGAAACGGATAGCAAACTTTATAAGCAGCCTTACGACCCTGAATACTTATTTCAACTTGAAGCTTTTAAATAAATATCAAAGAGGAGTAATTTAAAGATCCATTTCAGGGTTGCCGACCGTCTGTTGAGACGGTAGCCCCGTCTGACAACCACTGCCACGGTTGCGCACCACTGAGGGGCCTAGGTCGTTAGCCCCAAAACGAGCAAACTAACAGGTACGCCGAACAACAAGTACGGTTACGTAATAACCGTCAAGTAGAAAGACGAAAAAATTGTGATTCGTTTATTATAAAGATAAATGAATATGATTGTATTAGCCCACGAGAGGGTTAAGTATAAAAGGCGCGATGCGATGCTCCGAGGCACTTCTGATTTATTTCTTTTGCGATACACTTCTTCTTTTTCATTTTTCCGAACACGGTCTTATTTAGTACGCGAATAAATGAGCATTGACGAAATATTAGAACATAAGATAGAATTAGGAGGAGTGGACGTATGTATGGTAGAGAGTGCACGTGGATTATCCTAATACTTTATCGACCGGTCGTTGTTGAGGCTGCTACTCAGTAAGTACCGGCTTAGTCGCGAACGCATTTACTCCCAGTACCGGCTAAATTTTCGCTATTTATTGTGTTGTGCTTATTCCTTTTGTTTCAAAGTAATGTAATTTTATTGATATTTATACTTTATTTTGTATTTATTTTATATAGTAAAGTATAGTAAATTATAGTAAATTCAAGGTAATAGTAATTCAATTTTTTAATAATTCTTTAGAGTGTGGTATCTCTCGTAACACTCACCCTTATGTAACAGAATATTACAAAATTTACATACGAAACATGTTCGACTTCTTATATTTTTCGATGCACATACTCTACATTGTTTTTGGGGTGTTTTGCTTTCACCACTTGTCACTATTCTTAAAAGTTTATGCTTATAAAACTATACTGTACGAAAACCGTCGATGGCTAAAAGCCAATTAATAGGCTAGCGGTCGATAAGCGTTGGCAATCGAAAAGCCGATAAATAGGCTAGCGGTCGATAAAGTGTTAAGAAAAGTACCCAATACCTAAAACTCAGAGTAATAACCCTCAGGCGCTTAGACTGAGACTATCTCAATGAGGAAACCCCGTTCAAGAGGAGTAACCCAACGACACCTTAGAGCGTGAACTATCTCAATTGAACGTCCCTTCACTTCATATAACCCATTCATAGAGGAGTACCGGCTGGACAATCAGAGCCAGACCCTGATCTCGACTCCGGTCACGAAAATTCAGAAAAGTGAGGAAATGCATAGGTGTGAAAAACAGTATTATTTGGAAATTAGGTATTTAAAGCCATAAATAGATTAACCCCTTAACGTGCACACGTTAATCACAATCATTAAACACATGAAAAGTAGGTGCCTATTGCATAGGGTACTGTCGGCGTAGATAACCCGTAGCTACGGCACTGGCGAGTCCAGATGCCTATCTGGACGGGCGAACAATGGCTGCTCGGCGGCCAAATACCGTGAGCACGTTGCCGACGGATATTTTCTCGACCTGTCCGAATGGAAAACCGCTCTTACATTATTTCTGAATGGATTCTTCTTCAGAAATGTCTGCAGAATCCGATGCTGTGTAGTAAATTTCTGCTAGATAAGTAGTTTTTTGTAAAAATACATAAGTATTGCGTATAAAATTCGCACATCGGCCCGTTTTTGAACTTTGACGGCTAACATATTCAGCAAACTCTCCTCTATCTTTTAAGACTAACCTGAACTCTCTAGCATTTCTAGTTTTCACGTAATACTTAATTTTTGCGAAAATGAGCCGATTTTCGAAAAACTCAAATTTCTCAAAAACTGAGGATTACAGAACGTTTCTGCTGCCGGATTCGTTTTTAGGGCGAGAAAGTACATAATGATCACCCAGTGGATATTGCGAAAAAAAAATGGTTGTGTACAGTGTTATCATGTGTTTGGGTTTTTTTTTATATTATCATTACCGGAGGTGGTTCGCACAGGAGGTGGTACAACAACCATCGACGTGGCCACGGTAACAGAATGGTCGAAAAGAACAGCGTGATGGAAATAAGAATTGCTTTTGTTTGTTTAGTTAGGGACGATCGGCACATACAACGTTTGACATTTTTGGCGTGCGGATGTCCACACGAAATATAACGAGAAAGTGTAAACCAAAGGCTGTTAATCGAGCATCAATTAACTTCGGACCATCCTGTGGACCGTGGACTCGTCTCCTGACCAAGTTGTTAAACGTTGCTTTGTTCCGGGCGTGTGGTTTGCGCGTTGAAGAGGTCGCGAAGTGCCATGGCTGAGTTTAATGGTAACCGCGAGAATGATTCCCTATCACCGCCCTCTCCGACATACATACATATTGCGATAGAATAGGGAATTAGATTTAAGGCGATATATTAGAATTAAGGCAGCGCGAATTGTGTGGAAAAGTGCAGGAATGTGTGATAGAATAGGTAAAATAAGTCTGTACAGTTAGCCAGTAAGAGCATTCTGAATAAATCTAAGGTTTCGAGGTAAATGTTTCCAAAATTCTTTATCGGCATAACCTAACCTAACCTGCCCCGAACCTATTCATAAGTAAGGTCCGTTCTCGTGGACAGTGGTCATCAACGGGGACGTACCCTTACACTGTTAATAAGCACGCACATTTACTCTTGAATTAAACCTGCACTAATTCCCGTAAACATTTAACAATTGACGCTTTTTATTTACCTACGTCAAGATTGTGAGCAAGAACATTTTGTAATATATGGAATGCCCAAGAATCTTTGTATTATAAGTATTTTTACTTTTTAATTTAAATCACCAGTATAAGTAAAGTCACTCATTATAGGTTTATACAGGGTGTCCCAGGAATTTGGACGCACCCGGAACCAGGTGATAGCTGAGGTAATTCTAATACAGGGATGTAACATTCTCAACATCCTATCTCAATCCGTGGGCGAGTTATTAAAGAAAAACGACAGCCACTCAGAGGGCTCCGTTAGGCCCGGCCGCGCGACAGTAGACGCTCTGCACGAGTAGGATACCGTACCAGTAGGAACTGTCGCGCGGCCGGGCCTAACCGAGTCCTCTGAGTGGTTGTCGTTTTTCTTTAATAACTCAGCCACGGATTGAGATGGGAGATTGAGAATGTTACATCCCTATATTAGAATTACTTCAGCTATCACCCGGTTCGGGGTGCGTCCAAATTCCTGGGACACCCTGTATTTTCTCAATGCCCCTCGACAAAATAACTTCTCAAATATTACTAGTACCTTGTTAAAGAAACAAAAATATCTGAAATATGTTACTAGGGGAGGTCTCAAATTGAAATTAGCTGATTTTGAAGGGATAAGGTTTGAACTATAGAGGATGACCAGCATCAAAACCGTGTAGATTTTAATTGCGTCTTTAAATTTGCAATTTAATGTTTTTTTAACTATAAAATTTAAGATTTTAAGTTAAAAATAAAATATTAACTACCCACAGCTGGAGGTTTTTGCAAAAAATCAATTAGAACATTTCAATTTTGTGGTCACAGAATCGCGTCCAAACTTTCTTCCAATATAGTGCATCATAAAATGAGTAACACGTCTTATGCAATGCTTCTGGCAAGTTAACAATTTTGTCAGAAAAAATTAGTTTGTATCTCTACTGCATATGCTGAAGTGCAGAGATTTTGTTAAAGAATTAATGGAACACTTTTCCCACTTATATAAGGATGTTTATGAATAGCCGCTCAACATAACCACCACTTGCAGAATGATGTTTAAGATATGTGAAAGTAGGTTGCCTAATATTCATGTTTCTATTAAATGTTTCAAAATGGTACGTTTTCTGTACACATATAACTATGATGGCCTATCGTCAACTGAAAACATCGTACGAAGCTATTCTATCTTATGGTCTGTAACAGAATAGCAATCACTGTATTCACGTGTACTGATTGGAAAATGTGTACAGAACACACTGCAATATGTTGCTAAGCTATTACATTTAAGTTTGGTATGTAGTTATACCACTTTTTCACTGAAATCGATGTAACGAAAAGAAATAGTTTAGAAACCTTTCTACACTGGCGATGGCGTCGCCCGAGCACCAACCACCCACAGCAAATAGAACTTCTCCTCTTCTGGTTGGTTTTCTGGGCCGTGTCCTAGGTCCCTGCATGAGTGGCCTTTCTTGCGGAAGCAGTAAATAATTCTTCGCTTCATCTACTAAGTCTCTACATGCGTCATCCGAACGAACTAGAAGATCTGACCCTACAGTCCCGACTAGGAATTTGGGACTTAGCAAGGGCAGACGGACGTGTTGAAGGACTTGAGATAAATGCTGTCTGCGTTCGGTAACATTGTATTTGACCCAGTTCATTACCGCGCTGAACACTTGTTCTTCTGTTCGCACATTTACCTCGTCCGAAGAGATAATATCTACTAGCTGGCCGACGGGTAGCAAAAGGAACTCTTCACTTTCCATTACCTATTACGAAGGAAAGAAAGAGTTATAGCGTGCGTCTTATTAAGTATTGAGAATTGTAATTTTAAGGAACATCTAATTTATCCACTGGTTAGTAGAGTTAAATTATACACTACGTGGTATGTATTGTAGAAATACTGGACTGATGAATTTATGGTTACTTAACTGACTGCGGTTGAATGAGATCATTGATACGAATTTTCGTACGAAAAATTACATAAAAAACAGCGCATACTTAACAGCGCATACTAATATTATACTTGGTTGACATATTGTGAAAGTGCCGGCATTTGTTTAAATTTGGTCGTAGCGGCAACATTTGACTAAGCACGTCTACGTGTGCCCTTCTGCAATAATTTACTTGGAAACGTGTATACTATATATTGTATTAGATCTCGTAACCAATGCCTGAACTGGTGTATTTAGTCAACGACAACAGTACACTAGACCAAAGTAAAAGCAGTTATTAACAGGAGCATATAGGTAGGATATGAAATATGATCCTTCTGTTCTCCAACATAAAATACTAATGCTATTTTTGTCATGTTTTACCGTTGTGCATTAAGGGCGTTGGGTACCCAAGCGTTTTGCAAGGCTTCACGCCATTCGTATTGCTGATTGTAATTGATTTAGGTCTCATTTTAACGATAAAACTTCAAGGCACGAGCGTTGATTGTTCGATTTTTTAAAAAAGTTTTTGTTTATTTGGAATACGGCTTTGAAAAGTAATCTTTTTTTAGATACGACTTTTTAAACGAAAATGTTGTTTTTTTCTGAAATCCGTGTATCTACGCTCGTGTCTTGAACCAAATTTAACTGGTTTTGTAAACGTAACACACTTTACATTTTACAATTGAATGCTTTTAAAGGATGATTTAATTGTTTGCATTTTATGAATTTGCAAAAACATTTCAATAATTGAATTTTTTATAATATTTCCACATTAAAACATTTTTGTTTATGCTTTGATATCTATTAAACTTAAAGAGATATGAATATGTTTAAGTAAACGTTGTATTGGGCTTCGGTTGATCGTACGAAAGGTTTTGATACTTCAGAAAAATTGTGCTTTCTGATACTAACAGGTGCATCACGAAAAGGTGTATAGGTATCGAGTGGGCCATCCATCGGTAGTCGACTTTCTAATTTCCGCTAATTCCCTCGCCCCCACATTAACCGTGAGGGGGGTACAGCCAAGATACAGACACATGGACACACCAGTGGGGACAGTGGGTCCCCTACTGCCCGTGTAGTTCGTATTGCGTCCGCACCCGCCGCTGAAGTCACACATGCCTCGAGCAAATGGTACCCAACGGCCTTATCTGTTTCACTATGGCTTACCGAGTTACAATCTATTTGGGAGACTGTACACTAGGAACCGGACAAAAAAAAGTAATTTTCAAAAACGAGAGCGTATTATAGCGCAAAAGTTTTGTTTCTATTTAATTATAATGTAGATGTAATTTACAATTAGCTTGTTTCATTAGCTTACAAGGGAAATTCTAATGTTATTTGCCATTTCAATGGTCATGTGAATGTTGCTAATTTTGACGAAAACAACGTTAATTGAACGAAAGTACAAAGTTATTTCAAATATTACAAAAAATAATAAATTGTTCATTCACGAACGCGGATGTAATATACAGGGTGTCTCAGGAATTTGGACGCACCCGGAACCAGGTGATAGCTGAGGTAATTCTAATATAGGGATGTAACATTCTCAATGTCCTATCTCAATCCGTGGCCAAGTTATTAAAGAAAAACGACAGCCACTCAGAGGGCACCGTTAGGACCGGCCGCGCGACAGTTCCTACTGGTACGGTACCCTACTGGTGCAGAACTTCTACTGTCGCGTGGCCGGGCCTAGGTTGTAGGTTGTAGGTTATTTTGCGGGGCGGGGTGAGGTAGCGGGGTGGGGAGGAACGGTTCCCCTCACCCAGGCCTTAGGTAAGTTCATACCCACTAGAGGTTTTGCTCGCCCATAAGTTGCTCTAAGACATCAAGTTACTCCAGGAGGCACATAGTTCGAATTTGAACCTCTGTGTTTCATCTTCCGACGGGGGACTGTACTCTAACCTATTCATCCAACTGTCATGCTCCCTACTTTGTTAGCTAGTGGCCGTTGGCCGTGGTTTACGTCGGGCGAGTTGGTGATAGAATAGTCAAGGTGTAACCGCCTGGTGTTGACGGGGAACCGAGGAGAGTCACTTTGATCCTGTTTGTTCTATTCAGGGAGTGGACACTGAGAAGCGTCCGCTTCCCCTTTTCTTACCATCCCCATTAAGCGAGACTCTACCTATTAGACTCGAAATCGTGTTCAGACTTCTAATGCGCAGACTTAAGAAAGTAAGTAATGCCCCCCACCCTCCCCCCACCGCCCGCGTTGCTGAACCTGGTGGTACCCCACCTTCTAATTCGCGCCCGAGGTTAGGTATAGGTACGAACTAATTTGCAAGGACCGTTAACAATACAGGAGTGAGCTTCTCAACGGGTTGACAAGCCTTGGAGCAATGTAGCTACGTTTTTGGAACGTACTGGGCACGTACACAACAAATTTGCCAGTTTTTCATTAGTCATTGTTTCCTGTAGTGAGAGAATGTGTTTTAGCATTTATACTTGTGGTAGTATAAGTATTTCCGTTTTTTACGGGTTCAGTTTTTTTCTGCTTGAATATGCGCACGTCCTTTCCCTTTCCACGTCCTGGGCGTAGTTTTTTATCTCTTTGTGAGAGTAAGAGAGGGTGTGTGGGGGAGAATGGGCATTCGAGCCGTCACCCATCCGACTGGTGTCCACAGCGAGTGCTGCTTAACCTCGGTGATGTGACCGGGCCTAACGGAGCCCTCTGACTGGCTGACGTTTTTCTTTAATAACTCAGTTATGGATTGAGATAGGACGTTGAGAATGTTACATCCCTATATTAGAATTACCTCAGTTATCACCTGGTTCCGGGTGCGTCCAAATTCCTGGAACACCCTGTATATCTATTGCGTCGAATCAATCTGTTCCGTATGACACCAGTTCAGAATTAATATTGCATTAATTATTCCAGATACAGTGCGTTAACAATGTTTTCTACATGTATAACTTCCGTAACCGTACGTGATCAAATGACCAAACATATTACACAAGTAAATTCAGGAAGTATGACGCCCAACCCAAATTTAATAAAAAGAAAAGTACACATATAATCAGAAGCAAAAAATATTTAATCCATATATCACAGTTTGATTGACACATGATTTGGCAAAAAATTGACAAACGTATATAGAATAGCATGCGAACAATTATTTAGTTGCAATCATACTTTTAGAAGGACCCAACTGTCGATAACAGCAAATTTTTAAGGAGTCCTTCGATGCATTCTCCGATGCCCACAATAACTATTGACATTATTTAGCGGGTTGCAACAATACAAGAAAGGTTTTGGCATCAAAGATAGATTAATTAGAAACCAAGCCCCTCAGCTAGACCGTTATCGACACCTTGTTCAATGGAAAGTATACCTCCAATTAGTTAAATGCTGCTTAAAATCAAAATTTCAAAATCAGTTTAACCGTTTTTCTAATCCAACCAAAACCAATTCAATTAAACTCAAACATATGTATCCAATATTTTCATATTTGATTACGTCTAAATTCTTTTTTACCAAAATCATGTGTCATATTTCAAAACATATCCTTGCAAATTTAGGAGATCCAGCTCAATTGCTGTACTAAAAAAACATTAAGAAATTTACTATAGAAGTCAATGCATATATTACGGAAGAATTTAAAAGACGACTTGAAAGTAGGTAGTACCTCTTGAAAATTGTGTTGCGTAAATTTGTCTGCGATCCGAAGAAGCTCCCGACAGGAGTGCGTGTCCGCAAACGCTCTGATGCCGAGGCAATTCGAGGGATCCAGCTGGCGTTTCAGAAACTCACAGCATATATCCTGAATCTCGGCTAACTGAAGAAGGCACGCTGCTGGAAGGAGGGTTTGAACATTTGCCTCCTCAACAATTATGTGACACGTGTAGCAGAAATCGATCAGCAATTCCATCGCCATCTCGTCGATGTCGCGTATCGTCACCTCGGTTTGTCGTGATTCCGCCAGCTCCCCGGTAAACATAGCTCTAAATATTACATTACACACATACATGTATTCTCAAAAAATCCATAAGATAGCAACTTGATAAAAGTAACCTATTTATCGCTTTCAGCTTGAGGCATAATGAAATCCTATGAGCAAAGAGATGCAACAACTCTTAGCGCACGCCCCTCCCTTCTATAACGAGAGAGTAATACCCCTTTCAAGAGTTAGGGCAAGTCACCGTCCGGCGGCTACGACGACCTACGTGATAAGAAAATTGTGCTAGAGGGGGCTATGCTAGAGGGGTCTTGTACTTGGCCTGGACAAGACCTTGCCTCTTGATACTGGGTTTTCAGACTATTATTAGTCAACGTTTTTTGCAAATACTCAATGCAGGTTGAAGAACCTAAGATCGGCCACCTGAATAACTTGACTACTATAAGTGATAGGAAAAAATGAATCTGACGGAATTTGCTTGCTTTTGGAGGAATTATAATTTGATATTAGTAGCTTATTTGTACGTCGACGCATGAAAAACATGTGAAGGTCAACTACATTTTCTTAAATGGGGTGAAATGTTGTTTTCCATATGATCCTTTAGTTCGTTTCAAGGCGCGTATAATGGTTCAAGGCAATTTCTTATCGTCATAAGTTAGTAGTGATGTAATCAAATTTACTTTGAAAAAATAGTCGAAAACTTTTATACCGTCCCTGATTCTTGATAATATCTCTACCTCTGTCTTGTATTATTTCATTATAAATCGTAGCATATAAACAAGCTTACTGAAATCCACTCCACATATGGCAAATCATGTGGTTCTAATAAGACGCTTGCCCTGTTCATTATGCTCTGTTAATAACACAATTTCTCAACATTAATTTGTCAAATGAAATTTAAAATGCAGTATTATCCGTCTTGCGACGATTCTGACCATGCAATAATGTTGAAGACCACCATTATGAACCCTTGTATTGCCGCGCATTGTTGTTAAGCAAAGAGATCAACGATTTTTTACTACCTCCTCAGAGTAAATTTATTTCTATCACAATTCGCCTTTAATGACCACGAATAACCTTGACTCATACTACATTGTACGCGTCTTGAAACACTCTACTAGATAATACGCAAATAAATATATCATTTCCCTGAAAACAATGAAGTTCGCCTTCATATGTCCTTTACGCGTCTGCCGACAAATAAACTACTAACAACTAACTATGGCTCCCTCGAGACCAAGCAAGTTCTATCGGTTCCATCTTTTTCTATCACCAATAACAGCCGAGATATTCAGGTGGCAAAAGGAAAAAGTAAAAAGTGATACTGTTCCTTGCGCGCAACGAAATGGTATATGTAAATTTTTGTATCTGTGCTAATTTTAGAAAAACAAAAATGGGTACTAATTTTTTAAATTAAAAAAAAGTGCTATTTATTTTCCTCTATGAGATGAAAGCGTGTACTAAGGCGAATTCATTCGTATATGAAACACTGACAATGAAGGTCATGCATGGTTAGCAATGGAAGAAACAAATAGCTTCTCGCTCTCCTCAAACTCTCTCGCCTCTGCGCAGAAGGGATGGAAATGCGCAAATATAGAATGTTTGAGTCTTTGACTTTAGTAGAAGACGCGTTAAGTACTAGGTACAACCAACCTCGCAAAAAGGTGACTGTATGTACATACAAAATGTCCGTCCCAGCTATCTCTGTAAGATTTCTAGGGGAAGATAGCTGAGGTAATGCTAATATTTAAAAGTATCAGTTTTAATATTCTATATTGATTCGGCGCCAAGTTACTAAAGAAACAGGACAGCTCATCAAAGTATGATTTACATCCCCCATCAAAGGTCTCTTCACAGCTATGAGAAACGTCGTCTAACAAAGAACCACGAAAAATGTATAGGTATGTCTTTATCACAATGTCGTTGCACTCAACGATATCAGCGAAATCTGTCGCGGGGAACATAGATAACACAGCAAATTAATTACTGATTTTGAAAAAGACAGATTTATCGTTCAACGTTTGGTTATTAATCAATAACTAATTATTCTAATAACACTATAAATACCTGCATGCAGTATCCACGATAATTTTCAGAATTTCTGCACACTGTACTGTGTGCTCTCCTTTTTAGAAATTAAAATTCAGATTATTCCGATTTTTTCAGAAATGCGCTTACAAATACCCACAAAACAAACATATCAGAAAAGAACGGTACCAGACCCTTGATACCTATGTAAACTACGCCTGTTCGCTAGATGATCAAACAACAGAAGACTGGTGTAAACTGTTGTTTTTGAGGACGGTACTATGTCCTGGGCTAAAGAAAATGGGCCTTGTTAAAAATTCGGCCGCCCTTCGGTGACACTGATGAGTGCAGTGACGCAGTGACATAGAGTCATCGATACACTTTTCGTGATTCTGCATTAGTGCTCGATCTTGATTATAAGTATATCTTTTTATTAATAACTCGACCATGGATTGGCAAAAGACGTTGAAAATAATGTCTTCTCATATTCGAATTACTTCAGCTATTGCATCCTAGAAAGCTCACAGAGATAGCTAGGATACCCCGTACAGTACGCAAAACGGACGAAAAGCCAATAAGACACGCACAATCGTACACTGGATAGAGTATAACAAGATTCAGAATATAATATACCTAAAATACGGGCTGCACGCCGATAAAATAACCCTATGTGCAAAGATCTTTCTGGAACCGACATTGAGTACCACGTCACACAGTTCCCTATGTCGTCTTAATACGTTCAGCTCGGTAAGGGTAGCTCTGGGGTGTTTCTCGGAGGTGTGGCTAAGTCTGGCAGGTGACGGAGCTCGTTCTACCAGCATCTCAGCCATCCTCCCAGACGTAGGGTTGGGGTTCGTGGGGTTGGGAGAGGGGGCAGAGGGGGCCTGTCTGGAGGCGGCCCTTGTGCCCCCGGGCAGCTGGAGCCGCAGCGGGGGTGACGCCCAACCCCACACCGATTCTATCTGCAACACCATTCACCCCCTGAGGTCCCTGCTCCGAAGCCGTTCCTGAAAAAAAAGAAATTAATTTTTAATTGATTATTAACATATCGTTATAATTAGTAACATTCGCATAATGTTCACACCACTAGTAATGCGCCGATCCTTAAGGAGGGGAATTCGTAGTGAAACGAAGTCGGCAAAATAAAAGATTTAGATGCAACAGTGATTGTCGAAAAACATAAAAAGACGAAGAGCATCAAATCTCGCGTTGAATAATCGATTGGAAATAAACGACCGTCAAGGCTTCAAAGTAGCAGCCTCCGAATTTAATTTCTCCATGAATTGCTTGATGCATGGAAAATAAGAAAACACTGAAAACACGCAAAAAGAAGCACTAACTTTCGAAAAGCGATATGTAATGTCACCCACGGATCAATAAGAAACAAAGTTTAACACGTTCCCGCCGGCGGTCTTATTTTTAGTTCTCGGCATCGGACGGCTCTCTAATTTATAGTTTGTCCCATCGGGCGGCTCGGAAAAAAGACACATAAAATTGAATGCCTTATTTGTACCACTAGTGGTACATGCCGTCCCATGGGACAGCCCTCTATGTACCACTGGTGGTACATGCCGGCGGGAACATGTTAAGGGATTGTACAAAATGAAATAAATCGAATCGTTATTTGATATCGTATAATCGGCTAAAGTTAATGCAACGTTCCACCAGTCATATCACACTAATTGTTGTCATTGGACAAAAAATATTGCTTTTGTAATAAATCAAATATTTCACAATATTGATAATAATCATAAATGTTAATATACTATAATGAAGCTGCTAAATATTTTTGAGTCGATTGAGTTCAATCTTGCTACTGCAACAATGAAAACCAAATTGATTGTTATTATAATTTGTTTTGCAGACGCTGGCTATTAAATTTAATCAAAAACTTGATTCGATGAAAAGATATACAATTTCAATGGGGAATGTCTAGAAGAAGTTTTGCCAACAGTCGTACGCACCAAGAACAACATAAGAAAGAATGTATCATACATCGTACTACTCCAGTGACGACTACATTATCATCAAAATTGGTCGCCCAGTTGCAACACTTTTCGAGCTACCGTAAATGATATTGCCAGAATCGTTTATAGAATACATATTTGATAATCCTGATTCCAATTGCAATGACTTAGATGGGTAAGATGGTTTGATCAGTGTAAGTTCCAACAAGAACAAAACTACCTTCAGTACAGAAACAACATTACTTGAAAAAATACAGCATAAAGAGTATTACAATACTAAAAAATTCAATTGAAAAAGATCCGAAATTGAGAAAAATCAGGAATCAAATTTTAAACTTAAATGTGTTTCTGTGATTTATTATGATTACGTCCGAAATCTAAAGATATATCAGTGGTCTAAAATGCTTCTATGCCAATCATAGAAAATATTAGATTCAAAAAACGCAAATGTCGAAAATTTCACAAAATTCATCAGTCGCTCAGTAATAAACTCGCTGCAGAAGGTTGTAGATGGAAAATCGGCATCAACATGCTCAGACTTAACCGCAATGGACCGTTTTTCTTCTAATTTGGTTATAAATATTATTGCTTGTAATTGCACTAAGGTATACAGACCACCATGCGATTACAGAAAAAGTGGACTGAAATACACAACGATTTGTAGTACTTGCTACAATTATTTATATTACAATTAAAATCTTGTCGACGTAGAAATTGTACCTCATGGATGATGTGCACACTGTCTCCATTAAACATTAATTATTATGAAATTTGAATAAGAATATATTTTGGTAGGGCACAATGTACATTCATGTTACGCTCCTAGAAGAAAAGTGTACTCCACACCTCTTTTTTTGTTACGCTAAAAAATACAAGACAAATGACAAGAAGCATGCAGAATGCAAGCCTCTACTCGTCTGTTCCCTTAGTTCCATATAAGAATCGGTTAATCGGTCAACTTTTTTTGTATCCCTAACTGTACATGATAGCAACGCGAGTCGGTCGAAATAACTTTAGTTCCACACAAATTTATCTTTGGTTTGTTCAGATATTATTGGCGGTTTATTTTGAATATTCAAAATTCCTGACTACCTGTGGGTTTCATTTGTACACATCTTAAATACTTATATCACAGACTGATTACAGCGAATTGTGAGAATAATTCGTAGTAAAAACATGACGCCTCAGTTAGAGAGGGAGACGCGCAGATATACAGGGTGTCCCAGCTAAAGTGCAGGTCCCTGAACCAGGTGATAGCTGAGGCAATTCTAATATAGGGAAGTGACATTCGTAATGTGGTATCTTAATTTGTGGCCGAGTTATTAACGAAAAACGGCAGCCACTCAGAGGACTCCGTTTGGCCCGGCCGCGCGACAGTAGAAGTTCTGCACCAGTAGGGTGCCGTACCAGTAGGAACTGTGGCGCCGCTGGGCCTAACGGAGCCCTCTGAGTGGCTATCGTTTTTCGTTAATAACTCGGCCACGAATTAAGATATCAAACGAATTATCAATAAACCGACAATATTCTATCCGCTGTGTATTCCGTAATTTTCTAACTGTTAAGACAATAAATATAGAACACAGAATCGAAATACCTGGTGGAAAGCAGATGTTCAGAAAAATCGTACCATCTACCGTTAGGGCTCTGGTCAGGCATAG
The DNA here is from genome assembly GCA_917499265.3 of Mimumesa dahlbomi. Taxonomy (NCBI): domain Eukaryota; kingdom Metazoa; phylum Arthropoda; class Insecta; order Hymenoptera; family Crabronidae; genus Mimumesa; species Mimumesa dahlbomi. The sequence goes on from OU824117.1 coordinate 1,574,144, forward strand.
ATTCAACGTTTTCGCATGCCCGCGAAGGGATTATGTCGTAAAACGTGCCTGCCAGAGACCCTAACGAAAATTAGTAAAATTGTCAAACGGCGACAACGAACATCTGCCGACCACCAGGTCACAGAAAATCACTCCCTCTCTTGGTCTGTAGGCGGGGTGGAGACATTTTCATTAACCAATAGTTGAATATTCCAAAGTCTCCTTCCCTGTCTACAGAAAACTGGATTTTCCGAAAAAACCACCAAGGGAGGGGAGCTCCTCAGTTTCGGAGGAGTTTGCAGGAAATATTAACATCAGACACAAGCTAGTGAGCAAAGAGTAGACACATTTTAGTAAGCCAAGAGAGCACAACCCAAGATACAATTAGAATCCGTAGTGGAACACATAAAAACACATCTCAGAACTTGTACAAATTGTTAAGTTTTTCGTTGTAAAGTTTTAAATACAACTTCTTGTTTGATTATTAAAACCAGCTTTACATTTCGTGTCCCTTTTCACGGTCATTTAAAAGGGTGGTCCTTCGAATATCACTTTAGATAGGCACGTCATCTTTGTGCGATACACAAGTTGGACTTTGAGAATTCGTTCAAACGGTGCAACTAAACACTAACCATGTCTTATTATCGTCCCGGCGCATCTCAATTAATAATCTTAAAATATCCATAATCTCATGCACATATACAGGGTGTCCCAGCAACTCGCGAGGATCCGGAACCAGGTGATAGGGATGTAACATTCTCAATGTCCTACCTCAATTCGCGGCTGAGTTATTAAAGAAAAACGACAGCCAATCAGAGGACTCCGTTAGGCGCGGCAGCGCGACGGTTTCTACTGTTACACGAATCAGCACAAAAGTTGACCGGTTAAACCACAGCATATAGGACCAAGGGAGCTTATGTCGGTTGCACGACAAAGATGCCCGAAAGAAGCAGCAAGAAACGTGTGGAGTGGGAGGACCTTTTCCTCTGCTGCCTGGGATATATGCTATGGGTTAACCGGTCCACTTCTGTGCCGCTTGATGTACAAGTTAAATAAATAAAATTAATTAACGAGCCTCTTATAAGGGATACAGATCGAGCACTAACACAGAACCACGAAGAATGTATCGATAAGTTTATCTCACTGGCTCACTGTACTTCCCGGTGACACCGAAAAAAGGTCTAATTTCTTACCATACCTCTTGCACGTAGCCTACGGAATAGCACTGTTCGCTCACCAGCGGCTTTGCAGAACACTGCATAATGAATTCGCATTGAAAAGTATCTCAATAGGGGGTGGGTTGCGCCCACAACTTATAAGACTCTTCTTCTTATTTTTATGCGTTCTATCCATAAACCTAAAGTGTCCCAGAATTTTTGTTACACCCTGTATAATAGCAGGTCTTTAACACTAAAGCTGCCGAGGCCGGTCAAATGACCGGTTTCAAATTTTTTATTAAAGTGCCTGCATGTAACGTTATTGCTTTGAACCTTAATTTCTTGTAACAACATAAGGCAAATACAGTTCTCAAATCAATTGTGAAAATTATCATTTTTACGGATTCGATATGAATATGTTACATAAACTGTCAGTACGTTTAGTGTTAACAACTTGACAAAAACTAAGGGTACTCATCCAAAACTTCCTTTCCGTAGGAAATATTTTTTTCTCATCTTCTGATGCGTACTATCGGCCCTAAAATATGATTCTATTAATTATGTTACACCCTGTCTAACTGCTGCGATTAGTACCGTTAAGTAGTATTTATTCTTGTTAATACAAGAAATCTCATTTTTTGTATGACAGCGGATGTTTAGTAACTGTAGAAAAATTTGTATAATGTGTCAAGACTTGCTTTTCAAAGACAGACAAAAAAATAATTTATCTTTTTATATAGTTTAGGTGCTAAAATTTGTTGAACGCCCGCCACGAAGAAGCCTGCCGATATGCAACCACGGTCACGGTACACATACATATGTGCAGATATATTATATCTTAACGTGCGCGCAGTACGTATCAGTCTCACCATCGACGAGCATGTAAACGTTTCTCGCCAATACGCCCGTCTTTTGGGTTCAGAAATCTTCTCATCCATAGCAAGTGAGTAAATTAGTGTTTGATTTGGTTAATATTAAGAATGATTAGAACAATGGTGTTTGGGTTTTCTTTAATATTATTACCCTAATATTTGGTCTTATAAAATTACTATTTTGTTCATTATAATTCAAATAATTTTATTTTGTTTTGTTTTTTATTAAGGGTAAATATTAGTTAATGTTCCCTGAGGAGGGTCACCAATATGACCGAAACGTTGGAATTATTACAATTTCAAATATTGCCTTGCCATGGATGATTAGTAAGTAGTTTTGTTTCAGTTTTATTATTATTTTGTTCATATTTGATCGTTATATAGCCGGTTAAGGTCTGTATCATTAATATTATACATATGTATATATGATACTGACTCAAGCTGTGTTTACAGCTATCCTGCATCTTACCTATAACTTAGACAAATAAATGTAACACGCATTATAAGTATAAATCAGTACAATAGAAATCTCACCTTTAGAGTCTAAAGTTTAGACGTATTATTGAAATTGGTGGCCGTTCACCTTGACACATTTCGGGAATGATAATTTCAATGAACGCCGTAAACTGACAAATAAATCCGGGTTATCATGTATTTTCGTACATGCGTTGATATTTAAAAACAATTGTTTACTCATTACCAGTGCCTGACGAGAATGTTGTTCGAAAACAGATTGTCAACGGATGTGCAAAAATATATAATAACCCGAAAATATTTATCAGTGTACAGCGGTCAATGACCATTGCGGAAATGTATCGAGATGAACGGACACCAATTTCAACAATACGACTAAAGGTAACATTTATACAGTAATTGAATGCGTGATACATTTATTAGTATGAGCTACAGGGGGAGTCGGTACTATACGTAAGGCGTAGGTCAGCTGTAGACATAACGCGATTCAGTACCATACGTAAAGGTAGGTTAGCCATAGTTAGTAGATCTAGTACCGCATGAGTCTGACTTGACGGTGGTTGCATATCGAGAGACTTCTTCGTGGCGGGCATTTAATAAATTTTAGCACCTATACTTTATAATGATATTAATTATTTTTTGGGCTCTCTTCGCAAAGCACGTTTGGGCACATTATACAAATTTTTCACAAGTCGTTAAACATCCACTATCGTAAAAAAATAATTTTTATTATCAAACCGAATAAATACTACTTAACGGTACTAATCACTGCAGTTATATTTTTTACAAACTTTGATTTTTTTTTCGGTTATATTGAAATCAAAATCGGTTTTCTACGATTTACCATTTCGGAGATATAATTTTTGAAATTTTTTTTACTAAAGGGATTGTATCTCCATAGAGATGGTTTTCGGACCTAAGCTTTTGTTTTGTTTTCATCTTTTGATGCATACTATCAATTCTTTTAACGTGTTCAAAGAATTTCGTTACACCGTGTATATTGGAGTTTATAGATGTCTGAATACTATTTCTCGTTTGTTCGAAATATTTTTTCCACCGATTGTCGGAAACACATGAAACATCGTGACAATAGTGAAGTTATTAGACGGAAATGCCGGAAAGAATTATTTTTTTCATGTAAATTACATTAAAATGAAATAAGTTATTATTTTATTCAAAATATGAGGATTACAGAACATTTTAGTGAGCAAATATATATTTTAGACAAATGTTTAAATTATTACCATTCATTTTTATTCGGAAAATACATAACAAATTTCTTCATTTGATTCTGCTGATATATTTTCATCAGCTGGTTGAATTGGAAGAAACATTTCCAAACATTCCTTTGAAAATCGAAACTTTTCCTTTTATTTATGTGATCTTAAAATTGATAGAAGTCTATACAAAACGTCTTGGTTGCAAGCTTCTCGAAACTTTCTTGAGTAACTTTGCCTATAGACGCGAAAATGTTAGTTCCTCGCCTCCGCTACCTCTTCCGAAAGTTGTCCAATAGGTAAAATAGCGTTATCGATCACTACTAATTCTGGCGTTAGTATTTAGTGAACTGTGGGACTTATGAGTACCACAAATATAACCTAACGTACACATCTTCGGTATTTGTGCCGTACACTGCAAACTTCGCTGAATCTATTTTGTGTCCACTTGATGTTACTTCTAATATCACTATAATTCTATAAATCAGTTGATATCAATTCCTGTGATAGTTGCTGACAATGCAGGGTCGGAAAAAAATCTTCGACTGGTGTTCCCGTCATTTGAATGTACAAAACCAGCTATTAGCACATCAATAGCAATATCCAGTTTCCTTTAAAATTTTTCCTGGGTCATTTTATTCTTTTCTGATACTATAGATTTTTCCTCAGTTGATTTTGCCTGCCATTTTTTAATGGATAATTTGTACGACAAATGTAATAATGTTTCGAATGTTCTTATACGAACATATAAAATTCATAAGCGAAACTGTGTTCTTTGAAAATTTACTTCTCTTATTCTGGATTCGCCTCATAGTTGAGGTGGTATTCATAATCGACTTCCATACTTTGGTATTGATCACTGTATACAGAACAGTATGTTTGATTGTTAAATTTGATTGATTCTTTTCAATTTTTGCGTCCTTTAGTACATTTCTTTTTGTTTTTACACATGAAACTTCTTCATTTGTTATGCCAGCAGATTCTTTTACATATCTATCCTAATTGGACGGTAATACCTGGGAGATGATGGAGGCGGATTACTCCAAACTATTTTCTTACTTGTGTAGCAAGTTAATTGTAATAGAACTAATGAACTTCGAAATATAAATGCATCCGAGTCAGAAGGGTTTTCAAACTTTTGTTCATACTTTGCTTGTTGGGATTCATCGGAGCCCCGTTTACTAATTAATTTCAACTTGAATTCACTTTCATATAAACTATTTACTCGTCATCTAGATATGTGCCCATAATTATGAAAGTGGTCTAAGTCATATACATACATACAGGGTGTAACAAAAATTCTAGGACACTTTAGGCTTATGGATAGAACGCGAAAAAAATAAGAAAAAAAAAGTCTTATAAGTTGTGGGCGCAACCCACTCCCTATCGAGATACAACCCCTTTTGTAAAAAATTTTTAAAAAATCATATCTGCGAAATGGTACGTCGTAGAAGACCGATTTTGATTGCAATATAACCGGAAGAGACTAAAGTTTACGAAAAAAATATCACGCTCTACGCAAAGGAAGATTTGTGAATCCCCTCAATTTTTCCCAAGATGTTACAAACCTGCTACGATATAGGTAATCGACGTTGTTTGGATTAAACAAGAATAAATGCTATTTAAGAGCAATAATCGCAGCAATTATATTTTTTTCTATTATCTTTGATCTTCTTCGGTTATATTGCAATCAAAACGGGTCTTCTACGACGTACCATTTCGGAGATATGATTTTTTTAAAATTTTTTACATAAGGGGTTGTATCTCAATAGGGGGTGGGTTGCGCCCACAACTTATAAGACTTTTTTTTCTTATTTTTTTGCGTTCTATTCATAAACCTAAAGTGTCCCAGAATTTTTGTTACACCCTGTATATCTTGTTTCGAGATATTTAAAAATTGCATTTGAATAAATTAACAAATATTTTTATACTATGCAACGTTTTAATTTAGAATTTTATTAGTCTTAATTAATGGAAATTTATTATAAATATGAAACTTTGTGTAACTTTCGTATGATAATGTTGTCTTTAAAGTTTGAATTAACTTAGACAATTTTCAAAATTAACTGAATGTCCTATAAATGACTTACAATTAGAGCAATACAGAGCTACGAGTTTTATTAGAAACAATAATTTTAATGAAATAATTTATGAACATTTATTAATTATGTTTAAAAAATAATCCGTTTTTATCATTTTAGGCTTTTATCATTATGAGTTTTTAAGATTCTTAAAATTTTCTTGTAAAACTGGAGGGATGTATGGTAGTAAACACATAATATCTTTGTGTTTTTCTTCCGTTACTGGTCTAGCGGTAGTGTATAATGGAAGTAATTTAATATTTCCGTATATTTTTGGTCTTCCTCTTTTATGTGAAAGATCCACAACGTGGAATATACAGTCACCTTAAGAAGTTTTATAGAACATCCTCTAAGGTTCATTTTTAAAGAATCTCATCCATTGAATTTGCAGCTAGGAGACAGATTCACCCGCAGTATTTTTGACTCTTGTTGTCGTTGATTCTTCTAGTGGTTTCGCTGAAATAAAATCCGGCTACGACATTCGTTTTTTACTGAAAATGTATTTCTTCTTCTACACTTTTCTATCAATTCATAATAATGTAATAATTTGTAAAATATTTTTATAAAATTATAGTTCCAACATGGTACGTCGTAAATGACCGATTTTCATTTTAATATTACCAGGAGAGATCAAAGTTTATGAAAAAAGTACTACCTACAGAAAGAAGTCTTGGAGAGTGCCCCTAATTTATCCCAAGTTGTTAAAGACCTGTTATGAGAATATAGGAAATCGAAATTGTTGGGAGTAAATAAGAATAAATGCTATTTAACGACAATAATCGCAGCAATTCTATTTTTTTATAAACTTTGATCTTCACTGGGTATATTGCAATCAAAATCGATCCTCTACGACTTACCATTTCGGAGATATATATATTTTTTTAATTTTTTACAAAATGAGTTGTTTCTTGATGGGGGCTGGTTTTTATACAAAACTTTAAAGACTTTGTTTTCATCTTTTGACTCGTACTATCGATTGTGAAAAAGTGTCCCCGAATTTACGTTACAACTTGTATAATTTCTTTATATTTTTTACTTAGATCGCTTTCATAATTATAGCACATATAACATTTGTATGGTGACGGAGAATTGTATGGTTTAATAAATCCTGCAAATTTATTTCAGCATTAATTGCACTTACTATGTAGGATACTGGAACAGGTTAACATTATTTTTTAGTTTTCTGAAAAGCAGAATAACGCGGGACTTGTTTCTTATCGGTTGTTCGTATAATTTCATATTGGTTTCTTGTTAATTCAACATCAACAAATATTAACAAAACCTTTAAACTTGATAACTGCCATCTTTTGTTTTCTTGCTCATCTAAATAAATGTTCTTATATTTTGTAGTACTTGTGGGGGATGTCGTTATTTCTTATAATACTACCGATCCATCCACCATTCCAGTAGTTTTCCGCTTTACCGGAGCGTCAACTTTTAATTCCTCCACACTTGTATTTTCATGAAGGTGTTCAGATTTTGTCCTTTTACTGCGATCACATGTGATGGTGAAAGATTTTACTGGTCTACCAGATGGAGGTTTGCACTAGATATTTCTGCTGCTCCTTTTAACCAATTTCGATATTTTATTTTAAAAAGGGGATGCTTGTAACACACATGCACCTATATACGTTTAAATTCAAATCCTATACCGAAAACTTTTATTTTTCAATCTTCCATATCCTTCACGTGAGTAATTGTATTGATTAAGGAAAAATTTTCTAAATAATTTAATTTTGAATTAATGTTCTTCTTCTTCTTCATCTTTTTCTAGCATTACGGGGCCTCACCGCCCCGAGCTCAAGTTTTGTGTGCTTTAGCGACGGAAACGGAAATAATATATGTATACTAAAGGAACGGTAGGGGAAGACAGGCCCCACACGGAACCTAAACAATGTTGTGTGTATCCGTGTATTCGGGTTATTTCATTGTCAAAAGTAATTTGGGGATTTCAATATTCGTTGCGGCGCGCCAAATGTGTGATGCATCGAATTTTCAAAATTGTCATAACTGTTTGAGTTATGGTATTACACACTTTGACATATTTAATTTTAAAACATCATACTAGAAATAATTTAATTTGTAAAGAATAAAAGTAATAAAAATAATTACATAAAACTTGTGAACATAAATATTGTAAGCAATATTGTTGTTCAACCTCATACTCCTAGAATTATACATATAAAAAACTAATTAAAAATTATTGCAGTGCTCATTTCTGCATAGTATGTATAGTACTGTTCTGTGTACAGAATATATGGGATATTATGCTCATGTATGTGGGGTTTTACAAGTAAGCAGAATGAATGTCGTGTGAATCTGATTGTTCCGAGTGCACCAGCGTGTGTTTAGCGTATGTTAGTTTTAAGCCTTAAAACTTAAAATTTAAGGGATAGAAAGTATACAAGATTGTAGCGGGCGAGGAAAACGGTTCAAAAACGACCACCATGGGTGTCTCCATGGAGGGATCCGGCCGACTCTTCGGCGACGGTCTGTAGACCTTTGTCGTAGGCATAAGGGATGGGTGTGAGTGAGAGAGTGAAGAATTCGAGAGAAATGGAAAGAAGTGTGAGTGAAAGCGAATGAAGAGTGAGTGAGGAAAATGCGTGTATAAAAAAGCGAATGACGGTTGACAGAACAGAATGATAGTTGAACGCGAGGAAGACGAGTACGACGTTGCAAAGGTTTTTGTGAGAATTATATCGAGAGTTTAGCGAGTAGTTTTGCCAGTAAAGGTCAGAGTGTCCATTTTGCGAGTGCTTTTTACAAATAGTTTAAGTGAACATTTAAATATAATTAACTAGTAAAATATCGGGTCTTGTGAGTTCCATTTAAATCAAACGTTTCATATCAATATTTCCCTCAGTCTCAATAAATTTCTACACGTATGTATTGTACATAATATCTTTTAGCGTCAACGAGTATTCAGAAACAGTAGTAAATAGCAGCAATTTGCAAGCTATTAACGTTATTTGCCAACAATTTTTTCCACGCCCGTATACCTCATCGGTAGTTACCGATGACTAGATCAGTGCAGTCAAGGTAATTTTATGATACGCCAATTATTACCAGGAACCTATTTCCTTCTTTCGCCATAAACACTTCGTCATTGAAATGCATGTACGGATTAGAGTGCTCAACACTAACTATTCGCGAAAAATACATTGTAAACCCTTTCACGCATCCGAACACCACTGAATCAATTTGTCGAATTGCTATCTATTTGTTCTAATAGGATCCTTCAGTCCGTTTATAATTAAAATTTACGAATTCACACAACAATTATTGAAATAATGAATTAGAGGACTGTACCTTATTTTATAATATAGTAAACAGTATGGGTTTTGGAGATGCATGTTCAATATTTAAATATATTTTGTTGGTACTAGTAAAGTGCAGGATTTACTGACAATTCCAAACCTTTTAAAGATCGTCAACGACTGCACGCATGCCCCACAGCAAGCAGAATAATTTTGACGGTGTTTATTGTAAAAAAAACTTTACGGAAAACAAGGTATTTATAACTTCTAAACACACTCACATTTAATTACACTTTGGAATAAAAAACATTACAGAATATAATAGTATGACATAATTGTATGATAATAATAACTTTTAATAATGGTATTGCGTGTGGTACTGTGTGGTACAGCAATTGTTTGGTCATATAATATGTATATTAGTGAAGTGTCTCGTCCGTGAGAAACAACTGATAAATCCAAAGAACTGGTACATATAATAAATGTACCAATCATCAATGTATTATATTAAGGATAACATATGCGATGTTGAATAAAATCCAAAATGCTGCTCCAAAACATGATTGGTTTGCTATGAAATAAGCCATACGCGGTATCTTAGCAGTTTTTGATAGCAAAACATGCTTACGTCTGAAAATAAAACTTGAAATATAAGTTGAAGCATTTTTCTGTTGGTAAAAACTTAAACTTCCAAAAATTTGTCCATAACTCATGAATTAAATTGCAATTTTTCGAATTACTTATCAAAAATTGCTAAGATTGGTAATCATTAAAATTTGACGACGAATATCTCTTAAAGGCTTAATTTTATCGACTATAAGCATATCAGAACTTTTTTGTATAGCATTAAATTTCCTACAAAACGACGTTTGCACGTTTCATAATTCATATTGGTTCGCGAGTTATAAAATTCATAAGCAAAAATCAAATTTGTCTAAAAATCACCAAACTTCAATCGTCAATATCTTCTATATGGTGAGATTGACGGTAAAAATATAAGAGTCCTTTTTTGTAGAGCGTTCAATTTCCTACAAAATTATATATTTACCTTTGCAAATCTCTCTAAAGGGCTGCGTACAAAATATAAAACTATAATGCGGAGGAACTTTCCATTAAAATTAAGAGCTCAACTGCGCTAGAGTTTTCTAGAGGTGCGTACGAACCAATTTTTCTGTGTAATTTAAAAAAAAATACTCGATTTTTTTTACCCACCCTACTATACACTACACAGGGTATCCCAGCTAACGTACAGGTCCCTGAACCAGGTGATAGCTGAGGGAATTCTAATATAGGGAAGTGACATTCGTAATGACTAATCTTAATTCGACTTCCCTATATTAGAATTACCTCCGCTATCACCTGGTTCAGGGACCTGCACGTTAGCTGGGACACCCTGTATAACACTTTAATACACTCAGAATAATGTAAACAATAAGAACAAAACTATAACACATGATAAAGTACAAAATACTCTGCAAAAATCGATCTGTACTCTCTGATGGCACTGGTTCATCAGAATACAAATTTTAGAACAAACCTTAGTCGAAAGCTTATCTCTTGCATCCTATCTCGACTTTAAAGAGTTGTATAGAAAAATCTATAAAACCTCCCGCACTACGTGCCTAGCAGAACGAACGGGCCTTCCTAGACATACGCTAAAATGATTCAAAAACTTAAGATCGGATAGAATCGGAACCAAATTTTGTAGGCTTATAATCTCCGATTTTTACTGAATGTAATCAGAATGAACACTCAGTCGAAATCAATATTATAATAAAATCGTTGATAAAATCTACGCATATTCAACAACTGCAAACAGTAAAAAGTTTGGGGGTCGCGCAAACTTTTGGAATTATCCTTTTTTCAGCTATTCGGGTAAATATACCCCGCTCTTAGTCGACATAAAGAAATTTGTGTTCGAATCGTTCGAGGATGTATTTTATAAATTTTTAAATTGACGTTATTTCTAATTGTTAGTGTCTTTCGTTGGACGGGGCACAGGATTGTAGAGGAGGATGGGCTGTACATTCCCTTACCAATATGTAAGGGTACACCATTTGATGCCGCAGGATTTTGCAAGTCGACTGGAGTATTCGAGTCAACTAATCCTTCGTTCAGCAAGTACGTGTTGTATCACTAACGAATCTCCCTTCACAAGAGAAAGGAATTTCAACACCTACAGTTCACGCCTGTGGAGCGATGAGAATTCACTAGCGTTTTTTTTCATTAACGTCAGGGTCGGCATTTGTGGTGGTCATATCATTAGGCCGTACATCCTAGCAGTCAGGTTGGGCGGTCCAGAATATGAACAGTTTTTACGACATGTTCCTTTAAAGATTCGAAAGAACATGTTTTATGAACATGAACGAAACCGTCTACGACACGTGGTTTGGCCGTGACGAACTTGTTGCGCAACTTGAATCACAAGGATTCATGCAACTGTATCAACTTTACACCGGAAATATTGGCAAACATCGAGGGAGCCTTAAGGGGTTACACCAGTGTAACAGCCGAAAAAAGCGCTATTTTCATGAATTTTTTTTGGAAATATGGAAAGGCGCTAACAAAAAAACTTTTGAAGTATGTTGTTAAGCATACATTTAATTACAAAAAAAATTTTTTTCATCAAAAAGTAATTCAAAATGGCGGCTCTACAATAATTTTCCTGAGACATGTTGACAAAAACCGTTCCACGGCACGCACTAGAGCCCGTGCAATTTTGAAACTATTACAAAAACAAAAAATTTTTCTTAATCTGCATGAGTATAGCTAGAGAAACACGTGCGGATTTTAAAAAATACGAATTTTTGGATATTTGGCAGTTGTTTGAAGTTAAAACTCACTTTTTCGCCAAAAAAAACAGCAGTTATTTGGTTATAAAAATTGTTCTAATTAACATATCGAAAATTCCGCACGTGTTTCCCTTCAAAATGTTGTTGCAAAGATGTGTATAAAATTTTATATGAAAATATGCAAAATTGATGGAGTTATGCTGCGTGCCGATTTGAAAAATCGTGTTTCGAGAAAAACGCATTTAAAGTTTTAAAATGAGTTTTAGACGTGAAAAAGTTAAAAAATTGACTAAAAAAAATTTGTTAACATTATTCTGCAATCCCAGGACCATAAAGCTGTCCTTCCTGGTCCAAAAATTTCTCCTGATCCTCTTTTCTTAAACATTTGATGTTGGATCGCGCTGCTTTTGCCTCATCGGCCAACAACAACTCGGCCTGCTCGACTCACTTAGCATCACTTTCAAGGCAAAAATCATAAGATTGAAAGCCGATATCCATCTCTAAAACCTTCATAACTCGTAATATACTAGTTAGACCATCATTGACGTTTTTACCACTTGAACGAGACTTAGGAGCTAAATTCCAAACTGTAGCATTGAAACTTTCATTAGTATTCTGCGTGTAGCCTCCTAAGCCGCGATTTAACAACTCATTACGACTCAATTCATCATAAATTGGTATGTTAGCTTTGTACACTACTTTAGGTAATGACGATTTATGATGAAATTCTCTCAAAGTTACATTTACCGCAGTTCGTCACATAAAAGATGTTCGAGGCGCTTGGGGAAAAGCGCAAAATTTCATACAAAAAAATTGTTTTCAGGTATAAAACGTTTTGCCTCATATTCTAGAAGGTTCAAAGTACCTTTTAAGCTAATAAAAAAAAAATCGATTTTTTGAAAATTTTACACTGGTGTAACCCCTTAACCACACATTACGTTCAGCTCTACATTAACTAGTGGGTACAAGAAGCAATCCGCCCTTTTCAGGGCCACTCATACATTTAACGTAGGTTAACATTATGACCGCATACATACGAGTGCATACATTCTTTGCGATAGTTTTCAGAACTCTAAAGTGAAAATTATAAAGCAGTGGTCATACTTTTCAATATAAATTAATTCCGTGCTTTCTGTAAAGGTTACAATATGAACCCATGGTATTCAAGCGGTATTATTTCGTAGGCTACGTGCAAGAGATAAGGTCATAAATTGGACCCATCTTCGATCACACCGGGGAATACAGTGACCCAGTGACATAGACTCATCGATACATTTTTCGTGGTTGTGTGTTAATCCTCGTTCGGCATCCCTTTCAAGAGCCCCGTTGACGGGGCGATACAAACAATCCCGCTACTACAAGACATTAACTTGCACCAGTAGAAACTGTCGCGCTGCCAGGCACAACGAAGCCCTTTGTTTGGCAGTCGTTTTTCTTTAATAATTCCGACATGGATTAACCAGTTAAGTGTGTTTGACGATTATATCCATCATACGAAAACTATGTTACCTTTTGATATTTATATCGTAATATTGGTGAAAACCAAGATGTATTCGCAAATTGTAATATGTTTAGAATGTTTAGAGGTCAATGTAACTAATTTAAGATGGGATTCATGTATCCACAATTTCCTAATATTATTATTTGATTCTTGCGACACAGTTGCACGTGCTGCAAGAAGGTCGCCGCACTAACTGGTTAAGAGAGGATATTGAAAATGTTATATCTATATATTAGAATTACCTCAGTTATCGCCTGATTAAGGATCCTCGATAGTTGCTGAGACATTGTGTATACTATACACTGTATAGTATACTATACAGAGATTAGCAGTAAAATAATTTATAATCAGTTTTTTATACATACAATTTTACAAGTACAAAGTCGAACAACAATATTGCTAACAACATTTAGGTTCGCAATATTTATGTAATTTTTTTCATTACTTTCATTGGTATGAATTTAAAATGAAATATACTAAACGTTGTAATATCATAACTCAACAAGTTTTCACCACTTTGAACATTCTGTGCGTTGCATAGTCAGCGTGCTGCAGAGAACATAGAAAACCTTGGACTACATTTGATACAATGAACCGTAGGAAGTGTCTATCAGATAGGAACGTGAAAATATTACATCTCGATCCTTGAAACTCCAACTGAGCATGAAAGAGTAATAGCCCAACTACACAAACACTCAGAACTATGTCTACGTTTGGTATGAGGACTTTTAGTGCACAATGCAATAAAATTGTTTTTGAGATACAAGAAACAAGATAGAATTATGTAATTAAAAGAGTAAATATGCGAACAAAAAAGTATAACAGGTAATTGAATAACAATATTCACTGATAGCGGATCGTCTTTTGACAAGGGTGGTGGCCAGCCTCTTTCTTCACACTATTTATAATCAGTCCTCAGTCATACAAAGCGATGAACAATTACGATCAGCAGAATGCAATGCATAAACCTTTGTAAAACAATTGGGTAGCGAACACTCAAGTTTTTAGCAGTCCATAATTTCATAAATTTTCAATATTTCTGAAGGTCAGCTGAGATGCATTGCAATGATTTATGCAATTGTGCAGTTTCTTAGTTTTCATGCACAATGACTTTAATTTTAAATAACCTGAAATTTTTGGAAGCATATACTAGTTCGTTTCCCAGAAAACTTGCTTGAATAAAAGTATGTACCTATACTTCATGAAGTTTATTAGTTTAGAGAAATTGTATTCTATAAATATTATTAATCCTGTCACAAGAAATTTTCTGTCATAAATTTACTTTTGTCTAATCAAAACATGAATGGAATATTATCTATTTCAAGGTGATTTTCACAAATATACTTTATACATTTGAATATTTATAGGTATGTGTGAATATAAACTATGCTACACTAAAATTAATCAGTCAGAAAAGGACACTTTTCTATTCCGTTTTTTATCTTTTAATTGCATCAAGGCACATTGCGTTAGTAGATAAATATTCCACTAGTTAGACATATTTTAACAAAGATATATAATATAGCGCTACACATAGTAGAAGATGATCCTTCAAAATTAAAAAATACTTTTTGTTCTTTTCAGATTATTATGTGCTTATGAAAAGCTATGTATTTAATATGCAGTTATTCCATAATGGTTTTTAAATCTATCCATGGAATGTTCAGTTCATTTCTCTGTACCATTTTTGAATAAACAGATTATAATATATTTTCATAATAAAATAATAGTAACAATATAAGGAAATAATATAAAACATACAATTGTATTAAATTTTAATAAAAATACTACAACATTAAGGCCTTAAGTTTTGTTACTTCGACAATTACAGTTACACACTCTACTTCTACTATTGAAATGAGATATTTGGCAGACTTAAAAATTGGCTGATTAATATCAAAATATTCTTTTATTTCTTAGAAGCCAATGTAAATGTTATGATGTAATATTTTACAGTAAGGAAGCATTGTACAATACATTTAACATATCCAAACAATGGTTTTTGAATCAGTTAAGTACAGTTCATCTAGCGAACAAGGGAATGAAAGTGCTTTACTAATTCCAACTTGTCATCCACTCACAAAAGCTCAAATCATATACAAATGCACTTGAAATACTATGCACATTCTTATTTATACCATTTTAGCAACCATAAATAAATCAAAATAAAATACAGGGTGTCCCATTTTAATCTTTCCACTTGATTATCTCGAAAAATATTCATTATTCGAAAAAAATTTGTATACGAAAGATACTCTATTTGAAGGGGGACATTCAATGGTGGACACTGTTTTTTCTTAGGTGGAGGCGCCTCCGAGATATGAAGGTGACCTTTGTTTTTTTAAATGGAACTATAGTATTTTTTTACGCTAGACACATAGCCTGACTCAAGACAAATCCATTGACCTATAATATGTTGACCTTGAAACATCATTGAAGGTCATTTTCAGTCACTTGAAATTTTTGAACATTACACGCCCAGAAGATATTTCTCATCTTTTAAATTCAAGAGGACGTCCTTGGACATTCATGCTATTGATATTAATGTTTGCAAACACAGAATAACTATGAGCAGAACGATGTAGAGTACTACTACTATTAACATTTATGTTTTAACATTTTACGATGACTGATTACACGCCTAATGAAATTGTTGACATGATTTTAATTTTGGGAGAATGTCAACGAAATTATAGGGCAGCTGCCCGAATGTATCGGGAAAGATTTCCGAATCGGCGGCACCCAAGTAGCACAGTGATCAGAAATTGTGAGATTCGGGCTCGGCAAGGTCATTTAGGGACAGAATCAACAAGTGCCTTAACGTCCAAGGTCGTCCTTTTGAATTTAGAAGATGAGAAACATCATCTAGAAGTGTAATGTCCAAAAATTTCAAGTGACTGAAAACGACCTTCAATGACGTTTCAAGGTCAACATATTATAGGTCAATGGATTTGTCTTGAGTCAGGCTAGCGTAAAAAAATACTATAGTTCCATTTAAAAAAACAAAGGTCACCTTCATATCTCGGAGGCGCCTCCACCTAAGAAAAAACAGTGTCCACCATTGAATGTCCCCCTTCAAATAGAGTATCTTTCGTATACAAATTTTTTCGAATAATGAATATTTTTCGAGATAATCAAGTGGAAAGATTAAAATGGGACACCCTGTATAGTTATGCAGAAGAAACAGAATTCCAGACAAAAAGAAATGACATTCCAAATAGAATTCATTGACTACTATTGTTTAGTTTATAGAATACACTCTTCATTAAGAATATGAGTAGCAGCTGACCTACAGTGTTGTCAACCATAACATATAAATACTATAAAAATGTAATGGAATTTTATCAGTAACAACTGTGACAATTATGAGGATTAAAGTTAATTATTCCTTAAAAACCTCACAATTTATAAAATCAAATTTCATCACCTGCCTTATCTCAATATACGTATAAGTCACAAATAAGTATGCACGAAAATAGTGCAATAATAATTTCAATAATACGTCAACCTCGTATCTGTTTTTACATCATTTAAAAGTTCTTTAGAAATTCTTTAAAACTAAAACACTACTGTATTTGATGAAAACACATTAATTAGTTTTTTTTGTTCCCCTATATATTGCTAAGAAAGATTTTGAACGAATGACTTAAAACTTTTAAATTACAGCTATGAATGCTATACTTCCTAGTATTTTACACTTCCTTAAATTTCTTATATACAGGATGTCTCACGTGACTGGAACAGACTGTGTGTCCTAATAGTTGAGAATAGAAGATTTTATAAGTGAAAGGTAGATGGTATCAGACACTGCATGATATGCAAAAAATATTGTGTAGTTTTGTGCATCCGTGCATCAGAAAATGGAAGCTCCACCCTTTTTTTAAATGGAAATCTATGTCTTTGACTGTATCAATCGATGCAGTTTCTTGTATTCTATATAAAAGTACTATCGTGCTGATTGCCTAAACTTATTTGTTAGGAGGTTATCGAAGCTAAAATTTCTTTAAATTATTTGGTTTCTCTGAAAGTGTTCTAGAATACCTACAATACAAGAAGTGTTTGAACGGTCCTTCATTGCAATGCAAACACTTCTCCATTCGCTTCATGACGTTGCGGAACACATTCTTGATGTCCCTTTCCCTAATGTTTAATGTTTCTTGCTAAGTGCATTGTTAGAGCTCCTCCAAATTAGTTATTGAGCGTGAATACGCCATATCCTTTAAAGATCTCTATTAAAAGAAGTAGAGTAGTCTGAGATCTGGTGATCGCAGTAGCCTTATGCTTGGCCCTTTTGTATGTACCAATCCATTTTAATCCATAAGTTTTGTTTAAAGGGTCTAGCAACCATCTGGGAATTGCATGCTGGACCGCTGTGTTATTGAAAGTACTTCATGTTTTGCAATTCACTTAGAAGAGCTGATAGACCAAAATAATACGAAGAAGTTTTAGCTTTTATGTAGAGCACAAGAAGCTGCATTGATTGGTGCTTTAAGAAACATAATTTTCCATTTTATTGGTAGACCGATGCACAAAAGCACACAAAAGTATTTACATATTATGCACTGTCTGTTGCCATTTAACTCACTTATAACATCTTTTATTCCCAACCGTTCATGAGATACAGGCCGTACCAATTGCGTGAGACACCCCATTTAATAATACAGTAGGTTGAAGATTTATAGTGCTATTTGGATAATTTTTTCTTAATATACCAAATAATAGTAGCAACCATTTAAAAAATGTACTAATCAGACTATCCTCACAGTCTAAAGACGTTTCTAACGACTTTGTTTTCATTTGTTCTTGGAGCCAGATAAAGTGCCACTTATATTGGAATTGATCATTGGATAAAATGTGAACAGTTTGTTGTCTAGAAAATGTTAATATGTCAAAGAATATTGATTCCCAGAAAGTCATACTTCGTACGAAATAATTGGATTCTTTACTGCAAATGATCAGATGATATACTGCATAATATAACCATATAGAAACAACCATTAGGACTAATATTATAATACTTTCGCATGTCTGTAAAGTTTAACGAAGACATTTAGAACGTTTATTCCACAAATATATGAATAGAGTAATGAATACTGATATCTAAAAGGAAAAAACTCCACTCGTGTACTATTCAGTTCTCGAAATAATGTAAAACTTCTAAAAAAACGTCAACTATGTTATGCCATCTTATATCAATGAAATTGGGCAGAAAGGGAAACAGAAATAGAATTTAGCATACTTTAGTTATTTTCCGGGAACACCGGCCAACAAACAACACGTTCCTGGGTTGCGTCTTCAGCTTCCCGATTTTCCGAGTCGATTAAAACTGAAATGATACCATAATGCCAAGGATATAACGATTCGAGTTTCGCAAAATCCTATTGGACACTTCAATCTTGCTAGAAATTTGATTCACTAGCTGTATCACAAAGGTACTTTCATTTTGACATTTTCTTCCATAGCACCATACACAAAATACAAGTACACACACGGTTTCACACTTTCGTTTACGAAGTAGAGCTGACCACTGAAGTGAACTGATCCAAATTCTCAAGTCAACCTAAGTCAATTCCCAGGGCTACACCATACACTCACAATTAGAAACAGCTACGTTCAGCAACATTCAATTCAGTTGCGCTGAGTTGCGCCTGCCTGCGCCACAGACGAGGTACACAATAGACCTCCTATATGTCGAATCTGCGTGACCAATAATCTGAATTACCGAACCAGGGAAAATTGTTGCTGATTATAGTGTATTGTATCGCACTCTAGAGTAAAATGTAGACGAAAATTAAATTTAAAGATGTAACAGGGAATCAATGGAAAAAAATAACGTCTATTTGTTCAGGTTCTTTGCGGACATTGACGTGGGAAAATTTATAATCATATATGAAAATGAAAGCAACATAATTTCAAATAGTAAAAAGTGTTTACGTACTTTGTTAAAGAACTTAATTTACTTGTTAGTTCGATGATATTGAAAAAATCATTTGTTGTATAACATACTATCGCATATAACGTCTACTTCACATATAGGAATTGCGCTGCTATTTATTAGATATAATTTTGAGTCACAAATTTTTATTTAAAAAACCCTATTTGTATTAAATTGCAAAGATACGTAAGTTTTGCAGTACAAATTTTTTTAACAAAAGTTCGAAAACATATTTTGATCCGAACAACACACTTACACGATCCTCCATGGAATCTCTGATCTTATACTATAATATTACTAGATAGCCATACAAGTGCTTTCACAAAGTTTATTCATACATACATAAATATCACTCCAACTTTACCAATTAGTGGTAATGTTATCAAATACTAGGTTTACAAGGCAATAAGCAGAATAAGTGTGAACAATTTTTGAATCATTAAACCGTGGAACACGTGTAACAAAAATTAAAGTCAGTAATCGAACGACAAATAGACCTAACCTCCTGTTTATAAGTAAAAATAGTCTATTATCGTATAATACGCAGTAACATGTATACTGTAATATCTCAATCATTTTGTCTTTATGGGCGGAAGCTTAATGTTGTTCGATATTCGAGTAACATTAAAAATATTGTTAGATCATGTAACAAATTTGCACGTACAGGGAACGTTTGTAATGAACGTGCTGCCGTATCCAAACTGTATCCAGATTACAAGATAATTTATTCATTTCCTTACATGAAATACGCTGTGCGCTTCAATTTGGTGAAAAACTTACAAACTGTATTTGCTGGTGCAACCATACCAGTATCATTAGGACTGAAAATATTGGACGTGACAAGCAACACTCAGTATTTTGCAATAGTTGGTAAGAAATGAGACACCTAATTTTATAATCGGGATATATGTAAGAAATTTTCGTATCTAAAATATTAAGAGTGGTATAGAGAAATGTGAATGCTAAATAAAACAAATATTTTAAAAGAGAGAATTATTTCCTAGGATGCATACTACATCTAGAAAAAACTTGAACATCCAAAATTAATACTAATATGAATCAGGGACAATAAATAATCGTTTGCTTCTAAAAACAATTAATTTGAATATGAAATTCTACACCACCTAACATTCTATTGACCAATGATGTACTATTATCTTGAAGGATTATAAGGGGATTATAGGGGCAAAGTGTTAACATGTAATACATTAGTTGACTATATTTTTTATTCCTAGTAACTCTAACAATTTTAAATTATAATATAGATACATAAATAATTTAGATTTGTTGAGTTCAAAATAGGTTTTTGAAATCAATTAACAATTATAATATTTACAATTTACTGGAAATTTATTTATAATATTATTAGATTGTTAAAAAAAAATAATTTTCATTTAATTGTAAGATAAATATGAATAAAAGTGCAACACATGTCACTCTAGTAATATTCGATATTTAGTTATTTGCTGTTTACATAGAATATACTGCAATTGACAGACCGTTGATTAAACTTATTGTTAGATTCCTTTGAGTCGTACAAGACAAAAAATGTATTATATTACTGGCTGTTTTAAATCTGCCCCCATTATCAAAATATTGAAAAACAATAATTCATTAAAAACATTGAACAGAGCTAATGCCACTGCAGTTTATTGACTTAAATCTTTATGGATATTTATGATTGTTTATTGCTATTCACAGACCAAATGCTTAGTAACATCAATAGTCTCTGATCTATTCTCCACTGAATAGACTTCTTCAAATCCTTTTAAATAGAAAAATGAAACTTTCCTAACTCAGAAAATACTAATAGAAGAATGAGTTTTTCATGGTCAGTGTATGTTTTTTGAAAACTCAGTATTGCATAATATAAACATAAAATGATTAAAATTGTTCCTTGGATTATTATATGTTCTCTACAGAACACTTTGTATAGTGGATATACAATCAGAAGTCATTAACACTAAAGCTACCAAGACCGGTCAAACGACCGGTTTCAAACTTTTTATTAAAATGCCTGTATGCAAAGTTATAGCTTTCAACCTTAATTTCTTTAATCAACACAAGGAAAATACAGTTCTGTATACCAAATTAACTATTCCGTGAAATTAATTGTAAATGTGATCATTTTTACGGGTTCGATAAGAATATGTAAATAAACTGTCGGTACGTTTAGTGTTAAATATGTCATGTTGATTTTTATGGAAAATTTCATACATAAATATAAATATATAATTGTCCAACCAAACCTGTTAAGTTTTGTAAAATAGCACGTAGACAGTATAGTTTTCATGACATAGAATATATAGTATGATACTTTTCATATAGCAGACTTGCAACAACTGAATGATTCAAATATCTAGGTTTTAATTATTTGTCTTCTTCTGTTAATGCTTAAGACTTTAACTGACATGTTGGTTATATACGAAGTTTATACAATTGTAATAACTGAATTGACAGTTAGTGCATTTTGAATATAGCTGCTAATTAGAAAATACTCTGGAATAAAAAGTGCACCATTGAGCAATTAAAAATATTTATTAAAACATCAATCTAAAAAATATTAGAACAAATCTTGCATCTAGCAGAATAAAAAAATACTCCTGTGGCGTCCTTAGCGAAACATGTGATTTTGGCGTGGAAGTCAAAGTGTTAATACCAGATTTCCTGATATTTGCATAAACCTTGAAATTGGTGTTATTAATTATGAATATTGCAATTCAAACTGTTAATAAATTATTGTTTTCATTAACTAATGTATATAAAAATAATTTTTGAACTTAAACTTATATGTTGCGCTAAGATGCTTAAAGAAAAATTCGTGTCAGTATTTTGATATAAAAAATTTGCATAATCACTCATTGCCTTCACAATTGGTTTACTTGATTTCAATTATGTAATTATATGAGATCAATATAAATATAGTATTACACTGTCCTTAATGTGCAATTCCATATTTTGTACCTAGGTGTTATGGCTGCTCTCTTCTTGCACAGTTTAAGTTTTACTACCTACAATCTAATTGGTACGATATACTACAAGAAGGAGGATGCATCTGTGATACTATCTTACTTGACATACTCTGGTAAAAGAGTAGACTTAAAAACTAGTGTTGAGAAAATTCAGTCACTCACAGAAACTCCTACGAATGCACTGTCATTCTTACATAGAACATTACACGTGCAACCAAATCACAAGTTAAAACTAAACATGAAGTATGGTGAAATATATACAAAAGATGAGTTTAATTACATCTGCGGTGCAGCTGTATAGTGTGTAA
The DNA here is from genome assembly GCA_917499265.3 of Mimumesa dahlbomi. Taxonomy (NCBI): domain Eukaryota; kingdom Metazoa; phylum Arthropoda; class Insecta; order Hymenoptera; family Crabronidae; genus Mimumesa; species Mimumesa dahlbomi. The sequence continues at coordinate 1,596,692 of OU824117.1, forward strand.
ATAGAATAAACTTTTAGTATGAAATAAATATAATTATTTATTTCATTTTTACAATTCAACTATTATAAAATTAAATATAATTGACGTAAAATTCGGTCGTATGGAAAGTATTTTGTTCTTGTAACATTATTATACTAGAAAACATAATTATTATTAAGTAGCACCGTACCTTGCTCATAGGGTTCAATTGTAATACGACTGAATTTCACGTTGATTATTAAATTCCAATTCATAATTACAAAAAAGGCTGTCAATTACGATTAGTGCAGGATTAATAGATTTATATAAGAGTGAATTTATTTACATATACAATTACACAGTTATTTTTTAGATAATCATGTCCATCTATAGTGAGCATAGGCTCGGTTCGCTTCGCATTGTTTGTGCAAGTCTTGCTTCTTCTTTATCACACGTCCCTACAATTTTACCAATCATTAAATCAATGTATATTTTGGCAATCCAGTTTTAACACATTTACGAATAAAATAATGTATAATTCTTTCCTTCATGTCTTTAAACAAATTATTTACTACGAAAGACTTTAATGCGTTCGCGACGGGCTGAGCCACCAGTGGTATATTTAAGGAGGTAAAATTCAAGCCCTGTCGCGAATGTGTTAAACATTCACTTCATATCCCGCCATTTTTCTCAATAGTTTAATGAAAATTCAATAAAATAAAAATTGTACATATTTTCACACGTTGCTGATCTCTTATTTCTATAACCGAATGTTACTGACAAATCACGAATATATTAGAATTGCCGATTTATCATGAGTTAATTCAGGTCTCCACTTACATTAACCACATTGATAAGTAAATAAATGATATTAAACTTTATATAGAAATTTTGTTTCATATTTAACTAAGTAAAAACAGCTGCCATACGGAATAGACTTGGTTTGAAAGTGTCAAATCCACAGTACAATTTTGGTTCAAAAGCATTGGTCAACAAGGTATCAATAAATGTGTTAATGTTTGAACTAATATTTATACCCGTTGGTTTATACCTTATTATGGGCAGCATCAATAAGTTCTTTGGCTAAGACAAATGAGAAACGAATGTTTTTTTCTTTCTCTTTGGCAGATTGAATTAGCCATTTCATAGCCATAAATTGACTTTTGGCTTCAGTAATTGGTGATGGAACCTAGAAAAGATTAATTTTATACACATACATTTCACTATATATTTGTAAATATGATGTGTAGTTTTGTACTACACATAATATACTAAGTATACTATATTGATTAATATGCGATTACACTACTAAAAAACCAGCTGTAGAGCAGCTATTACAATTCTACTGCAATAAGTAACATGTGTGATTAACATACAAGTATATGTAGTTGAATACATATAATAAAGAATTATTAACAAGTTACAAATGTAAAATTCTTGCCCTTTATTAGTATCTCTTAATATAATTGAGGTTCTACCTGATAAAGAATTCCACCTTTTTTTACTCCTTGTAATTGCAAAAGCGGTGTAGAATTCTCAATGGCCCTCTGTAAAATTACTATTGGATCTAATTCAATATCTTTTTTCCTCTCCTCTGAAGCATGGTTATAATCTCTCAACTGCTTCATTTTTATGTGAGCAAAAGTGTCTTCTAGTAATGTTCTAGCCAATGATTTTTGTCCTTTCCTCATTATCATGTTTATGAACTTCCTGAGAAAGAAGTCAATCACTTAGAACATCTGTTTTATTGAGATGCGTGACATTTTGAATAAACAAGGGAAGAAAAAACTGTAAGTATAAATATTTACATGGAGAATACACATTAATTTTAAAGTAAGCAACACAATCTTATATATTACTTTTAATTGCACTATACAGTTATATATAATAATAATAAACAATATAATACAGTACATTTATATTACATAAAAAAACCCTGACTACTCCTTAGTAAAAAAAAATTATCATTTTCATTACTTACTGGACTAAAGTGTTATGGAATTCAGAAGATGTTTGATTGGTAAAGGCTGGTTTTATAAACTTCTGTGCCATTAATTTTCCCTCGGAAGATTGAAACAGCTTTCCTTGTTCATCTTTTAAATATGTTGGCTCTATGTAACGTTTTGGGAATACACTGTAGCATCTTATAGTTCTGAAAGTGCTAAATATCAACAAAAAAAAATATTGTTTAATTACAAATTTATGATTTGGACAAAAACATTATTTCCATTTTATAAATTTACAAAAAATTACAATTAATTTACAATTGAGAAACTGTGCAAATATTTTGATACAATGTAATATTGTTATCTCTTGTTGGTATTACTTACAAATTCATGGAATGCAATAAATATAAATATACGATAACATGTTATTTAGAACTTTATTGCAATTTATATTAAACATTGAAAACATATTTTATTTATCAATGTATTCGAAAGCTATATATATTAATTTTCTAAACTGTTATAATTGTGATTAGTTTGCAAATGGAGGTTAAGAAATGGAAGCCCTATTTCCGTACATTGATTGGTACACAAACAATCTGACATAAATGTATTACTAAAATTTCGTATGAATAACCAAAACCAGCCACAATTACCTGGTCCATTCTGAAAATGTAGGTAAATGTATTGTTCGTCGAATAAGCGACCGTACAGCAGCCATTGTGAACTCCTAAAATCAAGACGACTTAAATCAACTTACGTTAAACGGGTTCGTATAAAATGGTAAATACAAGCGCGTTTCCATGTGAAAAAATTATTTAAAAATATTATCAATTTAAGCTCGTATGCTGATTTTCGACAGAAATTTTTGTGTATGTGTGTGTCTTTTGATGGGGAACACGAATCAATAAGCAAAAATCAGCGTTCGGTTATAGTTCCTGAGACATAAACACTTAAAGTTAATGAAAGGAGGGGTTAAACCGCCACTACTTTACACGTGCGGATCGGTGTTGTTACGATACTGAGCATAGATGTTTCGATAGGAGCATGCGCACTGCTCGTTTTAGCAGCGCTTTTACTATAAGCTACAAGCGGGCCATTTAAATCTTTGCGGTTCTTAATAAGGCCGATTAAGATTTGTATCAAATCATGCCAGAATATCAGGATATCGGAATTAAAATTCGACTGCTTGCTCGAGAGAAAAATGATGACATTAAATTTTCGTCCGGATCAATGCTACATTAATTCAAACAGTCCTTATAAGGATGCAAATGACCCTTTTCAGGGCTACAGTAAATATATCAGTTAAGGGGCCTCACCACTCGGGGCATTGCGAGGGTTTAGCTCCTACTGCCTCACGTGCGTATTTTTCATGGAATTTTGATAAATTTGAGCTTTTTGTAAAAGGAGTATGTACATGGCTGTAAAGAACATTGGGAGTAATAAAGTATTTCGATATGTATTAGCTAAAGAGAATAATAATTTATTAATACATTATAGTGCAACATTAACAATAGTTAATTAATATATTCCGGGGATTACAGCGGCACCAAAATATATTTAAAGATTGAACATGGATCTCCAAATCCTGTATTATTTACAAAATTGTAAAATAAGGGATAATCTTCTAATTCATTATTATTTAAGTGCTTATATTTCGGAATCTGTATCCATGCGCCGATTCTTGCCTTCGAATTCGTGTTCCACAGCACAAAACATACTTGTATACATACAAAAATTTACGCCAAAAACCGGATATGTACTTAAATTGAGTATATGCCGAAATTATTAAAAGTAAAATAATGACTTTTTTTATGCTATAGCTTTTCGAATTGCTTGATATTTGTAGACTTTTTTTCAGCTAACACTTTGTAAGACGCAAAGTCGTCGTGGTTTTAGGTTCTCGAGTTCGCAATGATCCGCGAAAAAGTTATCGTAGAAGAAAACTCATGGAAAATTCCAGATTTGCCTAATCTCTTGAATGACATTTCAAATACGTACTCGTATGATTTATTATACATGCATCTTATGTGGTCATAATTACAATTTTATTTTTATACATGGTTCTGCAATACTGATATACATCAATTATCATAAAAATAATACTTGATTGTCCAAAAAGCAATGTCCTTCAATTCTTTTATTGCCAAATTTTATACATATTTATTGGAACACTGCTGCCTGGTACATCATGAAAATCAGAAAATACTATAAAAAATCATATCACAGCATGTATGATCTTAATGTAGCTTCATTTATTGCAAATTTAATACAGTATTTCCAAGTTGTCAGCTGAAAATATTATATCACATCAATAAGATATTTCTGTTTTTGGCCAGTCAATTATGAATTACAAATGATGCAATCTTTACATTTTAAAGAATATAAAGTATATACACAAGGTCATTAATGATGCATACACTGTAAATGTTCACATAAATGGACATGTCAATATGGCACAGAAAAGATGGAATAATATCGAAATGCGTTTGACTATAGATAAATGTGGTAAATGAAACTATTAATTTGCTTATTTTCCATATCGCACATAAAAAATTGGTTCACAAAAACCACAATTGGAATCATTAACCTTATTAGATATTTAAATAAATTAAAGTTTTTAAATTGTGTACCATTATGTCAAAAGAATTGAGAAACGTGTATATTTAACTGGATACGTATAGAGTTCAAAGAACTACTGCTAGACCCTCAAGATTTCCTTATCGTTACTCAGAATGACGATAATTGTTGTATTAACAATCCAATTTTAACAATATCGACTAAAAAGAAACAAAGTGATTGTATTGATTAGTATGTAACGTTATAACATATATTCAAGTTTGTTGATTTTGCCAGAAAAATGTAAAATAACATTTAAATGAATTTTTAATCGATATCATTTTGAAATTATTGGACCGAAAATATAACAATTTGTTGGTAACTTACCCGTGTCAAAATTAATTACAAATATTGAATTTAAAACATATATTCGTACAAAGACAATTTGAATTTTTAAAAAATGACGATTTGTTAGCGTTCGCGTTATTTACTATCAAATTAACTTTTTTGTTAATTTTATTATAACAGGTTCAATAATTTTGCTGACAATGAGATTTAGAATAGAAACACACATACATGTTCCGACGTTAATCACAGAAATCGCGACCAACGATTGAACTTATAAATTCTACCTTACGTTCTTATTTTCCATTATATGAACAATCTGTAACTAACCGTTGTTTCGTGACATATTCGACTCTGTAGTGTATTGTAGGTTTCAGTAATAGGGTTATTGCAAAAATGAGGTATCGAATTTTATGTTTGATTTGCAATAATAACATTTTCATTTTTATGAAAGTCAAGATCAGCTAAAAGTAAAGTTATAATATACGTAGATATGTTCGAACATACAGTTATTATTCATTATGCAGCATCAACGTTTATATCAATTTCAAATGATCGAGTACATGGTTTTTTTCATGATTTGTAATCGAAGTTCGTCATGGATTAAAAGAGAGAATACAACAGTCATAAAAGCTATCCTATGTTTCGACTGTTTATGCAATTACATTCTTTTCCACAGGATCGGTAAAGTTATATATCGATAAAGACTGCAAGATATATATTTCTCATGACTAAAAGATTCTTAAAATATTTTGGAAAGAAAATGATTTAGGCGTAATTTATCATTTACCGTTTCTAAAAAACATATCTACATAAATATCTGTGGTCCAATTAGCTAATACAATATTGTATCTGCAGCAGATATACAATTTTAGTCAGCATCAACAGTATAATAGTATTATTAAACGATTGATACCAGTTATAAGATGAATGGATAATTAAAACTTTAGAACTATGTAGTGGTGAAAATCCAGCAGAAGGTAAATTCTAAATACTTCGGTTTAGTTCGGCCAGTTTCGGTGTAGTCCGTGTCAGTATCAACCAAAAACAAGCAAACAGAACGATCACATCACGATACACATAACGTATACGTTCTGAATGTTCGTATTCGTGTTGCAAGGACTCTCAAACGGGACGAACAAAATTTTTTTTAAAACCGGTGTTTGTGAGACAACGAAAACAAAAACTGCACACAAATGGTGGACGCATCGCGGAACACCTATGCCAGGCTGTTGAGATCTTGCGGCAAGGTCTCTTAAAGGGACCTTTAGAATCTCTCCTTTCCTTTTCTTTCGTTTCCTTTCCTTTCCTTTTATTTTCTTTGATTTTTTTGTTTTCTTTGCCTTCCTTTTCTTCCTAGACCTCTTCCTTTTCCTTACCAATCTTCTTTCCGTTTCCTTTCACTTTTCATTTTTCTTCTGTCCCTTTTCTTTTCCTCTACCTTTTCCTTTTCCTTTTCCTTTTCCTTTTCCTTTTCCTTTTCCCTTTCTTTACCTTTCATAACTGAACAGTTAAAACTCAGCGAAATGGCGGAGGATCAAGGGAACTCGTCGAATCAGCCGAACCAAACGAACCACGGTTCGTTGTATTCATTTTAGGAAAGCAGTCTGTGTTTCGCGACTGGTGACTCTAGTGAACATAACCTATCAGTACATCACTATCATTGTCCGCGTTAAAATTTTATACTCCACGGGTTTTTTTATAAATTCAGAAAGCGAATTGCAACTTGTACAATTTGTACGATATCAAAATTGAAGATTCATGATTACTCGGAAATAAATTATAACATCTTGAATAAAAAAAATAGTTACGTTCAATGATCTCGTTGTGGCTTCAACCCTTATAGCGTGCTGTTTATTTTGGAAGATTAGTTTTTGCATTTCGTTTCAATGTAATTCAGGGTTAAATAATAAAGGGTTTGTGTAATCTGACAAATAGAATGCTGACCTGTGATATAGAGCCTAATAAATATCATCATATAAACATCAAAAGAAGAAATGAGTAAGCTAATGCTGAGATAGATTTCATATTGTCCTTTAATCAAAGTGTCAATATAATGTAGCATAAACATAACATCTGGTTTATATTATTCAAACTATAAATCCTGAGCTATGGAATGATGAAACATTTAGATTCTTAGTGTAACTAGTTTTCCAATAATAAAATCATGATCATGCACAAATATATGGTTCAGCCACAGTAAAGTTTAAAGAATTAACCTATTACAAGAGGTTGTCAACTACTTTTATTGCAAAACGACAATTCAAATTATAACTATGCTTTAGTGTATACATATATTTGTCCTTGAGTACCTCTGTGTAGATACATATGTATGTACTCATATGTATATTTATATATATATACATTTTTTTAATAAGTTTTCTTCCACTTTTAAAATGTCATACACATTGTTTTTTTTGTTCTTTAACATGATTCTATTAGAGGAAATTCATGTTTCTATTATTTACGATGTGTCTGAAAAACTAATTTTTTGTTTTCCTGTAAAAACAAACTTCTTGCATGTGAGCAATTTCCCAAAATGACTAACTTAATTTTTATATATCCATACGATATATGATTAATTCCTTAGGTTCCGGCAGACCATTTAGTTTGCAACGTTTGGATTTTCGTCCTAATAATGATGTTCAAAATGATATGACAGGTATAATTGCTTAAAGTAGATTTATTTATTTAATTGTCTGACACTGTAACTTATGTTGACATCTTCTTTTTGGAGTAGAGAGACGAAGACAGCTAAGCCTCAGTTTTCAAACACAAGGAACCAACTTGTCGTTTGTTAATTCAACAAATTCCTCTCTTTCCAATTCTCTTGGGACTTCTGCATCTCCATCGATGTGAGACACTTCATTTTAAACTGAAATAATTTACTGGTGACACTATTTATACATTTTGATAGGTGACATTTTAATCCTTTCTGCTTTGTGGGTGACGTATGTTTCATTACCAAATTATGTATAAACACTCATAACAAATTGCCAATAACATATAAGTGTTGACAATTTAAAAAAAATAACAAAACCCCAGGACGAAAGGATTAATACTTCAATTGATGTACATCGATTGTATTTGATATTAAAAACCTGCTAGATGATTTTTTGTGTATCAAACAGGATTCCGATGGTTCCAGACACATACGTACACTCGTGCTCCCAAAATTACTAGTAGACTTGTTCGAAAACGAATATTACAGTTCCTAACCCAGTAGTAGCATAAGATTTACTTTTTTATTGTGTTCCTAAAATTCCTTTTAACAAACTATATGTCTGGTATGGCCTTACCGGATTTATTTTTCGGGAATGAGTCAGGGTTCTGAATGTTATATTAGCATATGCTGTACTTAGAACCCATAATGTTGGGAACTCAATCATGCGTATATATATCTGGAAACTTTTGCAATCTTGTTTGACCTGACCTAGTCCATGGGTAACTGAATTCAGCAAACCGCATACTTGTATTGCTAAAAATTTATTACTTACATATGAGCAACTTACAGGACAGAGCGATTAACTTCATTTTTACCATTTTTAAAAAATTCTAATATTATAACACGTATTTAGTTCTTAATTTTGCATACTTAAAATAAATTTTCTCACTAATTAGCTTTAATTTTGCCTCATAGGGTGTTATGAGCCGTCATAACTTGTATACCTGCATATTTTACTTTTTGAATTATTTTCAAACTTGATTACTTAAATGTCGCTTACTGTGGAAGGATTAAAAGTATCAATAATACCAGCACTTGTTTCAGTAACAGTAGTATTAGTACTAATGGTACTTAATCTTAATGATGATCTTTAATAATGCCAATTGATAATGATAATAGTAACAATAATATTGATGACAGATCCTCCCGACCAAGTATGCCTTTGCCCTTTCCCAAACTGCCAGTTAGACCACGAACTCTACCACAACATGAGTTTATGCCAGATAGAGCAAGGTATTTTACCAAATTTAATTCATGTTATCAAAAGCAAATGCATGACGTAAACATAATAATTCAACTTGTTATGTTATATTAAATTTCACAAATTAAGAAATACTGCTAAGATACACTGTGAAAGTTTGAGAATTTTCTTTTATTGTAAATTAAATTTGTTGCATGACGATTGAAGTATTTGAGGTATCATATGTAAAAAGAATATGTATAGAATGAGGTAATTACAGGGACAAATTACGAATGTGCCAGTCAATGCAAAGCACTGGTAAACTGCAGCTGTCACCTGCAGTTGTGTACGATTTTACATCGGACGATCTTCAAGATCTAGGGGAAATAGGAAGAGGAGGATTCGGCACTGTAAATAAGATGATTCATAGGATAAGCGACACTGTTATGGCTGTGAAGGTATGTATATTCTATGGTGGAAAATGTGTTTACATTTTTACGGTCATGAAAGAAAATTGAATTACAGAGAATTCGTTCAACGGTGGATGAAAGGGAGCAAAAGCAACTGTTAATGGACTTAGAAGTTGTAATGAAATCTAACGAGTGCCCGTGCATCGTTCAATTTTACGGAGCATTATTTAAAGAGGTCAGTCCTTTCTTCTTGTTTATCTCTTCTTTTTTTTTAATACTACACTAAAACTGTGTAAAGAATTTCAGTTAAAATTAATGTATGTTGTAGCTCTGTTGAAACAACATGACCTTTATTTCAAAAAGTTTTTTATATAACAACTAGGTTTCCATCATTTTCCATATAAATTAACATGTTGAACGCCATGGGGTTTACGCGTGACCGGCGCTCGACTTGACAGTAGCGCTACGCCGGCTACCGATAACCGACATGTTAATTTCTACAAATTAATAGAAAATCATTATTATAATAAATATCAATACTTATACATTTTTTGTTACCACCTTTGATACTACAATAGTGTGAAGAAATTAATGCATTATAAAACATCTAAAAATAGTTCTATTATCACGAAAATATACACATTGCGGTGTTGCGAATCTATGGTGGTGTCATAGACAATTCATGAAAAAGTTGCGTGGCATTCAACGTGTAAATATAGATGTATTACTAGGTGATATATATATATATGTAGAAGATGTTGTTCTTCTACTTAGTAGTATTCAGAAATATTTGTTGTACTGAGTTGATTTCTTTATACTATGGTTTTACTAATCTAATCCTTAATAATAATTAGTTGTAAAGCCGCTCACACACGTGGACTTTAGACTAACACTTACAATTAAACTCTATGTCCACTCTCTGGACTTGTACTCTCAATACTATACGGATCTTCACTCAGAAGTCCTCTCTCGATACTCGCAATGAATCTTCTCTGAAAAAAGTCACAACAACGAATCTTCGCGCACAAAAATCTATACCATGAATCCTCGCGGTGTCGCCCTGACGCCCTTTTTCACACTCTTTCACACTTTTCCATTTTCACACTGACAAACTCACGCATTCACACACTCGTGACACGCACCGGTCTCGGTCACGAGTCACACGCATTCTTTCACGTTCTCATTCTAAAGTTTAGAATCTAAACTAAACAGTCACCGGAAATCAGTCCAATATTCTGTCACACGATCCAAACACTTTTCTTTCACACCTTGCGCGGTCACTCGATCCAAACACTCTTCGCTCGCTCTTGACACTCAGTCCAAATACGTTTCTTTCGCGCTTGTCGATCATGCAATACAGAATTTCATATCCCACACTCGGGCATCCGGAAAATACATTCGTTCCCGGTGTACCCTCTCTAATCATTCTTACATTGACGCAATTAAGAATTTCATATCCGACATATACACTCCCGTCCATAAGCCACCGGACACTTACTCGTTTTCATCAAAATAATGATTAAAACACAGATACAGCTCTCTAGCTTGATTTTCTTGTTGATTTTGTAATATTTAGGTATTTTACGATAATTTCGGTATGTAAAAATGGAAATAAATATTAGTTATTTAAACAAAACGTTTAAAAAAGGAACTGCCTGCGTCAACACTCATTCCGTAAGGTTTCCATTCGGTACATATTGAGACATATTTGTTCGTTTTAGACGTTCAAACCTATCAGAGGATGATATTTGGAACATTATGAAGAGTTTATAAACACTGTAAAAGGATTTTTAGACTAAAGAGAGATGAGCATGGAGCTGCGACGGTGAAGTCGCTGTTTCTTCTTTATTTCAAGTTTGACAGTGCATGTGATCAGTATGAGCAGTTCTAAAAAAGAATTATCCATTCAAAAGCGTTCGAGTATTATTATTTTTGCTAAAGAAGGCTATTCTGTGCGGGAAATTGCGATAAAAACTAAAATTCCGAAATCAACAGTGCATGATACAGCGAAGAAGTTAACAGATTCTAATACTTATGAATATAAAAAACGAACTGGACGGCCCAAAAAAACAACAGAAGATGAAGACCGATATATTCAAACGTTAAGTAAACGAAACAGGAGGATGACAGCAACAGAAATTGCGGTAGAAGTGAATAAAGATCGAGAGGATCCAATTGGTACGACGACAGTCAAGAGACGTCTTTTGCAAGCAGGGCTTCGCGGGTGTGTTGCTGTTAAAAAGCCATTGTTAAGGGCTCAGAATAAGAAAAAAAGACTGCAGTGGGCAATACTGCATAAAGATTACACTGCTGAAGATTGGAAAAAGGTATTGTGGACCGATGAGTCGAAATTTGAGGTGTTTGGCACAAAACGACGAATCCATGTGCGTAGGAAATCAAGTGAAAAATTAATTCCCGATTGTGTTGTACCCACTGTGAAGCATGGGGGTCAGTCTGTGATGGTGTGGGGTTGTTTTGGGGCGAACAAAACTGGTGATTTAGTTCAAATCGAGGGAATTTTAAAAAAAGAACAATATTTGCAAATTTTACGTGACCATGCAGTGCCGTCTGGTAAACGCTTAATAGGACAAAACTTTATATTTATGCAGGACAATGATCCCAAACATACCGCAAAAATTTGTACAAATTATTTGGAAGACCAAGAAAATAATTATGAATTAAAAATTATGGTATGGCTTCCGCAATTACCCGATATTAACCCAATAGAAAAATTATGGGAGGAAATAGACAGAAACCTACGGAAAGTGTGTCCAAAGTCAAGAAAACCTTTATGGGAACTATTACAGAAAAGTTGGACAATAATAAATTCAGAAAAATTAAAAAAACACTCGACAGGATGCCGCGACTAGTCCAAGCAGTGACAGCCGCACGCGGCGGATATATTAACGAAATGAAATTATAAGATATTTCTGTAAGATTTTTTACATTTCTCCACTACTTCTTTATCGTAAAATACCTAAATATTACAAAATCAACAATAAAATCAAGCTAGAGAGCTGTATCTGTCTTTTAATCATTATTTTGATGAAAATTAGTAAGTGTCCGGTGACTTATGGACGGGAGTGTACATATACGGATTAAAAGTATTTTTATGTTTTTCATATTTTTCATATTTACAATATTTCTAAAAATATTTTCAGAATTAAGACGTGTATAATATAACAATACATGCCTGATAATAAGTTTCTTAATTCGCGCATCGGCAATGTAAGTCAATAAAATTTCAAAAAGGTTGAATGAATAAATCACATGTGTTCCTCATGTTTTCGATAGTATTATACTTTTAGAAACATAAACTTTTTTACTTTTGTTACTCTTAAAAATTTAGATCACAGATACGCGTTTTGCGTGCCTGTTCGTAAATGTGCCACTATGTGAACATATTTTGTCGAATTGGTATATAGAACAGAGTTTTATGAATGATAAAGTCCTATTGTGCTGTGTTTGTTCAGGGCGATTGCTGGATTTGCATGGAGCTGATGGACACGTCTTTAGATATATTTTATAAGTTCATCCATGAAATATTAGAGGAGCGGATACCGGAACGTATCCTAGGAAAAATTACGGTGGCCACCGTGAAGGCGTTGAATTATTTGAAAGAGAAACTTCGGATAATTCATAGGGACGTGAAACCTAGCAATATCTTGTTAGACCGGCACGGGAACATAAAACTGTGCGATTTCGGAATATCGGGACAGCTGGTGGATTCAATCGCGAGGACTCGAGACGCTGGATGCAGACCATATATGGCACCGGAAAGGATAGACCCCCAACGAGCTCGTGGCTACGACGTCCGAAGCGACGTGTGGTCTTTAGGTATAACTTTAATGGAAATCGCCACCGGTTATTTTCCTTATCCCAAATGGAATTCCGTCTTTGAACAACTGTATCAGGTCGTTCAAGGCGACCCGCCGCGACTTGAGCCCAACGAAAATGGAAATCACTTTACTATGGATTTTGTAAACTTCGTCAATACCTGGTAAGCATTTCTTTCCACATCCTTAGTTTCTCTTTTATGTGTTACAAAATATGAAGAGTAAATGTTAATCCTTTGTGGCCGAAATTTGTTTAACTTAAGTTTTCGCTGGGCCAAATATATTTTTGTGTATAAAGCGAGATTATACATATATTAAAGTGTGAAATGATTTAATAATGTGAAGTGATAAATATTTAATTTAATGTAATTAATGTCGCTTGTATAGTAACATTGGACCGTAAAGGGTTAAGGGGATTTGATAACTTCTAAACAATCCTATGTTACTTTCGAAGATCTTAGTGTTCCTGTTTCCAACAATTATAGACGGTTAAACATTTTATCAATTGCACACCATGATGCTCTGAGCATCTTGACAGATTTAAAATTCATTTACTTAAATGACCGTCACGAGAAAGAATATTGTGCCAAAGTTTAGAGTCATTTTATTGCAATATTATTTTCTATACGTTATTTATACTATACCTTATTCTAATCGTTTTTATGTATTACTTCAGTGTAAATATTACTTCATGGATATTCAAATACAATTTTTTCGAAAATTGAATCTGATTAATTCATTTTGTATTTTCGATTTACTTTTACACGTGAAGTAATCTACTTTTCGAGTTTACCAAAATTTCGGAAACGCCCAGAATATATAAATTCTTTAATAATATTAGTACATATTTTCATTCAAAAAGTAAAGTACTGATTTCTACATAAAAATCCCTCAATGATCTTTTCTTAATTCCGTTTATGAAGTAGTTATTTGATTTTCTCAACTATATAAATCTATTGGAAGTATCTGACCATGGCATTTTATTTTCATAACAGATTCGTTCTGTTTTAAAAAATTGTGGATCTCCTTATCATCTGAAAATTTAGTCCGCCTATATACAACGGTGTCGAAAGTCTTTTGCCTAAGATATTGGGAATCTTTTAATCGTAAACTTATTAGTTTCTACATGAAATATTTTCACCAAGTTCCAACGTAGAAAATGATCATTGAATGAAACAGTTATTGTGTAATTAAATGGAATAAAATTCCCGCCAATACGATTTATTGTTAAGTGGTATGGAAAAAATGGAAGAAATGTATACAATTTTTTGATGACTCAATACATCTTCTCCCTCATGCCGTGACACTGATCATTGTTCTTGTTGAAGCTTGATAAAAGAAGAGACACAGCGACCGAAGTACAACAAGTTACTGGAGCATCCTTTCATCAGGAAAGCAGAGGAAGACACTATAGATGTGGCGGCATACATAAGTAGCGTTCTTGACAATATGGCTCTTAGAGGATTGACGCCATTCACTACCAATCGACATTAAATCTTAAACATCAGCCATTTAATTGAAGCATTAAACCGAATATGCAATACCAGTCTCTCTACCCTTTTTCATTTTCTCTGTCACACATTCACTGTTTCTTTACAGTGCCTCGTTTGTCAAATACGTTTGCGTCGTTAAACTTTTTCATGGTACAATACTTGACAGATGTATTAAAACAAAGATTTATTATCGACTGGAAAGGAAAACAAAGAACAATTTGACGAAACTCATTGGTTCGCTGCTTTACGGTTTACTGTACAAAATGTATCGCAAAGGCAATTAGATTAATTCTATAACTCACAAAATAACAACGCTGAATAAGCATTAACTAATTAGGCATGACCGCTGTTCGAGACTTATACTTTCGCCACCACGAAAGATATCGTTGTTATATGCGTACGTGTGTGCATGTATGTGTACGTATGTGTCCCGCGTGCTAGTGTATGTATATATGTGTTCCAAATTACGGCACTTGCAAAACCGATCTTGATGGAATTTATATAAAAAATTATGCTCCTAAAAAGAATGTAATAATAAGTTTTGTGAATCGCCATCTATTCGGTTTTCAAAACGCGTCTACTATAAGTTTCCAAAAATGTATATCTTTGTTTTCAAGCGAATTGTATGGAATTTCATAAATACCGGCAATTAATTTCGATTCAAACAAATAATCTGCAATTTCAAAATCTCGTGTTTATGATTTTAAAAACAGTGATTAATTTTGTAAACATCTATATTCTTAATATCCGAGCGGTTGTGTGACAAATATCCATCAATATGAGTGAACGTGAAGCGATCTCGCGATCTTCGGCTGTGCCTATCGCAAGAAGCGAAGCTTTTTGCAAGCATGCTTCCGATGACGGTTGAGAGCCTGTTTTATGAAAAAGTTTTCGGTGATGTAAGGTACGGATAGGCATTTCTCCTAGATAAGTAGAACTCATTTTGTACTTCAGCTTTTCTAGGTTTATTTAGAAATGTAGAAAGATGTTGAGAAAGCCTCATTCTGTTTTTTCGACTACTTTATTATATGTTTAAATATTACATTAGTTCTGTGGTACAAAATAATACGCGGTTCTTATAAACAAACCAATCGTTTTTAATTATTAAATTTTGATCGACCTAAGTCAAAATGAGGCACAGATAACAAATGGCGAATAATATAATACAAGTGAAAGAAGACGAATAAAGTGCATCAAGAAAGTAGATTTCATTCAACAACTCGTCCTTTTGATTTATTTGTGTCGCTAGCTTTTGCCCGCAGTTTTGTTGGCCTGTTGAAGTCAATCCGTCATAATCAATTTTACCCTAAAGCAGAGAGTACGTACTAATTTCAGCGCATTATACATATAGTTTTTCTACCATTTCTCTCAATTGAAAAGATACCTACGCATGTACTATATTTTATCAACATCTGCTGTGCTGTTTGGATATCGAGATTGGAAAAACATTCAAATAGACACACAGCGAAATAAAAATTCTGAAAATCCATTTTTGTGCTATAAAATTATTAACTAAACCCAAAGATATTCAAAACTCGAAAAAAATGAAAGTACTTATGTACCTATTTTTGTAAATTTATTAATATGATTCGTTATTTATAGCTAAATTTGGCCTCAGCGTGACCGATCTCAGAATAATTCTCAATTATTCGAGTTATGATCAGACATAGATTATACGGATATTTCACAACAATATTACAGTATGCTTAAGCTGTTTCTAATGTTTAATGCTATAATCTTAGTGATTTGGACATAATAAAACATTTTTTTGTTAATCATCTAGTAAATATTGTTAATTGGCGTACGAAGCCGCGACTAGTAACTACTATTTCAATAAATATTTATGAACAACGTGTTAAATATACTGAATACGGTTGAGAAAGTTCACGAAAGATAATTGTGAACAAATACGTATGCAAATCATTATGATTTTAATATTAAGTGTAAGATGTAGTATACTGGTAATATAATAGAGTTTCGTATATAATTGTTAATATTTAAGCATAAAATAAAATAGCTGAAGATGGTTCATTATCACTTTTGCAAAAGCTGTACGAATTTTCAAATAAGCCTTGATGCAAGACGAATTCCGCTTACTAATTTCTGAATGACAAAACGTACTTACAAGATGAAATTGACTTGATAAACTTTTGGTTTTAATATAACTGACAGATTTTAGTAAGTACTAGGTATAATTAGATGAAATATAACAATTTGATGCAACTCATTTGAAAATAATTTTTAAGGATAATGCGTGATACTTCAATTGTTCCAGTTGTCAAACAATTATGTAATAATTGTATATTTGTTTCATCATTCCAGATCGAATACACTGCAATTCTCTGATGCTTTTTTTGTTTGTTAGACGCACTTCGACTCAATATTCATAAAACGAAAGTTTATCGTTGAGATTGAGTTTTATTTTAACATTCAATGATGCAAATGGGTTAATAGCTAGTTAGGTCGATTATGTAAGTTTGGAGCTGTTAATCTGATACTAGCAAATCATTTGTATACGCACGATTGGATTGGATTGTCTAAAAAATTCGTTCGGATTTCACTCAATGAAATAATGTAAGGTCAATCATAGCAAAGTGCGAGTCGATGTATGCAAACCAAAGAAAGTTACGTGATGCGATTAACGAAAACAAATGCATTAGTTGGAAATAACTCGTACCTAAGATTTCTTGTAATTCACGGGTTTTTGGTGTACTGAGAATAGTTGAAATAAATTTGTTGTAGAAGAAATATTTAAATGTATCTAAACTTTCATTGAAAATTTGTTATGGCAGAAATTTTGGTTGATTAATTATTTTCAACTAATGTGACTATATTCTTCGTATGCTGCTTATATTTTTTCTTCGAATGATTGGATTATTTACAAAAGTAGGAAATTTTGTAATAAACAATTGGGAATCCTCTAACTTAATGTTTTTCAATTCTATACAATGCGACTCAGCTGTAATTATCATTTGAAATATTTCTTTCCTTTTAATACAAAATACAGTTGAATATGGCATAATTTTATGTGTTTCTCTCGGTTTAAATCGCAAACATAAAGCGAATGAGCCTTAACACGTTGAGCGCAGGGGGGGGACACGACCATAGTAAAAGCTTGGTCGCCCGTTTTAGTTCCCAAAAACACGGATAGTTTCTAGATGGCACCACTTTGTCTCACTACTACACATAAGCTCTCTGTAGGTGAGACATTACACACATGCACTAATCCGTGTGCACTCACACAAATGCACAAACTATGTGACACTCACACATAGGCACTAATCCATGAGCCCCCCCCCATATATACATATATAGGTATGGTATTAAAAAAAATAGCAAAAGATACATAAAATATACTAAATTTATTACATAAAATATTTAACAAAACAGAAAAGGGGCACAATATTTAAAATTTCTACACAATTAAGGGCCTGGTGTATCTTAGCATGTCTTCATTAGAATTCTTTAGTGTTGGGTCCATAATTGTTCCTTCTTGAATTATACCGAATGGAGTTGTAGTCTCTGAAACACTCACGAGAAATTTTGAATTAGTATACATATTAATTTTATAAACCAAAAAAGAATAATTTTGAAACATTGAACAAACCTGAAAATGAAAGATTGGAGATGTCCTGTTTTAGATCGAAGTGCAGCCATCCCCAGCAATATATTTTAAAATATTGATTCCATTGAGACTCCACCTTGATTATTCAAAAATACTGCCTCTGTCCCATAATACATGATAGTCTTCTCCTTTTCTCTTGTCTCATATTATTGAATATTTCTTCAAAATTAATTGTTTGAAAAAAAGTTAGTATATTTTTATTTCAGAGTAGTATATTGTTCAAAAAATATTAAACTCATAAGAAAAAGAAATATTGAAATTGAGCCATATATTATGATAAGTTGCAGCCATAAAACGAAAACTATCAAGTATTATGGGACAGAGGGAGTACATTATAGCATATTTTGGCATGAATAAACCTACTTCATTGAAATTTTTCCTTATTATCAGTTATAAATGAATTAAGTACTTCGAAGTGAATAAATTTATTCATTCAAACTTGCTTTTACCTGAGTATGCCCATCCATTTCATTACATTTGCTTGCCAATCGATTAGATATGCGTTGAATCCCTATATCCCAGTGATCCTTATATACATCATCCCATCTAAAACAAATAAGATGTCTAAGGCATTCAAAACATATTAATTGAAGCAAGGATAAAACATTTATTCGCCCTCTGTACCTTATTTCCCCTGCAGCTTCACAAAAGTTTCCTTTACATAATTTCTTCATATCTTTATTACTCGAGGTCCCTGTATGATGCATTTTGAACCTAGTAAACTATGAACTTAAAAGTTAAAGGAGCAACTATATAAGTAATGAATATTATATTATGTTTTGTGGTAATAATACTAAAAGATGTTTTGATTTCTTATAATTCAGTATATTTATCTAAAATATTCAACCAAAGGTTTATTTTTCTCACCATTGTAACAGTATGCGTCCGTTTCGGCTATACCAAGAAATAATTTCGTCACTTATCCATTAGTTCAAGTGCTTTGTTCACTGTAACATTTATTTCCACGTAAACGAGGTAGTTTAAGGGATTTCCATTCTTTCCGCTGCGCCATAACCAACTACAACCGCCATCAGCCGCCATAAAACCCGGTCCCGACCAAAACATGGTCGACCTTTCCAGGTCATCACACGGATTGGTTCTCGGTCAGATGTGTGAGTTTCTCACGCATTACGGAAACTCACGTGTAGTGGTGAGACCAAGTAGTGACATCTAGATACTATCCGTGTTTTTGGGAACTAAAAATCGTACCTAATTCTCCCATAAGAGTGTCCTCCCCCTGGTTGAGCGCGACATCAGTCCCTGGGGACCAACAAGTTTAAGAGTGGACGTTTCGTTTGTGCAACATCGATCCGTGTGATCAACATTTCCAAGGATTATAAATTAATGTTGTAATTTTAATAGAGGTTATTAAAACATTCTAAGCAAAGATATAGTTTAAATTTCGAGACGTGGCCTGACACCAAGTGCTCGCTCGCTGCCGCCTAAGCGGAAAGGAAAGCAAATTCGACGCCGCGGTCAATGTATTAATATTCGTTCTAAAATTAAATTTCATTTTGTTTATTATATTCACATTTTTATAGTTCTAATGGAGAATGTTCTAATGTAAACGGAATACGAAAGAAACGCACAAAGTATTATTTTTATTTATGACTCTTTGTCACCAGGCAACGGAAATAAAAAGAAACAAAAAAAGGGTCTTCTGTTCACTGGTCCTCAGATGTGATTCCATTCTCAACAAATCGATATAATAGGATGATGTCGCATTGCACTTTATCCTTTTACATACAGTGGGACTTTCCGCAATACCACAGATGAGAGATAGGATAGACCTTGCACCTTATCCAGTTAACTGTGCCGCCCTTGGCTGAGAGCGCGCACCGTTTTGTGTCGCCAGAATCGAGCCATGACGAGTATACTCGTCAATCGCAGAGTAAGTTGTGCTGTTAAGATATTGGATTAAAAAGATGGGTTTAATTTATAAAATTGAAAATTTTATTACTAGTATTTACTTATTTGGTTAATATAAACATATATTACGTACATATTAAACTAAAAACGGCGCCTGGTCGGCGTCACGCATTTCTCTCATGACTGACCATACCTATTATAAATCAACTTTCTGATTTTTGCCTTTGCCTCTTTTAGGCTAACATCTAAAAAACGTTATCATCACACATAAATAAATTCGTTATACGAACTGGTAAGCTGTTTCAACCGGTGCATACGGGGACGCATGAGTTCATATCAAATTATTTATATTTTTTATTTTTTGTTTTATTCCTGCATGGCCTCATAATATTCTAAACATCTTGAAATTTGAGAATATGTTTTGTTTTTCTCAAAAATTACAATTGAAATAGCCAATGGTCACTACTTTATACGCATGACGAGTATACTCGTCAATACACAAAATCGTGCCACTTCTCCATGGGGTCATTCCATGTGAAATCAACGCAGGGTATAAATGTGACCATCTCAGAATTTGATGAAATTTGGTACCAAGGTTGTCCTTATACAGATTAAGAAAAATGCCATTTTTTTCAAATATCTCAAACGGTTTCAACATTACGGCTGTGTAAAGTTTGCTAAAATCCTCCAAAAAAGCGTAACCGACATATGTTTAAATCACCATAGCTTTTTTCCTACTTGAGCTAGAGAGATGGGACTGGTGTCACTTTACTCGGGTTTAAATACCCCTTCTTTTGATGTACAACACAACATAATTTGTTATAAAAAGTTTTCTTGTGACATCAAATTCAATATTTTGATTTTGATTTTCTCAAAAAGTGCCATTTTAAAAATTTTTTTAAAATTCCTATAAATAGTTCATAGTTTTGGTAAGTGATTCTCAAAGTTTCAAAGTGGGACGCTAATGGGTTCATAGTTAAATAATAATTTTAAAAAAGGGTGTTTTACGCAACCGTTAGTCACCCTACGTACTACAGGTTTCTTTACTATATTACATTAATCAAGAACATAAAATAAAATTTTTAACACTTACATCTTAGGCAAAAGTTATTCAGAACTTGATGCTTTGTGAAGTTTTTATGGCTTCTTCAGATGTTATTGCATAAATCTTTCTTGTAGGAGTGGTGGGGTCAACTTTACAAGGTACAAGGGTCGTTTGATAAGTTTGGTAAAAAGTAGGTAAACATTTTTTTTTAACTAACCTTTATTTGTCAACATAGTCTCCTTCAAGGGCGACACACTTAACCCAGCGAGATTCTAATTTTTTCATCCCGTCAAAAATGTATGATTTGTCAAAGTCTGCAAGTACACATTCACGCCATCGATATTTCCTTCATTCGACGAGAATCTCTTCCCACCGAGCCATGTTTTCAAGTTGGGAAATAAAAAAATCAGAGAGAGCCATATCAGGAGAGTAGGGTGGATGCGGAATAAATTCCAAGCCCAATTCGTGCATTTTTGACATTGCGATTGCGAAAGTGTGAACTGGTGCGTTGTCCTAAGAACTACTAAGTCGCTCCTTTCAAACGTCTACCAAATCTAAACAAAGTGTCGCTTTTGGGAAAAACGTCATATTTACCAGCCAAATGAGTGCCACTGTGAGCTTATGTACTTCAAAATTTTTTGCGATGTTCAATTTTTACCAGACTTATCAAACCACCCTCGTACATCTGCCAGTGGAATCCATAATATGTCCGGTTTTCTTGGATATGAAAATGATGATGAAGGACCAGCAGGATGCAGAAATGTCACTTTTACTTTATCTTCTTCTTCATTCTTCTCCAACACATATACCGGCCACCACTTTTGCTCATATACAGCAGTTATACAGGGTGGAGCAGAGGAAACGCATGTTTTTCACTATTGAAAGACTGGGACACGGTTTGATAAAAATAATAAAAACAAGCATTAAGTGATAGATTTTTTAATGCAGTTTTGAAATATACATACTTTAATTAGGTTTGAAAAATAATGTCTTGATGATGACGTCCTTCTTGCTGGATACAAATTTGGATCCTCTCCTGAAAGTTACGCACGGCTCTCTGCAACATTTTATTCGGCACGGCTTCAATTTCCTGACGAATGGAATTCTTCAGGTTATCGATTGTGCGAGGCTTGTTCATGTAGACTCTTGATTTTAAATATCCCCACAAAAAGAAGGGACTCCTTCACTGGCACCCTCGTTCACCCGATTTGTCGATATGCGACTTCTTCTCCAAGAGGAAGGACGTCATCTCCAAGACATTATTTTTCGAACCTAATTAAAGTATGTATATTTCAAAATTGCATTAAAAAATCTATCACTTAATGCTTGTTTTTATTATTTTTATCAAGCCGTGTCCCAGTCATTCAATAATGAAAAACATGCGTTTCCTCTGTTCCGCCCTGTATATCCACTCATTTCTGTCATTCGTAGCTTTTCAGGGCATTTTGGGATGGTCACTGTTTTCTCTGTTGCATCTTTCGAGAATATTTTTACACATATCTTTGATATGTTTGAATTTACTGGCATATAAGCAGGATATTGCTGTGTTTCCTTAATAGTTATTGCTTGGTTGAAACGGTTATTCAGAAATTTTTCAGAGTCAACATACTCATCTTATGTGGAGCAGGTGAAGTCTCTTCACTAAGCACCCAACTCCATCACTTTAATATTTTCTTTTTTGTCATTAATGAATAATGACTGCTGCTTTGCAATAATGTCATGCTTTTTTTACATGGTCAGTTTGTCACAGAAAATATTTATAAAATCCTCATTAGATTACTGTAAAGTTTCGAGACTGCAACAATTAACAGACACCCTAACCTAACCTAACCCACTCCTACAGGACGGATTTATGCAATAACATCTGAAGAAACCATAAAAACTTAACAAAGCATCAAGTTCTGAATAACTTTTGCCTAAGATGTAAGTGTTAAAAATTTTATTTTATGTTCTTGATTAATGTAATATAGTAAAGAAACCTGTAGTACGTAGGGTGACTAACGGTTTCGTAAAACACCCTTTTTTAAAATTATTATTTAACTATGAACCCATTAGCGTCCTACTTTGAAACTTTGAGAATCACTTACCAAAAGTATGAACTATTTATAGGAATTTTTAAACAATTTTAAAAGTGGCACTTTTTGAGAAAATCAAAAGCAAAATATTGAATTTGATATCACAAAAAAACTTGTTATAACAAAGTATGTTGTGTTGTACATCAAAAGAAGGGGCATTTAAACCCGAGTAAAATGACATCAGTCCCATCTCTCAAGCTCAAGTAGGAGAAAAGCTATGGTGATTTTAACATGCATGTATGTATGTCGGTTACGCTCTTTTGGCGGATTTTAGCAAACTTTACATAGCCGTAACTTTGAAACCGTTTGACATATTTGAAAAAATTTGGCATTTTTCTTAATCTCTATAAGCTTCGTACCCAAAATTCATCAAATTCTGAGATGGTCATGTCAAATTTTTCAATTTAGTGTGTTGATTTCACATGGAATGACACGTTGAAATTTCAGTAAATTTCAGTGGATTTACAGCGCCTCCTTGAAGAGAAATGAAAATTTTTGGGACTAAGAGTGTATCGAAAATTCAAAAGCAGGCAATACACCCCTCCCCCATTCTTGAAGTTGGCTTAAAAGCCCATATATTGACGATGTTGCCAAGTATAAAGGGTTTTCGCACTTGGCAACATTGGTTCGAATTCTACATTCTGTCCTCGGGGTCGAGAATGAATTTTGAGTATCGTGCGATGAACGGGAGTCCATAAGCACCGTCACACAGCATATAGAATATATGTACATACATACATATATACATATACAACGATCAAGTCCAAGTTGGCTGGTGAATCTGATTTGCACAACATCTGAATTAATGCAAAATACTTAATTTGGCCAAAAATATATGTTTTTCTACGTAAGGCGGAATAAAACGAATGGAAGACTTTGTGAATTATTTAAAAAATTGATGAAAATTATGGCCATATACCGCTAATATTTTACAGGGTCTTTATACTTATCATCCCCTACCCTGTGACACCAATTTTATCCAAAAACCACTGATCGCACTCATAGCCTCCCCTTGTCAGACTTACTCGTCGGTAAGTAATAAATTTCTTCAGTTTTTAAAATAATTCACAAAATATTCGATTCGTTTTATCCCGCCTTACGTACAGAAATACATATATGTATATAATATTTTTGGACAAATTATTCTGCATTATTTCAAATGCTGTGCAACTCAGGTTCATCAGCCAACTTGAAAGTTGATCGTTTTACACACGTGTGTATGTATGTATATTAGGGTGGTCGTTAAAAATTAAATCTTTTGCAACGCCCCTCAAAAAGCTTCTTTATGATGCAAAAACACTGGAGAAATTTTTTGTTTAAATTAAAAACAACTCTACACTGTAGAGTGTAGAATCTACAGTGTAGATATCGCCAGATATCGCGTAGCTACGGTACTGGCGAGTCGAGGCAAGGGGACAATGACTTCTCGGCGGCAAAATACCGGGCCCACATTGCCGATGGACATTTTCTCCACCTGTTCGAATGGGATACCGCTGGGTAGCAAACTTCTGCAGGATAAGCAGTTTTGTGTAAAAATGCATAAGTATCGCGTATAAAATTTGTACATCAACCCTTTTTGAACTTTGATGGCTATTTACAACTATTTAAAACGACAGATTTTAATAAATGTATACACTGTCATACTCAGGAAACTCTCTTCTATCTTTTAAGATTAACCTGAACTCTCTAGCATTTCTAGTTTTCATGTAATAGGTCTCAATTTGTTGTATACATACAGTGTAATTAGAACAACGAGTAAAACGTATTTGAACAAAAACAACAATATACTTGACGTTTCTAAATATTTTGATGAATGAAGTGACACACACAGGAAAGCACTAAAAATGCAAAACTTACATATATATAGACCAAATAAGAAAATGTGACTTTGAAATTAATTTTAAGCAGTTTAAAGTATTTAAATTGAACAAATGCCTGCAAGTGCAAATTATTGAACAGCTTCAACACAATACTATTGCTGAATAAATATATGCAATTAACTTTTATTAAATTGCCAAGAAAATGATTTCTCTGTATTTAATTAATAAATCTGCTCATTAGTCCAGTAATTGTACTTGCTGCCTGCTTCTTACAATGGTTTCATGTTGAAAAACACCTGTGGCGTCACACCTAAGTACATTTAATACATTAGTGAGCAGATTTATTATTGCAAATGAGGAGAAATAAAGAGAGAAACTTCTGACAATGAGTGAGGTATAAACCTCACCAGACGATGCGGAACGTGGTAATAATCAAAGACAAATTAACGTACATTCATATCAAGAGACATGGCCTTGACTCGGATCAAGTAAAGGAGTCCTCGACTGACAGACCTGTATCTTTTAAAGCAAAAAAGAAGATAAAAGTTTTTACGGTATTCAAAAGGCATTAAAACCGCAAATTTCCCAAAAAGTACGATGATATTCGGAAAGGAGGCGTCGACCCAAGTAATTTAAGACTAACTATGACAAAATTGGACAAGCAGGTTACGAGATATTTTGACCTCATAAGTCGTAAATTTTGTAAAAAACGTCGTCTCCGCCTCCTCTGTAATCGTCACCACAATAACAATGGAATGTAACGCAACCGCTCGTATTCCCACGACGGATCATAGTGTGAACTTACTCATATTTTCACATCATGCGACGATAATTTTCCTACTGATACATTGATTTTTATTATATGTCATCTATTGAAGATATTTTTTTGAGTGATAGGTAGCGTTTAATGAAAACTTTATTAAAAAATTCATATCGTCTAAACTACGATAAGAACGATTAAGAAAGTACCAGCTAATAATGTTCCAGGGAGCTTTTTAATTGCAATTGAATGGAAATGATTGGAGATTAATAATATAATGTTGAAATATGGATGTCGATCGAGTGCAAGTTTTTTAAGGCTATAATGCTTCATGTAAGACTTAAACAAATCTTTATGATTGATAATCTCCCATCATTTCAGTTCAATTGCGTTCGAAAAGTGCTTGTTGCACTCGAAATCTCGCCTTCTACACTATTCATAACATAAATTTAGTAAAACGAATAATATACAAAAATTTATTTTAATTACATAAACAAGCTAAAATTCATAATAAGCATTATGAGAAATATCCGTGCCGCAATAATACTGAAATTGTAAGCATAATATCATTTGACCGTTAGAAAATGCAACCGGCTTCCGTCAAAGGCTGTTGGAGATCTTGTTAGATCGGTTGCTAAGCGTCCAGGATCACATGCGTGTCTTAAAAAGAACGTGGAATTCCTTCGATTTATTTTAATTCCGTCTTTCCGTTATATTTCCTATTACCCGTAGTACATAAAAGAAATTCTAATGATTTTCACAAGATTATACAATAATATACAATAAATAGTCCTTTATGGGTTAAATAATTCATTGTAACTTGTGTATACTTATAACAAATTTTGTACCAGAAAAAATTGATATTTGAATTTCATGAATTCGTATAAAAATTCTTGACATCGGATTTAATTAAATAAAATCATTTAGCCCTGCATGTACTTGTGTGCATGCCCATGCTTGTACACATTTACTATAATTCAAGATAGTTTATAATCATTTACGATATTTGTAGTGAAAAATAGTGCATATTGCTAGTCAGGTGCCATATAAGACACTAACAACTTGCAGTACACATTACTCAGTATAAGATGTTTAAGAAATAAGTGTACGAGGATGAAAAACATATTCAACCTTGAAATTTAGTAAATTATGTGACTTTGGTGATACAAAGAGACTGTTTGCTAAATAATATGTAATGCTTCTTTCTTGTGCGATTTTAATCAAACGAGATATAAGGTAAAATGTGTGTCTAAAAATTATGGTGCATTTTACGTATGTCATTATTAGTAAATAGTAAGACTTATTGAAAATTCCCAAAGCAAAAACTTGGTATAACTAGAATTACTTTGAATTTCATTATTATTACTACCTAAATCGTCCATAATATAAATATATATTTTGTTTGTATGCAGTACAATATATGGCTGTTTCAGAAGAGAATAGAGAATCTATTATACCATTCTAGCATTGACAAATGGGTAAGTAGTGAGAATACATAAACCATTTTAAAAGATAAGAAGGAATAAATTTTCTTTATGGACACGATCAATTTGCTGCGTTTCTTTTGAAAATGTGTGTTTTGTGTTGCAGAATGCGAATCAGCAAGCAATAGTTGGCGTTTAGTTATAGTTTCTACAGTACACACAGTTAATGGTGGTGAAATGATGACACAGTCGTTATATAACTATGTTCATAATTATGTATACAACATATCTCCAAATTCATACACACTTATCATAATATTTTTATAAAATTCAAATACAATTTTATACGCACTGATATATAGCTATAGCTTTTCTGGTAAGTTTGATAAACATTTAGAAGTTTTTATACTCAGTATTGGAGTATTTTTATTGAAAATGAGACATAGTGTCAAATATGTATATATATATTGTACTTTTAATTATCTCTAAGATAGTAAAATACACAATAAGACGCCACAAGTTGTACGTCTTACGTCTTGTTAATCTACAAGACAAGAAAAATATATTATTTTTTTCAACAATATGTCAGGGAGGTAATTTAAACAAATAGTGATAAAAAATACATCAATTAAATTTTAATAACATAATATGACATAAAACGTATGATAATAATAATCAATTTATAAAATTACTGTGTCATGGTTACATTAAAATAACAACATAGTTTAACCCTTTGCATTCGAGAGGTGACTCTCAGTCACCGAAATAAGAGAAAAATGAGCTACTCTCGAGTGCAAAGGGTTAATAATTGGAATTTCACAAAATATCATTCAAGGTAATAATATGTGTAATAATAATATGTGAAAAATCTAATCGAAGGAAGTACATACTTTAGTATAATTCAAACGTTTAATATGTGATTATCTGGAATTTCTCTTTACAGACTAATTGCTTTATCGTACATCACTTTTCTAGAAAATATACAATATTTTAACCTTGATCTGTCGCAATCAAAATTGCAGAATAAAATTTGTAGAACACCCAGTTTTTTGATATTTTTATGAAACTCTTTATAAATCAATTAATTTTGTCAATGGTGTTAACACAATACGGAGAAGGAATGTAAAGTATGCTTTCCATATTAAATAAATAATATGCATGTGTTTTAAACAACGTAAGAGCATGATATGTAAGTGAAATGATACGAATTAATCTGAATTTAAAGTGAATGCTGAAAATGAATGATTAATGCTGGGTAATACTGTTAAAACGTAGCATTAACTATCAGACTATTGAACCAATGTATGTCAACTACAAATGTATTCAGATATACAAAGTCGCCATTCATACAGTGTAAATGCTATTTGAAATTTCCCAATGCGACTGATGTTCTGAACCGAAAATATATATTAACTATTTGTATTGTCAAAAATAAGAGAAATTACAGCGCATGCGTCTAATGTTATACATAATCAGCTGTTTTCCGTACTTAGTCGATTTTTAGAGTCTGTACGTACAATGCGAATATTCCGTATAAAGAGGCGCATTGGCGGAATTTCAATTCTACGTAAAATGAATTATGCATAAAAATAAGGACTTCTATCTATGGATCGTAATTCCATTATAACCTACGAATTCTCATGATTTGCGACACGGAACGATTGAGCTTCTTTTGTATAAGATTACTTGATAGTACACGTCAGTTTTTCGATGGCGATGGTGGTGCTGGTGGTGCGGTAGTAGCAGTAGCTGTGTGTTAATGACGATAATAGCATTGCCATTGGCGGCATGGCGGTAGCAGGCGACAGTAGTAGGTGTGCGAAGGGCCAATAAATTGGTGTTAGTAAAAAAAAAAAAAAAATGGACCTATTTCGTATAAAACTGTGTTTTCTGTGGATAATAATATGAGGTTTTAGTGAGTGTTTAGAAAGATGAGGATCTGCGTAATATGTGTGTATTGGACGTTACTCCTTATATCAGTTGTCTCCAGGCGAGTTTTCTATTTTTTTTACTTCTACTTGACAGTTTGTATACAGCAGACCACATGTATTGTTAATAGATACATCGTACAGTTTGTTTAAACAGTAATATGATCTTAAAAATAGGACCCGTTAGACCAATACATATTGGCTATCCTACTATTCTTTTGAGTGTTTTTCCAAATCATCTTTTGTAGTTGTCACTCCAGGTTATATGCGAATATATCCGATGTTAACAGTAATGGTTATGGGTCATTTATATTTTAAGTTTCGTAATATAAAAAACATAATTCATTGGACAAAATGTGGTCCTTTGTCTTCATATTTTTCTACTTTACAATGCACATGATGAAACCATAGGTATAAGTTGAATCTTCCGTTACAATCTATTCATAAACATTTATACATATATGAGGTTCATAAGTAACTGATTATATGTACTTATGTATATCTAATCTTTATATGTTATGCTTAAAAGAATTTATATTTTTATATATGACTACCTTACCAAATACAATCAGATTTTTCATGAATTAAAATCATATGGTTTTCTTTTATTACAGTGCACTCCTGTTTTTAATAGTAGCCTCAGAAGGCGCACAAGTAAATCAGCGCCCTTCATCTGTTGAAAACAACGCTTCTTTTGGAGTTTACGATAATGTCAGATTGGATAACATTGGTAACGACAACCTAGATTCATCTATTATAACGATTGTTCAAGTTGAGGACGCAATGACGTTGGATGGTACACACAAAAATCTTCAAGTAAGATTCATTTATTAAATGAAAATAGTTTATAACTTAGACCAGGCACTGTAGCAATAGTAATAACTTAATCATTGACACATCAGGTTGAGTAGAAAAACCTATCCATTGAATAACTTTATTTTGGTCATTCCTTGACCTACCTGTTTATGGTTGAAAGGTAACCCGTTTATTCAGGGACATCATTTGAAAGTATATGCATAGAATATCTGTAAAAGTAATATATGTAATAAAAAATTTGAAACATGACAAATTGTTTGTAGAAATAACATAACTTTGTTAAGTAGGGTAAGGTAAAAGTGACAATTATATTGGTAGAATTATAGCTTATCCGATTATTGAAGCATATTTACTTATGGTTGTTTAATTTCTTTGCAGTAAATAAAAGATATTGCACTTCTTGATACAAATTAACAAAAAACTGTTCATGGAAAGTTAAGTGTTATTAGTGTTTCAACTTTATTTTCAATTCTGTTTTTATATGATGCATACACTCCGTGTAAAAGTATGCTGTATGTATGAAAAAATTGAGATTGGTTGCAGAGCAAAGAAATAAGTAAACTAAATAAACATTATGAAAATTTATTTCAGAATCTTATAAATTTTATACGGTTTCACTTTTTATTACATAAATAGTGTGTGAAAATAAATTTCTTTTAACTTGTGTTAAATTATAGTGTAGATAAAATTTATATAAAAACAGGAATAAGATGTATACATATATAAAGAATATTGTGTCAACTGTATTATCTTTTAGAAAAAAAAGCTGTCTAAAAAATAAATGATTTATTTAGTTATATCCTGTGTGTATATGTAAGTAGAGTAAACTATATGGAGGCCTGTAATGTGCAATCTGATGAAATCTCTATCTGACTTATGTAATATTTGTTTTTCTGTTGCACTTTAGGAAGAACATACAGTGTCCGCTAGCTTTGAAAATGTTATCAGTGATGGAACACAACAGGATAATCCTTCTTTTGAAGATCCAGACATAATAGCTGAAAGTCTTACGCAACAACCTAATTTGTCTCAAGGGTAAGTTTTTTATGTATAGATTATGCATTGAATATTTTAATTAATTCAATTTTCTAAATTATAGAACTTAGTACTTATTGTATAGTTGTATTGCATAGTGTTATGCGTGGTTTTTAATATTTCTAGTAAAGATTAATCGTGACATTATCATTTAAAATATGCATGATTTCATACCAACATACAAGAATGAGTAAATATAATAATAAGAATATTAAGACTAACATGTTTTGTACATATAATATTTTTCTTTACTGTCTGCAGTTGTTTAAACTTTAAGATAATGCACAGTTGTGTGGATTTGAATGTATGTTTCTGTATTATACTGACAATAATACAAACGAATTCATGTGAAAATGCAAAATGTGGTTCTCATAATTTTCATATATTAGTTTTGAAATAAATACAAAATCGTATATTAGATTCTAGGCAAATGAAGATAAAAAAATAATCCTTTTTTTACAACACATACGTATCTTAAACAGGGTTTTATAGCTTAAATTACATTTGCTTCTGTAAAATCTGTGGAACTTCTAATACATTTGCAACAGTCTTAGTCTATTATTGCCGGTAGAATATGTGAATTATAAATAATCAAATTGATGTTTTACTGGAGTTTTGTCAATTATTCATTATAAACATATTTTTTATTGTCTACAATAACATCCGCATTAGAATCGATTAATTTTGCTAATCCATTATTTTTTATTATCCATGCTTTTATCTATTTTATGGTATCTTTAAGTGAAGAATGCAAAATGAAAGTTGGTGACACAAACGATTCGATAACATTATTGATATTGAGTATGCAAATGATGTTGATTTTTAGCATCTGATAAATGTACTTCAATATTTTCAATTCTTTCCAGAGTAAACTTTTCCACATATTTACGTATTCACATATTTTGTTAAGTTTATCTTTGAACCAATACTTTATTCAAGCTTAAGGATTTCAATATTATGGGCTAAAAGTTGTCAAGAAATGGTAAATATTTAATCAATATTTCTAAATATTGAACTCGTAAGAAATTTGAATATACCATAACATGGATTGATAGTGAGTTCAACAAAATTAAATGTATTTCTATTTAATTTTACCATCAAGACAGTTCTTTATTAATTACGGTATTTGTGTTTAAAATTTATTTATAATTGTAATAAAGTACAATACTAGTCTCAACTAACAGCGATTTATTTCGAAACATATGTAAATGCTACTATTTCCTGAATATTTAAAGGTTCTATCATGCAAGATGTCAAATCTTGAACAAAAATAAATAATATATAATAACGATTTTGTCTCTCTGAATTAAACAATTTTATAACGGACTCCGTTTTTTGAATTTATTCCCTATCTATTTAAAGAAAAGGAAAAGTTCGTATGTCTGCTAGTTGTCACAGACCATACGAACGAAGATGCAATAGTACTTAATAATGTAATATCGAATTGTGATTGTACGTATGTATGTACAAATGTAAGAATTCCTTGGTACAAGTTGGACTATCCGAAATGTTTTTACTAACAATAAGTGCGTTTGTACTAAATGTACTGTTTGAACATTAGTGCGTGAATTTCTAGAGCAACCAGTTTAGTGCGTGAACTAATCCTGTTTTTTTTTTTACATCAACCCTCGCAACTTTCCAACTCGCCCTTGGAAGGGTATGATCGGAAGGGGTGGGGCAGGACGACACCAAATGTCTGTCATTTTATCTCATGTGTGTCCACAGCTACTATCGCACGTGGCTGTCAGGTAACGCACGTGCGCACAGCATAGGGTCCGCGGAAAGGCCTATGATGCATGCGGAAATTTGGCGTTCCGCTTAATCCCTGTCCCGTTCAGATACGAAAAGCCAAGCACTTAGAAGTGTAAAATGTGGTGGAAATAGTAAATGAATAAAATCTTCCAATCGCTTGTCTCTTGAATGGAACATATAATAAAACGAAATCGATTATATACATATATTGAAATCCGTTAAGTCCAGATATTGCGAAAAACATATTTTTTGGGAATTAAAAAAGACAGAACTTTTAGTTATTTTTATTTCACAAATTCTCTACCATACTGTAGATCTATCAAAAAAGTTTCATAATTTTTTTCACTAAAAATATGGAAAACTGTAATGGTTATTTTCTACAGACATTTTTTTCGGCGGCGTTGGCGGTAAGCAAGATTGCTCGGTGCTAGATTATCAGAAATAAAAAATTCAAAAGGATTTAGCTTTCGTATGAATTGATCTACTGGATAAATGAAGGATTTTTTAAAAAATTGTTTTTTGATACTGTGACAAACGTTGAAAGCAAAAATAAGAATGTTATGTGTTAGTCTTTATTCGTTAATAAAACGAAAATTTTTCATCAAGAATAATATCCCTTTGTGCACCGACTAATCTTTGATATGTAGAACAAGTATGCAAAGTTTAGTGCAAATCGGCAGTGTAGATCTCGCTATGCTACGTGACTTGCAAAAAATTAGGCGATTTTCTGGAATTTATAAAATAAAAACAATTGCATCAAATTTTTTCAAACTTGGAGGATATATTCTTGTATATGTTGAGTTTTTACATGAATTTTTGTAAGTGAACAGACTTCTACGCAATCACTCTGGGGTTAAAAAAAAGTTGCTCAACTGTTGCTACGATAACGCCTTCAGAGTGCCCGAAATAAAAAAAAACATAATGCCTGTTAAACTAGAAGACATTTCCCGCATAATGAGGCTCGGGCTTGAAAAAATATTAAAATTTCACAAAATGGCGAAGTTTTGAGAAAAAATGTTGAATTTTGCTCGAAAAATTGGCCATTTTTTGCATGGCAAATTGACAATTTTTATTCAAATTAAAAAATGGTGGGTCAGAATATAGTAAAAATGTACTGAGTTTGCTCAACAAATTTCAAGATGATTCTATGATTTGCATTCGAGTTAGAGTGGCAGCAAATTTTAGAAATGTTCTTTGTAGAAAAACACGTTCAAAGTTTTAACTACAGATTTTTTTGTTATAACGCGACTATTTCCATACTTATAATTAATCTGCTATCTCAGACCCGTATAAAGAACTTTCCTCTTCTTGGAAAAGTGCCTGCTGGACTGGAGCAGCTATCCTCCTAGCTGAGTGAGCTTCTTTTGAACTCTCTTCATAGCGTTTCTCGGCTAGCCGGATTCTGCTATCATCGCAATTTGCGGCATATTCTTTGGCCGCAGAGCTAATGATTACTCCCATTACTTGCATGATTCTTAAGATGGCTTTAAAACCATCATTATATATTTACTGCACAAAAATTTGACAGTTGTAAGTCATTAAAGCTTTCATTGTTGTTCTGGGTGTTGCTCCCCTTGCACCTGTCCAATAATTCTCGTCGGCTCAGATCCGTATACACTGGCTTTAAAACTTCTTGAATTTGTGTATCTAGCGGAAAATAATCATATTGAAACCTTGCCATATCTAGTCCTTCGGCCTGTGCGCGACTGTATTTACACCAGCTCTCCGCGCCAGCCGGGCAGTTGTCGTGCATCGGATTTTTGTCTGTTGAACTCAAGTTAAAATATGTAGCCCAAATTGCGTTGTACATATGTATGTACATAGCATCTACATCATCTTGATGCTTGGTGATAGCCAGACCGAATATTTCTGAAGCTTATTCATGATGCCAATTAATTAAACGAGCCAAGCAGTTAAAAAGACAATAATTGCAGAAAAAACCGCCACTTACAAATCGACACAAAGTTGCCAGGGAAGATTTTGCGGGAAAATATCTCCAGTGGTAAAAAAACTGGAGAACATTTATCTCTTCAGATGAAAAACATTTTAATTTAGATGGACCGCATGGTCTTTATTATTATTTTCATGATTTGTGGAAGGAACAATTGCATTTATCAGAGGCATATGGGCGGAGGCGGCATCATGTTATGGGCCGCAATAGGGTACCACGCGAAAACTGATATAAAATTTCTTAACACTAGCACGAATGTAATTAAATATATAGAAATATTAGAAGAACAATTAATGCGACATGCTAGCACTTTGCAGGTGAAAATTACAATTATCAACATAATAATGCCTCTGTGTATACAGCAAAATGCCTAAAAAAATACTTTGGAGTCAGTAATATACAAATTTTACTATAGCCTGCGAGGTCTACAAATTTAAATACATATAGAAAACATCCGGGGAATGTTAGCACGTGCTGTGTATGGAGACGGGAAACAGTTTATATCGATGGAAGAGTTGAAAGCTCGTATTGAAGAAGAATGGGCCAAATTAAATCAAGGTCGAATAACAAATTTAAATGAATCGATACCACGGCGATTAATTGAAACTATACAAATGAAGGTGACACAACACATTACTAATAAGTAGCAAGAAATTTTGTTCATTAACTTCCGCCCACTTTTTCTTGCCTTTTTCTTGTAAAATATACATTGTCTTATACTTTTGTCGCACCTTATTTTATAAAAAATTAGAAATTTTAATGAAATTTTTTTCAATTTAATTTAACAACATTTCCGCTATGGAAATGTGTGTATTTTATTTGATTCTTCGAATTAATAACGAAAACTTTTACGAAAACATTATCATTAATAAAATATTAGCACAAATCGCAGGTGTCTTATAGTTTTGTCGCGGAGTGTATTGTAGAAGATGGTGTTGGTAGGATGGTATTGTTGTTCTACCAGTGGTAATTCAGGAAGATTTCTTGTATTGAATTGATTTCTTGATTAAAATACAGGTTTTATTAATCTACTGCTTAATAATAATTAGAATTAAAGCCGCTCACGCACGTGGACTTTGGTCTAACACTTAACTCACAATTAAACTCAATATTCTATGAATCTTCACTCAGAAGAATACTTTCAACTGATTATACTCATAAATCTACCCAACGGAATCCTCACTCAGAGGACCCTTTCTTACAAAACTTTACACAATGAATCCTTCACGACAATCTTACAACGAATCCTCTCTCCACAAAAATCTCAACGGCGCCGCCCCGACTCCCTTATTAATACTCATTCACACATTTTTATTTTCTCACTGACCAACTCACGAAAATACAGAATTTCATATCCCACACTATACTATCACTCATTCCTACATTCGTCTCATACGCATACGCATCGTCTCAATTTTATACCTTCACTTTTAGTTGTAAATTCCTATTCTAACAAAATTGGATAAAGAAATGCCTTAATCTATCCCTTAAACCGATCCGTGTATACGCGCCCTCGCTCATACTCGGGCCTGCCAGTTTTCGTTCCGTCCCACTTTTACACACACGTTTGTGGCCTCACTCACTCCCGGTTTAATCCATTTATGGCTTTAAATACCTAGTCGTCAAACAATTTAAATCGCTCCGCTTCTGTGCATTTTTACGCTTTATATTTTCATATGAAAGGAGGCCAGACCGTTGTCTGGCTTTGAATGTTCAACCGCTACTTTTTTCAGGGAGCCCTTCTTTGGCGAGTAGGGAGACGAGATCGTGGTTTGGCTGTGAACGCCCAACCGCTACTCCGTTGGGGATGTCTATCTTTGGATATACAGTGTGTCCCAGGAAGTCGCGAGAATCCGGAACCAGGTGATAGCTGGGGTAATTCTAATGTAGGGATGTAACATTTTAAATGTCCTACCTTCATCCGTGGTCGTGTTATTAAAGAAAAACGACAGCCACTCAGTGGGCTGCCCTAGGCCCAGTAAAATGTTACATGCCTATATTAGAATTACCCCAGCTATCACCTGGTTCCGGATCCTCGCGACTTCGTTTTGTATACGGTTTACATGCACTCTCTGTCTCTCACATTCGTTCTCTCTGCCTAGGTCTATCTTATTCTATTTCGCTTAATCGACATACTTTAATACAAAGGACAGAGAAGTCAGCATTCTCGAGAGCACTGTAGCAGTGCGTCGTTCGAGATTATGAGATAACTGCCATGTAACCAAACGAAAACTAAGTATCTGCTCCGCATCGCAGGAGCTACTGACGTCAGTAGTATTAGGTTGGTCGGTAGCACGGCAATGTAACCGTGTTTAACAAATTTTTACGCCGCAAACGTATAATAAAATTAATCCTTTTTTCAGCTGCCTTCGAAAAGGAAGCCCTGACGCATTATCCGAATTTTTCTCAAGCTATTAATCAACCGCTATTATAGAAAAAATCAAAGTTTTTTTTAAACAAATAAAAATGCTACATAACGGTAATAATCGAAGCAGTTACATTTTTTAAAATAAACTTTGATCTTTTCCGCTTATTTTACAATTCAAACCGCTCCTCTCTGACTTACCATTTCGGAGGTGTAATTTTTAAAAAATTTTTTACAAATGGGGTTGTATCTCGATAGGGGGTGATTTTCGGACCTAACTTTATTGATCTTTTTTTAACCTTTTGGTGCGTACTATCGATTCTGAAAAAGGTCCCCGATGATATGTTACACCCTGTATAGGACGGTGATCGCCACATATAGTTCCGCCGTGTATTACAAGGATATGCACCAAGAAATTTTCTTGTCTGTAATTCTTGACCGGTACGGATGAACATGACTTTATGAATCTATTGCAACAGTTTTGTAAACGCAACCGGTTTGTACTTGCCCATATTTGTTTGATTTTAAATACTTCGTATAATGAAATTTATGTTAAGGGGCCTCACCACCTCGAGCTCAAGTCGTGTGTGACTTCAGCGACGGGAACGGAAAAAATATGAACTACAAGGACTGTAGGGGAAGACAGTCCCCACGCCGTACCTAGACAAAGTTGTGTGTATCCGTGTAGACGGGCTATTCCCCTCTCACGGTCAGTCGGGACTTGAGGGATCGACATGTAACCTTTTCACGTTTCGTTCGGTTCGTCGAGTCAAAAGTAATTCGGGGGTTGTTGTTGTAGGTTGTAGGTTATTTTGTGGGGCGGGGTGAGGGGAAGGTTCCCTTCACCGAGGCCTTAGATAAGTTCATACCCACTAGAGGTTTTACTCGCCCATAAGTTGCTCTAAGACATCCAGTTACTCCAGGAGGCACCTAGTGCGAATTCGAACCTCTGTGTTTCACCTTCCGACGGGGGACTGTACTCTGACCTATTCATCCAACTGCCATGCTCCCTACTTTGTTAGATAGTGGCCGTCGGCCGTGGTTTACGTCGGGCGAGTTGGTGATAGAATGGTCAAGGTGTAACCGCCTGGTGTTGACGGGGAACCGAGGAGAGTCACTTTGATCCTGTTTGTTCTGTTCAGGGAGTGGACACTGAGAAGCGTCCGCTTCCCCTTTTCTTATCATCCCCATTAAGCGAGAATCTACCTATTAGACTCGAAAATCGTGTTCAGACTTCTAATGCGCAGTCTTAAGAAAGTAAGTCTAGCCCCCCCCCCCTCCTCCCGCCGCCCGTTGCTGAACCTGGTGCCCCCCCCCCTCTAATTCGCGCCCGAGGTTAAATTAGGTACGAACTAATTTGCAAGGACGGTTAACAATACAGGAGTGAGCTTCTCAACGGGTTGACAAGCCTTGGAGCAGTGCAGCTACGTTTTTAGAACGTACTGGGCAGGTACCCAATAAGTTTGCCAGTTTATCATTAGTCATTCTTTCCTGTAGTGAGAGAATGTGTTTTAGCATTTATACTTGTGGTAGTATAAGTATTTCCGTTTTTACGGGTTGAGTTTTTTCTGCTCGAATATGCGCAGGTGTAGATCCGCGGATCTCTACCAGTCAGTGTTTCAGGAGTGAGTTAGTTAATCAATCGCTCACATCCTTTCGACGTCCTGGGCGTAGTTTTTTTTATCTCTTTGTGAGAGTAAGAGAGGGTGTGTGGGGGAGAGCGGGCATTCGAGCCGTCACGCATCCGACTGGTGTCCATATGTAAGATGTAGGTCAGCTGTAGGCACAGGACGTGTCAGTACCATATGTAAGAAGTAGGTCTGACGTAGTCAGTAGAACTATACAGCACCAATCTGAGGTGTCAGAGGCTGCATATCGGCAGGCGTCTTCACGGCGGGCGTTAAACTACTAATTTTAGCACCTAAACTTTATAATAATACTAATTTTTTTGCTGTCTTCGCAAAGCAAGTCTCGACGCATTTTCTACATTTTCCTCAAGTTCATAAACAGCCTCTAACATAGAAATAATCACATTTGTTTTTTTATTATCAAGAATAAATGGAACTTAACGCTACTAATCGCAGCAGTTATATTTTATTATTAAACTTTGATCTTTTCCGGTTATATCGTAATCAAAATCGGTTTTCTACGACCTACCGTTTCGGAGATATAATTTTGTAAACTTTTTACACAAAAGGGGTGTGTGTCCATTGAGGGTGGGCTTCGGACAAAACTTTTAAGACTTTTTTTCTTATTTCTATGCGTTCTATACATACACCTAAAGTGTTCCAGGATTGTTGTTACAGCTTGCATTAACCTTACGTTTCTCAGCCGAAGCGGTTCCGAATCGTTCATTGATCCTAATTTGAAAGTTGTGGGGTAGTGGCCGAGCACCACGAAAATAGCCTGAAATCTAAAGGACCATACCACTGCTCTAAACCAATCGTGTGCAGTGTTTTTCCGTAAGCTATGTAAAACAGGTTAGGTCATAAATTAGCTTCTTTTTGATATCAATGAGTACAGTGACATGTTTCATGGTTCCCCGTTAGTGCTTGTCCGCAATCTCTTTTCAGAGGAAATACTGTTAAGGCTCGATGTTTGTCCGTTCGCAAGAAGCTCGATAAATGCACGTCTGCATTCCCATCATTGGGGGGGGGGGGGGGGGCTTCGAACCAGTCAAGCGAGTAATGTAACACGACGGCGGCATCCTTTGACGAGCCGCGAGATCTCCAAAAAAAAATGAATAGCTTCCTTCATGGCTAGATAAGATTGCACGGTAGCACGGTGAATCTTTTGCATTTTTTATTATCATATCGCGAAAATTTTATTAATATATCGGCAAGATCTTTTTGATTAGAACGATACTAAACACGATATAATTTGGATAATATTTACATAACTAATAAGTGTTTCTATGGGTATGTATTACGAGTGTACTCGTGGATTGGTCTTACCCTTAATGAAATATTTTCTTTCTAACGGTTTACAAACCCCCTATTGAATAGTCTAACTTTGCGAAAGTATTCGA
Source organism: Mimumesa dahlbomi (assembly GCA_917499265.3). Lineage (NCBI taxonomy): Eukaryota > Metazoa > Arthropoda > Insecta > Hymenoptera > Crabronidae > Mimumesa > Mimumesa dahlbomi. Next base: position 1,636,637 of record OU824117.1, read on the forward strand.
AACGAGGGTATGATAATTGCACATCAAGTCAAGAGCTGGGCACGATAATCGCATGTTTCTCGGTGACGTCGAGTGGTGGTCATAGAAAGGTAGGTATGCAGATAAAGCCCGTGTATCGGTGTACTACACTGTAATGCATCAAGGAAACTTTTTAATTTTTGGATTTTTTTTCTGAAAATTTGACTAACATATTCGGGAGGCTCTTCTGATTAAAATGACACCAAACACAATAACATTTACATAACATTACCCATTTTTAAAATAATTCTGATCAATTATAAATAATCCAAACTATTTCGTATTTGGTACTTCCTCTGTCTCATAATACTTGATAGTTTTCTCCTTTTTTCTTGTCCTATACTACTGGATATATTTCTTTAAAATTCGCTTTTTAACAAAAAAGTTAGTATATTTTTATTTAAGAATAGTTTATTTTTCAAAAATGATAGTTGTACTACATAAGTACATCAATATAAATATTATTTGTGAAAATGAGAATTTTTATTTATTTAAAACAGAAAGGGTATTTGCTAATTCTGCTTTTACTTCTAAAAAGACAGGTAACGTGCCATAGTTGATTTGACGATCATTGGCCATGTGTGGTTGTGTGTAATTATTTCCTCCATTGACTTTGAATGTTTCAATCATACGATCTAGAAGAGATAAAAAAAGTTTATTTAATGTATGTACGAGGCATGTCATTAAAAGATTGTGTATGAATGTGCTTTCGTATGAATTGATCTAGTCGATGAACGAAGGATTTTACAAAAACTTGATTTTTGACAATATGACAAACGTTGGAAGCAAAAATACGAATTTTTCGTGTTAAAATTAGTCTTCTTTTGTTCATTAAAAATAAAATTTCTTCGTTCATCGACCAGTTTTTGAGATGCAGAACAAGTATGCAAAATTTTGTGCAAATCGGTACAACAGTTTTCGAGATATCTTGTACACCGATTTGCAACTTTTTGTAACATGTGATTTCAAGAAAAACACGTTTAAAGTTTTCGATTTAGTTTTAAGGGTGATAACGCATTTACTTCGTACCTTAAAATGAATCTTCGATTCCAGGTATATATTGTGCTTCATCTACTGCTAAAAGAGCCTCTAAAACATCAATTTGCTCTTACCTGAAATACATTCTTGCCTCTCTTGTACTTCCTTGCGCTCGAGCACCGAGGTGTCTCGTATATCATTGTTATTTTGAAACCAAGTCTTCGCTTGCTTGCAGTCTCAAATTTTATATCATTGTCGCAAGTTTTGCACTTTACAAATGAAGCAATTGTAAAAAATACCGTAAAAAAATAAAAAATTCTGTATTCTATTTGGGTAGTTTGAGGCACGTCGATTTTCCCCTGCTTTTCGAGTTTTTTCTTGGACGCGCTAGAACTGCTGTCGTTTCTCTTCGATGCTTTAGGATTGATATGTTGTTTCCTTTTCTTCGGTCCCGATTTTTGACACTTTTGAAAGTTTTTCGTAGCTCGCGTAACTCTTAGATGTGGCTCCATGTTCACTTGGTATAGCGCATAAATATCGCTGAACTTCTTGTCGCAATTATTCGCACTTATTCCTCGCAGATATTTGTACTTCAACTCTTGACTTTTTACTCTGGTCGTGGCGAAAATCACTTCTTACATACAACACGCATTTTTCCCATTATGGGGGCGTGGGGCCCAACATGAAGGGATGTCTCGGGCAAAACTCCACGCTCACGGGATCCGAAAAGAGGGAATTCCTCTTCCATTACCATATTTGCTGTTTTTGGTCATCGAAAAAGAGACAAGTCAGTTCGGGAATAGCTCCGCGCAATTTGCGCGTCAAATGTTCCCTAACCGAAATCTCTTCAAATCAGCGTAGCTCTCTTAATTTTTAGCCGATTTAAGGGGGGAACCCCCTCCAGAACTTTCAAGTTTTGCACTTTTGGTTTTTTGCTTTAAAAATTCAATTACAACCTTAAGAATATATTTTCAATGTTTTAAGCCCAATAGGAAGTCTAAAAAGTCCCTAGGAAGTCAGTGAAGTGATGAGCTTCGAAAGTACGAAAAGCAGCTAAACGAGCGCGCGCTCTTTACGGTCTATACCTTTTAATTTTTTACTGCACAAGCCAACAATATTCCTTATGAACATCCAGCTCCACTGCACGAAGACGTACAAAAAACAAATACTGCCAATATATGAAGATTTGTCACGGGATGATTTACTTGAACGTTGCATTGGCGGTTTCACCCAAAACGCAAAAAAGTCTTTACAAGAACGAAAACTTTATTGGCGTTTTTCTCAAAACATGTTTTTTTTCCGCGCCGGGGAACATAACTTGAAAGATAATTGAGATATCAACTTGAAACTTTCCACAGATATTGTTCAATGTATTGGCCTTTGCATGAACCTAAAAGTTTGCATGAATTATAACTAAAAATATTGTTTCCAACAATTTGTTTCTGAAGAAAAGAGTGTAATTTTTTTCTTTTTGTGTCCAAATTTTCAATTTTCTTTTTTTTTTCATTAAAAGTAGGTTCATGCAATGCGAAATAACTTATTCTAATGGAAAAATTTTTGTTGGCTGATTTCACTTGACCACAAGAGGCTGGGCATTCCCCCGCGCGAATTGAAGGAGCCAAGTTTGAGCAGCTGTAGCTTAGCCATTTTGTTTTCTTTTCTTATAAACAAATTTGTGTGCATACATTTCAACCTCAATTTCAATATATTATTTCTTTGAATGCAATAAATACTCTCAGTTTTTTGTAAAACATCATTGAAAAACCTGTTGTCTGGAGGGGGTTCCCCCCTTAAGTGAAACTTTCAGAAAATATTCTAGAGATGTCATACTAAAAGAAAATGAAAAAATCCGAAAATCGATCATTTTGAACCTGCTGACTAGGTATAACCGCTTAAGGGGGGTGGGGGAAGGGTTTATAGGTCGATTTTTTTTGCTTTTTTTATAGTTAAATATTTCTAGAGTACAGTCCCAAAATTTTAAGGTAATCGGAGTAAAACTTTCGAAGTTATTGACCAGTCGTTTTATTTTCGGTCGGGTGTTTGCCGCTCAGTGATTTTATACAAGTAGTGTGGGATACGAAAATCTGAATTGCGCGATTAAGAAGTGTAAATGAAAAGTGTTTAGACTGAGTGTCAAGGTGACACCAAAATCCAGGGAAAAACGGAGAAACAAATCACTCAGCGGCAAAGGAAAACGCACCGGAAAAGTGACCGATAATTTGAGTCGATACTAAGGAACACGTTTACGACTTTCACGTTTTCAAATTCGGTGACCACTGCCATTTAAAAAATACTTCACCGATTCTTTTCAAACTTGGTTCATACGTTCTATATATAAAATACCTACTCCCAACGTTGAGTATGATAATTTTTTTTACATTAAGAGGTTTTTCCAACTACAAAATGACGGAAATTTTAGTGAAAAATCGTAATTTTTGCTTCAAATGACCACCAATAATTTAAAAATGAAAAAAATAATAATTAGAGAACGTTGAGGGGAGGATTTAGTTATTTTCTAACTAAATTTTATTGTGATTTTGATTTCTGATAATTTTCGGCTGATATACTGTGGTCACCGCAAAATGACTTTTTCCAAACGCGTTCTCGGAAAAGCTCCGTCACCGGTTTATTTGTTGATATATTGCAATCAAAAAATTACAAAGTGTTGTTGAAACAATAGTATATAATGTGCAAAAGGTTCGAATAAATTTGCTTGATTCATACGTCTGAAAAAAATCGCAAATGTAGGGTTTTTTTTACCCTGAAACCCTTACCCTCCCCTTAATAGCTGGCGACGGGCATTTAAATCACGTGTTCGGAACAGCTCTATAGAGCATTTTAACCTTTTTGAGTAAACTATCCAGTAATGTGGGACATCAATTTTCGGATTTTCTGGCATTTTATGAAATAATGGTGAAATAAAGCAAGAAGATATGGTTATATTTATGGTAAATGATGTTTTTTATAAAGAACTATGATCAATTAAACTTATAAGAAAAAAATATTGATATTGAGCCATATATGGTGCGTTCCACGTCAAGTGATCAGGGTTTTTGCAATGATGTCACGAATTTTGATAAAATTTTAATATGTTGTAGGTAACGTTGAGAAAAAAAATCCATTTGAAGGAATTATCAAAACAATCAATATTTTTTAAGTTACAAAGAGTCTAATGTTTTGCATGGTTTTTTTTTTGAAAATTTATAACTCTTAAACCAAAGTAGATACAAAAATTAGCAAAACACCAGATTATTCGGAAAGCCTCAAAGTTTTAGAAAAAAATTATGAATTTAATGCAACTTGTTTCTACATTGTTGAAAAAATGTTTTTAATTACTTAAACTGAAATTTCGTCGAATATGTATCTTCAAACATTTTTTAAACATTTGTTTTCATTATTGTCGAAATGTCCTCTAAACATAACTTCCAGTCGCATCTCTGGTTTCGGAATAGTTTTCGAGTTATGAATTGTTATGCACCGCCGTGTCTGTATTTGGCGGGCTACTTCGCCCATACCGCGACGCGGTCTTCAATTAAGTCAGCGAATCTGTACAAAATACTAAAAAATGACATAAGGTGGAGTGGGGTAAGTGCATCCACGGGGTAAGTGCATAAACGAGCTCTTATTAAACTAATATGAGAGAAATTGCGATATGTAATATATATTTTCTGGCGAACTGAACAGTTCTACGAGTCACTAACAAGATTTTCTAAGAAGATATCTATCAATACGAAGAAAATGTATTTGTGTAGAAAATCGAAAAGTCTAGAAGTGCAATAACGCAGAAGTCACCACGGAGTGAAGTCCGTGTAATTTCGGGCATATTCGTAATTGATTAATAATCAAACTTTCTCGTGGGTGAAGAATCTATCCCTTTTGCTGAATAGATGGAACAAATGTTCAATTGCATACAATCTTGGTAATAATTTTATCAAATCGGACAATGGTTATACTTTTCAATGTGAATTTATTGTGAGGTGTTCTGTAAACTTCGCAGGGTAAACAGATGGTGTGGGAGGGGCGCTATTCCATAGGGGAGTAGTGTTCCAGTGACATAGATTCATCGATACATTTTCCGTGGTTGTTGTTAGTGCTCGTCCTGCATCCTCTTCAAGAGCTCCGTTAACGCGGCGGTGTAAACAATCCCGCTACTACAAGACATTAACCCATTCAAGACCGATTGCATACCGTGTGTGCAATTGATTAACGAGGCTATAAGACCGGTTGCACACCAGGTGTGACACGGTAGTAATGAGCAATATAAAGAAAAAGAAAATTTTGCTTCTGCAGACCGTGTTCGAAAAAGATCACCGTTTCGAATGGGTTAACTTGTACCAGTAGGAACTGTCGCGCCGCCTGGCCCAACGAAGCCCTCTTATTGGCTGTCGTTTTTCTTTGATAACTCGGCGTCGAATTGAGATGGGACATTGAGAATATTACATCCCCATATTAGAATTACTCAGCTATCACGGTTTTCAGGATGGAACGACTAGCTGGGACACTCTGTGTATTTCTGTATACACATTTTAATCTTTCCACGTGAATATCTCGAAAAATATTAATTATTCGAAAAAATTGTTTAAGCAAAAGATACTCTATTTAAAGGGAACATTCAATGCTAGACACTGTTTTTTCTAGGTGGAGGCGCCTCCGTGATATGAAGGTGACTTTTGTTTTTTTTTAAATGGAACTGTAGCTTTTTTACGCTAGACACATAGCTTAGCTCAAGACAAATCCATTGACCGACGTTATGTCGATCTCGAAATGTTATTGAAGGTCAATTTCAATCACTTCAAATTTTTGAACATTACACGTTCAGAAGATGTTACGCATCTTCTACATTCAAGAGGACGTCCTTGGACATTAATGCTATTGATATTAATGTTTACAAACACAATATCTGTCAGCAAAACGACGTCGAGTACTACTACTATTGACATTCATGTTTATAAACACGGTATATCTTTTAGCAGAATCTTCTTGGGCATTAAACTGTAGTGGCTTCGAAGCTGTGACTAGGTAGATATTACACGCGTTCTGCATTTTGCTAGCGATCAGTTTTACGATGACTGATTACACGCCTAATGAAATTGTTGACATGATATTAATTTTGGGAGAATGTCAGCGAAATTAAAGGGCATTTGCCCTAATGTATGGGGAAAGATTTGCGAAATTGTGAGATTCGGGCTCAGCTAGGGTTTTTGCATCGACATCGTCATAGGCAACGTGCAGAAATGTCGGAAGTTTTAACGCTGACAGCGGTAGTTGTAAATCCTCATATTAGCACCCGACCCATAGTAATTAGTGTCGGCGTATCATAATCTACTGCGTCAAGAATTCTTCAAAGACATCGGTTTCACTCATATCGCATTTGTTTACATCAAGCATTGACTGGTGCCGATTTTGGTGCCAGATTGAGATTTTGCCAATGATCTCAGCGTTGGATGATGCCATTTGGTGGGTCCATATTTTTTTAATGGTATCCTTACTGGGGAGCAATACAACAATTTTCTTCGTAACGAGTTACATATCCTTTTTGCAGACATTCCATTGGCTACCTGAATGCGGATGTAGTTCCATCACGACGGTGCTCCAACTCATTATGATCGTCGGACTCGACAAACTCTAAATGAAATGTTTCCTGGACGGTGGATAGGTTCAGGAAGTCCGATACCCTTTCCACTAAAGTCGCCAGACCACTTTTGGATTTTTACTTGTGGGGTTACATAAAAGATAAAGTTTATGTGGAAGAACCAACGACACCAGCAAATATGAAGGATCGTATATTAAATGTCTGCAGGCAAATTACCAGGGAAACTTTAGAACTCGTAGAATTGTCATTTAGGGACAGGTTCAACAGGTACCTTAATGTCCAATGTCGTTCTCTTGAATTTAGAAGATGAGAAACATTTTCTGGACGTGTAATGTTCAAAAATTTCATGTGATTGAAAATGACCTTCAATAATATTTCAACATCAACATTTGGTTGGTCAATGGGCTTGTCTTGAACTAAGCTGTGTCTAACGCAGCGATTCCCAAAGTGGACACTACCGAGGAGTAAATACGAGGAGTACGAGGTTGAACTACAATATTACTTACAATATTTATATTCACAACTTGTATGTAATTATTTTTATTACTTTTATTGGTATAATGGTTTGAAATTAAATACATCAAAGTGTGTAACACCATAACTCAAAAAGTTATGACAATTTTGACGATTCGGTGCGTCGTATATTTGGCGACGCATATGGAAAGCCACGAATTACTTTTGACAGGACGAACCGCACGAAAGTGAAAAAGCTTACATCTCGATCCCTCAAGTTCCTCCTGACCGTGATAGGGGAATAGCTCGACTACACGGTTACAGATAACTTTGTCTAGGTTCGGCATTTAGTTAATATCTTTTGCGTTTCTGTCGCTGAAGTCACACACGACTTGAGCTCGAGGTGGTGAATCTCCTTAACTAGTGATTTTGTAGCCAAAAGAAGTAGACACGTATCCGTGCACTATTGCCAATGCGACCTGGTTTTTGGGAAATTGAGCGTCAGAGTTTTGGAGTAGGGGGTATAGTAGTTTTGTTTATTTGGCACTTACTGTACCAGCCTTAAGTGAAGATTATACGTCAGACTACAACCAGTTAGCGAAGTGGTAAAGCGTTCGTTTCGTAACGTGGGGGTGCTGGTTTCGAGTATTCTTTGTAGCGTAATTTTGTTTAACCGTTTCAATCAATCCAGAATTTCTAATTTTTCTTCTGATGATATAAGTCTTCTAGACGGTTTATCTTTCCTGAAGATTTATGGCTGGAAAATATTCTTCTTATTTCTGACATTACGTATAGTGCCTTGCACAATAAATGTCAAAGATCTACATGTTTCCAGCAGTGTTATTTTTACCTTAAATAAACTTGAAAATAGTAGGGCGTCTACACAGCTGTTCTAACATTGAAGCATGGCTAAATAATTTCTTACAATGACCGTGTATATAATGTTCTCTCGAGTGTAAACCACTTTTGTTGTAATACTTCGTTTTCCATTTTTCATGGATATTCCGTTGTATTTAGTCTTGCTTACACCAATATTGGACATACAGGATAATTACTTAATATATCATGAACAGGTAATGGCCGCAAACAAGTTCAAAGTATGAAGTGCATGATCTAAAATTTGATATAATACAAAAAAATATAATGTTTTCACGAACTTTCCATGGGACTGATGGACATATCTATTAGTCATTATAAATCAGAATATTGAACGCTATAATTAAGACATGTAACCTAATTAATTTAAAAATCTGTTAAAGATGATTTAACATACTTGTTTTTCATTTAATAGGCTCAAATGATGCAATTTAAATGAAATTAGTATTAACAACACTGAACGATGTAATTGATAAAAGGATATTTTCGTTATTCTGTTCACAGAATTTCTGAAACTGGACAGCCAGTGGTTTTAACTTTGGTCGATACAGCTGCCGCTGAACTGCAAAGTTTGGCAGAGCCAAAAATTAATTCAGAGTTTCTTCGAGCGAAATCCTTTCCTAAAAATTCTTCACAAACAACAAGTGATGGAAATAGTGGTCAGAATACAGAAGGAACGCCTCAAGAGAGTGCACCCAGTACGCAAATTCCATCTCCGCCCATCGTCGATGAGGCTACCGAAAAACCCAACGATACAGGTGTACTGGATGAAGAAATTCTACTCATACAGGAATCCCTTGAGGAAGAGATGCCGGAAGTTGTTGTAGTCGTCAGAGCCGAACAAAATCCCATAGCGTCGGATGACTCGGCACTCAGGCTCGAAGATAAAGTTGTCCGAATTCTTCCTGACGAGGCGAGAGTCGAAGATGCTTTTGTAGCTGTATCGGAATTAAATGATACTGCTATTCGAGCACGATTAGTCACAAGGGATGAGGCGGCCGCTGTATTACTTGGTGATGGGATCGTCACAGCTGGTCCAACCAATCCTCAAGAGGATATACCATCTTTTAGCGAATGGGCACAAAAGAGGCTCGAGGAAGCTGAGAAAAAGAAGAGTAAGTGTGACAATATATTTCTTTTATTTCTTGTAAAAATCTGCGCACGAATTAGAACAAGGTTATTTAATAGTTCGTCCCCTGTAATCCAGTTGTAGCATTTCTACTTTATACGTAAATCTCTTCCTTGAGTTTTTCGCAATTTTCAATCGAATAAATGTGTACTGTGGGTCAAAACATACCTAGATCATCTCAGGGGGGTAGTGCGGCGAGGGGCCTGACTTTGCCTTTGCGGCACGCCGCGACAGACGAATCGCGGGAGGCAAAATTAATCTCCTCGCTGCACTTTCCGCCGAGATGGTTCAGGATCCGTTAGGCGGCGTTTACACGCGTAATTACTTAATTGTTCCAAATAATCGTAAAATGAAAAATGAAATGATGAAATGAGCATCTCGGGCGATATAGTGACGATTTCGGTACGAATGTTTGCCTTGAGCTCGTCAATGGTCTGAGAATTGCTGGCGTACACTTTGCTTTTTAAATAACCCTGCAAAAAGAAGTCCGGAGGGGTTAAATCTGAAGATTGGAGTGGCCAGTCAATGTCGCTATTTTCTGATATCACCCGTCCAGGGAATTTTCGTTGTAGAAACTGCATTGTTTGAATTGGAGTGTGGTATGGCGTACCGTCTTGTTAAAACCAGTAATTCTACAGACCTTTTGCACGCATTTATGGGCGGAAATAATCAGCCAACATGCTGAGCGTGATGACGATACGACACATGTGGTGTTCAGTGTCCTTTTGAATAGCATTTTTAGAATCTACCTTTCTTTCGACACCAAGGTCCCGTTACACATCTGCCTCGCACTCATCCTACATTTTTCCTGCTTTACCATCATGCACTTCCTCAATAAACCCTAATTTCCTAGAATTTCTGACTCCGTCAAACCTTCCTTCTCATAAAACGATTGCCTGCAACATCCTCGCTAAATTTCCTCGGCTACCTAAACCTCGCACCTTTCCTCCTTTGGTATACCCCTAACGGTACCTGCGTCATACCCGTAACTTCCCTCGCACTACCTGCCGATTCCACCATCTTCCAAAATAGTAACCGCCTTCAAAAACCCACTGATTCCGCTTTACCAATCATTACATTTTGCATCCCACTTTCACACTTTTCCTTCCCTTTCCGATAACCAATCAAATTCCGTCCAGAAAAACCAATTCCAACAAAACCAACGATCCTCAGTTTTTTCCCTCAGTCTTCAGCAAACTTCCGCATACACTTTATCTCTTGTCTTGTATTATTTGTTGTGTTTGTCAAATTCAAAGAAATATATTGTCGTTTTTCAAGTTCATCCATCCAGTTTATACTCAATCATTTGTGCTACACTAATTTGTTGTACAACGTACCGTTTCGAATTTCGTCGCGAACCTTTCACGCGTACACGGCCTTACAATCCGTTAGATTAAAGAATAATCGCGAAACTCACGGTACATGTGGATTCTCGGCAATACTCTCTCTTGCCGCTTCAACCTGTTCATTTGAACGTCTTGAGTGTTGATGAACGGCATGTGGACGATCTTCCAGTGTCCCATGCTCAATCAAATTCGACACCAAACGATGAATAGTGTTGTTAGACGGTGCTTGTTGGCCACGATATTTCCGACGATACGCACGTGGAGTTAACACAACTGAACGACTATTTTCAATGTGCAGTGCCACTATTTCAGCGCGTTGTTTCGGTGTAAAGCGATTCATGGTTCAAATTGTACTGAATTGACGATTCAAATACATGTCTACTCAAAAGAATCGGTTAATAGATGTCAAAGTTATTCAATGTTTAAATACCGACATAAAATATGGCGCACCCTGTAGAAAATAAAAAAGATTGGAATTCTGTGAAGAATCTGCCTCTTTCTCTAAATAGACGGAACAGGTGTACGAGTGCATACATTCTTTGTAATAATTTTAAGAAATCTAAAGTGAATGTTATCGGGTAATGTCCATACTATTCAATGTGAATTGACATCAAGGCATAATCAGCCCCAGTGAAATAGATTCATTAATACATTCTTTCTTCATGGTTCTGTGTCAATGCTTGTTTGGTGTCCTATCTAAGAGGTTTGTTAACCTGGCGGTATAAACAATTCCGCTACTAAAAGACATTAACTTGTAGTACTAGAAATTTTCGCGTTGCCAGGCCCATCGAAGCCGGATTCGCAGTTGTTTTGTAACTTGATTACGGATTAAGATAAAATACTGTAAATGTTGCATCGCTTTATTAGTCTACGTTCCTAATCGTTCGTGGTGTTACTCTTGTTGAACATAGGTTTCTCCTTGAGATAGCAATAGCCTTGACGGCTGTAGGTTACTCATCAGAGTTTTAGGAAAGATGACTATTGAGACATACTACCCGACTGTAGGTCATTCTTTAGGCTTCGGGCAAAGGTAAGAAATTATTGGTAAAATTATATACATATGTTCCACACACATTGTCTCTCTCATCCGTCCACTCTGCCTAATTCTATATTATTCTAGTTTCCTATTATCTAACATACTCTAGTGTGAAGATCATAATGCTATTCGCATTCCGAGAAAGAGATTATCTTTCAAGTCGGCAGTAAAGTGCGTAATATTCGAAATTGAAAAATCAACTGTCGGTGTTTTTTTTTTTTTTATATTTTCCCCTTCGGTGGGGCTGGTTCGTACCCGGAGTTAGAGTACTCCTCAACCGAAATTTCTCTGAAACGAATCTGTATTAATAGCATGCTTTTATACATATAGTTAGGGAATAATGCTCGTGAGAGTAAGGGCACAAGGTCAAGCTTTCAAAAATCTTGTAGCGTGAGGGAAATTTTGGAATTAGTGTGCATAGCACTAGTGAAATTTTGATGAAATAGCAGGGAATTTCACGGGGCGGCGCTGTATGAATATCAACTGGCTGATGCTGGTTGAGATTTTCCTGATTTTAAAAAGGTGATTTGTAGGACGGGTGTTTTTGATGGAGGGGGTTTTATGGGAGGTAGCGCTTTGTAGCAGATTTACGGTGAGGATCAGAATGTCGGTTTTTATGAGTGAAATATTGTAATAGTACGTTTCTCTCTGACCACCTTCCCGGTCTATTCTGAGGGCCAAATTTACTTGAAGATAAGTTCGGGGCAGGCTAATAACGAATTTGGAAACGTTTTTCCCACTATGTCTCTAGATTGATTCTCTACTCTTACTTGTACCGTACATGTATTGTCTTAGTATTATTAGTTCGCCTTTAATCCTACATTCCTACTCTATCGGAAACATACTGTATACAGAAATGCCCTAATCTACTTCTTAAATCTATCCGCGTACACACGCACTCGCACACATTGTGGCCCGCTGATCGGCCGTATTATTTTCATTCCGTCTCACTCTCACACACACCTTAGTTGCCTCACTCACTCTCGGATTAATCTATTTACAGCTTTTAATACCTATTCACCAAGTAATATATGACTCCGCTGTCATGCACTTTCACGCTTTGTGATTTTCGTATGATGGAAGGCGAGATTGGGATTTGACCCTGAATGTCGAGCCGCTACTCCCTTTGGACAGGTTAAATGAATAGAAGAACATTCGAACGAAATAGCTCGCGCTTCTAACTGTCGTGGGGTTACTCCTGTCATACGTAGGCTTCTTTTTGAGATAGTAACAGCCTAAGCGACTGTTGGTTACTCCTCACATCTCGGGTAATCATGCTTTGTTTTTGGTAAAAATATGTCACATTCACCCTGTACCTCACACTAGTCCACTCTTCTGAATTCTATCTTATTCTATATTAGTATTTGTGAGCATAAGAAAGGCGTATTGAAGAACGAAATAAAAAATCAAAGTGAAGCCTGAGTGTCGTGTCACGTTATATATACGATATCCCTTTCTCGGCTTAGTCCAATAGTTTTCGGTTATATTAAAAATAAACGAATCGACCCTTTCTGCTTTTTCTGTGTGACCGTTATTATACAGGGTGTCCCAGGAATTTAGACGCACCCGGAACCAGGTGATAGCTGAGGTAATTCTAAATATAGGGATGTATCATTCTCAATGTCTCATCTCAATCCGTCGCCGAGTTATTAAACAAAAACGACAGCCACTCAGAGGGCTCCGTTAGGCCCGGCCGCGCGACAGTTCCTACTGGTACGGTATCCTACTGGTACAGAACATCTACTGTCGCGCGGGCGGGCCAAATGGAGCCCTCTGAGTGGCTGTCGTTTTTCTTTAATAACTCGGCGACGGATTGAGATGGGACATTGAGAATGTTACATTCCTATATTAGAATTACCTCAGCTATCACCTGGTTCCGGATGCGTCCAAATTCCTGGGACACCCTGTATAGTGTTTTCCCCAGACGTGAATATTTCTTCATATTTTCTTTGTCATTTATTGAAAACCGAAGTGAAAACTACACGATTCGACACATTAACTGATAAATTACTGGATTTTCCTTTGTATATTTAATTTTCTAAATGCGCGCTACGTACAGAACGGCCCATTAGTAGGAAATGAGTCAGAATCAATATAATTTTTAGTTAAACATTAAGAAATAGAAGTGACTTTTGAAATCTCTGGAAATTTATAGGTAGTATACGGCCCAGTAGACCCAGGATAACATTTCATATGGTGCTTTCCACGTCAAGCGATCAGGGTTTTTTTCACCATGTCATGGGTTTTGATAAAATTTTAATATGTTGTAGGTAACATCGAAAAAATACTTATATGAAGTAATTTTCAAAATATTAAATATTTTTTTAGTTACAGGCAGTCAAAGTTTTGTGTATGGGTTTTTTTTGAAAATTTATAACTCTCAAACCATAATAGACACAGAGATTAGCAAAATACCAGATTATTCGGAAAGCCTCAAAGTTTTAGACAAAAATTATGAATTTAATGCAACTTGTTTTTAAATTGTTGAAATAATGTTTTTAATTTTTTAAACTTTTTCGCCACAAGTGTGTCTTAAGGTAAAGGCACCAGTAGTTGACACTTTGGTATAAAAAAACGTAAAATAATTTTATTATCGAAATGCCCTCTAAACATAACTTCCAGCCGCAAATTCGCCCAATTAATAGTTTTCGAGTTATGAATGTTTCTGTACCGCGATGCCGGTATTTGGCGCGCAATTTCCCCTATACCGCGACGCAAATAGCTGCCTTTAGTGAGCTCAAACCGTTGATGAATGTCCTTTATTTCTGCTTCAATATCTTCAACAGTGTACCCCGCAATTTTTTGGTGATTTTTTTATAGCAACATCACAATGTTCTCTAAACATATCTTCCAGCGGCATGTGGGAACAATGAATAGCTTTCAAGTTAGGAATTTGTATGTACCGCGGCGTTCGGTTTTTCACCCGCGATTCCGGCCGTACCGTAGCACCTATACCTGCCGTTATTGGGAAAAACTCTTGTTCATGCTCTCGTTGATTTTCATTTCACAGAATGCCTGCAGAAGAAGATACTTCAATAAACATTTGCCATGCATTGCGTTAATATTTGCAATTTGTTTTGTCTTTCAAAAAATAATGTTTCACTTCTTATAGAATATAATGAACATCGTTAATGACCAACTAATGGGAAGTAATGATAAAACCTGCGCTTTGTGGCTCTATTTGTTGTCTTTCGAAACTTTTCTTTTAATTGAAGAATGACAAAATCTTCGTCATCGCTTCAATCTGAAGCAATTATTTTCCTTTTTATGTACTTTCCCAATTTTTTCTATCATTTGAGAAGGTGTTTTTAATTTAGAAACTTGTATGGGAGATTGCCCAAATGTTTGTAAGACTTCATTTAAATATGTATACTGGAAGTTCTGTCTACTTCGGGAAAACTAATGATACTAGAAGTGGCGGCTGTTTCACTATTTTTTATGGCGGATTCTAATGCTTGTTCTAAATTACTTAGACCTGCTTCTCTTCAACGCATAATATTAGATGTATTTACTACATTTCATATCCTTATTCTAGTCTTGCAAAGTCTGCAAATAAATTCCCCCAATTCTAAATCTGGATATGAATCCCGCAAAAGATTGGAAACGCTACGGAAATTCTTTTTACAATATTTGTGCTTTGACAACTATATTTATGCGACCACGAATTTGAAAAATGTTTGCGTTTACAATAATCTTCAATAGCTTTCTCCTAGTATAAAGGTAGCAGTTTTGGTCCACAATACAAGTGGACGTGTAATTCATTATTTTCCAGTATTGGTTTGATGCATTTGAAATTATGTTTTATTTGTTCCTTTTTTTGTAGTTATAGTCGTACAATTTTTCGCAGAAATTTAGAACGGTTAACTGTTACGTTACGACTCACACCCTAGAGAAAAATTTCCACAACTGTGCGAATTTTTTACTGAGTGACAAAAACGAGATCAATCTGTTTTCTATCTCACATAGAACTAGATAGGTGTGAAGAAGCTTGTAGACCCAGACCTTCTTCTTCTCCATTACATTGACGCAAGTTTTATGTTTTGGTATTGGCTCCACAATACAATTTTGTAATTGTTCCTTCAAACGGTCCCAGGTTACCACAACTTTCCCAAGTAGATACTGTAGGTTATTCGGTTTAAATTTTTAGCCGTAATTGTAGAAGAGAAAACAGATCAATTCTTATAGGAGTTATATCTGATGCTACTGGCAGTAGTTGTAAGATATGGTAAATGAAAAGCGAAGTTTAGGTGATAATGAGCCAATCGTTTCTGTTCACAGCTCATTCAAACGCATCGGTTCAAAACTCAGGTGGACCTGGACGGGGAATCGGTGGAATGAAAGTTCGTTCTAAAAATTATGCATCTCCAGATTGTGGAGCGAAAATCGTCGCAGCAAATCCCGAAGCTCGTAGCGCAAAAAGTGTTTTAGCTTCTACTCGAGATGAATATATGTTGAATACGTGCACATCACGTATTTGGTTTATTGTAGAGTTGTGTGAAGCTATTCAAGCAAAGAAAATAGAATTGGCTAATTTCGAACTTTTCAGTTCATCGCCAAAAGACTTTTCTGTATATGTTAGTGATCGTTTTCCTACCAGAGACTGGAGTCCGGTTGGACAGTTTACTGCAAAAGATGGGAAAGACATCCAAAACTTTGCTTTACACCCTCATCTTTTTGGAAAATTTATAAAAGTTGAGCTTCATACATACTATGGATCCGAACATTTTTGTCCCATTTCGCTGTTTCGTGCATACGGCACCAGCGAGTTTGAAGTTTTAGAGACTGAAACAGAGAATCAAGTTTCCAGTGAGACCGATCCCAACGTTGAGGATTCAGAAGATAGTGACGAGGAGGAACCGTTAGATGCGGACAGTGGGGAGCCACCGAGGAATCTATTTGGTAGCGCTAGAGATGCTGTGCTAAGTATCGTAAAAAAGGCAGCTGAGGTGTTAGTGAAGTCTAGCGATCTGACAAGGAATAATATTACCAATATTCAACAGAGCATAGATGGCGGCAACATTCTTGATGATTTTTATATTAGTTGTACTACACCGAGATATACTATTCTTTGTAACAATTGTTCAGATCAGAAATTTGCTAAGGTTTTTCAGTTGGTCAGTTGTAGGGAACGGCAACTGAATGAATTATTAAATGTAGATGTAATAATCGATACGCTGCGAGGAAGTGAATTCTGTAGTATGCATAGAGTTAAAACTGGTGATGTTGAGATAAAAGTTAACCAAAAAGACAATTCAGATATGGGGAACACAGAGAGACAGTACAATCAAGATAAAACAAGATTTGAAACAGCGAAAAATAGCCCACTACTGTTTTTGACGTCCATTTTCAAGTCTGAATATATTATAGCATTGTGTAATGTGTTGACAACGAAAGAGCGTAAAGTAGTGATGAACATGAGCTATGAAGTACCATCAAACAGTTCAGACGATTTGATTAAGGAGGATATATCAATGACGAAAGCAGGAGAACAGAGTAATGATATGATTAGTCCAATTATTAGAATTACTCAGGATTTATACACTGAAAAATCTGAAGAGATATTGAGTGCATCAGTCGAGCCATGGACTTCGTCCAGCTTTGAAAACATGCCTTTGCAGATTAAGCCTACAAAAACATTAAGCAAGGAAGACACGAGAAAGGAAGCTTCGATTCCTATTTTGGAATCAAACACAGAACCAGCTGAAGAAATAGTTGAAACCGAAGTAATAACAACTATTCCTTTACCTTCAACTATTACGAACAAACTAAATCTCCAGAGCTCCGATGAAGTTTTGTCGATACTTGGTACTTCTATTGAAACAGCACCTGAAACAAATTTTCCCTCGTTGGCTGCATTTGATAGTAAAGAATCGTTGAATGAAAATGATGGATCAACCGTAGAAAATTTGGAAATGATTGGTATACAAAATAAACTAGAAAAATTTGAAAAATCCGATGAAGAAGGGCAGCATGGAAAACCAGATGTTGGAGAACAGGAATTAAAACTATCCCCGCATGATTCCTTGACTTTTGACTCGTTGTTATCTGATCTAAAGGATTTGGATAGTGAAGCAGTCCATCTCCACAATGGACACGTTGCAAGTGTTTCATCATCACAACATACGACCAACACGATGCCACAAAAAGAATCCGTGTTCCTGAGGCTATCCAATAGAATTAAGGTTAGTTTTTGTTGTTTGAAACTAATAATTTCAGTGGGTAGTATTTATTACGATTTCAATATCCGCAAGACTTGACTAGAGTGCTGCACGGAGATTTTTATAAAATAAAAAATGGGGTAAATTTAAATCGTTACAATAGGTATACATCTTTTTAGACTTCAAGTTGAAACTCCGAAATAACGTATTTCCTCGTACGGATCATTTCGCGTGTTGAAATTGACAACGTCTCCAACCGGAGTCCTTTTCACTTTTTGAAACTTTTGTAATAATATTGGTTCTAGACAAAAATGATTAAAAATTCGAAGACCTCTAAGATGAATTTCAGATAAATTGAGTTATTTCTAGCAATACGAAATAACCATGCGTTACACTATAGGGTCATTCCATGTGAAATCAACACACTAAATTGAAAAATTTGACATGACCATCTCAGAATTTGATGAAATTTGGTACGTAGGTTGTCCTTATAGAGATGAAGAAAAATGCCAATTTTTTCAAATATCTCAAACGGTTTCAAAATTATGGCTATGTAAAGTTTACTAAAATCCGCCAAAAAAGCGTAACCGACATATGTTTAAAACACCATAGCTTTTTTCCTACTTGAGCTAGAGAGATGGGACTGGTGTCATTTTACTCGGGTTTAAATGCCTCTTCTTTTGATGTACAACACAACATACTTTGTTATAAAAAGTTTTTTTGTGACATCAAATTCAAAATTTTGATTTTGTTTTTCTCAAAAAGTGCCACTTTTAAAATTTAAAAAAAATTCCTATAAGTAGTTTATACTTTTGGTAAGTGATTCTCAAAGTTTCAAAGTGGGACGCTAATGGGTTCATAGTTAAATAATAATTTGAAAAAAGGGTGTTTTACGAAACCGTTAGTCACCCTACGTACTATAGGATTCTTTACTATATTACATTAATCAAGAACATAAAATAAAATTTTTAACACTTACATCTTAGGCAAAAGTTAGTCAGAACTTGATGAGTTGTGAAGTTTTCATGGCTTCTTAAGATGATATTGTATAAATCCTTCTTGTAGGAGTGGTGGGATCAACTTTGCAAAGTACATCTGCCAGTGGTATCCATAATATGTCCGGTTTTCTTGGATATGAAAATGATGATGAAGGACCAGCAGGATGCAGAAATGTCACTTTTACTTCATCTTCTTCTTCATTCTTCTCCAACACATAAGCCAGCCACCACTTTTGGTCATATACAGCGGTTATATATCCACTAATTTCTGTCATTCGTAGTTTTTCAGGGCATTTTTGGATGGTCACTGTTTTCTCTGTTGTATCTTCCGAGAATATTTTTACACATATCTTTGATATGTTTGAATTTACAGGTATATAAGCATGATATTGCTGTGTTTCCCTAATAGTTATTGCTTGGTTGAAATGGTTATTCAGAAATTTCTCAAACTCAACATACTCATGAATTCGATACTTATCGAATATATACTTATCGAATTCATGACAGCAAAGTTTCAATCCGTACCAAAAAAGATTTTTTATTACTCAGATGGATGCGCTGCACAATATAAAAATAAGAAAAATTTTATTAAAAAAATGGTATTTTTCCGCTACTGCCTATGGAAAAGGACCATGTGATGGAGTTGGGGGTTCAGTGAAGAGACCTGCTGCAAGGGCAAGCCTACAACGTCCATATGACAACCAAATTTTAACAGCTATCCAACTATATGAATGGGCAGTTGAAAATTTATTTGGCATTAATTTCACCTTCTTCACACAAGATGAGTCTGAGAAATTTCTGAATAACCGTTTCAACCAAGCAATAACTATTAAGGGAACAGCAATATCATGCTTATATACCTGTAAATTCAAACATATCAAAGATATGTGTAAAAATATTCTCGGAAGATAGAACAGAGAAAACAGTGACCATCCAAAAATGCCCTGAAAAACTACGAATGACAGAAATTAGTGGATATATAACCGCTGTATATGACCAAAAGTGGTGGCTGGCTTATGTGTTGGAGAAGAATGAAGAAGAAGATGAAGTAAAAGTGACATTTGTGCATCCTGCTGGTCCTTCATCATCATTTTCATATCCAAGAAAACCGGACATATTATGGATACCACTGGCAGATGTACTTTGCAAAGTTGATCCCACCACTCCTACAAGAAGGATTTATGCAATATCATCTTAAGAAGCCATGAAAACTTCACAACTCATCAAGTTCTGACTAACTTTTGCCTAAGATGTAAGTGTTAAAAATTTTATTTTATGTTCTTGATTAATGTAATATAGTAAAGAATCCTATAGTACGTAGGGTGACTAACGGTTTCGTAAAACACCCTTTTTTCAAATTATTATTTAACTATGAACCCATTACCGTCCCACTTTGAAACTTTGAGAATCACTTACCAAAAGTATAAACTATTTATAGGAATTTTTTTAAAATTTTAAAAGTGGCACTTTTTGAGAAAAACAAAATCAAAATTTTGAATTTGATGTCACAAAAAAACTTTTTATAACAAAGTATGTTGTGTTGTACATCAAAAGAAGAGGCATTTAAACCCGAGTAAAATCACACCAGTCCCATCTCTCTAGCTTAATTAGGAGAAAAGATATGGTGATTTGAAAACATGTCGGTTACGCTTTTTTAGCGGATTTTAGCAAACTTTACATAGCCGTAATTTTGAAACCGTTTGAGATATTTGAAAAAAATTTGGCATTTTTCTTAATCTCTATAAGGACAACTTTCGTACCAAATTTCATCAAATTCTGAGATGGTGACGTTTATACCCTGTGTTGATTTCACATGGAATGACCCGAACCGATTATATACTTATCGGATTGTGTTCGTGATCACTGCTACCCTACGGTACGTCCGACACGCACGAGATTCAAACAGAGAGTGTGGCAACTTCCGTGAGCAAAGTCGTGAGTTGAAGTGCCACTGAGTTCGATCATTGACAATGATGTTTGCAATATGTTGATGTTCTCGAGATGATTGGGCGACTAATTTCTTTAATTCAGCATCTGCTCCAACGAAATTAGTTCCACAATCGGAGTAGAGAGCTTCGCAGATTCCTCTGCGTGACGTGAACCTCTGGTATGCCGCAATGAATCCATCTGTGGCATAATCCGTTACCACTTCTAGCTGGACAGCTGAAGTGGTCATGCAGGTGAAGAGGCAAAGCCAAGCTTTGTATTTCTTGGAGCCTCTTCCCTTCCATGATTTGACGGTGAGTGGACCAGCATACTCTACTCCGGTGTGTTGGAAAGGTCGTGATGGTGTTACGCGTGAAGTTGGAAGTTGGCCCATAAGTTGCTGTGCACGAATTCCCCGCTGTCGTGCACAACGGACACACTTAAGAATGTGTGATCGTACTGGGGCCCTTCCACCAATTATCCAATATTGACTTCTGATTTCTGCGAGTGTCAGTTGAGTTCCTCCATGAAATGTTCTTTCATGAAAGTGGTCAATGATAAGTGTGGATAATGGCGAGTGACGTGGAAGTATTGCTGGATTTTTCCCAGCAGAGTCCAGAATTGAATTTTCAAGCCGACCTCCTACTCTCAGGATGCCATTGGCATCAATGAAAGCGGTGAGCTTGCTCATTACGTGATGTGAAGGTAGACGTTGATTTGAAATGATCAATTTTAACTCTGGTGTGAAGTATGCTTGCTGCGTTATCTGCTTATCTGCTTGCTCCATCCAAATCACTCGGGCAAATTGAATTGCCTGATGGCGACCTTGGTACTCGTTGAAAGCGATCGCATGATTTCATGAGCGTGGCCGTGACTCGCAGAAGTTTCGTGAAAGTTGAGTACCGTGAAACAAGGTCCCATTGATTGTTGCTCATTAAAGTCGTCATGACATGTGAAATTTCTGTACGAGCTTCGTGGCTGGGACCGTCGTCGAAAGTGGTCGGCTGAGCAGGCCAATGAAGTGTGGATTTGGACAACCATGGTGGTCCCGTCCACCATAGCGAGTGGTCGAGAAGATTTTGCGTGGAGGTGCCTCGCGAAGCGCAATCCGCTGGGTTAGACTTCCCAGGAACATGAAGCCATTCGAAAGATGAAGTTAACTCTTGAATTTGAGTGACTCTGTTCCTAACAGAATCTTTCCACTTAGACGGGTGAGATCTGATCCATGTGAATGTGACTAAAGAATCTGTCCATAGGTACACGGAGGTGACGTTTAACTCTAATGTGGCGTGAACGTGTGAAATTAGCCGTGATAAAAGTAGTGCTGCAGCGAGTTCCAGCCTCGGGATAGTGAGGTGTTTCAGAGGTGCTACTTTTGTCTTTGCGCAAAGGAGTGATGTGTGATGTGTACCGGACAGTAAAGTGACTTTGCAATCGACGACAGCTGACATGGCGAGTTGAGAGGCATCTGAGAACCCGTAGAGCTCACACGTTGTTGTTCCCAGTGTCTGAACCCACCTTGGAATGACAACTTTATCCAAAGCGGACAACTCCTGTTTGAATTCGACCCATTTCTTTGAGATGGACAAAGGAAGTGTGTCGTCCCAATTGAATGTTTGCAGCCACAATTCTTGCATGAGCAGTTTTGCACGAATTGTGACCGGTGAAATGAAACCTAATGGATCATAAATCTGAGCCACTTCAGACAATATGGAGCGCTTCGATATCTTTGAACGTGACGTCAAGCCTTTGAGAGAAAAGGTGAAATGATCATGAAGTGGGTCCCAAATCAGACCTAATATTTTAGTGGTGCAGTCCCCAAACGTAAGTGAAGAAGTTGTACGAGAAGCCGAGATATTCTGGTCATTTATGAATTTCTGTATTGAAGTGGGATCATTGAATTGCCATTTTGCAAGCGGCAAACCGCCCGCCATGCATAGTTGATTTAATTGAAGTGCAACCTCATGAAGTTGCTGAGGAGTATCAGGTCCTCCAATGATATCGTCAACGTATCTACCCTTTGTGATAGGATCGATGGCTAGTGGATAATGTTTGCCTTCGTCCTGGACTAGTTGATTTAAAACACGGATGGCCAGAAATGGCGCAGCAGTGTACCATACGTGACTGTAGTGAGGTTGACTGGAGTGACGTTTCCTTTGTTATCAAACCAGAGAATTCTCTGGAGATCCCAGTCGTCTTCATGAACCATGATCTGGCGATACATTTTCGTGACATCAGTGGTAAATATGAATTGATGTTTTCGAATCCACAGTAAAACATCGATGATATCACGTTGAAGTTTAGCGCCAGTATGCATAATATCGTTGAAAGAACGTCCAGATGATGTGGACTTTGATCCGTTGAATACGACTCGGAGCTTGGTTAAAGTGCTCTCAGGTTTAAAGACTCCGTGGTGAGGCAAATAATATTTGACGTTGGTTTGACGAACTCTCAGTTTCGACTGACCATCAGGGACCCTCGACGCCCCAGACGTACAGGCGCCAGGCATTAAGGTCATCCCTTCAGAATCAGTTTCAACCTCAAGATCGCTGACGTGGTCTGAATGTTGAGTCGCCTCAACCATCTGTCCCAATGAAATATATTCGTTCATGGAGTCCTCATACAACTTTCGATATTCATCGTTTTTGTTAAATCGTGGCTGTAGATAACGAAGGCATCTCGTTGCAGTATGATACAAGTCTACAAGAGATTCTCTAGATTCCATGAGAGGTAGTCGAGCAATATATTTCCCTGAGGAATGACGTTGATACGTGGTCATGAAGTGATGTTCACAGTCTTGTTCGATAGGAGTCAGTTGATGTTGAATGGCAGTTGGTACCTCTTCTTGCAACCAGAACCTTGTTAATAGTTCCTGAAGAGGTTCATGGTCTTGTTGCACAGTCAGATGATGAGACTGTGCTGGTGAAGTTTGGTTGGATCCACAGGGACCCAACACTAACCAACCGAAAATTGACAATTGCGCAATTGGCATGTGTTCATTTTCTCTGATGATGTTCGGTTTAATCACCTGCCCATAATGATTGACTCCAATAATGACGTCAATGGGTTGAGGTGTGAGAAATGTTTCATCTGCTAATGTCAATTTCTTGATGTGTGGCCATTCTTGAGACTCAGTGACATGTGAAGGAAGTATGATGTCAAGACTGCTCGTGACATTAGCATGAAGAGTGAAACTGTGGTGTGAATGTAGTGCGTGAAGTTCGCATTGCACTACGCCTTTTGACTGTGAAGATGAGGTTCGATTAAAACCCATAATGACCAGTGATGAATGAACTCTACGTAGGCCTAATTGATTGACAATGCGTTCTGAAATCAATGAGATTTCAGAGCCAGAGTCGATAAGAAGTCGTACTTGCATCGACTTGATGGACGATGATAGCGTCCCAGTTGTCGGAGGATTGTCCCAACAACTGGGTCGCACTCAGAGCGTTGTCAACTCTGGTCAATAGAGCAGTGAGGTGGGATGCTGAAGTGGTCTTGGGAGGTGGTACGTCCTGCAAAATGAGGGAGAGCTGCACCGACACAAGACGACGTTTATTCTCGTACTTGGCGGTGAGCTTCCCCCATGCTGCTTGGAAGGTGTCTGCAGTCATTGGCAGGTTCGACACCACCTCTGCTGCAGGTCCGGTGAGAGTGGTCTTGAGGTAGTGAAGTTTTTCAATGAGGGAGAGACCTTGATTGTTGACCACAATTGAAGTGAAGCGGTTCTTGAATTCTGGCCACTCAGAATAACTACCTGAGAAGGTCGGTAGTTGGAGACTGGGTAGCCTGTGAGGTGGACGAGTGGTGACGGTGGTGACGTTGGACGAGGTTGTAGTGACGTTTTTCAGAGCACGAGCCAGAGCCATTTTAAGTGACAAGTGATGTTCCTTCTCAAGCTGGTGAGTGTTGCTGGTGAAGTACGTGCTCTTGAGTAGGTGAGGTGGAGAGTTGAGCTCGAGATAAGCATGCTCCGTCACAAACTCTCTATGATATTCCTCCACGACCCCAGCAATGACTTCTAGCTCCTCAGCTGTTTCGATTGAGGTGAGTCTTTCCATTGTGGTGTCAATGAAGTCAAGACGCCCCAGCTGAGTCGCTATTTTGACTGTGATGTCACATGGCGTTGACGTTGGTGACTTTGCCCGAGTGCTGCGAGATGGTCCAGGTTGTGAAGTTTTTGCCGGCACTTCCACTGTGATGTTGTCCATGTTCTTGATGTCTTTCACTTCCTCTTGGGCTGACATGGTGAAGTTTTGGGGTTAGGGATAGTGATGTGGTCGGAGAGAGAGTTGAGGTTAGGAGAGGAGCCCGCACAAGAATTCACACACACGATGGTTTCACGCACAGATCCGGCTCGAAGGACCAAAAAATGTTTTGAAACCTAACCGGTGAGGTTAGGCTTCTTTGGCACCGTTGCACTAAGGTGGTTCCGGATGTCCTGTGCACTGGATGGTCAAGGCTGCAACGGAATTTTAAGGTGGTGAATATGTTATTTTTGAGCGGAGAGGTTAAAATGTAGGAGACGGATGAGAGAGTATAATATATGAAAGAGGAGTGTAATGTACCTTTGTGAAGTGATGTGTTCAAAAATTCTCCTATGCGTACCACCTGGGCCGCTTGTGACGTTGTCGTTGAATTCCGGGGATGTTTAGATCCTCAGATATTATTGATTTGGGACTGTGAAGTGTTTCTGCCTGTCCTAGTCGGCGATGTGTTTCTTGAAGTTCACTGGTGAACCGATTATACTAATCGGATTGTGTTCGTGATCACTGCCACAATACGGTACGTCCGCCACCCTCCTGCCCTTTTCCCTTTCCTTTTCCCTGCACTTCCCTTCCCCTTCTCCCGTTTCTTCCTCTTTTACCTTGCTTCCAGAAACCTTATCTCCTGTTTTCCTTCTTTCCCCCAGGTGTCTCTTCCTTCCGCCCGCTCTTTCCCTTTCTTACCTCTATCCATGCTACCTTTTCCTGCAGCCTTCCTTTTCTCCCTCCTTTCCTCACTATTCCCTAATACTTTCCCTGATTCTACTTCACGTTCTCTCTCGCGAATCCACTTCCTTCCTCCTCTTCTCCATTCCTTTCTTCTCTGTCCTCTTTTTTCTCCCTCACTTCTGCCGTCTACTTTCTTCTACCACACCCTCTAACGGAATTCATTTTGAAATTGATGAATTTTTAAAAAAGAATTTGAATTAAACCTTGATTGTATGTAACTTAAGCAATATTCAATATTTTAAAAATTTTGTCAAACGCGACTTGTATTTCGGCATTATCTACGACATATTACAATTTTATTAAAGTGGATGACAAGGCTGCAAAAACCGCGATCACTTGACATGGAATGCACAAAATGCAATTCATGCTGCTTTTTCGAAATTTTGAAAAGTGTCAAACTTACAGTATTACAGATTTTGAAGTTTTCTAAAATGTGATGAAGTTTAAAAAATTATATTTCTGTAATGGTATGTCGCAGAAAAGTTTACTTTCTTCCATATTCATCAGAAAGAGCAATCTTTTACAATATGAAATTGAGTTTGCAAGACTGATGACGTTAACTTACATTGATATATAATTAAACATTTGTATACTTCTCATCCGCACAGTCATCCACCAGTGGGCGTTGATCGCAAACAATTGCCTGATGTTTGTTTATGACATCTAACAGTTGCAAATAAGTGAGTGATAATGCATCACCAATATAAGTATATTCCAAATAAAATGTGTTACTTTTACATATTAATCCATGTAGCGATAAATTAAGTCCGTCCCATGGATATAAAAATCTTTAAATAATTCAGTACTCAAAGGGTTAAATGTTTTCAGAACTAAGTTTATTATGTTGTAATGAATTTTTGTTTTACATTTGTACGTTTTATTGAAGAATTTTACAAAATGTTTCGGCGACAGAGAAGATGTAACAAATCTTTTAAACCCAATGGATGATGTAACAAATCCTTTAAACTCAAAAAGTCTATGACATGTACTATTAAAGCTTTCCAATGTATAGGTGTTGATACGTAATAACTTATCCCTACGAGAGTCGCCTCTACGCATTTGTTCCATCTACCGTAGTAATTGCCGTTCTGACTTAACCTTTTTAAAAACAGTGTTTCACAGATCTTAAGCTATTTTTTCCAGTTTTTCCACGTGTCCAATATTCAACAGCATTCTTATAAGTAAAATCTATGCCTTCATTTTTTCACATAGAGGACAACGAAACTGCATTTTCATCGGTTCAAATTGATTATCAAAGTATAATTGTACAGACTGTTCCGACTCAAATGTACTGTCTTCCTTACCACTATGAAGAATATTTGTTAAAACATTCTCCACACGTATTTCCGTGTCTGTAACTGCAGTATCTGGCGTACTTCTGTTACAACAGTAGCTTAGGTTGATAGTACTTACTCATTCTTTCAACGCTGCAGTTTCATACTTGGTACTGTAACGATTCATCCCCTTTTGACTACTTTCCCTTCATTGCTCGATGACGGACCTTATTTATAATTAGGTTCGTGGCAGACCGGTAAAGACATTCGAAACCTTTTTCCACTAAATACTCGCATTTATGAAAACTAATCTTACTCGCTATTTGTACATTTCCTTATGTTAGCTAACCTATGACGTATTCTTCCGCACCCATTTGCATTGCCTTAATTCTAGCATATTACCTTAAAGCTAATCCCCAATTCTAACACAGTATATGTTGTATACAGGGTGTCCCAGCAAACGTGCACGTCCCTGAACCGGGTGATAGCTGAGGTAATTCTAATATAGGGAACTGACATTCGTTATGTCGTATCTTAATTCGTGACCGAGTTATTAACGAAAAACGATAGCGAATTATAGGGCTCCGTTGGGACCAGCGGCGCGACACTTCCTACTAGAGCAGTACCCTACTGGTGCAGACCTTCTACTGTCGCGCCACCGGACCCAACGGAGCCCTCCGATTGGCTATCGTTTTTCGTTAATAACTCGGCCATAAATTAAGATACGGCATTACGTATGTCACTTCCCTATATTAGAATTACCTCAGCTATCACCTGGTTCAGGGACGTGCACGTTAGCTGGGACACCCTGTATATACATAAAGAAAAGTGCCCTAAGCTATCTGATAAAGCTATTTTGCGTACACACATGCAGTCGCGTATTCGAACCTGTGACTAACTCGCGTTGTTATTGCTCGGCCTCTTTCGCATCAAATTGTTCCGTCGATACACCCGCTTTAAATACCAAGTAGCTAAATACTTCCTTGCATTGTGCATGCATTCGTGAGTGCAAGTAGGATAAGGGACCACAGATGAGATCGGAGTCTGGCACGTAGTGACCAGTCGCAACTCTTTTTAGGAAGGGTAACGTAGTTTGCATGAAATCGAAAAATCGGAGAA
The DNA here is from genome assembly GCA_917499265.3 of Mimumesa dahlbomi. Classification (NCBI taxonomy): domain Eukaryota; kingdom Metazoa; phylum Arthropoda; class Insecta; order Hymenoptera; family Crabronidae; genus Mimumesa; species Mimumesa dahlbomi. The sequence continues at coordinate 1,664,535 of OU824117.1, forward strand.
CGCAGTGTCCCGCCGTTGCTCTCTTTTTCTTCTCGACCGTCGTGCAAAGTATTTTGATAATGGAGGATGACTCCTAAGACACTGTCGTTCGTGTTCTGTTTTGCAATATAAAAAATTTGAAAAGCTTTAGCGCTGAACTGATATTGTCTCACCGACACGATAGTTATAAATTTTTCTCGGTCCCAGCGGCATGACGCGTAGTGGGACGGGTGCGTCGTATATTGGACATTGATATAAATATCTATTAAATAAATGAAATATATTAAATACTTTTTAAAGATTTTGCATATAAAATATTTATCTATATATTTTCCCATGTCTTGTAACGATTGTCTTATTTCTTAAAAAAAAATGATTAAATATTACCGTTTACGGATCGAAATCCATGTCTTCATCAATAAGATCTATTGTTTCCATTGACAATTCTTTGACTGTCGTAGATATTTTAGGCGTTAAATGGGAAATCACGGGATCGGAATTTCATAATAAGTTATTAAGAACATTCGTATTATTTATACATCTTGAAATTTTTCTCGAATGGAATTGTCTATATGTTCGGAAAAGTTGGTGTTTCGCTTCTAGAGCATCTTCGGCTAATCGTCCAATTTGGTTCTGTAGCACTTTGAATTATTTCTAGTATGTGAATCAAACGTTTATAAACGATAATAGGCATATAGTATCAACTATATAAAAATATGTACATTTCTGCAGTTTTTTTGGTGTATGTATCAAATTTTCGTACTTGATTTTTAATCCTGACGTTATTGCTTGTATTATAATGACAAACCGAATGAGATCAACATTAATTCCGGTAGTCGCAGCTGATAAATCTATGTATATAAACATCTTTCTGGCAGTATTCTCATCATTCGATATCCCTTTGCCTTGTTTGACACAATCTATCAACTATCCCATTGTATTTTTAAACTCATTGTTAATATGTTTTTTTTTCTCTCCTCAAATAATTGTTTATGAAGTGGGGACTTGGTTGTCCAGCATTTAAACTCAAGTCTGTAGGCTATATGAATAAGACATTTGAAGTATCTTATTAACTCTTTGGGGCACAGTAGGATTAAAAGTGTCCCACCTTTTTGATGTATTTCACGGCATATATTGGCCTGCAAAAAAGAGTGGAAGACATTTTTGTATTTTGCCATAAGGCTGTTCTATTATTGCGGACCAATAATTTAATTGGGACCAACAAATTGCTAAAAAAATATGATATTTGAATGATCTTCAGCATCAGTATTATTCATTGTAAAAATGTGTACATTGATTGACTCGATGCCACATCACAACCCCACTTTACAATCACGTCTAGATCACGAGGAGTGTGATCTGTTATTTTATGTGTTACCAATTTTAATAAACGGGGCGCAGCATGGTCTAACAATTTCTGCAGTTTTATTTTTTATCCAACTTCAATATATTCCTCTGAAGGATAGCAATCATTCTTTAACACTATTTCTACCAAGAGGTGTCAAAAGACACCTTTCAAATTTTAACCTAGAATCTTTCGTTAAGTTGAATCATTTTTCCACAATTAATTTGTTGACTATTTATACAATAGTTGTTAAATTATATACATTTAACTGGTAATTTGAAATCCCAACAGTTTTGGCAAATATTTGCATTCAAACGAAAAGGTGTCAAAAGACATCTTTTGCTCCAAATAGGTATGCACACAGTCGTGGTAGAAATAGTGTTAATTCTTGAATCCTATAATAAGTGGGGCATAAATTTGTCCCAGATTTCTAGCATTTTCTTGTGTTGCATTATACTGAAATTTTGAAAGTTTCGCCGCAGCGAATAATCCAAAAATTTGTTCACTTGTTCATTATTTGGAATGTATCTCTGGTTCGAATAAATGTTCACAAAATTGTTTACATTTGCTATATGCTCCAGACGTTCTTGAATAAAATCTATTACATATATGTATAGGGTGTAACATAACTAATGGGACTCTTGTTCAGCGTTGATAGTACACATCAAAAGATGAAAAAAACTAATCTCCTTTGTGAACAAATTTTTTAAAAATTATATCTTCAAAATGGAAAGTCGGAGAGGATCGATGTTCATTTTAATATTACGGGAAGAGACACCGAAGTTTACCAAAAAAATATCACTATCTACGGATAGGAAGTCTTGGTGAACGTCCTTAATTATTCCCAAATTCTTAAAGTCCTGACATGATATAGGTAATCGAAGTTATTTGAAGTGAACAAGAATACATGCTACTTAATGGCAATAGTCGTAACAATTACGTTTTTTTATAAACTTTCGTTTTTTCGGTTGTATTGCAATCAAAATCGGTCATCTAGAATTTTGCCATGTCAGAGAATTGATTTTTTAAAACTTGTTTATAAAGGAGTTTGTATCTGGATAGGGGGTGGTTTTTGAACTTAACTTATTTGTTTTTTTTTCCATTTTTTAGTGTGTATTATCAACCCGGAAAAAATGGTTTCACTAGTTATGTTTCACCCCATGTAACCAGCATCATCAGATTTTTTTTTAATAACGAAATTAAGAATATCCTCTGAATACATTCTGAATAACTCGGTTCATCTCAGTTATCTAGATAACATTAGATTACAAATAAATGCTATTTAGGGAATTATTATGGTCAGTTTTTTCAATATGGAGTAAACGTTTAACAAAAGGGTATCTCTAAAATGAAATTGTAAATCCGGGCTATAATTGCAATGAGTCTACAAGTAGTATACCTAGGAGTATCACGAATGATTGTATGAACATTTTTTAGTGTTGCTCATCTCCAAAGTATAGTAGGAACTAAGATACTGTCGCGTGTATACGCGTAAGAGAATGAAGTATACACCAATAAAAATGTATTACAATTCATAGTTGTTTGCATCGTTATTTAACTCACAATTAATATCAAACTTTACAGGGTCTTTTTGACTTATTTGACCTATATGTTATTTTTGTAACAAACTTACATTTTAATCAACGTTTTATTTTAAACTGCAGAACATAAGTTTATTCTCCCGTTTATAAAAACAATGCCAATATCATCTTCACGCAATATAAAAATGTTCCACTAAAAATCTCCGTGGCCGAAAATAACCATTAAATTGAATAAAAAATACAATTATCTATTTATTATATTTTCGCAAAAGTTCATTTAAGTTAAAGATAAACTTATTCCTTGCTATTGACAGGCGTTTCACTATCCGTCATATGCCAAGTCGACGTTCACTGATATGTTGAAGATCACTGTGTCACCATTTGATTTGCATTTGTCATCCAATTTAAAGAAAGTAGTTCTTGTAAAGCAAAAAATGAATTTGTAAAAGAATAATTATATAAATTAAAATATAGTAATGAATAACTACGTTTGCTTGGAATGTCTTCTTTTTCTTTGATATTAATTGTAAACAATGATAATAAGGGTCTCCAATGTGATTGAAAAAAAGGGCGACATGCAGGTCAAAGATAATACATGCACTTAGTTTCTTTTCTATATTTTGGACTTCATATTGAAGAATACGTTGTATTAAAATCTTTCAGATTTAACTTTTAATTTCTGACAACCCGGTCTTTAGCAAGACGATTTTCTAAAAGGGAAGAGCTCAAAAAATAAGTGCGATTATTCTTATGTACTTAGATTGCAGACAGATCATTTTTAAACATCATGATAATTGTATTTTTTATCGATAAATTTGTGTTTTTTTCGAAAAGAATTGAAATAACATTTGCTGATTTGTCTCCTAGTTTCTAAGATATAATTCTTTAAAACGTGTACGTATTACTCGTAAACTGACAAACTGTAAGGAGCTCTACCTTTGTTAATTGTTAAAATTTTGGAAAAACAAGATTTACTTCATGTGTGGTAAATCAAAGACTATAAATATCTATTTTAACGAAAATCATACGACAACAGTATCAGTTGATACAAAAATCGACAAATAGATTCTACATCAATAAATGATTGAACGCCATGAAATGAACTGCATATGTACAGCAAAATCTGCAGAAATATAAGATCCTTGGCATGGAAAGTAATTGAATCAGTTTGTTACACTTTGAAAGGTTGAACTGGTTGATGTTTCCGCCTTGCTTTATATTTTCCGTAACATTTTTTACTTTTTTTGAATAGTAATATTTCTTGATTTTGATCATCTGACAGTACCCTGATGTATACATATACTAATATTTTTTTAGGCGTTAGAGAGGAACATGTCATTGAGTGGGCAGTATCTAGAAGAACTAAGTCGCCGGTATAAGAAGCAGGTTGAAGAAATGCAACGATCTCTCGAACGCGCAGTTTCTGCAATGAATGAAGAATCGCGAAAAGGGGAAGAACGAGACTCAAAACGTTTAGAAGAAATTGTAAGTTTGAGAGAAGAAATCGCTGCTTTATCAAACGCAGTGAAAAGTCTTCTATATGATCGTGACAGTTGGCGTGGTAGGTTTTCGATAATTGGTCAACATGCTTTGTTGATTTCTTTTGAAGTGATATTGGTGATTTTGATTCTGTCGTACTGTCGAAAAAGTGGCAAGTTTGAAAGAACCGAAAAGCAGCAGTCAGCAACGAAAAAAGATGCAGTGCGACGTAAAAGTGCCGAAAACTTTAGTTCTCATGAAAAGAAAACAAAAAAGCGTCGTCCAAGTGAAATAGCCTCGCACATTACTGGCACCTATTATGAACTGATGATCGAGGATAAATGTCACGAAAGTAAGAAAGAAAGGAAGAGAAAACGTAAGAAAGAAGCCACTGTGGGTTGTCATAAAACTCTGATTACTAGTGATGCAAAAACAGTATCTAATGCTGTCCCATCAGATATAGAAATGTTACCTAGAAGAGCTTTATCTATTGATGTCCCAACATTAAGCGATGTACAAAATCAAGTTTGTAAAAGGCCGAAATCTGAACCGGGGACAACGGTAGGCTGGTTGGACGCAGACGTCCGAAAGACAGAACATCACACACATTTAAATCTACTGGATAATGTGGGTTACGAGACAGAGACTCATAACAGTTCCGGATCTAATAGTTCTCGCATTCGTGACCATAATAGATCGAATTCATTGACTGTAAATATGAACACAAGTGAAGGACTGCGGTTACATGAACAGCGTTTTCTTCGAGTAGAATGTACGAAAAATACAGCGAGATCGAAAAGTAATAGAATTTTAAAGGACCCAAAATTGAGTCCACCATCGTCTTCTTTTATAAAAACCACCCTTGTTTCGAGAAAATTAAGGAAAGCTACTTCGAACGGAGAAAGCTGGGAGACAAATCAAAATTTGAATGACCTTGATAACTGTTCTTTTCAAACAACTTCAACCGGTACAATCCCGTTTTCAGAGACGATCGGTAACACAAACGGTACTTTAACCGCTAATGGTGCAGCCACAGATAGAAGTGATGACTCTAGAAGCAGTAGTGCATCTTCAACTTTAGCTAAAAAGGATAAGAAACGCATTGGCTTGAAGAAAATGGTGAGAAAACTTTTCTGATTGAAGTAGTCTTGCGTGGACTGGGCGCCTAGGTCGGTTCCGATATAACACTTTGACGTCTGCTGTCACGGATGTGTCATTTTGATGGTTAGTGGGTATCAGTCGGTGTGACGTTGAAGTGACTTCATTTAAGCGCCATCTACTAGTTCTTTCAGTTTATTTAGGCTTGTAGCTTATCTGATATATTTATTTTAATATTTCTCCTCTATTATACATATGTTTTTGTAACATGATTTTTAAAAGCTATTTCCTCCTGAAACGTGCAGACGTCAACTCGTTAAAATGACTCAGACTGAGTTTGGAATGCGCTTAAATTCTATGCTTGTTTGGTGAAATTCAATCGAGGTAAAGAATTAGTAATTGTTCGACTAATTTAATCTAAGCCTAACGGTGTTACAAATGGGAAGCGTACTTAATAGGAAAACGAGATCAAACTAATATATCTCAGATAGTTTTCTTTCGATTATATCAAATACTGTTTTGATTGGTTGAATTATGTAAAATAGAGCCGTTTCATTTGAATATATTGCTAGATTTGAATACTTGTGTTCGTTAATGGCCACTCTAAAGTATGGTAGTTTCATAAGGAGACTCGTTTTGTGCCAATGTATTATAAAAAAATTTGGTTCAAAGTTTGTATGCAAAAATCTATCGGCATTATGCGAAATAAGTACATATGACAATGCATTTATTAAAAAACTAATGAAATGCTCTTTTTACAGTCTGGCGTTGCTTATATATTTCTTCTTACAAAAATGATTATCTATCTATTGGAGTAATGATATAACAACTATGACGTTTTAGTTAAGATAAAGTGCCATTTCCAAAAAGCATTTACAAAGAAAATGACTGTTTCCTATATATATTATATTTTGTACTCTTTATTTCTTAAATGATGTATAATCTTTATTTTGTTTTTTATATTTAAAAAAATTGTAAATGGTTTTAAAATGTGGTAATTATCCACGTTTGCTGAAAATATATGATATACGTAATAAGAGTTTATTCTAGAAGACTTAAAACAGTAATCAGTAAAATATGTTCCATTCGTTTGCAGATTGTCGAATTTATTTTACTGTAAAAGTGTATAATAAAATGTTATTAAAAGTACACCACAGAAATAAGTCAAAGTAAAAATATGTAGGGCATTTCAAGTCAGGCGGACGTTGTTATGCGATGACATTTGATTTCCACGAAAATAAATATTTCTATTTAGGCCTCTAAGCCTCTTCACGTTTTTGTTTTGAACGGTTCAACGTGATTATAATATGTAAAGTATGTTTTGAAATAGTTGCGTTATGAATCTCGCGGACTTAACTTCGTCTTATGTTACTTTTTGATTTTCCTTCTTTGCATACATAATTAACACACCGATAATTGGACACACTATACTCTCCATTTTGCAAAGTTTGATTCGAGAGATGAACGACGTACTTTCCAAAAGTTGTTAAAATTTGTGTACGGTACTTTAGACTTAGGATTCTTCACATATAAAATTTGAAAATATAGAGTTTTCTCCCGACAAAAGTTCGTCAAGAATGAAATGGATTTACGAAAGTGTACGTAAAAATACTTATTTCTAACTCCCCACGAGTATTACAATCTACTTTTCCAACCGCATGGCCTTCCTTTTAAGGGTTACGAGCATTTTAAACAGGGATCGAAAGATCGTCCACATTTATTTGTAATTGTGTACAAGCGGCCCAGAAAATCTTGAACCATCTCAGGGGAGTAGTGCGGCGAGGGGATTGATTTTGCCTCGCGCGATTCGTTTGTCGTGACGCGGCACAAAGGCAAAGTCAATCCCCTCGCCGCACTAACCCCTGAGATGGTTCACTATTTTCTGGGCGGCTCGTACTTGATATTTTACAATTATCCGAAAACGTCTTTTGGAAAAGCCGGATAAGGTGGGTATTTTGCAGAAATGTAAAAAAGAGACTCTCGTTTGATAAAAAATAATTATATCGAACTTAAGTAAATCAAAATATGTAGAGGTTTAGAAGTTTAAGAAGAACGTGATAAATGTTTAGTCAAATCAATTATTAATTCCTAATAAAAGTGTTTCGTTGACGTGGAATGCTCAATATCGTAGTTTCATTATAAGGAGCAAGTTGTGATTGCAGAGAACTTGGTGTCAAGTAGTTAAAGATAAAATAAAATATTATCTTTTTTTAACAGTATTTCTGACGTATTTCATTGTGATAAAAACATACTGAAACTTACTGAAAATTACATTTTGTATTTACGGGTTGTATATTTAATAACATTATAAATTTGCTCGATTCCACCAAAAATTTCCCGCAGGCTAGAAATAGTACAACTGCGTATTGCAAATGTTTGATTGAGCCAGCGGTGACTTTAATAAATAACGATCTGTACAATTTCGATAACAATGTGTGTATATGTGTGAAAGTGATTGTGTCCATTTGCCGTAAAACTATTTTCTCGCGTAAAAGTTAAGTCGCTTTGTAAATGCACAATTTCATTGCAGTCTTCGCATAGACTTCTTTTCGCAGTAAATTTGTCGCTTCTTTGTATAAGTTCTGCGTGTCTGACTTCTATTTAATTTCTATCTAAACTACCCGTTGTCTAAATCCTCACTTATATACAATTTACATTTTCCCTCTCTTGGGGGTGTAGGACCCGAACTGGAGAGTCGTAAGATTCTCATTCGACGGATGCCTCGTGCGAAACTATATTCACATAAGATTACAAGAGAGGGAAATGCCTCATCCCATTGCCATATTTGGTAATGTTTTGGCTAGCGCAGAATCCCCGGTAAAAGACCCGAGCCGTATCAGGGATGATGGATGGTAAAAGAGCCATAAAGAAATATTACCCTGAATAACTATGATAAAAACCGAACTTTCTGTCTATATCTGTTGTGGTTGGAGTTCTTATATTCGTCAGTTCTAATATTGGTTCTATATCCTTTCCAAAGCTGTCCTCGTTCTTTTCGTTTAATTTGTCCAAAAGTACTCGTTTTTATCTTTTTAATCATTGGCGACTTTCCACCTATAAGTGTACACACATTCTCGAGGTTGCAGTTTCCATAATTACATTTTATATTAAAACGCATGGTATTATTATACTGTGTCATTTTTTCCCTTCTAGGTTCACTATGTTCAAACCATTAATAGTGCACCATATACAGGGTGTCCCAGCTAAAGCTGAGGCTTTTGTATCGGGGTGAGAGCTGGGTTAATTCTAATATACGAATGTAATTTTCAATTTCCTATGTCGATTAAAAATCGATTAAAGAAAAACCTCAGTCATTCAAAGGGGGTTGTTGATTTCCGGTAGCGCGGCAGTTCGTACAAGTACAAGTTAATGGCTTGTATAATAGTAGCGAAATAGTTGATCCTCAAAAAGCATCGAAAATGCAAACATATGGGCTAAGTACACGAGAATGTTACATTGGAATAGATTGCAGCTGTCGTCAGTAGCACGGCAATGTAACGGTGTTTAACAATTTTTTACGCCGAAACCGTGCAATAATGTTAAACTTTTTTAAAGCTGTCTTCGAAAAGGGAGCATTGACGCATTTTCTTATTTTTCTCAAGTTGTTAATCAACCGCTATCATAGAAAAATTCAAAGTTTTTTTTTATAAACAAATAAAAATGCTACGTAACGGTAATAATCGAAGCAGTTATATTTTTTTTAGTAAACTTTGATCTTTTCCGCTTATTTTGCAATTAAAATCGCTTCTCTCCGACTTACCATTTCGGAGATATAATTTTTTTAAAATTTTTTACAAATGGGGTTGTATCTCGATAGGGGGTGATTTTCGGACCTAACTTCCTTGGTTCGTTTTTCACCTTTTGGTGCGTACTATCGTTCCTGAAAAAGGGTCCCCGATGATATGTTACACCCTGTATATTCGGATGCCCCATTTAGTTGGTTTTTTCGGGTTATATGTAATAAATGAAACTCGTCCTTTGAATTTAACGACAGATTCATCAAGACAAATTTCTTTGTCCGGTGTGAAATGGTTCAAAAGTCTGGAGTTGATGTAATCGAGGTAGCCAGTGTTCTGGTGTTGCTACCTTGCGCTAAAACTATCTCTGCATGTAGCATCCAAATATTTGGGTAAACCGCTCTCTCGAAAATGTATTCGGGTAAAATGGAATAATATGACTTGTAGGGTCTTTTGCCCAATATTCCTTCAGATTGGCTGCTGTTGTTGTCCCCATATTTACTATAACTGCGATAAACGCCAAAAATTCTGCTTTCGTGACATTATACCACGTGTGCCAAATTGATCGCGAGGATAACATTGTTTCCTCAAGCTTTCTTGCAGCATAGCGGTTTGTGTCTGCTACTACCTGATCCACTAGCTCGTCGGTAAAAAATAACTTGAAAAAATCAAGAGGCTCTACAACACTCGGGGGTACCTGTGGCCCCGCAGGTCTTTCGCCGGGAATGAAATTTATCCTGGGTGGTATTTCTGTAGACTCGTCACAAAGTGACCATTCCGATTGATCAAAGGTGTGTGAGGTATCACTGTCATTTTCAGATTCGCTGTCTATTACCCTTATTTTTCGTTTCTTTACACCCAAGACCGCATCATCATCTTCATCACTGCTTTCATATTCTTCATGATTAATCTCTCGATCAATCCGATCGAGAGATCCCGGAGTATTTCAAAACAAAATTCATCTTCGCTAGAACTGATTTCGCTCCTAATATCCATGTTTGTCGGGGTTCGAACAAAATCACTTTATACAAATTTTTCTGATACTTCCGCCACGATCGTAGAGTCTCAACTGACTTCAGAGACATTTTCAGAGCCACAGTCTTAGAAGAACTTTTTACCAACTTTATCTTATCTCCGTTACAATGTATCATTTGATACTTCATACGAAAGAATATAAACAGCTAAGGACCCTTTCCAAGAACCAATGGTGCGTTCCTATAGTTTGGAGCTAACGTAATCTAACATAAACACCGATTGGCGCGGCTCACGCGCCGTCCGACCTGTCGCGCGACATGCCGTGGCGACTGAGAATCGCCTTCCGACCGCAAAGGGTGAATATGTTAACAATCTTTATGTATCTGAGAGGAAATTACATATACATATTGCAATGTATTTCAACGATTGATGTTAACATAAATTAACCCTTTGCACTCCGTTCTTCCCCCGTTGAGCACTTTATTCCAATGTAACATCCTCTTGTACTTGGCCCATATCTTTGCATTTTCGATGGTTTTTTGAGTATTTTCTTTCATTCGTAGAATTAGATAAAGTACAGTTTGTTTTTATAGAAATACTTGTTATTGAAGAAATAACGGAATAAAGAAATCAGGGAATGCAGAAAAATAAAGGAATACACGGATCTCATTATTATAGTAATTTTGCAATAATGATGCGGCAAAATGTAAAAAATGAGCCTTTAACCCTCTCGTTACGGCAGTCCACTCCGCTGGAGTAACGCCACTGAACGGAGAGCTACTCTGCAAAATGTGTATATTGTGCGTCGGGAAATTGGTGTTCGGACTTACGTCTTTCAATGCTACCTTATCATTCTTCTGATGGTACTCTTCTTTACGTGTTACATAGTGTCATGTTTATAAATCTTGCAATTATTATTATTCAGGATTATCTTAATTAGCAAAGCTAATTGGTTAATCCTCTAACGAATAGTTTGCAACGTGATCTCTTATCTTATATATCATATTAAAGCTTGCGATTGGTCACTTGAAGACGTTAAAAAGCTTAAAAGACGTCATTTTTGTGGGACGTGTGGGTTCTTTGAATTAACAGGATGGCCCGCAGAACACGACCACAGTATATTCGTAATAAACAAATATAATTACTTTATTATTCGACGATAATACAGAATAACTAGCTGACCCGACAGACCTTGCGTTGTCCTTATTTGAAAATTTTTAACTTTTTTGAATAAGTTGTAACAGTTAGGACCGTAAAAAAGTTGAAACTCAAAATAGTTTATAACAGGTATATTTCTTTAATGTACAACAACTTAACTTATTGTAATGCCATTGGATGTACAATATTTTTGGTTAACCCTTGAGGGGTATAAACAAACAAATTCGATGGTTTGCCAACCCTGGAACACGCAACATATAATTGGCCGTGAGAAAAGCACGGATTTTCTAAATCTAAACCACAAATGGTCATTGTTTGACCTTGTGACTTATTAATAGTCATAGCAAATGCCAAACGAATTGGAAATTGTAAGCGTTTGAATGGGATAGGTGAATCTGAAGGAATCATTGGGATCCATGGCAGAAGTACAACTTCACCTTGAAATTTGCCATTCAAAACAGTGGCTTCAATAATGTTGCCCATGATTTTTTTTATGACCAATCGCGTGCCATTACACAATTTTGGTGCATTCAAATTTCGAAGCAAAATTATAGGTGAGCCAATCTTCAATCGCAATTTATGTGGTGGCATTCCAGGTAAATCCAGTGAATTTAAAAAAAACTCTATAGGATAGTTGACAACTTCATCAGGATCAACAACAGTGTTAATCGATTTGAATGTAATTTCATTTCCAGGCAATGACTGTTGTATATTGAAATTAATGGCGTCAACATCTAAATTTTTTGCGGCTAAAATAGCTCGCTCACGTAGCCATGCATGATTAGTATAATTATGTTTTAAATCTGGAAAGATACTTTTTATTAACTCATCTTTGTTAGCCACCATGTTGCAAAAATTTTCTGGGAGTCGAATGTATTGTGTATTTTCATACAATTGAATTTCACCATTGCCAATGTCTAGCAATTGTTCAGAGAATCTCGATGCCAATGGATCATTTTGAAATTGAACACGCATATTTATGGTAAGGCATAATTTACTGTCACTTCGCCGTAGATACGATTCTTTCAAACATGCGTTTATTTCGTCCGCATATGTAGCACGTGGAATGACGGGCAATGTCTGTCTGAAATCACCAGACAGCAGCAGTAAAGCACCACCGAAAAGTTTCGTATTATCTTGTATGTCTTTCAGCGACCTGTCGAGAGCTTCAAGTGAATGCTTGTGAGCCATTGTGCATTCATCCCAGATAATAATTTCGCATTTCCTCAAAACTTCAGCCATGCCAGAATGCTTCTTTATGTTACACATTGCGTTGGGATTTGTATGAATATTTAAAGGCAATTTAAGTACTGAATGCGCAGTCCGTCCACCATCAAGTAAGGTTGCTGCAATGCCTGATGAAGCAATTGCCAATGCAATATGATTTTGTGATCGAATGCGCGCAAGTATCAGTGAGATGAGGAATGTTTTACCAGTGCCACCTGGTGCATCCAAAAAAAAGAATCCACCTTGTTCAGCTGCAATTGATAAGTTGACTTTATCATATACATGTCGTTGCTCAGCAGTAAGCAATTGTTCATTATCAGCAACAAAATTTGCCAAAGAAGTCATGTCAAATTGGTGTTCACGTTGAAGATCGCTGTTGATGATATCTGTTGCTGGGCGGTTTGGCGTAATTCACGACACGCATCGAAGAAAGTGTCGTATAAAATACCATTGACTTTTCGCAAATATTGGAAGGATGTCGGTCCAGGAACGTTAACCAACAACAAACGCAGAAAAAAGCATTCGCGTTGCTTAGGATGAACTGTATACAGGGTGTCCCAGTTCCCAGGACGCTTATTGCACCTTTGGATAGCTCAGGTAATTCTAAGATAGGGAGTATTATTCTCAGCGTCCCATCACAATCCGTGGCCGAGTTATTAACGAAAAACGACAGCCAATCAGAGGGCTCCGTTGGGCGCAGCAGCGCGACAGTTCCTACTGTTAATGTCTACTCTTACACCATTTGACATACGTAATTGATATGATTGTCCGCCATTGTCAATGTCTCTACGACGGTAAGATGGATAACCATCGATACTGGTGATAGTATCAGTTACACATGGTTTTGGAAAACGCTTCGTACATTGTCCATTGTCCATACATGGTGACGTCATGTTTAGAGTACCACATGGACCATGAATCATGTCAGTAGTAACAATGTCAAACAATTCTTGATCAATATTCGGATCCGGAATTTCCGCTGAAATAATGTTATCAATTTCTTCCGGGCGTACTTTATCCGCCAACCAAATCAAAATATGCGCATGTGGCAAACCTCGTTTTTGCCATTCTACAGAGTAAAGCCAGCAACGTGTTTCGCCAAATACGAAGTAATGTGTAATGAAATTAATCAAAGATTTTAATTTTTGTTTGAATACACGTGCAGTGATATCATGGCGATGCATTGACGTTTGACCTGACAACAACAAATTTTTAATTTCATCCCAGTTTGGATTACACGTAAATGTGATGAAAAGATCTGGCCGCTCATCAGATCAAATAGCTGTCGGCATCGGAGAATGTTATTATCTTCATTAGCACGAATCATTAATCGGTATGCGTAGAAGTTCATCGCGCTAACGTTCATTATTAGTTCTACACCTGTCGTTGGATTCCTTTGTTTAATATTTAAATGATAACCATCCTCTCCTTCCCAAAATATCAACGGATACTGCAATGCATCGTACGAACGATGATTGTCTTTAATTATTTGCACCGTATTATCTCTGCGTTGTATGTGTATATCTCGACGTTCAGATGGGTCACCAGCCATAACAACTGCAACTTCATTAATAGTTGGAACATTATATGTGCCTGCGTGCTCTCCATATGGTACTTTATCTGCTTTAATGACAACGACGTAGTTGTCGCTTTGCAGTCTGTTGGAAAGAGTCTTGAACAACCGCACCAATTGGTTATGATTTAGCAAAAATGTTTCCAAAATTTCCACAATTTCTCGCTCCTTCATCTGCTCTACATGGTTGTATACGTATCGTGTATTTATTTGTTGTTCCTCATCACCCATAAAATATATTTGTAAAAATTTGGGGTCATCATCAGGCATTGGAAGCAATGAACCAATTTGATGGTACACTTGACCTTGAATCTTAAATGTAGATTCAAAATTGCGACCATCTGCATTACGAATAATTCTTGTAGCTTCAAATGACGTCATTTGGAAGCAAGAATTGAATTTGCGAATTTTACGCAAAAACAATTTAGATTGAGGTGTTGCTCCAGCTAATAATGTTTTAAATGGTTCCGGTGGTGGATTTAGTGGTGGAAGTGAAACTTTTCCAGCTGCGCAACATAGACCAGCCGATTCACCTTTGTACTTCAAGGCATGACAATGTTCACACTCCTTGTCCATATTCCCGATCATGATTAATGCCTGTGACGAATAGTTGATTGCAGGGTCATATTCGAACGCAAGCCTATTAATTGATGCTCGTGTCAATGCTCGATGATCTTGCACCCGCTGTTGATCACGTGCTCTGTGTGCGTCGGTCGCTCGTAGACGTGCCTCTCGTTGTCTTAATGTATTAGCACGTAGAAGTTGTGTGCGTTGCTCGAAATTTTCACTTGCACGTAATTTTCACTTGCACGTGTACTTGCAACTTGTTCTCTTAAATTTATATTATCCCTCGAGTGTTCTTCTAATGTTCTGTCCAATCGACGATTACGAACCAATTGTGCATGTTGAGTACGTCGATCAAGATTTCTGGCTCTTCCACGAACATGTGGCATTTTGTTGTAAAAATAAAATACTGTTATACCACACAATATTTGGAAAATGTAAAGTTTTTTACGTATTCAACTTATCTCATAGTATTCACATACTCACACACTGGCGTTATTCCACAAAGTTTAAAATTTTCAAATTTAAGACGTATGTACAGAACAATGTCCGTACTGCGTTAGCGTACGAAAAATGTGTTATGAAGTCAATGAACTATAAAAACAAATATCTAGGTTATAATGTTTGTTAATCAACGCGCGAGTAAATTTTGATAGAAAATCATTTAAAATACTCACTTACCGATTTGGATGAAATTTTTTGTGTGTGTTCCAGTGGATTCGAGAATGGTTTAGACTCACAATTTAGTCCAATGGAAAGTGTTTATTTAATTAATTTTTAGTTTATAAATCGTTGTTGATCTAGGGTTAGAATATTTGTTAATCAACGCGCGATTAATTTTTGATAGAAAATCATTTAAAATACTCACTTCAATACCACACTATGTTTGCAAAATATACAATTTTTTACATATACTTGAAAAACTTTAACACACTAATTACATCTACTAATCTTAATATGTAATATTTCAATTAGCACTAAATATTTCAATTGCGATTTATTTTTGTGATTTATTTTGACACATTAATAAAACAAACTTTTCCTGAATCTGTCAACACTGCGATCGCAGCGCTGTCTGTCGGATCCAATGTAAAAGATACCAAGATCAACAACAATTTATAAATTGAATATTAATTAAATAAATATTTTCCAGTGGACTAAATTGTGAATCTAAACCATTCTCGAATCCACTGGAACACACACAAAAAATTTCATCCAAATCGGTCCAGCCGTTTAGGAGGAGTTCAGTCACATACACACGGACAGAAGAATTATATAGATTAAGATTGACAGAGTGGCTGACTGAACTGAATACTGACAGAATGTTACAGATTGACTGAACTGAATCGAATGAACGAATGCGCTCGGCCGTCCTCGACGGCCCTTATATATGCTCGACGGTGTCGTCTCACTTTTTAGGAACTACGAATTATTTACTGGTCTACGTGACCGTCGTATTTCGGATCGACGCACGAAAACGTTGAAACTATTTAGGCTACGACGAATCGCTCACGACGAATCGCTCACGTCGTATAGATTTGTTGCAAGATCTGACGAAATATACAACGCATCGTCTACAGCTCGGCCATTCTGACATTTCGGTCGTCCCGACCGTCATAATACTGAACAAAATAGGTATATTAACTAAATCTATACAGAAAATAATATTCAAAACTTAACTTATTTAGATCGTGGATGGATATATCGCTTCATCTGATCGGGACCTACTGTGCCCGTGTACGGTATCTGGGTTATTTGAAAACCCTCTATATCACTTACGATATACCGATCCATTTCCAAAACTTTCTTGACCTCGTATGGTCCTTTGAACTTAGGAATTAGCTTCTTATTAACACCTACAGTACAATCTATGTTTCTAATCATAACTAAATCACCAACGAAATATTTAGTCGCCCTTTTCCTTTTCTTATTATAATAATTTGCATTAGTTTGCTGCGACCTCGCAATATTTTGAAACGCGAGTTCTCTGATTGATTTTAAATCTTTTTCGTCACAATTATTTAACAAATCAAGTGTTAATCGCAGACGATCATTTACTTTTCCCAATTGATTGACACCAAACAACAATTTACTAGGCGTCTCGCCGGTTGAACGACAAACTGTATTGTTTAACGCGAATTCAACATCTTCGATTATGCAATCCCATTTTTCCGCAGATTCACTTAGTTTCGCCAGCATAGACGTAATAACGCGGTTAAACCGTTCTACCTGTCCATTGGCACGCGGAGTACCTACTGCGATAAGCACATGATCAAACGTTTCCGTTTTTGAAAACTCTGTAAATAGTTCTGAGGTAAAAGCCGATCCTCGATCGCTTATAATGCGTCTAGGTTTACTATATGACGAAAAATAAAGTCGTAAATGTTTAATGACTTCTTGTGTCGTTCTTGACTTGCACGGATAGAGTTTTATAAAGTTTGTAAATACATCTACAACAGACAATATATGTCGATATCCCTTTCCTGTTTTTTCTAGAGGACCTAAATGGTCTATATGTATCTTACGGAATGGAAGTTTATCTTTTTGCAAATTATGTAAATATCCTTCACTTTTACCGCTTCCAGGAGAAAATTCGATACACTTTAAGCAATTCGCTATGTAATCTTTTACCTTTTCCCTCATACTCGGAAACCAGTATACTTTTGTGATATATTCAACTACCTTATCAATCCCTACATGACCTAAATCGTCATGACATGTGCGTATCACATTATTTTCCGCTTTGTCTTTACGATAAACTAAACCGTCTCATAGTTCAAAAAATTTGTCTTCGCGTGTCTCTAACATTTTGCGAATTTTTTTTATTTCATCGTCCCGATCCTGAGTAATCGATAAAGTCTGTTCAAACGTGTTTCCTTCAGTAACTAAAACACCGTAACATCTACTCAAAGTGTCTACGTGAATCATGCGTTTTCCAGGGCGATGTTGTATCTCATAATCGTAATCTTCTAAAAATAAAGCCCAACGTGAAATTCTTGGGTTCACGTGTCGCTTGCTTAGCGTAAGTCTAAAGCTATCGCAATCGGTTATTATCTTAAATTTCAAACCGAACAAATATACATGAAAACGCTTAATTGCATAAATCACGGCCAGACATTCTAATTCGAAGCTGTGATATTTCGACTCAGCGGAGGTAGTCCGTCGACTAAAATATGATACAGGTCGAAATTTATTATCAGCTTGTTTTTGTAATAATATCGCGCCAAAACCACTAGCGCTCGCATCGCAATGCAGCTCTGTCTCTAACTTAGGCGAATAAATTGTTAATATTGGTCGCGAGGCTAGAAGATTCTTCAAAGTCTCAAACACTTCTTTTTCTTTAACGCCGAATTTGTATTTTATGTCTGCCTTTATCCGATCGTACAGTGGCTTTGCGAGAACAGAAAATTCTGGTATAAACTATCGGAAATAACTCGCTAGGCCAGGGGTCGGCAACCTTTTGAGTCGGAAGAGTCAAAAATTACAATTTACAAAATTTCAAAGTTTTTAAAGAGCCACAAAATTTTTTCTTCCCAACAATAAATAGTACTGGCAGAAATAAAGGTTTTTGATATAAAAAAAACTAATCTATTTATTCAGAAGAAAAAATATCTATTTATTCATATACAGGGTGTCCCAAAATTATGCAGCAAGCGGGAACAAGTAGATTGTTTATAACAAAAGAAATCGAAAATTCCTTTACCTTTTTTTTATTTCAAGCCCCGTTTTGGAGATACAAGCTTCCAAAATATCGTCGTCCGACTTCCGGCCCGCGCAGTTTGAACGTCGGCTGGAGGCATCTACGCGAGAAAAGTATAGACGAGCGGTTAGCGGGGAGAAGGGCACAGCTGTCGCTCGGCGAAATCTCAGCTGAGCGTCGATGGATACCCCTCTCCCCGCTGACCGCTCGCCTATTCTTTTCTCGCGTATATGCCTCCAGCTGATGTTCGAACCGCGCGGGCCGGATGTCGGACCACGATATTTTGGAAGCTTGTATCTCCAAAACGGGGCTTCAAATAAAAAAAAGGTAAAGGAATTTTCGATTTCTTTTGTTATAAACAATCTACTTGTTCCCGCTTGCTGCATAATTTTGGGACACCCTGTATAAGTAGTGTTTTTCAAAACAAATTAGATAATATATATAATATAACATAGAAAATTTAAACTTTACTAAACAATGTAACTTGTACTTAAAATAAAAAAAACAATAACATACATTTGGCAAACAAATTCAATGTGAGCGTTAGCTTTGCATCGTTTTAGATAGTTTGGATAAATTTAGCCGCACTTTCCGCCGAGATGGTTCATGATCCGTTAGGCGGCGTTGCGACAGATAGAATCGGTGCCTAATCCTCGTTAATCGATTCAGAACGATTTTTTTTTTTTTTTTTTATAAATAAAATAAATAATATTTGCGTATGGAACTGAAGAGCCGCAGCTTCACATCCAAAGAGCCGCATGTGGCTCGCGAGCCGCAGGTTGCCGACCCCTGCGCTAGGCACATGAACCTATGTAGTAGTAGTAGTAGTAGGTTGGTTTGTAGGCGGGGTGCGGGAACGGTTCCCCCCACCGAGACCTTGTGTAAGTACATACACACTAGAGGCTTTGCTCACCTTAAGTTTTGCTCTAAGACTTTCGGTTATTCCAAGTGGTACATAGCGCGGATTCGAACCACTTTGTTTCACCTACGGACATGGACAAGACTCTGCAATAACCTCCGAACTGCCATGCTCCCTACTTTGTTAGCTAATGGCCGGAGGCCTTGGTTTACGTCGGGCAGTTCGGTGTTGTGGTCATTCAGATAGCCGCCTGTGGCGGGGAACTCTTTGGGAGTCACTTTGTTCCTGCTTGTTCTATTGGGAGATTGTTTACTGAGAAGCAAACCCTGTCCCTCCTTCCCTGATGCCTAGTTAAGCGAGACTCGACCTATGTGATTCTAGTTTATCTGTTCAGGCTTCTAGCGCGGTTTACAAATTGATTTCGGTCTCCCCCCTTATATACGATGCTGAACGTGTCACCCCCACTCTGCATATGGCCGAGGATTGAATGGTGCTGTCAGAATTGCAAGGACCGATAACAAACAGGAGTAAACATCCCAAAGAGGTGACAAATCCCGGGGCCGGTTGGAGTATCGGCATCCAGCGTGATTGTCGCTCGTGGTTTTACTCTTTAAATTGAGAGGAGTGGTGTAATTATAGACGTGTCTTTGTACGTGATATCCACTGGTTTGCAGTGATGTTTTTTCTTACTGGTTCTAGACAGATTTAGACGGATCAAGAGGTCTTTACTGATGATCGATTCGGAGTGAGACATAGTGTTTATGTTCCGCTTACTCCTTTCCGTACCTGGCGGTATTATTCTCTGGGAATAGAGGGTAGGTTGTCACTGAGATTGACATTTTATACTTATTGTGTTTTGATTTTGGACACCTGTTGTGTCATCCTCTGTTTTTAGTGTGGTTATGTTGTTTGATTAGGTCTGACTATAAGGTTAAGTAGTTTAGTTTTTAAATGATTTATGTCATTCTTGGTCCATTGGGTTATGTTTTAGGTGTACATATATCCCAGGCTTGTTTGTGGTTTATTGTTAATTGTATTAACGGTCGATTGTCATGCTGTGTTGAAGGAGGTTATGTGGTTATTTACACCGTCAAATGAGAGAATTAGTTGTTAGACTTGCTCATTTGTGATTTTGTTTTACATCAAGCTTTTGATGGGTGAATTAACGTCTTGTCTTAGACGGTTTATGTTTACATCTTTGTGATGTGTTTGATTGCTGTTGCTCATCTCTCTACTTATTGTAGTTCTCGGAAAGGTTTTGTTTTCCGGAGGAAGTTCCATATTGAACTTATGTCTAGATTATATAGTTCATCATCTGGTATGATGTGACTACCCAGGATTTGATTCCTGGTTGTTAGGAATGCTTCGCAATTTCCTATTATATGTGTGTCAGTTTCTATAATGTTTTCCTGTTTGCAGTGTGTGCAGAACGGAGAACTTACTTGCCCCATGTGGAAGAGCATATTTCCCAGGTGACCATGACCTGTTAGCATAGTGGCCAGTTTTTTTACTTGGTCTTTTTCATATTTTATTAAACTGTTTGTTCTGATGGTATTGATTTTCATACCCAGCATAATTTTAGCTTGTTTACATTCGGGTTCGTCTGCCCAAGCTTCTTAAAGTATTGTTGCACTCCTTTTTCTAAGTAACCTTTTGAAGGTTGCTAGTGCTAGGCCCGTGGTCGCTTGTGGGCCAATGTATGTGTTGCTGGCACCTTGTTTGGCCAGCGTGTCTGCCAGTTCGTTCCCTTTGATGCCTCTATGTCCCGGTACCCATGACAGGGTGATCTTGTTGCCTCTGGAAGCAAGTTTGTTAATTTTATTATGGCACTTATGTGCCAGTTTAGAAGTGAAGACCGGTCCTTCTATTGCTGTTAGGACGGATTGGCTGTCAGAGCAAATTAGGATTTTCTTCTGGCTGGTGTTCCTGTTTGTAAGGTCCTCCACGCAACCAGTGATGGCTGTTATTTCCGCCTGAAATATGGTAGAACCTCCCCATAGGGTGACGTAATCTGAGTTATTACCGTCTTCTGTGGTCCATGAGGCGCCCACTCCTGTACCTGTAACTGATCCATCAGTATACCATACCTGGTCAAAGTCTCTCAAGGGCAGTTTATTATTTGCCCAGTCCTCTCTAGTGGCATGTAGACGGTTGAATTTTTTGCCAAATTCATGTCTGGCCGTCATGCTATCAGAGGGTATATATTGTGTGCCCTCCATGATTGGTCCTGCAAATTGTAGTACGTTTGCATGAGATTTTAGGTTCTTTGATTCAACCCATAGACCCCAGGTGTTGATTTTGTGGGCTGTTCTGATTGCTACTTCTGTAGCTTTAATGTGCAGGGGTGCTTCGTTAAGAAGGACCTCCATACCTTTGGTAGGTATTGTGCGTATAGCTCCTAATATTTTTCTTAGGGCTCTATTTTGGATGGAGCTTAGTTTTGCTTTTACTTTAGCTAGGTTGGCTGTTTGCCACCATATGACAGCTCCAAAAAGGATACGTGGTTGTACGATTGCGTCGTACATCCATTTTATGATTCTGGGTTCTAATCCCCATGTTGGACCCACTACTCTACATAGTGCAGCTAAGTAGTTGCCTGCTTTGGCAGTTTGATTTGCTACATGTTTATTCCATCTCAGTTCTGGGGTGAATTGTAGTCCCAGGTATCTGATTACTTGTTTGTAATCGATTTCTTTGTTGTACATTTTTAATTTATGTACAATTTCTGGCTTTCGTTTTCTCGTGAAGATCATCACTTCGGTTTTGTCTGGGTTAACCGATAGACCAGTGTTGTCACACCATTCTTGCACTTTGTCAATGGCTGTTTGCATTTTGATTTTCTCCTCGTGTAGGGAGGCTCCACACGCTAGTATGGAGATATCGTCAGCATAGACTTGGATCTGTACCTCGCAGTCTTCCAAGGTTACTATTAGTGAGTCTACAGCAATGCACCATAATAATGGTGATAGAATTCCCCCTTGGGGACATCCTTTCGGAGCTGTGCCTCTAATAGTCGTATTGACCCTTGACGCCTTTATATGGCGATTGTTTACCATTTTGTAGATCCATCTACATATTGTTGTAGGTATTTGAAAATTTTTCATGCCATTCATTATTGTGTGAATTGGCGTCGTATTAAATGCTCCTTCTATATCCAGGAAGCATCCCATGGCGTATTTTTGTGAGAGGATAGCCTCCTCTATTTTCCTAGTGAGGTTGTGTAGGGCAGCTTCAACTGAGTAGCCTGCTCTAAATGCAAATTGGTTTTTGTGTAGCGGTTTGTTCGCTAGATATTTTTCTTTTATTCTTCTGTCAATCAGTCTCTCCATGGTTTTTAACATGAATGATGTTAGACTGATCGGTCTGAAGGACTTTGGTGATTCATAGTTTCCCTTCCCTGGTTTGGGAAGGAAAATAACTTTAGTTTCCATCCATTTGGATGGAAAAATGTTCAGAGCCAAGCAGGCTCGTAGGACCTTCGTTAAAGGACCTTTTAAGCTCTCGATTCCTTTTTGTAGGAGTATCGGCGTAATATCATCTGGGCCAGCTGCCTTGTGCGGGCTGAATGATTTGATTGCCCATGTTATTCTTTCGATGGTGATCACCTCTGCTGCTATTTTCCAGTCAGCATACCATTTTGTGCCCGAGGCAGCTGCTTCAATGTTGTCTCTGGTTTTGTTATGTATACTGTTGGAAGGGGCATTTCCTGTACTTCTGTAGAAGCCTGGGAAATGCTCCTCTGTCAGCATGTCTAAGATTTGTTTATTATTAGTAGTATATTCACCTTGGTTGTTTCGCAAGGCCCCGAGGATTTCCTGCTGGTTTTTCGCTAGGATTTTATTTAGTCTCACGGATTCCGGGATGGTTGAAATATCTTTACAGAATTTCTTCCATGATTCTCTTTTTGCATTGAGTATTTTCTTTCTTAATGCATGTCTGTCTGTTTTAAATTTGATAATGTCGTTGCTTCTGCCAGTGTGTTTGGCTTTTCTTCGTAATTTCTCATTCATTTTTAGATGTTTTTCTATTGTTTTGTTCCACCAAGGTGCCTTCCTACGTCTGGCAGGATCCTTGGTTTCGCAGCTCTGTTCTAGTGCTGCTTTAATCGCATGAATTATGCAGTCTATTGCTGCATTAATTTCTATTTCGTTCCCGTATTTATTAGGGAATTTTTTTAGCTCGTTTTCGAGGATTTCTGTGTACCTCGACCAATCAGTGTGTCTTATATTGTGTATTTGAGTATGAGCTTTTGCGTCAGCTTCTTTTATATCAAATCGTATGTACTTATGATCTGACATGGAGTTAGCCGTTGATATTCTCCAATTTTTTGTTCTTTTCGCTATTTCAGTTGTGCCTAGCGTGATGTCAAGCACTTCGCTTCTGTGTGCGGTTACAAAGGTTGGTTGGTGGCCTTTGTTTAATATTTCGATGTTTGTTACATCTATAAAATCTTTTAAGTTTCTGCCTCTAAGGTTTGTGTCTGTGCTGCTCCAAGCGGTATTTCTTGCGTTTGCATCCATTCCGATGATTAATTCATATTTTTTATCATCACACCAGTCTACTAGTGTGATTAGGTGGTTCTCTGGGAAGTATCTAGGTTTAATTTTGCCATCGCAGTAGGCTGATGCTATTATTATAGGTGTTTTATTTGTTGGGTTGTTTTGCCCTGGTGTGTTTATCTCCAGGCTGGCTACCACTAGGTCACTATTTGAGAGGTTAGGTAGTAGTGTTAAGGTGTTCTTTTTACATGCTACTATGCATGCTCTTTTCCTACTTTGTGAGGTGGCACTGATGACTGTGTCGGCTGTCCCTAATCCCGCTATTTTATCATGGGACACCCATGGTTCTTGGACGAGGATTACGTCAATGTTCTCCTTTCTGGCGAATTCTGTGGCTATAGCCGTGGCGGTAGGACTTCGGTGAAGATTAATTTGAAGATGAATTTGAAGAATCCTTAGATCCATGTTGTTGTTTTCGGGATCTTGTTGTGGGTGTTGCAGCGTTGGTTGATTACCGGCTTCTTTATCGGTGCTTATTTCGATGTATTACTTTGCGTGTTGGGTGGTTGTGGTCGTCCGGGTGGGTCGCACTGCGTTTTTGCACTTATTAATTGAACTCGCGGCGCGTGTTATGGATGAATTTTTGTTAAACACTGCAATTGTATTGAATAAATAGTATTTATTGTATTATAGTTCCCGTATTGTAAACTGTGATTGTACACCGTTTCGTGCGCGGGTTCAACGCGGCGCGAGATCTTTTTCGTAATTTAGCGGCGATGGTTACGTAGAGGGTATCGTTTTTTAACTCTGAACCTATGTAACTCTTTCGCGGTACGGGATAACTTACTACCGATTCAATATTCTCGTCGCTCGGTCGAATGCCGTTCTCGTTAACACGGTATCCTAGATATGTAATCTTAGTGTAAGCTAAAAAACATTTATCAAGACGGAATCGCAGTGAACATCGTTCAGCTGTTTCGAAAACTTCGCGTAGTATATCGAGATGCTCTTTCATATTATCGGTTGCTATTAACAGATCGTCAAGATACAAGAGAACTTTATTTTCCCGTATTAATTTATCGAAACACTCGTTTATGAATCGCTGAAATACGCACGGCGCGTTAGTTAAACCAAATGGCATCCGTGTAAATTCAAATTGACCAAGTGGTGTTACAAACGATGTATATTTAATGGATGTCTCGGACATTTTCACGTGATGAAATCCATCTTTCAAATCAAGAGTTGTATAGTACTTTTTATTTTTTAACCGATCTAGATTGTCGTCTATTAACTGAGAAGGAAAATTATCTTTGACTGTAATTTTATTCAGTTCCCGAAAATCTACGCAGAGTCGAACTTCTCCGTTTTTCTTACGAACTAATACAATGGGACTCGCGTAAGGCGATTTACTCGGCCTAATTATGCCGTCGCTCATTAGTTTGTCTAAAATTACTCGCAACTTTTCCTTATCGGCGAAATCTAACCGTCTTGGTCGGAAGCAAATCGGCTGTTTGTTTTTCAAGGATATTACCATCTCGCAATCGCACTCTGCTTCACTTAAATTACATTCGGAATTATATTTGTGCGCGTACAAATCTTCGATTTGTTTCGCGTCCTCATTTGTAATATCCGGATTGATTTGCAAAGTTTCACTTATTTTACTTGGTTTATCTAAGTACTCTATACGTAATACTTCGTTATTGGAACAAAAGGTTTCGGCAGGCAATGACTCAGTCTTAACTTTTGATATCTGAACGTCCTTGCCTAACGAAATTTGTATCGACGGATTTGAAGAAAAATCTCTTCCGAGCAAAACAATGTGGCTCATGGTATTGTCCGGTACAATACGAAATTCTATTTTTACTTCGGTTCCAGAAATATTAACATCGATTTCAAAAATTCCCAAAACTTTTAACTTTGAACCATTTATACCGCGGAATTCGTAATGCATGACTCTCTTTAATCATACTGATCGGCGGTCCGGAGTCGATTATTGTATTATATGAATACTCACAGAGGTATCCGTCCTCATCGCTCGCAAGAAATGTTAACGGTACTGTATACGGCGGATGTAACGTCGTTGCTTGTACCAAATTCATCGAAGTTGAAGCCGGGGTGGGTTGTCTTCGTTTCGTACAATCTTTCAGGTAATGCTCCGTGGACCCACAACGATAGCACGCGCCCTTCGCTGTCGCTGTCTTCGGTTTTCGGCATTGTGGCGCAATGTGCCCCGTCTCCTCGCAGGTGTAACACTTTCTCGTTACTCGCTTCGATGTCTCTTCCCTCGATTTCTTGTCATCCGGTCTCGTTCCTTTTGCATCACGAACGAACGTTTTTTTCGGATGCAGATTGATTTTATCGAACGCTTCGATTAAATCAGATTCTGACGTGAATCGCAGCATACGCGCTTGATCTTGTTAACGCGTATCTGGAATCCCTTCGATAATGTAGTCAATTATCTCGTCCTCTGCCATCGGAACACGATTCGCGAGCACAATTTTTTCGTGGTAGTAATTTGCGAATGATTCGCTCGGCCGCCACACTCGCTGTTCGAACTCTCTTCGTAAACACAGCTTATTTTTTCGATGATCGTACATCACCTTCATTTTCCGAATGAAATCTTGCGTGTTCAAACCAATGTGTTCTGGTTTTGAATGAAACCAATTCAAAGCTTGTCCTTTCAGCTTCGATATCATTATCATTTTCGTAGCGTTATCGTCCAAATTATATGTGCTTTGAACCAAATTTATTTGCTGTTCCCATTTCCAAAACGCGTTGTCAGCCCCATCGAATTCACACACCAAATCTTTGACGGCCCTTATATCGAAACTCATCGACATTTCACTCGTCCGTCCGGTGTTGAAATTTACTGCCGACGTCACATTTTGTTCTCTTCTTAACAGCTCTAATTCTCTGCACTCCAGATCACGTTCCCGTCGGAGAATCTCACATTCTCGACGCAGAAACGATTCGTTTTGCGCTTCATCCCTATTGGGCGCACCGCTACTCTCTTGCGAAATATTTAAGTGTTCACTCGTCCGATTAAGTACTCCTGGTTCGTACGTTTCGCGACTTGAACCATCCAACAATTCTAATGGTACTGTGGACCACATGTCCGCATCAACATTATTTGTGCGACATACTAATTCTGCCTTTGAACCCGTCGTAGGTAGGTGTAGAAATCTCAGTATTTCTTTTAGTCGCACCACCGTATGACCACTGCAGTCACGCACGCCTTTTGTTGCCGGTACCGTAGACATTGTCCGATTGTTCTTTTTCGTGATTTTCCGAAATTTTCCGCACTGAGCGATAGGTACTTTTTCCGCACTAAGCGATAAGTACTTCGAATCGCACTGAACGATAGGTACTTTATCCGCACTAAGCGATAGGTACTTTATCTGCACTAAGCAATGGATACTTTATCCCACTTCTGAAATTACTGTGGGACGTGTGGGTTCTTTGAATTAACAGGATGGCCCGCAGAACACGACCACAGTATATTCGTAATAAACAAATATAATTATTTTATTATTCGACGATAATACAAAATAATTGACAGAGTGGATGACTGAACTGAATACTGACAGAATGTTACAGATTGACTTAACTGAATCGAATGAACAAATGCGCTCGGCCGTCTTCGACGGCCCTTATATATGCTCGACGGTGTGGTCTCACTTTTTAGGAACTACGAATTATTTACTGGCCTACGTGACCGTCGTATTTCGGATCGACGCACGAAAACGTCGAAACTATTTAGGTTACGACGAATCGCTCGCGTCGTATAGATTTGTTGCAAGATCTGACGAAATATACAACGCATCGTCTACATTTTGCTAATTAAATATTTATATATTATAAACTTGTCAACAACTATAAAAAAATACAATTTAGGGTAAATAATATGTCAAATTAAAATTCTTAGTAATTTAATTCACAATGATAAATTTTGAAACAAGGATCTACACACAAACCCACATTACAGTCTTTGCACTCATACTTAGATTCATGTCTTGTGTCGTTTGCACTGCAAACGACGAATCGTCTACTTCGATTTTTTCCTGCCGATTTATAAACGGAAGGAAAATGTCTTTCCGTTAATCTTCCCGGATGATTATTGCCTGTTAAATGTTGACGGCTTGTAGCTTGGTAATATTTTCCTATTATTTCCCTGATTAATTGTAATTGAAATTTTGCCATGGATATCGGTTCTTTCATTTTCTCTTTATAAAGGCAATAGGCATTCCACACGCAAATGTCCAACAAGTGAAAGAAAAATTTGCGGTACCATTTTAAGGATTTGCGTGTCAATTTTACCGTGCTGATGACCATATCCGCTTTATCTACTGACCCATGGAGTTATTATAATCCAATACGCATACAGGTTTTCTTATAACTGTCCCTCCTCCGTGCTTGATTACCGTTTCAAATTCTGAGGTATGCATGGTAGACAGCATATACATGTATACCTCTCTTTTATCCATCCACTTTGTGACTAATAAATTAATGCATGATCGGAATGTTGCCCCTCCTCTTTTTAACCGTTCGTCAATTTTCGGTATTCCTTTCCTCCGTTTTCTAACCGTTCCGCACGCATTTGTGCAATTATTATGTAGAAAATTGAATAAAGCTGGACTTGAATACCAATTGTCCACATAAAGTGTATGGCCCTTTCCAAGATACGGTGTCATAAGTGCTTCAACTATTGCTCCAGATATTCCAAAATCCTGATTTTCTTTAGGCACCATTGTAGATGATCCGACATAAACAATTAAGTCTTGTACAAATCCTGTCTGACAATCGCTGAGAATAAAGGACTTTATACCAAACCTATTTCCTTGGACGAGATGTACTGTTTAAAAGACAGCCGTCCTTTATATAAAAGCAAGCTTTCGTCAATGCACAGACGTTGATAAGGTTGAAATGCTTGACTAAATTTTTCCCGTACTATATCAATGACGTTACGTATTTTGTTTAAACGATCATTCGTAGAACCGATCGTATGGGTGAAATGTAACATCTGTAATAATTTGAAGTAGCGGTCTCTGGTCATTATTTCTGCAAAAATCTCATTACGCAGAAGTTTATACTAATGATAATTTTTTGTTGCGTGTCATTATAAACAATTCAGAAGGAACACAACTAGCCGAACTATACCATTTCCTTGCTGTGTCATTTTTAATGACACGCAACAAAAAATTCTTATTATTATTCTTTTGCGACCAATATTCATTTGTTTCTTTTGCAATCAGCTCTACGAGGTCTTTAGAGACGAAAAGCTGAAAGTAGTCTAAGATACTGGCTGATCTATTAATGTTTACCTTAATTCCTGATTCTCTTGACGCAAACTTATGTATTTTAAGGACAAATATTTTTGACGTCCATATATTACAGTGACTGTCATTTGCTTCAATTCTCTCTACTTCTGATTCAGAAGTACTACATATCATTCTTTTTCTTTTCTTTCTCTGTAGTGTAACATTACTTTGATTTTCATTATCTGTATCGTTTTCCGAATCAGTAAATCCGTTATAGAATAGAATTTTTCGCCGTAACATTCTGACAAGGGGGATGCAAAAAGATTTCATAAAACAAACTAAACAAAGCTCCCAATAAAATTTTCAAATAATCGTTACGAACCTTGAAAAATTCATAGCTGTTATCCTTTATCTTGTAATGCTTCATGGAAGATTTCTTGTTATATTATAATTTGACTATAATTTGACGCCGGATAAATATTAGTCTCTAATAGTTTGAAGAAGACTGAGGCGTGATTTTTGTCCCGATTGTTTCCAACCCAGTGCATGTTTTATTTTTGGAGTTAAACAAATGAAGAACGAACCAAAGCATGACAAATGCTATCGATGTTCAAGGTGCATACGAACGAAAGAAATAAAAATATCGCGGGGCCGGTGGGTAAGCGGTATCACACTGTCGCCGGCTACAGCCGGCGCTCGTAACGAAAGGGTTAAATGTTACTCCCTGTGTCCCATAATACTTGATAGTTTTCTCCTTTTTACTTGTCCCATATTACCGAATATGTTTCTTTAAAATTCATTTTTTGGCAAAAAAAGTTAGTATATCTTTATTGAAGAGTAGTTTATTTCCAAAAGATATTAACACTATTCCTACCAGGGCCGGTAAAATGACCGTTTTTAAATTTTCAATTGGAATTTTCTACATTTAACGTAACTGAATCGCCTTTAAACTTTACGACTTTTCCTCAGATATATGTATGATACATTTTTCAATATTCCCTTATTTTTTTATTATTTATTTTCTGAGATAAATTTGTAGTCTGTCTTATCTACCACGACCGGTCATTTGACCGATGGTACGATTTATACATTTTTGTAATAGTTTCTCTCTAAGACTCAATGCCAAAACTATAAAGTGGTTACAAATGAAAGGTAATGTAGTTGTGGCATGATTTTATCCGATAAGTGCCTTCCAGAAAATGGTTTACGAGCCTTCAAAGTGTTTACAGTTCTCGCTCGACTATCGGGTTAGCGGTATTTATTTGCTTGATTGATATCCGATACAGAATTCTTCAGAATTCTGAAGATGATCAGGAAATCGTGGATATGGAAAATGACAATACGGAAAATTACGATCCGCTTGAAAGCGACTCGAGCACCGATGAGAACGAAGAGAATATTTCGAACGTACGTAGACGATGAAAGAGAAGGAGATTTTTAGTTAGTTCCGATAGTGAGAATGAAGAAGAAGGAAGCCAAATTGCGATGGACGGAACTGTTTGGCAGGAAGTAAAAACAGGGTCTAATCCTAGAAGAGCAACTAGTCATAATGTTTTTAGAGAAACATCAGGCCCGACTGGGTATAGTAAACGTAATATTATGGAAGGCGAAGTTAGGACGGCATTTTCTGTGATAATCGATAAGAATATAATCGAATTTATAAGAAAGTGCACAGAAACAGAGGCATTTAGAGTGTTGGGATATAAATGGGAACTGTCTACTGCAAAGTTATATGCATTTTTTGCAATTCTGTATGCACGCGGCGCAGACCGGTCATTTGACCGGCGCGGTAGGAATAGGTATACGTGA
Organism: Mimumesa dahlbomi; assembly: GCA_917499265.3. Classification (NCBI taxonomy): domain Eukaryota; kingdom Metazoa; phylum Arthropoda; class Insecta; order Hymenoptera; family Crabronidae; genus Mimumesa; species Mimumesa dahlbomi. The sequence continues at coordinate 1,695,336 of OU824117.1, forward strand.
AGCGTCGGTAGGAATAGTGTTAACATAAACTTCATTACACGAAGTATTTGAAATGGAATAAATGTGAGCAAGTTCAAAACATTATTTCTCCTCATTTAATTAATAAATCTATTTACTGCTCTATTAAATGTACCTGGTGGTCCGCTTTTACGAAGGTTCGATGATGAAAATACCTCTAGGTACAACTCTGAACTCCCCTTAGTTTAGATAGTTCGGGATGTTCGACATTAAAAGATAATTGTTAAAACACAGTATTAAGTGGGTTTTTCACTGTACAGAATAAAGATCTTCTAAATATCTAATGTAATTTCTTTTTTTTTACATTAATATAAATTGTTCAAATACATCGCAATATGTATATAAGGTGTAACAAAAATACTGGGACACTTTTTCAGTATCGATAGTACGCACCAAAAGATAAAAAAAAGTCTATAAAGTTTTGTCTAAATACCACCCCCTATCGAGATACAACCCCTTTCGTAAAAAAATTAAAAACAATCATATCTCCGAAATGGTACGTCGTAGAAGACCCGGTTTGATTGCAATATAACCGGACAAGATCAAAGATAATAGAAAAAAATATAATTGCGGCGATTATTGCTATTAAATAGCATTTATTCTTGTTTAATCCAAACAACGTCGATTACCTATATCGTAGCAGGTATATAACAACTTGAGAAAAATTAAGGATATTCACAAAATCTTCCTTTACGTAGAGAGTGATATTTTTGTTTCGTATACTTTAGCCTCTTCCGGTTATATTGCAATCAAAATCGGTCCTCTATGACGTACCATTTTGGAGATATGATTTTTTACAAATTTTGTACAAACGGGGTTGTATCTCGATAGGGGGTTGTTTTCAGACCAAACTTTATAGACTTTTTTTTCATCTTTTGGTACGAACTATCGATACTGTAAAAATGTCCCAGTATTTTTATTACACCCTGTATATGTATACATACAGTCGCGTCGGTAAGTAAGTTAACGATGAATGTCTTGTACCAAACTTGAAGAAATGGATAAGATAATAATATCTAATGGGTTCATTTTGTTATACATACATGGTCTGTCCGGAAAGTAATAGGACTGATTTTTTTCCGCCGCGACTGTACTTCGGAGCTCTCGAGTGTCGCCTGGATTCGGTAGAGGAGGTCCCTAGCTAATGAATGAGGGGTTGGTCAATGGTCTCCGAGCATCTGGAGAGTTAGGACAGCCTTTTTCCCGCGACGTGTTTTTGTGAGCGGTACAAGCAGAAAATGCAGCGTTCGTTAGAGCAGAGGTTGGCAATCGCCAGAATTTAATCAATTCTGTGTGAAACGCGGTAAATCTGCGACAGAGACGTTTGATATGATCAGGCAGGCTTACCCAGATAATACTTTAGTAAGAAGTAGTGTGTTTCGGTGGCACAAGGCCTTTTCGGAGGGCCGGGAAGAGATCGCCGATGAAGACCATGCTGGAAGACCTTCGACTTCGACAAACACCGACAATGTGACTCGTGTGCGCGAAGTTTTTAACTCTGACTGTCGACTGAGTACTCGTTTAATTGCCCAAATGTTAAATTTACCAAAAACTGTGGTTCATGACATTGTGACGGAGCATCACGACAATGCACCGGCTCACACCTCCTTTCTTGTGACCAGCTACCTGACCCAGGCAGGTATCCCAACGCTTCCCCAGCCACCCTACAACCCAGATTTGGCCCCCCCGGACTTCTTTTTGTTTCCTCGCCGGAAAATACCGATGTAAGGAAAGCATTTTGAAACGACAGAGGGGATCCAAGCAACTTGTACCGCGGCTCTAAAGACCATTCCGGAGAATGCTTACCATGACGCCTTCAGTGCTTGGAAATCATCCTGGCAGCGCTGTATCGACGCAGGAAGAGCCTTTTTTGAAAGTTTTTAAAGAATTATAACGGTTGGCTCAATATTTTTTTTTAATCAACTCAGTCCTATTACTTTCCGGACAGACCATGTATAGTTAATAGTGATATCATGAGCAGATGAGTGTAAAAAAACAATATGTCGGATTCCGAGGAGGAAGACCGTTTAGTTCTTCGATTTGTCTAGCAAGGGTTTTCTTACAGGCTGCTGCTCTTCTTGTATTTGGTTGGCTCATGGTTACTTATTACGATTTATCACAACGCCGTGACTAGAGAAGAGGCGGATCAGTTTCGAGGTTAATAGTTAATATTTTCTACATCTTGTCTCAATGACTTCGTTTTGCATTCTGTTCTTTTTTCTAATTGATTTTTCAAAAGCCACTCGAATGTCAATTGACGATCATACCCGGCTAACTTAATCGGCTGTACCAAACATGTTTGTTAATACGATAATATCGTGATCTACTTTATCGAGCTTTTAAAAAACAATTACAAAAATAACCACGACTCTGATAAGGCATAAGGCAGAGCCTTGCCCAATCTTAGTCACGATTTAATTAATGATACGCGCCGACACGGTCGTCCTGACTATCACACGTCCCCGTGTGTTTTACAATCAAATTACTCTCAACTGAAAAATCATAACGGTGCCCGCTCAACCATACTGACTCCAATGTAGTCTCAAGTAAATTGATATTAAACTGCCATGTTTCCAATACATTTACTTAATCTTCCTCAAAATAAAATCACAATTTACAATATCGAACAAATTTTCGTAACATATTCAAACACAATACAATTCAATTTCGCCCATACGGTCTCAGATTGACCCAATGGTCTACTTAAAAACGTTGCTGAACACACAACCACTCCACTGATCGACCATGCGATCCATTTTTTAATGTTGCTGTCCATGCAGCCAGATCGTCCATGCGATCTTCTCAAAAGTATTGCTGACCATGCAGCCACCGATCGACCATGCGATCAACCACCTATCACTCGCCGTTACATCGCACCGTCTCCGCCTATATTAATGGGGTTGGATTTTTTTGACTTACGACTATTAAGCAGAGTGAATAGTTTCAAGAATTCATGCCATCAAACAGTCTTACACCAGCATCTTACGCCGACACGGCTCATTCTGTCGCTGGTACCGTTCTCTGTTCTTCTACACATCGATTAAGCTCATTGGGAACATCGCAATCGGGTACAAGTCGTAAACGGTCACGTGCGTATTTATAAGTTCTATTATTGTTCAAAGCTTTTATGAGATATTTATCTTCAGGCAACAGTTCAACAATTTTAAACGGACCTTTAAATTTAGGATCTAATTTAATCTGATTCCGTTCATGACTTTCTACTAAAACAAAAGTTCCAACTAAGAACTTTGAGACCTTTGCTTTAGTGCTATCAAATCTTTCTTTGTCTTTACGAGCATTACTTTCGATGGACTTTGCTGCTTGCTCTCTAATTTGAGAAATATCTATTTGTTCGGTGTCATTGATGATGGCCAAAGCCATTCATTCCAGTGGGCTGGCAACCTTTCCTATCATTAATTCTAAGGGACTTGCTTTAGTAACGCGACTGATAGTACAATTAATTGCCAATTGAACGTCTAGTAACGCATCCTGCCAAGACCTACTTTGTCTCGACTCCACAGAAGTAAGCATGTTTTTCAATGTACTCATAATACGCTCAACTTGACCATTATCACGACCACTACCGGTCGCTATTAAGTGAAGATTTACACTATGAGAACTACAAAAATCTTTGAATTCCTTATTGGCAAAACATCTCCCTTGATCAGCAATGTCGCGAGTAGGAGCTCTGAACAATGTCACTGCGGATTTGAGAGCCTTAATAGCGCTAGCCGCGTCAATATGTAATGTATGGTGAAGGAGAACAAATTTTGTAAAAGCAACAATAACAACAAAAACGTATTCTTTGACATCACTTTTCCCACTTAATTTTCCAGTTGCATCTATATGAATAGTATGCCAAGGAACAGTTACTTTAGGTATTGAATGAAGTTCAATTGGAATTTTCCCAGAATTTGATTTTGAGACCTTGCAAGTAATACAACTGTCAACAAATTTCCGTATATATTTGTTCATGTTTGGGAACCAGCAATATTGATAAGCCTTGTCTAACGTTTTCTCCCAACCCAAATGCATAACAGACTCGTGAATATGGTTTATAACCGACCATTGAAATGCCCTAGGAACAATTGGCAAAAATCTACTGCGGCCGTTACGTTCTATTTTGCGATAAAGCACGCCTGATCTGAGTTCATAAGTTTTTGCAATATCCAATTGTAGTTCTTCATTCTTTAACTTAGAAACAAGCTCAATAATACTATCATTCCGGTGTTGTTCCGCCAAAAGCCAATTCGAGGAAATTTCCATGAAATTAATTTGTTTTTGTGGGATTTTATGCAGTTGATTATTTTTTACAGGTAACAAATTTCGAGAGAAAAAATCTACATGACCCATACGTTTACCTTCACGATAAATTACATCAAAATCAAATGACTGGAGAAATGCCCACCATCTATGAACACGGGGCATCAGGTCTCTCTTGGTTAGTGAGGCTTTAAGCGAATTACAATCGGTAACGACGACAAATTTTCTTACCTGTAAAAAATATCGAAAATGTTTTATGGCGTTCACCAAGGCAAGAGTTTCAAGCTCATAGGAGTGATAATGCGATTCCGCGCTTCTTGTTCGGTTACTATAATACGCAAGAACACGTGGTTTCTTATCAACTTTTTGGATTAAAATTGCGCCATAACCATTTGAACTCGCATCCGTATGTAATTCTATGGGAAAATTTGGATCAAATATCATCAAAATAGGCGCTTTAGTTAAATACGAAATTATGGTTTGTCTAATTTGTTCGTGACGCGGTTTCCATTCTATGGAACCCTTACCGGACGTCAGTCGGTACAACGGACTAATAATTTGTGAAGACTGACGTATAAATTGTCGAAAATAATTTGCAAGACCAAGAAATTGTTGTAATTGGGTAACTGTTTCGGGTGGGGGTAACTGCGTTAGTGCCGCAACTTTGCCGGGTTTAGGCTTCAATTCTCCCGAAATTACCAAGTAACCCACATACTCTACCGATGTCTTTAAAAATTTACATTTCATTAAGTGGAAAGAAAACCCGGCTTTAGTGAGTGCATTTAAAACGACGCGTAGTCGTGACATTCCTTCGGGAACGTCACGCGCTGGGACAATAATGTCATCCAAATAATAAATCGCGAAAGTATTAACCAAATCTCCAAGAGCTCGATTAATAGCACGTTGAAAAACTGATGGGGCATTTCTCAAACCAAATGGTATACAAAGATATTCGTATTGTTCGTCCGGGGTGACAAAGGCCGTCCGTTCAACAGAGTCAGGGTGAACAGGAATCTGGTGAAAACCAGAGGCCATATCCAAGGTTGTAAAATAATTCGCGCCATTTAATCTCTGAACTTGGTCTGCTATGAGTGGTAACGGATATCGGTCAGGCACAGTATTATTTAATTCGCGATAGTCAACAAATAATCGATCCGAACCGTTTTTCTTTTTAACTAAAAGTATTGGGCTAGCAAAAGGTGAACAACTAGGTCGAATAACACCAGCAGTTAATAATTCACCAATTTTATCTCGCACAGTTTGTCGTTCATCCGGACTCAAACGATATGGTCGCCTTTGTACCACACGATTCGGATCTAACAATCTTATTTCTAACGCGCCTGTAGTTACTCTACCTGTCGGTGTGCCTTTGATAAGTGACTCTGAAAATTCCTTCAAAAGTTCAAGTAATTCCGCCTTGTCGTTTGCTGCTAAATCGGTGTCAACAGATTCTAAATTTACAATATTCACGATTTTTTCACAACAAGCAGTTTGTTTTCGTTTTAGAGCAAAACTGTCACTGGAAATTTCAACGGCAAAACCAAGAGCTAGTATATTTCGACCAACTAAAATATCAGTGTCCAAATAAAAATCGGGCATTACATGAAATTTAATTGAAGCGTGTGATTGTTAATAGTCACTTCAGATGAAATTTGAACGGAACTATGTACATTTGTCTTTCCGATGCCGGTTAGTGTAACTAATGTCTGTATTCTTTTACCGGAAAACCTGTTGGCTACCGTTTCTTTAATCAGAGAGCATTCAGTACCCGAATCGAAAGAAAATTGAAACTTCTCACCGGCATGTGTGAGCTGAGCAGAGACCGGCTTAATATTGCATACATTAACGCGATGTTCCACCCTGGAAAAGCCAGCACTCGTACTCGGTCGTTATTCTTCGAACAGTGCGAAGAAATATGCCCGACATCGCCACACTTGTAACACGTAACGATCTTCGTCTTCTTCTGTGACATCTGCTGCCCCTTCGAGACACTCTCGGACTGCAACCTTTTCGGATTGCGCCGCGTATGTCCGGCCGCGACACTCTGCAGCCTTCTGTCCGATCTTCCCGCAAGAGTAGCAGGTACTAACAGGAACACTGATTTTCAGCCGTTTAGCAGAGGATACATCTTGAGATTTATTTTCACAAGCACTTCTTTTCCGATACGCGAATGCCATGAGTTCCTGCTGCATCTGGTGTCGAGTCGTGAACTCCTTAGTAAACACCAACCGTTGAAGACTGGGCTCTATTTTGGCACAATGGGCCAAGACAGTTGACACAACGATTTGTTCCACAGGCATTGATTGCCAACGGGACATCAAGGTAGTCATAAGTCTGCCCGCATAAGCAGCCAAGCACTCGCCTTGTTTTGGTTTACTATCGTTGATGCGGACGAGAGTTACCGCTGATGTCTCCACTATATCATAGCGCGCATGAAAAACTTCTTTTAAACGAGCCCAAGTCATACCTGCATAAGTATTTTGTGAAAACCAGGAAGCAGCAGGTCCTTTCAGCGCTTGACTCATGGCAATTACGAGCGCGGTTCCTTGAAGGGGCTGTTCTTGCATACACAAATCTACGGTGTCGCACCAAGCTCGAGCATCCGCTCCCTCTATGTCCGGGTTGTATTCGGGTAAAATCATTTTAGGCAACGATGACGAGTTGTTTCCCAACGTTTTTATCAACTTTAGCATATTGCGATTTTGCACTTCAAACAACATTTGCCACGATTGCTCGCGCTGTTCTCCCGAAATATCATTCGCAACGTATTCAACAGGAGATGCCCGTAAGGATCCCACTTCTGATGTCGGATTCCGAGGAGGAAGACCGTTTAGTTCTTCGATTTGTCTAGCAAGGGTTTTCTTACAGGCTGCTGCTCTTCTTGTATATGGTTGGCTCATGGTTACTTATTACGATTTATCACAACGCCGTGACTAGAGAAGAAGCGGATCAGTTTCGTGGTTAATAGTTAATATTTTCTACATCTTGTCTCAATGACTTCGTTTTGCATTCTGTTCTTTTTTCTAATTGATTTGTCAAAAGCCACTCGAATGTCAATTTTCGATCATACCCGGCCAACTTAATCGGCTGTACCAAACATGTTTGTTAATACGATAATATCGTGATCTACATTATCGAGCTTTTGAAAAATAATTACAAAACTAACCACGACTCTGATAAGGCATAAGGCAGAGCCTTGCCCAATCTTAGGCACGATTTAATTAATGATACGCGCCGACAAATATAATACTTCACAAGCAAAAGACAGAATAACCAAATACATAATAAAACTAAGATAGAAGCGTCGGAAAGTAAGTTAACGCATCCTACTTTTTGTTATACTTTCATATTAAATTATAATTTAATATTTCGTGTGATGTCCTTTTACTAATATAACAGCTCGTAGACGGTTTGGTATACTTTGGACTAAATTTTTTATTACGTTTGGACTGATATTGTTCCATTCTTTGCATAAAGCTTGAATAAACATTCCCTTATTTTTGTTCTCGTTTATTTTTATACTTCTTTTTAAATGATCCCACAAATGTTCGATGGGATTCAGATCCGGAGTTTGTGGGGGCCATTCCAACATGTTTATATTGTTGTTCTCTAAAAATTTCATAGTTAACTAGCGGACCCGACAGACCTTGCGTTGTCCTTATTTGAAAATTTTTAACTTTTTTGAATAAGTTGTAACAGTTAGGACCGTAAAAAAGTTGAAACTCAAAATAGTTTATAACAGGTATATTTCTTTAATGTACAACAACTTAACTTATTGTAATGCCATTGGATGTACAATATTTTTGGTTAACCCTTGAGGGGTATAAACAAACAAATTCGATGGTTTGCCAACCCTGGAACACGCAACATATAATTGGCCGGGAGAAGAGCACGGATTTTCTAAATCTAAACCACAAATGGTCATTGTTTGACCTTGTGACTTATTAATAGTCATAGCAAATGCCAAACGAATTGGAAATTGTAAGCGTTTGAATGGGATAGGTGAATCTAAAGGAATCATTGGGATCCGTGGTAGAAGTACAACTTCACCTTGAAATTTGCCATTCAAAACAGTGGCTTCAATAATGTTGCCCATGATTTTTTTTTATGACCAATCGCGTGCCATTACACAATTTTGGTGCATTCAAATTTCGAAGCAAAATTATAGGTGAGCCAATCTTCAATCGCAATTTATGTAGTGGCATTCCAGGTAAATCCAGTGAATTTAAAAAAAACTCTATAGGATAGTTGACAACTTCATCAGGATCAACAACAGTGTCAATCGATTTGAATGTAATTTCATTTCCAGGCAATGACTGTTGTATATTGAAATTAATGGCGTCAACATCTAAATTTTTTGCGGCTAAAATAGCTCGCTCACGTAGCCATGCATAATTAGTATAATTATGTTTTAAATCTGGAAAGATACTTTTTATTAACTCATCTTTGTTAGCCACCATGTTGCAAACATTTTCTCGGAGTCGAATGTGTTGTGTATTTTCATACAATTGAATTTCACCATTGCCAATGTCTAGCAATTGTTCAGAGAATCTCAATGCTCAATGCTAATGGATCATTTTGAAGTTGAACACGCATATTTATGGTAAGGCATAATTTACTGACACTTCGCCATAGATACGATTCTTTCAAACATGCGTTTATTTCGTCCGCATATGTAGCACGTGGAATGACGGGCAATGTCTGTCTGAAAACACCAGACAGCAGCAGTAAAGCACCACCGAAAAGTTTCGTATTATCTTTTATGTCTTTCAGCGACCTGTCGAGAGCTTCAAGTGAATGCTTGTGAGCCATTGTGCATTCATCCCAGATAATAATTTCGCATTTCCTCAAAACTTCAGCCATGCCAGAATGCTTCTTTATGTTACACATTGCGTTGGGATTTGTATGAATATTTAAAGGCAATTTAAGTACTGAATGCGCAGTCCGTCCACCATCAAGTAAGGTTGTTGCAATGCCTGATGAAGCAATTGCCAATGCAATATGATTTTGTGATCGAATGCGCGCAAGTATCAGTGAGATGAGGAATGTTTTACCAGTGCCACCTGGTGCATCCAAAAAAAAAGAATCCACCTTGTTCAGCTGCAATTGATAAGTTGACTTTATCATATACATGTCGTTGCTCAGCAGTAAGCAATTGTTCATTATCAGCAACAAAATTTGCCAAAGAAGTCATGTCAAATTGGTGTTCACGTTGAAGATCGCTGTTGATGATATCTGTTGCTGGGCGGTTTGGCGTAATTCACGACACGCATCGAAGAAAGTGTCGTATAAAATACCATTGACTTTTCGCAAATATTGGAAGGATGTCGGTCCAGGAACGTTAACCAACAACAAACGCAGAAAAAAGCATTCGCGTTGCTTAGGATGAACTGTATACAGGGTGTCCCAGTTCCCAGGACGCTTATTGCACCTTTGGATAGCTCAGGTAATTCTAAGATAGGGAGTATTATTCTCAGCGTCCCATCACAATCCGTGGCCGAGTTATTAACGAAAAACGACAGCCAATCAGAGGGCTCCGTTGGGCGCAGCAGCGCGACAGTTTCTACTGTTAATGTCTACTCTTACACCATTTGACATACGTAATTGATATGATTGTCCGCCATTGTCAATGTCTCTACGACGGTAAGATGGATAACCATCGATACTGGTGATAGTATCAGTTACACATGGTTTTCGAAAACGCTTCGTACATTGTCCATTGTCCATACATGGTGACGTCATGTTTAGAGTACCACATGGACCATGAATCATGTCAGTAGTAACAATGTCAAACAATTCTTGATCAATATTCGGATCCGGAATTTCCGCTGAAATAATGTTATCAATTTCTTCCGGACGTACTTTATCCGCCAACCAAATCAAAATATGCGCATGTGGCAAACCTCGTTTTTGCCATTCTACAGAGTAAAGCCAGCAACGTGTTTCGCCAAATACAAAGTAATGTGTAATCAAATTAATCAAAGATTTTAATTTTTGTTTGAATACACGTGCAGTGATATCATGGCGATGCATTGACGTTTGACCTGACAACAACAAATTTTTAATTTCATCCCAGTTTGGATTACACGTAAATGTGATGAAAAGATCTGGCCGACCGTATGCACGTACGTAAGTCATGGCGTCTTGAATATATTCTTGCATATGACGCGGGCTCCCAGTGTATGATGATGGAAGAATATATGCGGTACCGATGTTGTTGATGTCATTAGTTGCATCTACGTTACCGATTATGGCGTCACGTAAATGAATGTACTCCTCAGAACGAAGTTTTGCCTGATTAAACTTTATGTATCGTAATCTCTCACTTTCGATTTTCGCATACATATCAACAATGTACTGATCAAATAGCTGTCGGCATCGGAGAATGTTATTATCTTCATTAGCACGAATCATTAATCGGTATGCGTAGAAGTTCATCGCGCTAACGTTCATTATTAGTTCTACACCTGTCGTTGGATTCCTTTGTTTAATATTTAAATGATAACCATCCTCTCCTTCCCAAAATATCAACGGATACTGCAATGCATCGTACGAACGATGATTGTCTTTAATTATTTGCACCGTATTATCTCTGCGTTGTATGTGTATATCTCGACGTTCAGATGGGTCACCAGCCATAACAACTGCAACTTCATTAATAGTTGGAACATTATATGTGCCTGCGTGCTCTCCATATGGTACTTTATCTGCTTTAATGACAATGACGTAGTTGTCGCTTTGCAGTCTGTTGGAAAGAGTCTTGAACAACCGCACCAATTGGTTATGATTTAGCAAAAATGTTTCCAAAATTTCCACAATTTCTCGCTCCTTCATCTGCTCTACATGGTTGTATACGCATCGTGTATTTATTTGTTGTTCCTCATCACCCATAAAATATATTTGTAAAAATTTGGGGTCATCATCAGGCATTGGAAGCAATGAACCAATTTGATGGTACACTTGACCTTGAATCTTAAATGTAGATTCAAAATTGCGACCATCTGCATTACGAATAATTCTTGTAGCTTCAAATGACGTCATTTGGAAGCAAGAATTGAATTTGCGAATTTTACGCAAAAACAATTTAGATTGAGGTGTTGCTCCAGCTAATAATGTTTTAAATGGTTCCGGTGGTGGATTTAGTGGTGGAAGTGAAACTTTTCCAGCTGCGCAACATAGACCAGCCGATTCACCTTTGTACTTCAAGGCATGACAATGTTCACACTCTTTGTCCATATTCCCGATCATGATTAATGCCTGTGACGAATAGTTGATTGCAGGGTCATATTCGAACGCAAGCCTATTAATTGATGCTCGTGTCAATGCTCGATGATCTTGCACCCGCTGTTGATCACGTGCTCTGTGTGCGTCGGTCGCTCGTAGACGTGCCTCTCGTTGTCTTAATGTATTAGCACGTAGACGTTGTGTGCGTTGCTCGAAATTTTCACTTGCACGTGTACTTGCAACTTGTTCTCTTAAATTTATATTATCCCTCGATGTTCTTCTAATGTTCTGTCCAATCGACGATTACGAACGAATTGTGCATGTTGAGTACGTCGATCAAGATTTCTGGCTCTTCCACGAACATGTGGCATTTTGTTGTAAAAATAAAATACTGTTATACCACACAATATTTGCAAAATGTAAAGATTTTTACGTATTCAACTTACCTCATAGTATTCACATACTCACACACTGTCGTTATTCCACAAAGTTTAAAATTTTCAAATTTAAGACGTATGTACAGAACAATGTCCGTACTGCGTTAGCGTACGAAAAATGTGTTATGAAATCAATGAACTATAAAAACAAATATCTAGGTTATAATGTTTGTTAATCAACGCGCGAGTAAATTTTGATAGAAAATCATTTAAAATACTCACTTACCGATTTGGATGAAATTTTTTGTGTGTGTTCCAGTGGATTCGAGAATGGTTTAGATTCACAATTTAGTCCAATGGAAAGTGTTTATTTAATTAATTTTTAGTTTATAAATCGTTGTTGATCTAGGGTTAGAATATTTGTTAATCAACGCGCGATTAATTTTTGATAGAAAATCATTTAAAATACTCACTTCAATACCACACTATGTTTGCAAAATATACAATTTTTTACATATACTTGAAAAACTTTAACACACTAATTACATCTACTAATCTTAACCTTTTAGATACTTAGCGCCACTATAGTGGCTTTCGTGTATGTCACCTCTCTGGACGAGGAGCCACTATAGTGGCTTTCGCGGATGTCATATTTGAACACTTTGTCAACTTTGAAATGGTACAAGAAATTTTATCCATCTACTTGACGTGGCAATATGGAATACGTATTGCCTATATATTTTTTTAAAATTATTATTTTATCATCAAATACTTCATTTGAATATATTCTTGCACAAAATGGCATTGCTCATTACACTTTGCAGTGCTGTAACGTTTTTACACTGTTCACGTCAGACTCTGCCGTCCAGGGAAATAGCCACGCGTAAAGTTCTGCCGTACCTAAAAGGTCAATATGTAATATTTCAATTAGCACTAAATATTTCAATTGCGATTTATTTTTGTGATTTATTTGGACACATTAATAAAACAAATTTTTCCTGAATCTGTCAACACTGCGATCGCAGCGCTGTCTGTCGGATCCAATGTAAAAGATACCAAGATCAACAACAATTTATAAATTGAATATTAATTAAATAAACATTTTCCAGTGGACTAAATTGTGAATCTAAACCATTCTCGAATCCACTGGAACACACACAAAAAATTTCATCCAAATCGGTCCAGCCGTTTAGGAGGAGTTCAGTCACATACACACGGACAGAAGAATTATATAGATTAAGATTTTGCTTTATGCTTCGGATCATTGTCCTGTTCAAGCATGTATTGATTTTCTAATCCCATTTTTTGGGCGAAAATAAATAAATTCTTTTGTAATATTTCAGTGTATTTAACTGCTGTTAATTTGCTGTCGATGGTGACCAGGTTTCCAGGTATATACTAAAACACCCCAGGTCATAATGGAGCCACCGCCGTGTTTAACGACACTTTTCACGTGTCCCATTTGAAACTTTCACCGCTCTTTCTCCAAACATACTGCCGTCTATTATTATTAATAAGTTCAAATTTCGATTCGTTAGTCCAAATTATTGATTCCAATAGATAACCAATACTATTCTTACATGATTAAACTTACCGCCGCGACTGTATATGTAATTTCTTCTCAGATACATCCGGATTATTAACTTGTTAATTTAAAAATGAGTACAAATATCTGTTACGTTACATTTTAGACATCAAGTTTTGTAAAAAGCGGACCACCAAGTATATTTAATACAGCAGTACATAGATTTATTGATTAAACGAGGAGAAATCATTTGTTGGAAAATTAAGGTAATTGAATATATTTAATTAGCGACACTATTGTGTCGATACTGTACAATAATTTGTACTTGCTCACATTTATTTCATTTCAAATACTTCGTGAAAGGAAATTTATGTTAATGAACAATCGATTCCAAAGTCACATCCTCTTGTACTTGGCCTATGCCTTTGCATTTTTAGGCTATTTTGTGGATTACGGATATATGAATATTTTTGCTAATTTTTCAGTCGGCATTTCTTCTGAAACATCAATTCGATTCTTCTATATGTATAGTCGTGTCAGTAAGTAAGTTAACGACCAATGTCTTGCACCGAAATTGAAAAAATGGATACGATAATATTATCTAATGGGTCTATTTTGTTATACAGGGGTAACAGAAATTCTGGGACACTTGAGGTTTATGGATAGAACGCATAAAAATAAGAAAAAAAAGTCTTACAAGTCGTGGGCGCAGCCTACCCCCTATGGCAGGCATGTCAAACTCATATGATATTACGGGCCACATGACCTATTTTATATTAAGTTGGGGGCCGCATATTTGCAATGTTCAAAAAATTAATAAAGTACGATTTTTAGAATGATTATATTACGTATTATGTTTTTTATTAGACGCAATGGCAAGCTTAATGTACTGTACATTATACAAACATAGTCGTTTTATATTTCACGTTATTTTTTAAACTAAAACTATAAATATTTTATATTTTTATAAAAAACTAAAATAAAATTTATTATAAGAAATAAACAAAATCACAATTTAATATCACTTTTTAGAAGATATTTGACATCGTTTTTCGCAAACCAAGTCATCAAAATTTGGTTGAATATTTTGAGCTGATGCAATATTTAAAATTGATGATACGTGTTGATCGGTTAATCTTGACCTTTCTGAATTTTTGTTATTTTTCATTAAAGAAAATAGTTGCTTGCATAAATAAGTGCTTCCAAACATAGCCAGTATACGCGTAACAAACGATAACATTTTAGGAAACCGATCTATAGGTAAATACGCATAAAAATCTGGAATTCCAACTTCCATACATTTTTGTTTCAGCAAAGAATCACAATGAGTTTCAATTAATTCCATTTGCAAATTGTCATCAACAATTTCAACATCGATAGATAGAGGTGAAGTAAAAAGACGAAATTGTAATTCACAGCTTTTAAAATCAGAAAATCTTCGCTCGAATTCCGTTTCTAACAATTTAATTTGGTGAGCATATTCTGCAAATTTTAATTCTGGTGATTTAAGTAATAGGTGTTGACAGCTTTCAAAATGAGACAAGTTTTCTTTTTCTATTTGTTTTCGCCAAAGTAATAATTTTGCTTTGAAAGCGTTAATATTATCAAATAGCGTTGTTACCACATGATTTTTGCCTTGAAGCTTAAGATTAAGTTGATTAAGATGGCTAGTAATATCCACTGAGAACGCCAGGTCCTTTATCCATTGTCCATCTTGTTATTCAGCACATTCATAATTTTTTGTTTCCAAGAAAATTATGATTTCGTCCAGCAATTTGAAGAATCGTTTTAACACTTTATGACTCGAAAGCCATCGAACTTCTGTATAATATGGTAGATCGGTGTATTCACATTCTATGTCTTCCAGAAATGAAGCAAATTGACGATGATTAAGTCCATGTGCTCGAATGTAATTTACAATTTTGGTGACTATTTTTAAAACATGTCCGATATTTAAAACTTTGGAGCACAGTACTTGCTGGTGAATAATGCAATGAAAATGGTCAACATTATTATTACCATGCTGTTTGCATGTTTCTTTTAACCTTGCAACAACTCCTTTGGTAATACCGGTCATGGTAGGTGCACCATCAGTTGCAAGATAAACCTACTTTTCTAATGGTAACTTATATTTCTTCAAAACTTCCATAAATGCATCAAAAATATCAGCTCCAGTGGTTGTATTATGCATAGTAATGACTTACAAAAGTTCTTCACTTATTTTTAAATTAACATCGCATCCACGAATAAAAACGGCCACCTGGGCGATATTTCGAATATCTGTAGTTTCATTAATTGCAATAGAATAGGCTTGAAATGTGGATATTGTTGAATTATGCTGATTTCTCAAATTCTCGGCTATTTCATCAACTCTGCTAGCTACAGTATTTCGACTTAAACTTACACTTTTAAATTTTTTTATTTGTGTTGGACACAATACTTCCGCCGCTTTAATTAAGCATTCACTAATAAATTGCTCTTCTGTAAAGGGTTGCGATCTGCTTGCGATTAAATGAGATAATATACAGGGTGTAACATATCATCGGGGACCCTTTTTCAGGATCGATAGTACGCACCACAAGGTGTTTGAGCGAACTACGACCTTTAAATTTTATCATAGATTCATCGATCGTAAATCTGAGACCAGGACTATAATTTTTTTGGAAATTTTCTTGTATCTTGTCCAAGAATGGGCGAATTTTGTATAGTTTATCATACTTGGCACTTTCTCTTGCAGGAGTTAGGCTATTATCATTTAGATGAATATGGCTGAGAAGCCATCCAAAACGATTTACACTCATTATTTGACATATTTATCTCTGTAACTCGGGAGTATATTGATTCCCGTTATAAAACTTATACCAATAAATGCGCGAATTTCTTGGTCATTAGTTGGCTTGAATCTTTTGCCTTGCGGTACTGCGTATAAATTCGTTTGAAAAACTATGGACTGAATAATGTCCTCAGTAAAAAATGCCTAGCACACGTCATATGGAGATGGATTTGGCAAATCTGTGATGTAGCGAGTCGGACCAAAATCTAAAGAAAATTCTCCCACTGGAATTGTTTGTCTGTCAGGTGACCATTTTCTACTCCTTTGGGCGGCATTGTTCTGCTGATTCGGTGACCGCGTAGCTTCATCTATAGGAATATCGTCTTCAGATTCATCCGAAAATGAAAGCACGCGTATTTTCTTTCTTGTTGGCGTGAATAATTCCGAGTCATCAGAATTATCAGCATCAGGATCGATGAAAGATTCTTGATCTGATGTTACTTCTTCAATTATTTCTTCTGATCGCGTGTCATCCTCATTTGCGCCACGATGCAGTTTGAGGTTAGAAATTTTCGAAGAAGTACTTGAGCGATTTGTTGTGTTCATTTTGAAGCTGAAGGGTAAATATTACCTACAGTATATTCAAACCCCATTAATATTTATAGTTTTAAGAATATACAGGGGGTCTCACCCGATTTTGACATCTGAATTTTCTCGCTATTATTACTCGTAGCGGAAAATGTTTCAGATGAGAGTTGAATGGTATCGAGTGGGGCATATTCTGGTGTTATTAGTTCTTTCGTGAGTGGACGCGTAAAGGTCACATAAAGGTCAACTTTGTTTTTGTAAATGGGATTATGTATTTTTTAATACATCCATCGATGAAGCTCGACATTAGTTATAAAAAAGTATAAACCTATTTGTGCCGAAAAGTTAATAACTTAGGAGATATTTCAACTTAAATAATTCTAAGACTCTATTACTGTCGTACTAAGAAGTGTGGTTTTATTTATTACAGAAAAGATTCAACGTAACCACCATTTACGTAGCGGCATTTTTGAAATCGATAGAGTAACGATTGTCCTACATTGTTTAATGTATCGGCTGATATCTTGCAACATTCAGCGATAATACGTTGCTTCATATCAGCCACTGTAGTTGGAGCTTTAGCATAAACTTGATTCTTCAAATGACCCCATAAGAAAAAATTGAGGGGCGTTAACCCTTTCGCTACGGCAGTGTGCTCCGTCGGAGTGACACCGCTGAACGGGCCACCGTGCCGCCGGAGTAGCGCCACTGAACGGAGCACTGCGCCGGAAAGTGAGCATGTTGCGATTAGGTACATTGGTGTTCGGATTTGCATCTTTCGGTGCAGCCTTGTCATTCTCCGGATGGTACGCTTCTTTAAGTGTTACACAACAACATATTTGGAGATTTTGCAATCATTATCAATAAAAATATATTTTAAAATTAAAAATTACACTTTACAATAACAAATTAAAATTCTCAATAATTTAATTCAGAGTGATAAATTTTGAAGCAAGGGTCGACACACAATCCCACATTACAGTTTTTACATTCATACGCAGTTTCGCGTCTTTTGTCGTTCACACGGCAAACGACACACCTTCTTGATTTTTTTCCTACCGATTTATAAGCAGACGGAAAATGTCGTTCTGTTAATCTCAGTGGATGATTACTCCCCGGTCGATGTTGCGGACTTCTACTTTGATGGTACTTCCCCAGCATGTCCCTAATTAATTGCAATTGAAATTTTGCCATGGATATCGGTAGTTTCATCTTATGCTTGTACAGACAATAAGCGTTCCAGACGCAAATGTCCACCAGATGAAAGAAAAATTTCCGGTACCACTTCAAAGATTTCCGGATCGAGTTCACGGTGCTTATGACCATATCAGCTTTATCCACTGCACCCATTGAGTTATTGTAGTCTAACACGCACACAGGTTTCTGGATAATTCTTTCCCCTGCGTGCCTGATTACCGTCTTAAATTCTGGGGTATGCATTGTAGAAAGCATATACACCTCTCTTTTGTCCATCCACTTTAAAACTAATAAGTTGTCTGATGATTTAAATGCAGCCTCTCCCCTTTTTAATTGTTTTTCAATTTTGGGCATCCCTTTCCTCCTTTTCATTACAGTCCCGCACGCATTTGTGCCATTATTATATAAAAACTTAAATAAAGCGGGACTCGCATACCAATTATCTACATAAAGGGTATGGCCCTTCCCCAGATGCGGTTTCATAAGGCTTTCCACTATTGCTCCAGATTTTCCAATGTTTACATTTTCAGTATCCACCATCGTAGATGATCCGGTATAAACAATTAAATCTTGCACGTACCCTGTCTCACAGTCCGCCAGAATAAACGATTTTATACCAAATCTGTTCCTTTTTGATGGTATGTATTGTTTAAACGAAAGCCGCCCTTTATATAGAAGCAGACTTTCATCAATGCATAGCCGTTGATAAGGCTGAAATGATTCATTAAACGCTTTCCATAATATTTCAATGACGTTCTGTATTTTATGTAAACGACAATTGGTATGGTCAACATCATCGGTGAAATGTAGCATTTGTAGTATTTTAAAGTAACGGTCTCTCGTCATTACTTCTGCAAAAATATCGCTACGCAGAAGTTTATCTTTACTCCAGTACTCTGCTAATGATAACTTCTTGTTGCGTGTCATCAATAATGTCACAGCAAAAAAACAATATAATTCGGGTAATACTGTTCCATCTGACATATCTACGTTATTATTATTCTTTCGAGACCAATATTGATTAGATTCCCTTACAATCAACTCTACGAGCTCTTCAGAAACAAAAAGTTGAAAGTAGTCTAAGATTTTTGCCGATCTATCAATATTTTTTTTAATTCCTGCATCCGCTACAGCAAACTTATATATTTTGGGATTGAATGTTTTCGACGTCCATATTTCACAATTACTGTCATGGGCTTCAATCTCCTCTGCTTCTGATTCAGAAGTATCACATATAGCTCTTCTATTTCTATGTTGTATTACATTAATTTGATTTTCATTATCTGAATCACTGTCCGAATCAATTAAACCATTAGAGAATTGAATTCTTTCCGAACTTCTCTGTGACATTCTAATAAGGGAGATACAAAAAGATTTTAAAAAACAAACTACACAAAGCCCAAAGTCAAATTTTGAAATAAATGTTGCAAACCTTGAAAACTTAACGGCTGCGTACGTCGAACTTTTATACAATACAAACACTTCACTATCGGATAGTACAGAGAAGAAATTTACTTTAACGTAGAGAATATATATATTTTCAAATATTCGCATTCAAAATATGCCTTCACTCGGATTAATTCAAGATGGTCGAATGTTTGCCACTCACAGTTTGCACGAGACTGGAGCGTGATTCTTACCGATTGCTTCAACAAAATTACATGCCTATATTTAACTTGTTTTAAACAAATGCGAATCAACCAGGGAATGAGACAAACGCCATCGATGTACAGTATGCCTAAAAATTAAAACATCGCGGCGCTCATGGTCAAGTGGTATCAAACTGACGTCGTCTATAGGCGACATTCGTACACACAGGTCGTCGCGCGGATGTCGCCTATAGGCGACACTCGTAGCGAAAGGGTTAAATCAGGTGATCGTGCTGGGAAATGAATGGGACCGCCTCTTCCAATCCAACGACTAGGAAATAGTCGATTTAATGCGTTTCTTGCCACTGAAGCATAATGTGCAGGGCATCCATCTTGTTGCATCCACATTATTGGACGAACATGTAGTGGCACATCCTCCAGTAACGTGAGTAAAATTTCTGTTACAAAATATTCATACTTTCGTCCAGTCAGTGGTACATCGATAAAATATGGACCAATAATACGAGTTCCGATTATGCCAACCCATACGTTCAAACTCCATCGATGTTGATGGTCGATTTGCCTGAAACAATGTGGATTCTGTGTGGACCAAAAATGTGTGTTCCTCAAGTTAAAGTTTCCATTCTTTGTGAATGTTGCTTCGTCTGTAAACATAACTGTTTTGAAAAAACCATCACTTTGACGAAGAGCCCATTCACAAAATTCTAAACGACGATGAAAATCATTATCAGTAAGATCTTGAACTTTTGATAAGTGATATGAGTGATATTTGTGATTCTGCAGTACACGTATGATACTTGACCGACTAATATTAGATTCTCTTTCAAGCTGTCGACAGCTTACAGATGGATTTACTGTCACTGAGGCCAAGATTGCAATTTCATTTGCACTATTCGTCTCTGTTTTCTTTCGAATAGGTGTTTTACGTGAAAAATTTCCAGCTTCTTGAAAGCGTTTGAAGACATACGTAAAACTATTACGAGATGGTTGATTTCTACGAGGAAATCTATCTGCATACAATCGTTTTGCATGCACTGCATTCTTTCCAGTTTCTAAGTACACTGACACCATGTCTAGTTTTTCTGCTTTTGTGTATTTCATCACTGATAGACTAGAATACGTACATAAGCCGACAAATGTCTACAGAAACTAAATTTCTCACAGAACGAATGTTGTAATTCAATAGCTCTCAACTGTTTACATTTTACGACGCTACCAAAGCGACCAATCGTTTCTGTTACGCTAACGTTAGTAAATACAGAGATAATGCCTTACAATATTAGTGCGGCAGTAATGGAGTCTTAGAATTATTTAAGTTGAAATATCTCCTAAATTATTAACTTTTCGGCACAAATAGGTTTATACTTTTTTATAACTAATGTCGAGCTTCATCGATGGATGTATTAAAAAATACATAATCCCATTTACAAAAACAAAGTTGACCTTTATGTGACCTTTACGCGTCCACTCACGAAAGAACTAATAACACCAGAATATGCCCCACTCGATACCATTCAACTCTCATCTGAAACATTTTCCGCTACGAGTAATAATAGCGAGAAAATCCAGATGTCAAAATCGGGTGAGACACCCTGTATAACATGCACAATAAAGAAAAATTGTTTTTTTGTGTTACTACACAAGTTGCATGGTGGGACAAATAAAATCCCGCCATACTTTCATCATTTGTAAACAAATTTAACCATTGATTTTGATTATAAAACTCGTTACTCTGGGATTTATTACATGAAACTAAGAACAAAATGTTAGTGCAATAAACCTTCCGCTTATAACAATTGGTCAACCGGTAATTGCGTGTTGAATGTTGCCAACACAAAGAATACATTTGTAACATTGTTTGAAGATATTATCAACTGCTTTACGTAAATAAGAGGAGATATAATGCCATGCCGTGAAATACATCAAAAAGGTTGAACACTTTTAATCCCACCGTGCCCCAAAGAGTTAACCGATCAATAGTTTACCGGTCGGTAAAGCACCAACCTGTAAGTAACAACCACACTTTCACGCACATCCATTCCAGAATATGTGTACTTCTTTTGTGAAACATGTTTTCTTGACTCAGTATAATTGCGCTATGGTTGTCGTAAGAAATTCTAGTTGGTTCATTGCCATACTTTGAGTAACCTATGTGCTCCAATAATCTCCTCAATCGGTCCCCAGGCTAGCACCAG
The DNA here is from genome assembly GCA_917499265.3 of Mimumesa dahlbomi. Lineage (NCBI taxonomy): Eukaryota > Metazoa > Arthropoda > Insecta > Hymenoptera > Crabronidae > Mimumesa > Mimumesa dahlbomi. Next base: position 1,717,106 of record OU824117.1, read on the forward strand.
TACATTTTCCGAACATGATCGTCGGCTATCGACATTGTCTGCCCAATCAGTTTTCACGAAAGCGTGACGTGGTTGTTTTACCTTTTTATATGAAATTGTATAATCTTTGAGGTTGCAGGTGCTTAAAAAAGTCGCCGCGAGTATTCTGAACTACTTTCACTCTGATATTTTCGTTGCAATCACCCTAATTAATCTCTTCGTGAAGTCTTTACATAAGTAATTGATGAACTATTTAATTCGGCCAATATAAGTCTCTTAACATAAGTTTCTTAACATAAGTCTCTTAAATTAAAGTGTTTTAACGTAACGTTTTTACGTAACTGCGTACATAACACAACTAACTGTAGGAGACTGTCTCCCCTTTTCTGACTCTCACAGTGATTTGCCTAGCGTGCGATTTTCGATTGACTGATCGCGCGTTACAAATCTGCCGTTTTCTTAAAATACCTAAGCACATGCTTCGTAGCTTTCCAATGTTGCTTGTTTGGATTGTAGTTAAATCTACTCAAACTGCAAGTAGCTCAGGCTTCGAACCAATTCTCGGTATGGAATGCGCTTCATCTCTTCAGCTTCATAAGGAGAAAGTTGTCCGTTTTCTCTCGATGTTTGTATACCCTGATCCGTCGCTGTTAACATTGAATTATAAGAATGCATATTAAACTTATTCAGAAGGCCAGTTACATACATATATCTGTTGTGATATCCTCATGGGCCACTGGTGGTCCTGCGTTCGATATGCATACCTAATATTTTACTGTACCCCCCAAACCTTTCATTTTAAAAACATTCCGCAATTCGTGGTTTGTTCTATTCAATGCATGCAGAGATTTCGATACTACCAACAAATCCTCCACAAATACGAGGACTATTACGCGTGCATTCTCTATTTTTACAACAAAGACACATGGTTCTACGTCAGATTGACATAATCCAATCTCATTTAATTTTTCACGTAGTTTGCGATGCCACTCATGGCCCGATTTTTTGAAACCGTATATTGATCGAAGCAATATTAACCATTTGCTATCCCTTCTTTGGTCTGCCGGGTATGCCGGAACGTATTATCATTGGTCTACCCCGTCCTCTTGTGGGTATGCCATCGTTGGGCGAGCCATTTGGTTCAGGTTCATTAAAGTCGTTTTGGTTTGGTTTTATCGTGCCCGTAAAATGGCATTTTAGTTTTAGTAATTCGGTAGCTAAAAATAAACTTGTGTAATAACGATCTGTAAACATGTGATATGCTTCAGCTGATGGATTTTTTTTCTAATAATCTCTGATACAAATATAATGGTATTCTGGTAGTTATCGGAAGTTCCAAATCTGGAAGATTTTCCGTTGTTATTGAACCATAGTACGGCAGAATAGAATAAACATATCCAGATTTTAAATCGGCTAAAACATACATTCTTATACCCCATTTAATTGGTTTTATGGAATTATAGGTAATAGAATCAAGTTTACCCTTAAAGTGAACTACTGCTTCATATTATATATTGTTTTGGTATTATCCCCTTAACCTACGATTTACGTTCGAAAATTTTGGGCCCAAAACGTAAACAAGCTCGCGCAGCCTTTGAATCATTCGCACGACTCAACCCGATTACACTACCCGATCGTAATACGGGCTATACCCGTAATATTCACTTTTGGCCCGATCATCGTACTACGGGCTATGTGCGTAGTTGTAGGCTAAGGGGTTAAATGCTGCGAAAACTTGGAATCTATGTATTCCAAAAAATAACGAGCTCTTTCAATTCGCGTCTTCAAAGATGACTACCTGGGCGGAATTTTCTTCAAGTGTGGCATCCCGAATATTTGATTGAAACGATCTCTTGTGAACGCATCCGAAAAGAATAGAAGTCTGCTAATATTGCTTGTTGACTAATATTCACATTTATTTTCTAACGGCATTGTCCCCATATTGAAAATTACAGTAAGAAAAGCTCAAAATTCTCTCTTTTCTACATTTTTCCAATTATTCTAAATTGAGCGCTTTGTCAATTTCTTTTCACTTATTTTGCTATTTGCATAATTATTAGTTTCTTTTATCATATTGTCAACTAAGTTATTTGTAAAGTACAACTTGAATATATCAATAGGATTAAAAATATTAGGAGAAATTTGTGGCCCTGTTACTTTTGGAGATACTGCAAATTTTATTTGTTTTAAAATATCACTTCGTTCAGTAACATTTTCCCATTCGTTTAAGTCGCCACTGTCACCGTTTATATTTTCGTATATCATCAGTATCACTATCCATGATAGGCATAACATGTTTTTTAAGGAAGTAAGTCACTATCAGAACTATTGTAATTATTACTCTCATCTTGATCTACTACGTCTCTCCAATTTTCTTGTTCAAAAACATAAAATTCATTTTCGCTACTAGAAAAATCGGGGTTTCTACTGGTACTTGGTTCTTCAACACTCCTTTTTCTTGCTATATTTTATAAGGCTTATAGAAAGAATAGTATGGATGTACGCACGACTCCGTCTCTCTTTCTTCGAACAGATAGTGCTCGTCCGAAAATAAGGATAACAAACTTTACTGACCGTATACAAAACGATGAAAAATTTTTTATTTTTTTATACATTTTTATTCAAATTTTAGTATTCAAATTTAATGAAGAAAATGGACGATCTCCTCCCTCGTCAAAACATGGTTCTTTTTCGTAGAAAATTTCTCTTCGATTATGTGTTATACTATTTTACACTAACTCTTGCTATGATTGTATCATGTTTTCTGTAACTTACATGCAGCTTTGTTGTATTTTGCACTTTATTATATGAACAAAATCGAAGAAGCTGCTCCAGAACGTGATCGATTTGACATGGAGTGAGCCATATTTTACATTTTAAGCATTTGACGCCGTTAAGAAATTTCTTGAACGTTAATAAAATGTATTACCCTGAGAACATAAAAGGTATCAAATGTTTCTGTGGAACACATGAATTTTGTGTATGTTCATGGCGTTGATTCCTGTATTATTCCGATAAATTCCATTCTAAAGAATAACGGGCCGAAGGGCGAAATGGGCGAAATATTGATACAGAACTATGTTTTGAAAAGAGAGGAGATGGTCCTGTTTCTTCATTAAACTTGAATCAGCAAAAAGCATCGAAAATGCAAAGGTATAGGCCAAGTACAAGAGGATGTGACTTTGGAATAGCTTTCTCGTTAACATAAACTTCATTATACGAAGTATTTGAAATCAAACAAATGCGAGCAAGTACAAATTCTTGTACAGCATCGACACGATGCTATCGCTAAGTAGGGTAAAGGCACCAGTAGTTGACCAGTTAAGAGAATTCTGCCACGTGAACAATAATAACTATTTCCTCGGTCATTGAGTAGCGAGAGTCGATGCTTGTAGACACTCTTTGAACCTTCTAGATTATGTAAGACAACCACTTTTTAAAGAAAAGCTAAATTATACACGTTTAAAAAATATATTTAAAATTTCAGTAATTTCTTCAGAAGTTGACCACTACTACAATTGAGAAAATTAGTAATTGACCACTCTGTTCGTTAGTGGTTGACCACTTGTACAAGAAGGCAGGTTTAAGCCATAATGCTGAGAATCATTTTAATATCGTTTAGTTTCAATAATTACCAACACAAATTATCCCTAGTAGCACAAAAATATTGGTTTAATATTTTTTTCGAATGTTAAAAAAATATTTTTTTGGCGACACTTTTTAATATTCAGAAAATATTAGATCTCGATATTCGGAGAATATAGAACAGATATTCATAACATATAAAACAGATATTCAGAACATATAAAATAGATATTCAAAACATATAAAATAGATATTCAAAAAATATAAAATAAATATTCAAATCATATAAAATAGATATTTAAAAAATATGTATTTAATATTCAAATAATATATAATAATATTTGAATTTAAAAAAAAAATTAGAAAAATTGAAAGCAGGGATTATTCACTATTTGGGAACATTATGTTTTTAATTGCTTCATCCGTTGTACTTGATCTGGCCATGTTACACAACTGAAATTTTTTTATATGTGACGGGATTTGAACTCGGGACGGTTGATAGATGAATCCGGGACGATTTTTTTTTTTTTTTTTATAAAATGTTTATTAATACGTCCATACATCTTTGGTTTAAGGCTTACATAAACATCTAAAGATTAACCGCCAGTATTAACATAAAAAAAAGCCAATTGTTCACATTCATGTGAATCTCTTGGCCAGAATTGCACAAGGAGATAGACTCCAAATATCGTGTAGACAATCTTTGGTTTAACAAAACTTACAAATCTAATCAGTCAGATAAGCTGGGGGAAAAAAAAGATACAAAATTAGACAACTTTGGAAAAACCCCAGAACTGTTGTAAAAAAGGACTATAACTAATTAAAACTAATTAAAAACTAGAGACTTATAACTAAAGTATATACAATAAATGACGTATTCTTAATATATAATAGGAACATGAATACATATCACATCGCTCTGAGTCGGCTAGCTTATGACCTTAATCTACGTAGTAGCAGGTCGGATAAATGTATGGAATTGCGAGTAAGCCATCTGTATTTTTTGTGGTTAAGGCGGTGGAAGTCCAGATAATCTGTTTTCGGTAGGGAGGTAGAGAAATTGAATTTCCCGCGGTTAATTACATAGTCGGAATGTTTCAGCGATATCCTTTTGTCTGCTTTATTACGCTTTCAGTGATAGAGGATAGGTATATTGTTTGAGTCTTGGATTATTCCTGAGTCGTCACAGAAGGGGAAAGCTTGCGGGGCAACGTAACCAGTGGCCAATTGGCGTTTGGTTGTTGCCACACATTGGTCTGCAAGGGCACGAATGATACTATTGTTGATCGATGGGAGTTTACTAAAGTAGTTCCTTGTGGTTTTTATTATAAATGAATCAATTCTGGGAATGTTGGCTGTGTTATATAGAGAACAGTTGCTGACATAGCGTTGCCAGTTAGAGGATTGGGTTCTGAATAGGGAGCAACAGGCTCTGAGACATTTGCGTTCAAACGCGCGCAATTGTTCCATCGAGGTGTGATTTGTGTTCCACCAGGTGGGGGCAGCATATGTGATAATTGATCTAATAAGGAGCATGTACAGGATAATTTTAGTTCTGGTAGATAGATGCTTATTGTAGAAAAGTCTGCTGTTTGCGAGAAAGGCTGTACGGGCTTTAGAAAGTTGTGTATCTATGTGTTTGTTTCCACGAAGTAAATAATCGACTATGATGCCAAGGTATGTTACAGAGTTTTTGTGGGGGATATCAACTAGGGTATTAGTGCCTGGTATGTTAGTTTTGATTTTGAATAGTTTGCTGCCGGCTTTAGCTGGAGCACTGAGTTTCGTTAATGGTTTGCGGAAGAGTATAGTTTCGCATTTAACAGGATTAAGACGAAGATTCCAAGAAATGTAGTAATTATTGATTTTGTTGACTAGATCTTCAAGGTTATCCCTGACAATAGAAGCACGGTTGCTGGCGGTGTAAACAATAACGTCATCAGCAAAGGCGATCGCTGAACGAGTGGTATCATTATTGAGGTTGAATAGGTTTAGGAGGTCGCTGGTGAATATATTAAAGAGGATAGGAGAGTTGACCGTACCATGCTGGAGACCTTCTTGGATGTTGAACGTAGTGGGGGAGAGGTGGGTACCATCCCAGGTAACAAAAGATTTGTCCCTAATCATATCCCAAATAATGGAAACTAGCCATGGTGGGAATTGCTTTTTTAACAATTTAAAGAGGAGTCCGTTATGCCACACTGAATCGAAAGCCTTCTCTAGATCTAATAGGGCTGCACCTACTAGTTGGCTGTTACATACTAAGGAGTGGAGGTCCGAGAGAAGAAGATGTATGGCATGGGTTGTGGAGTGCCTATGTTTGAAGCCAAATTGGCGATCAGGGATTATATTGAGTCTGTTACAATGAAGGGATATGCTCTTGTTAATAACTGCCTCAAAGACCTTGCTTAGGCTAGGAGTAAGGCTGATAGGGCGGTAACTGGAGGGATCTGTAGGAGGTTTATTTTTTTTCAGTATGGGGAGGACCTTTGCTTTTTTCCAAATGTTTGGGAAATAGGTGTGGTTAAGCGCATTATTAAACAAGATTGTTAGATCATGAGTGATGTTGTCGGGTAGATGTTTGAGGATGATGGGAGGTATATTGTCGAGTCCGCAAGAGGTTTTATTTGGGAGGTAACGTAGGATGCTTTTAAGGGAGGAGGGGGTACAGAAAGGATGATGGGTGATATACGGAACATGCGGGGAATAGGATTTATTGGTGGAGCTGAACTGTGTTAGTGTACAGTTTTGAGCTCTGGAGGCGTCAAATTCTTGTTTAAAGGCGGAAGCAGTTGAATTTACAAGGTCTTTAAGGCGGGAGTTATGGTTAAGAAATCTAGGAGAATTAATTGACTCGTAGAGTGCACCAATTGCGTTAAGTTTGTCATCCGGAGAGGTGAGAATATAATTATTGTTGAGCAGAGGGGTGGTGCTTGTGTTGCAGTTACTTCTGAGTAGAGTAGGATGATCGTTTTGGTGTATGTGGATTTCTTTAATGGCGTTGAAGCGGGTTGGTCTGAAGATCGCATTGACTTTAGGGAAGAACATGTTGGGTTTATGGTAGTCGATTTGTTTTATAGCATTTATCCAATATTTCTCGATGGAGTTTCGGAATTCTTGTCGCAGGGAGTTATTAATATTCTTGAGGGCAATTTTTGAGGCACGGGTGATATGAAGCTTGGAGGTGGGGTCTATGATGTGCAGCGAATGGAGAAGGGAGACTAAGCGGCTTTTTGATTTCTGGAGATTGGTAATTTTACGGTTGTAGTATCGGGAAGAATTGTTGAATTGCTTAAATTTGGGAACTATAGCGGAGATAGAATTCAGGATGGCCGAGTTGATTTTAAGCAGATTTTCATCTATTTCCATGATTGAAAGGTTACGATTTGCTGGGATAGAATGAAAGTAGTTGTTGGAAAGGTGGGATGTAAAGGCCTCCCAGTTTGTAGATTTATAATTGTGGCGGCTAGGGAGTGAAGTAGGCGGAGAGGTTGGGAAGGATTCATTATCTAACTCGATAGTGAGAGAGATGGCAGTGTGATCGCTGTCATATGGTAGGGTTAAGGCTTTTGAATCAATGTCATTTATGTGGTTTAACCTAGAATCTATTATTGCTAGGTCAAGGAATGTATGTGCAGGTTTGTACGTAGGCTGAGCTGGTGGAATTATTTTCAGTCTAAAGACAAGTTCATGGCTAGTTTCCCATTGTTTTAAGTAACCACCACGGCGGTTGTTGGACCTGTCTCCCCAGGATTTGTGGCGGGCATTAATGTCACCAGCCAAAAAAAAGTAATTGTTGGGTTGGTAGAGGTGAAGACTGTTAAAGAGGTGATCGAGTTCGGATATAAAGAGTTTTCTGTTGTCATTCGTGGCATAGGCGCTTATTATAAATAAGTTCTTACTACCACGGATTGGGATTTTAATTATTGTGTATTCTAGGATTTCATTATTACCAGAGGAGGGGGAGAAGATTTCAGTGAAAGGGAAGGAATTTTTTATAAGGATTGCAGTGCCACCACCGTGTGTAGCGTTGGGTCTGTCTCGCCTGATGATTTTATAGTTATCTATTGCCAGATTGTGAATAGCCTTAAGTTTAGTTTCAGAGAGAAGTATGATGTCGTGGTGAAATGACCTGAGAAAATTGGAAAGCTCCAGACGTCTATGGTGAGCAACAATTGAATTAACATTAATGGCTGCTATACTAATTTGATTTAATGTATCAGACGGCGTAGGCATTAGTTTGAGAAAAGGGTGTTAAGGATGTACTCTATTTTTTCAGTGTTTGAAGCTATTTGCGCAGCAAGGGTGCGGAACTGTTCAGTTACTATTGATGCCAATTCGTTTTTGAGTGTATCAATCCAGGGAGGTGGCGTTTGTGGGGGGTGGTGAGTGATATTAGAGGGCTCGTGGTGATTAATACTTGCTGATGTCTCCCAGCGAAGATTATTGTTGGTTTCTAGAGGCTGATTCTTGATTGAAGTGGCTGTGTTGATCAGCTTCTTGCCCGCTGTCGCTTGAGCGAAGGAGACATTGGGTTTGATGACCGCAGCTGTTGCTGAGATCAGAGTCCTTGTTCTTTCTTGCTGCTGTATCGCCTTCTGTCCCAGTTTTTTAGTTAATGCAAATTTATAGAAGGGGCAGCCTTTGTAAGAGGCAGGGTGGCCCGATTGCCCACAATTGGTGCACTTTAACACTTCTTTCTTTTCCAGGGAGTTGATGGGGCATTCGCCAGGGGCATGTGATTGCGCACATTTAACGCAGCGGAATTGGAGCTGACACTTTTTGCTGGCATGCCCTAGCCTTTGGCATTTTTTGCATTGGAAGAGAGCTGGACGCTTCAAGTGTTCCCATCTGATTTTCTGATAAACCAACGATTTTATTTTAAATAGTTCAGCAGTGGGGCTATTGGGGGCTACTTGTACGAGGTGGTGGAATCTTTCTGGGTGAGTTTTGTCAAAGTTGAATTTTGATAGTTTAACTATTTCGAAGTTCGGTGAGCAGTGTTCAAGGATTTCCTGGCGGATTTCGTCGAGACTAAAGTCTTCTTTAATTCCTTTGATAATCAAAGATTTTGGTTTCAGGTTTTTGGGGGTGAAAGTATAAAACTGCGTCTGTGTCTCCTTAAGGTGCTGACAAATTGTCGAGTAGTGATCGAGGCACGAGGTATATATAGAGTGATTGTTCGCATCGATTTCTTTAATTGTGAAATCGTTCTTAGAAATACCTATTTTTTTGGCGATTTGCACGATAGAGGTAAAATTGGAATTGACTGTGTATATGGGCGGGGGTTTGACCGTTTTAATTGGTGGGTTATTTTGGTGTGAAGTGGTAGTGCGTTCTAGAATGTCTTGCTCCATTTCGTCAACATCTGAGAGTACCTCATATCTTGAGGAAGTAGCTATTTCAGGGATAGAGACATCCTCAGTTTGGTCGCTATGCCTGCGGGTTTTTTTTGGATTCACCCATCCATCGGAGGAAGTTTGTCCAGCGTAGTTGGCCGAGCTGGTGGACGCTATTGCAGGGGGCGCTGGCGGAGCGGCCTTCCTGGCCGTTTTAAGGTTCGGCTGAACTCTCAGAATTGCAGATTTGGATCTATTTTCTTTTAGGAACTGCTTGTACATCCTGTCAAGCTGTAGCGAGTGAAGTTTGGGAATTTTGGGTTCCCTTGCAATGCTGGAGATGTTTGGAGAGGCATTTTCCTTATTGCTGAGATCGGGCGAGCAACTCCTTTTGTTCCCATGGAAGGAAGGGACCTCGTCCGCCATTGCCGCCACCCACGCGTGGGGGTATTCCACCACGCGTTGGGCCCAAAAATATCGGATTTATGATTGAATACCTTTATGTAGATATCAGATAATAAAGTAACAATAATCCACCAACTGCACATTCGTTTGTGAGATACACTAAATGAAAAAAAATACACAAATAACACAAGAGTACACTAATTAGAACAGACAGAAGCGGAGCGCCGAAATGCACGTGTGCACTCTACCAAGGCTGAGCAGAGACTCTATGAATCCGGGACGACTGCGCTTCTCCACTGAGCTATGCGGACCTATTGTAATGATTGTCACTTGTAAGGCTCAAAATGTTAAAATCATTAATTACATACGTGTAGTGAGTACTGATTCGAGAAACTGATCTCGATATTCGTATTTCAAGTAGACGCGTAGGGTATGGAAACAGAAGAAATCTATTTTTTAAATGAACAAGAGAACTTTATTTTTATTGTAAATTTTATGTCAATATTAAACAGGATTTAATTTTTTTTAATTAATCGTGATGGTGCTGTAGCTAAAAATAAAGATGTAATTCTTTTTAGGTCCATATCCGTAACGGACGGTTCTCTTTTTCTTGTCGCTACTGTAAAATACAAAATAAAATAAGTTGCGTGTTTTATGTTGTTTATCAGAACGTAGAAAGGGTGAGTACTTACCAGTGACAGCATTGTACAACTTTAAGTCCATGAAGGGTAATTTGTGTTTCCTGCCCTGGCCCGAATAATATGTAGCGGCTTCATTTGTTACCATTTTTTTTAATATGTTAAAAATGATTGCTTTATTGCATCGCCATAATAAATTGCTACTGGAAAAGGGGATACAATATAATTTTTTGATACCAATCTACACAAAATGGGCCAAAACTGTTTGTTAGAACTTTTAGAAATTGGAACGCCGTCTATATTAAAAATTAAGGGAATTGTCAATGTTTCTTTTAATTCAAGAAATATACCTATTTCAGATGTTAATAATTTTAGTAAATGTTCTTTTATTCCGAAATATGTAAATTCAGCTACACTTTTCTTTTTACTTAACACAGACACAATATTGGACGACCGTGCAGTTTTCAATAATGTGCGAGGATCCCTTGGTATGTTATAATTCGGATAAATGTCCTTCAAACCTTTTAATAAATTACCTAATTGATTATGGTTAATATTATTTTGTAGCGACCATTCTTTCAAAAATGTAAGTAGTTTTAAATTTGTAAAGGCAGAATTTTGATTATCTCGAATATCATTACAAATTTCTGTACTTTCTTTTATTTGTCCAAAATTTAATGATTCAATATTGCATTTAGGAGCAGGAGTAATATTTAAAGTTTCGCAAACTGGAGTAATTGCCGATGCCTTAATTGTGTCAACTTTCTGATCCTGAACAGACGACGAAGCCATCCATTTCTTTATAAATTTATATTTTTTGTTACGCTTGTTGAACATTTTTCTGTGTAATGTACATAACATATATACAATTATAACTGTGAGACAATTCATTCCAAATTATGCAAATACGATGCTAGAATTATATAAACATATACTTACTTTTCAGTTAACAGTAACGTATCTGAAGAGAAGACTAAACACTTTTACTTATGCTCAAGTCCGACACTGGATGAAAACACTAAACGTAGCGATGCAGCGAGCGAAATCAAAATGAACTTTCTTCAATGCTTTCTGCGATTGCAATGCGTAATGATCTAATGATCTATATGGTCTCTATAGTTACCCAACAAATATTGATAAAACATTTTATGAATATTTTTCGGTAACTATGCAAGATCACTGCCTTTTTTGTTTGAATCTGATGCAAATTCAGACAACATGACGCGTCGATGCAACTCGTAAATGTCTTTTCTTAGTGCAAAAAAAAGGAAAATAAACTGCAAAGATCAATAAGAATATATATTTTATTTCCAATATTAAATTAACATGTATTTCATATCTTAAAAAATATATTTCTCCGTAATATGGAATAAATATTAGATTAATATTTGAAAAAAAATATTTCTTTCTAGATCTAAAATTAACATTTGATAAACATTTAAAAAAATATTTTTTTCTAAATCTAAAATAAATATTTGATATATATTTAAATATTAAAAAGAGATTCAATGTCTTTTTAATATTAAATACATATTTATACAATATTTTGTGCTACTAGGGATATAATTAAACATGTACGGTATGAAAGATTTCAGCGTGACAAAGCGTAGAGTGCAAGGAAAGGATATTTGTATCAAGTGACGATGTAAGGTGTGAGAGACAAGTGTTTGGACCGAGTGACAGTTGCGTGCGAGTGAGTTCGGTGAACGATAAGAATGAATGGTTTCTAGGAATGCACGTGTAGAGAAAGAATGCATGGTGACCCGTGACCGAAAGTCGGCACGTGGTAAGAGTGTGTGTGTACGTGTGAGAATCAGTGAGAAAATGATAAGGTGTGAATGCGAATGTATAAGGGAGCAAGAGCGGCGCCGCGAAGATTCGTGCTGCAGAGTTTTTTTGAGAAAGTATTCATGTGATAGAATTTTGAGAGAGAGGATTCATCGTTGAGAGTTTTGAGGGAAAGCATTTATCGCGTGATTTTATAGAGAGAGAGACAGTAGTCATTGTTGTACAGTATTGTTGTGAGATCTTCTGAGTGAAGAATATTAAGTTGAGTTTTAGTTGAAAGCCTACGTGCGTGAGCGGCTTTACAACTAATTAATATTAAGGACTAGTTTAGTAAAATCATATAATAAAGAATCAATTTAACACGATCAATGTTCTGAAATACCACTGGTAGAAGACCAATCCCAAAACAACATCCATAATCTTCTACAAACATTAAAACAAGAAAAAATAAAAATCAATTGTATAACAAGTTCATTTTCGGTAACAAGTTTTACACCTCTTTTTCGCGAACACTTTGTTGCCCTGGGGGATAAAAAAATGCTGTTTCATCACAATTGAATATCCGTTATGTGTTATTCTCGGTATGCCAAATTTACGAGCTGCTGCTCTTATTAGTGTCTTGTGCCACCGAACATCTTCAATGGATGCCTTCATCGTCTATATCATTCGGCATCTTTAGCTATATCAGTAATAAAATAATTTCTAAAAAAAAAAACAATTAAATAAATCGATTTTAACTTTCTGGTAGTGTTTATAATTTTAAAAAAGTGGACACAGATCAATAATTGACCGTACATGCAGTTAATAGTTGACCATGTGGTCATCCACTAAAACGCGGTATGATACAATATTTAAAATTATATTTCGTATTTGTAACAAAAGATGTAAAATAGATTAAATGTATTTGGTGGGCCGCTTTTTACGAAGCTTGATGTCCAACATGCAACGTAACAGATATTTGTACTCATTTCTAAATTAACAATTTCGGATACATCTGAGTGGAAAAATTTAACAAGTTAACAATCTGGATGTGCCAGAGAGAAAATTATGTTGAGTACGCGTGAAATTTTCGGGAATAAGAAAAGTGACGCAACTCTTGTTTTTTGTCAGTTGTTACACTTGTATTTTAACAAAATAAATAACGGAATGAATGTACAAAATATGTGAACTAGTGAATTACAAAAAGATAGATAAAAGTGGACTGTATTAAAATGAGAATAAGTAAAGGCTCAGAGTGACTAATCGCGTGGGTGTCAAATGCCCTGGGGATCTCGCTGATCAGAATAGGTCGCTCCTACTCTCCCGAAGGTTACTTGAATTCTGATTTCCTCTTGGTGTCCTCGACACCTCGAAGCCCTTTCCTCCACCACCCACAAGTCAGGCCCATCATCCGCGCCCCCAGATACATGAGCGGAATTTCTCTAAGACTCTCTTTACCTGAACGACGGAGTTCACGGAGGCTCAGCTGATCGTGATGCCCTCAATCATGACGTCAACGATCGTAGGTTTTTCCCGTGACGCTCTCCTGACGTAGGGTCGGCCGTTCGGGCGACTCGGTCGTCGGTCAGCCGACGGAGACTTCGAAGTCGAGGGTTCATGATATGTCAATTTCTATTGAGAAACGAACGTTCAGAGTTAGGATTGTCTTTACGGTTTACAAAACATACCCGACAACCCTAACTCCGTCTTGAGTCGCTAGTGCTTTGATATTACAATACATATAGAAAATAAGCATCTCAAAAATAGCTATTTTGTCACGTACATATCGTAAACCCTGACGATGGTTTATCCTTCAAGGTGGGAACTGTAAAAATCCAGCGGTAGCTGTTCACTAAAATTGTCCGTGAATTGATTATATCCTTAACGGAATATTTCCCTTGTAACGGTTCACAAACCCCCTGTTTAATAGTCTAAACAAATTATACATCTATATTGCCAAGTGTTTCAACGATTGATGATAACATAAATTAAAAAGAAACGTCATGAAATATTTAGAGGATTCAATCAAGCCCAATAAGAAGGCCGCTTTATACCGTGTGTCGAACATCCCGAACTATTTAAGCTTATTTTTCACCATCGAACCTTCGTAAAAAGCGGGCCACCAAGTACATTTAATCGAGCAATTAACAGATTAATTAATTAAATGAGGAGAAATCGTTTTGTGGGAAATTTAGTTAATTGAATATATTTACTTAGCGATAGCATCGTGTCGATGCTGTAGAATAATTTGTACTTGCTCGCATTTGTTCGATTTCAAATACTTCGTATAATGAAGTTTATGTTAACGAGAAAGCTATTCCAAAGTCACATCCCCTTGTACTTGGCCTATACCTTTGCATTTTCGATGCTTTTTGCTGATTTCACTTCATTCGTAGAATATTGTTAAGTATAGTATTACTTTTATTAAAATACTTGTTTTTAAAGAAAGAAGGTAATAAACAAATCAGGGAATGCAAGTACCAAGGAATAAATAAGGGAATACCGAAATGAAGGAATAAAAGAATGTCGGAAAATAATGGAATAAACGGATCTGATTAATATGGTGATATGATGATGATATAAGATGATGTGAAGGAATATACCAAAATTTCCTTTAAACGTTATTTCCTTTTAAGAAATATAGTATTAGAAATTGTGTATTTATAAAATTTCAAAATGTTTTTTGAAGGAGTGATACAAAAAAATCAGAGACTCTTCCGGAGCCAGGAAAATTTCAATCTATAGGTGGGTTTCAGATTAAGTGAACAAGGATGTAGCAGCATGTTAGACATTGTTTAAAAACTTGCATATATTGTGGGTAATATTGAAAAAGAAAATAGATTTGAAGGAATTACCAAAATATTAAACATTTAAGTATTGCAAGATAGTGCAGGATTTGTATACGTTTGGTTTTTAAATTCTTAATTCAAAAATTATAATAAATATAGAAGTGTACAAAAACGGTTTAATTACACAAACACCATCTTATTAAAAATGTATAAATTTTAAATAATTGTTTGCATGAATTGTTGAAGAATGCTTTTAATTTCTAGAACTTTTAGAACTTCAATATGGTCTTATGTATATTAGGATGGTCGTTAAAAATTAAATCTTTTGCGACGCCTCCCAAAAAGCTTCCTTTTGATGCGAAAACACTGGGACATTTTTTTTTAAATTAAAAACATCACGTGCCTCAAGACGATCTAAGTTAATTTTTTGGTATAATCATGTTTTTTGGGAATTTTTACTGAAAATACGATTTTATTCGAAATATAAACAATTGTAGAACCCAATTCAATAAAAAACATTAGTTAATTAAAATGACAATAAACAAAAATTTAAATTCAAAATTTTTTCCATTTGATTTGATCTATTAAATAAAAAAATGAAAGATATTCAAATTGATATTTTGATTTTAAAACTAAATTGGGACAAACGTAATTTTAATATCTAGATTTCTTCACTCCAAGGTTTAAGTAAACTTTCTTTCGTATTTTTAACGCCTTTACTTCTATAATCAATTATTGATAAAAAAAATTTGAATTTAATTTGTTGTTTATTGTTATTTTAATTAACCTGCTTTTGTTTATTGATTTGGGTTCTAGTATAATTGTTTATATTTCGAATAAAATCGTATTTCTCATAAAAATTCCCAAGAAACATTATACCAAAAAATTAACTTAGATCGTGTTGAGGCACATGCTGTTTTTAATTTAAAAAAAAAATTTGCCCCGTGTTTTTTCATCAAAAGGAAGCTTTTTAGGAGGCGTCGCATAAGATTTAATTTTAACGACCACCCTAATGTATATCCTTGAAAATGTTTTTCAATTTACGTGCAACAACGTCATCGTGTCCTCTAAACGTACCTATACTTCAACAATCTATTTGAAGAAAAAATAGTTTTTTTTTAAATCATGAATTTTATTATTACCGTGGCATCTTCTGATCTAATCTTACAGTGTACCTGCATAAAAAATATACTAATTTCATTGTTAAAATGTGTAGGTAATATCATAACACTGTTATAAACAGATACGGAACAATTTAGAGATTCGATATCCGAGATAGTAAAGTTTCAATGCAAAACATGTAATTAAGATTTGTTAACTGTACCGATAACTACACGTTTCGCACGGACCCAAAAATTTGCTTACTTTATCATGGAAGACCTGTTTACAGAACAATTTGATAATGTACTAAACAAAAGTTTGTAGAAATTTGAAGAGACGCTTTGACATATATCGAAGTTCTAGAAACTAAATACCTTTTTACAACAATTTAAGCAACCATTATATTAAATTTATAAATTATTGATAACAGTTCAATATTTTCTGAATTACGTACTAATGCGTGCATCAGGACGGTGTCTTTCTTTCCATCTCTTTCGTATAATTATCGTTCTTTCTGTGGTGTGTAACCTACTACGGCTCGGGATATCAACAACACTGCATTCGACTGCATACTTTGTCTGTATCTTACCGTCACTCCGTCACACAAGCACTAGTCAAACACACGAACGTGGGCCGAGCAAGCATGTGTGATAGCACGATTGGCGATCGAGGAAGGTATCAATGCGGAATTCATCACCGTCCGAATTTGTCTTGCATAAGGGCCTTTCTTTTCTCCGTTCTGTATATCGCGCCCGCGGTGCTCGCACTACAATCTCCGAGAGTAAGTACGACGGCGTGTCTTTGCCGGCCGTGGCGACTCTTTCATTTTATTCCAAACATTTTTCTAATCATTTTATCGGGCATTTAACACTTATGTCCAATATTTGATCCCATAGTGTCGCTGATTTTTAATTAAATATAAATGGAATAATAATTAGATGTTTCTTATTCATTCATTTCGAGTGGTGTATATCCCCAAGATTCAATATTTCGCGAAATTTATTCCTTATTTACCGAGACAATATTGTAACTTTAAATACATAATTGAGAAACATATAATTGTCTTACTATATCAATTTATTGAAAATCTGTAATGGGATAAAAAATTGGCAAGAAATATTAAATGTCCCATAAAATAATTCGAAATGTCCCGAAGAATATGAATGAACGATCGCGATCGACGAAGGCGCACCAACACACCTGAGCTCGTCCATCGTCTGTGAGCCGCGATCGGAGTGCGAGCGCGACAGACAGAAAGAAGGAAAGAGAGGCTCTTATACGAGAAAAATTCGGACCATGGCGAAAACCGCGTTTGATGCATTCCTAGATCGACGATCGCGCTCTCACACATGTCTCTCCAGTCTAAGTCCGTGTGCCTCGATAGAATGAGTGCGACGGAGCGATGGAAACCAAGAGATGAAGAAGTCGTTATATTATATAAACGAATTATTATAAAGAGAGGGCACGAAAATCACCTGGGTGAAACAAGCATTAACAGTTGTGGATACCCGCGCGCACCCCGTACCCCGCAGTTAAATCATTTATGCTGTTGATTGTACTTGGCCAAAGACAAGACCTTGTCTTTTGATTTTTCCGGCATGTCTCCAACAGATTACATATAAAAATCTACATTACCGACAGAAAAATTATCGTCGCATGGTATGAAAATCTGTTAGTTCGGGTTTGACACCGATAGAACTCGCACGATCAATTGTGTGACACTGGAAAAGACGAAGCAGACGACTTATTACATAAGAAAGTCGTTCTTTTGACATCAAATATCTCGTAACTGGGTGGACCAATGTTTTTGTAATTAGTCTCAATCGACTCGTCTCGACGCTGCCTTTAAGAATATCATCGCACTTTTTGGGAAATTTGCCGCTTTCATGCCGTTTGGATACCCCAAAAACCTCGATCTAATATTTCCGGAATACAGTCTAGGTCTTGCCAGACGGGGTTTTTTGTATAAAAATGTATAAAAAAATAAAAAAATTTGCCAGCATGGACTTAAACACGTGACATACAGAACTATAATATTCGAACACTCGCGTAACGTCGCACGGCTACCGAGATGGTTGAGAATCCCTTCAATATGTAGCCCTGACGTTCCGTTGGGCAAGACAAATTACAAATATAATTTTTTTTAGTTAAACTATTAGTTTAGGAGAAATATGTCATAAGGATTTTTTGTTTTTTACATTTAACCCTATAACCCGAAAAAATTGAGCTCGATTCATCGACATCGGAATTTCAACTTTAAGTCAATTTTTTATAAAAATGATTCGGTAGATATTTGTATTACTTTACAGGATCTTTATACTTTATTCTCATCACTCTCTACCATTTACACTCAGTTTCATCCAAAAAGCGCTGTGTGAGTCGTGGTCTCCCGTTGTTAGCTGACCGCACGCCGCACACAGACCTGTATAGTTACCACCGCGCTCAGGAAAACCAAACTGTGCTGTCCACCGGGCTTTTTTCTGAAGTAGCTCGGACCGAAATTCGCTATTTGAAATCAAACACGTCCGAAAATTATTTATGTCATCAACCACATTTTACGGTAACAATTTCGTTCAACGATTTCACATATTGTTTATACAAAATTCGAAATTAAAAGTTCTTAATAATTATTTTTTAATGGTTATTCAAAAAGTATAGGTAATAGAGTGTTAAGAATATTTAAATCGGCGTCGAACTCCCGCGCCACGCGCGCTATACACGCCGCGTGGCCTTCGTCTCAGTGCGCTTCTTGCCCGCGCAACTTCCGGCCAGTATCGATTCTAGAATCTAGAAGGATCGAGAATGTTCGAGATTGTTCGTTCTCACGCCCACCATGCGCGTCTTGCGGAAGTCACCTCACTCTTTGTTTGAACCTCGTACGCGTCGGACGTACGGAAGTTAAATAGTCACACAATCCGATTAATATAATCGGTTCACCGTAAAAACTTCAAGATCCACGTCGCCTAATTGAGTAGGCAAGAACACTCACCGGCGGATTAATAATATCTGCGGATCCATCTCACCACCAGAACTTCGCACGAACGAATTCACACGCGGCCCACGTGGCGCGCATAGACGACACGTGAACACTACCAAACACTTCAAGGTACACTCTCGTCACTTCAACTACACTTGAATTTCACCGCGCCGCTCAAGACGACATAATTCACGAAAATTAAAACCCGTTGCAGTTTACCACCCAGCGCACAGGGAACCCGGAGACACCTTCGCGCAACGGTTCCGAGAAAACCTAATCATGAGGTTAGGTTTCTCTTAGGTTACTCCAACATAGAGTCAGAAAATTAAGAACAGTAAAAATGACTAAGGATTAATAACATAACTCAAATATGGAGCAAAAAAAACAGTAATATATTTTAATATTGTTTCAGTGTGTGATATCTCTCGAAACATGTGAGGTTATGCAATGACACATTACAAGATTCGCAAACATATCGTGTATAGCCCGATTTTTTTATTTGCAGTGCATACTCTACATTGCCGTTGAGGGTATGTCTTCTTTCCATTTGTGACAATAGGCACTAGTTTGTGTTTTTTAAAATCTTATGATAAACGTCCTGCTGGGTCATGTTTCGGTGTTCTTCTGGTTGGTTGTACCACATTCAATGCTCCTGCTTGTCTTGGGTCAATATCTTAAATTTCTGCCTCCTCCTCCGTTTGCACCAACGTTTTGCCACTTTGTGCAAAAATTTCTTATACGTTGCTCTGTTATTTCCTTTTTTTATAAGAAATAAATAAAAAACCGTGGCATCCAAAAAATAAAGCGCTGCCTTTTTTGTCCATTTCGTGCTTTTTCTGAGAATATTATAGTACGACATCTATTTATCTGCACGGTAAACTCCTTTCATATACTTATTATACCCCATAACAGATTTTGGTTTAGTTGTCGTCCCGGACCAATGTGAAACGTTTACAGTTTCTGCCGAATGAATCATATTTTGTAAGTGTTGCCGGATTATATGTGCGGAAAGATAATCTACCCGCCAAGGAATTATAGCTTCTTCTAATGATAATTGCTGTTGTAGTGTATACACAAACTGAAATTTTTTCTGTATATAATTTACTAGTTCTCGAATTTCGAATAATTTATTCGATTTATCATGCGATAAATCGTTATTGCAAAAATGCCACATTCTCCAGATCTGCATGAAGGTCTTCATCGTCTTTCCGTACCTGTCCCATCAAAATAATTAACCCCAGAAACTTTTTCATCTCTTTCACTGTCACTCTTCGGTTCCACCAAAAAATCTTCCGCTGGTTCGAAGATAATGGAATTGGATATTCAAATTGATGAGTCTTGTTTTCGATAATACATAAGTGGACTGTATTTGATGTTGTTGAGGTATAAGAGTCATGTGAATGACTGAAAAAATTTCTGTTATCTGTGGAAGAGGGTACCGGTCTCCTATTGCTTTGTCGTTGACAGCTCTGAAGTCAATTACCATGCGCCAACATTTGTTACCGTCCGCATCTGGTTTCTTCGGTACAATCCACAGGGGTGAATTGTATGGTGACTTAGAAGGTGTTATAATACCCTCCGAAAGCATAGCACCGACTTGTTTTTGAATTTTCGCTTGGTGTATGGTCGGATAACGGTATTGCCTGGTGTTGATAGGAATATTATCAGTGTTGTGAATCGAGTGTTCGAAATCTGAAACCTTCCCTAGTTTATCTCCAGGTAAAAAGAAACTATCAGGAAAATCTTTAATCAAATCTAACACGTGATTAACTTCTTCAGAGTTTAAATGTTCCATGCGCAAAATTTTCTGAATTTGATTAGTTCTATCTCGTTTATTGACTACCGGTGGATCGTTTTGCAGGTAGTATTCTTCGTCCGATGAGCTGTTTAATTCGTAAGGTATTAGATGTTGTAGTTCCAGGTCGAATTCTACGTCCTCTGTATCGGTGTTATAGACAAGGACTTGACACTCACCTTGTCTATTTGTTACAGCTGCATTACCAATGTACAATTTCTTCGGGGTTTTAATTCGCGGTAAGAAACCTTCCCTAATTTTGGTATTTGCAACTCGAACGGAGATTTGTTGCATCCTTCTTCCTGGAATGCAGTGTTTTATCTTTGAGGTAGTCTTCTGAATTTTGTCATATTCGTCGAAATTCGTAAATTTTAATGGTCGAGTAGGTGTGTCCCGAAGTACAACGGTACGGTGGAAATACGATATTATACAATATTTTACAACGTAAAACAATGCTGGCGTTCCGTCGAGCTGTAACATCGTTGTACCAAGGGTTAGAATCGGTTTAGAAGAAAGTCCAGTGATTTCGATTTCATTACGTGAGGTCACTTCAGATCTTTCTCCCAAGGCTTTTAAGATGATTAAATTGACTGAGGCTCCTCCGTCAATTATAAATTCTCCTGTTCCCGTTTCCAATTCCGGGACTTTGATTCGTATTTGCGGGCTGGATACTTCCTTGACGAGCTGCCTCTCTGCTCGTTCCTCGCGAACGTTACTGTTTTTAGACGAGTTGGTTCTTGCTTGCTCACCGTCTCGTCGGTACGATGAGCGTCGTGGAAGTTTAAAGCTTTCGTTGAATTTACTGTGTCATTGTGATAAGTTATAGCCTTCATCGGTTTTGATGTATCGTCGTGACAAGTTAAAGCTTTCATCGATTTTGATATCTCGAAACGGGGTGATTTTGATCTCTCCCTGCAGTATTTTCCATTGTGCCCCTTAACTCCACATCTATAACAGAAGAGCGTAGCAGGATTACGGAATCTACTATGACGTTCCCCGCTGTGTTCTCTGCTATGCTCCCTGGTACATTCTTCATATTCGGATGCATCTGAGTGGGGCGACGGGATTTGCGGTGTTGACCTCCGTCGGACTGGAAATGCAGAAGCCCTGGGCCTTCGTTCTTCAATTTCTTGATCCGATTCAGAATGACTTCTTCCTTTGTATCGATATCTATTGACTGGACTTGGAGACTAAGGGTAGGATACGTACCGATGTTCATAACGTCGAGGAGAATCATTCTCACATCTATAATCTGACCTCGGTCTTCTATTTGGAGATTCTTCCATCGTCAAATTTCTTCGATTTCGTTGACTTCTTTGAATCTTCATTTCTGCATCGAAAGTGTCCTCCAGTGTCTTTAACTTCACATTAAGTATAGCCAACCTCCATGCAACTCTTTCTGGAAGTCCATCAATGAAATTCTGTATTGTGTCTTGTTCTAATTCTTCAAGGACTTCTCCTAAGTTGTTACTGTAGCGATCTTTGGCCGCTGCTTGTGCGTAATACAGAAGTTTTGCAGTTCGGTCGATATATTTTTGCACACTTTCGCCTTCCCGAATCTACAATCTGTTAATTTCCGATTGAAACGAAGCAAAACTTCTCCCCGGTGCGAAACGTTTCTTTAAGAGTTTAAGCAAACCCTCAATATTTGTGAATTTCGCGGCCTGAGCACAGATTCTCGCGGAACCTTTGAGTTTTGTCAGAACAATCGCGAGATATTGGGATTCCGTGTTTGGTGGAATTAAAGCTAATCCATTTGTAACTTCTTGCGCGAATGTTGATAAAGAAGGGTTTTCCCCGTCAAATGAGGAAATGCCTTGTGTCGCGTGTTGTATGCAATTTTGAATAGCGATCCAATTCATGGAACGAGACATGGACAAATTTTCGACATCAGAATTACTCGTATTACCGATACTATTTGCTGTGGCCATTTCTTAGCCTTTAATTGACCTTTCTAACTCGAAACAAAAATATAAAACAATGGTGAGTATCCCACCGCTGTCACCAGTTTGTTACGAGCCGGGCGGGTTTCTTGAACGTGGCCGGCGAGCTTTGCGGAATACGCGTGACGAGACGTTGGTTTCGTCACTTCCTTGACCTAACTGTAGCAGGGGGTATCGTACGTCAAGAGTAGTGGGAGCTACAAATCGACGTACGATCTAAGGAATGATATTTAATTCAAGTCAGATGAGCCTATGAACAAAGCTATAGGGTGCTGATCTTGAGTTGAGGTGAGGAATGTTACAAGCCAGATGAGCCTATAAACAGAGCCATAGGGTGCTGGTCTCCAGAGTGGAAGAGTTATGGAGAATGCACGCAGATGAGCCTATAAACAGAGCTATAGGGTGCTGGTATTCGCTCAGGTGTGGGAGGATCTCAGGAGTGACTCGAGCCAGATGAGCCTATGAACAGAGCCATAGGGTTCTGGTCCCGTGTCGGAATTAAAGGAATCTGAAGCCAGATGAGCCTATGAACAGAGCCATAGGGTGCTGGTGTTCAGAATGGTAAAATATGTTAAGGTAAGGTGAAACCCCGAGGTATATGTACTTACAGATGGACTGCAAGGTGCTACTCTCTGGTTAATAACGATGCACTTGCTAGGACGGCAAATGGTCGCACAGGCACGGAAAGTAAGCCGAAAGGCACACACTGTCCGATACCCGTTGTTCGTGGTTTTGACCTGCTACGGTAAGGTCGTAAAATAATAAACTCTCGTAACTTTTGTTTCACTCCGAGCGGTAAGAGTGAAATAATTTGTGGGTACGTTACTCGATTATGTTTTAAATTCGTTTCGAGAGGAAAGGTTTTAATTTCTAGAAATAATTCTTTACTCGAATTTTATGTTTCTAGTAAAATGTTACAAGCATATTCTTTCAATCGAATATATATACATGTATGTTAAGTGTTTTGTGTATGAATTTAAGAAAGTAGTATAATTATTGAAATGCTCTAAGTGTTTACCCTTGGGCAGTGACGGTTGACGAGACTTCACAATAAGATGACTCCGAACTAGTTCGCGAGTGACTCTAACGTGAGTTGAACGGGGGAACTCCGACCAAGAGTTGAATTGCCAATGGACAGACTAATCTTCCGAAGGTTAAAGGAAACTCGAAAAGGAACTGGGCCTAATCTCGTAGTGTAATGCTCAAGCGTCGTACTGTGAGTAACCCGAAGATACGCATTTTCGTGGCCCTTATATAGGTCGAAAAAGTAGTGGGGAATTGAAAATTCTAGAAAAGCTATTCTATGGAGGGAGTAAAAATGCTGTATGAAAGACAGTTGGAAACGGCTGAAATTACGTGGCAAGCAAGACCCTCGCTTTCGAGTTTTCCTTATTACATGGGGTCGAAAGTGTAGCTATCCGCGGGCCCTAGACCAGAGGCCAAGGGCTGTATGTATATCGTATCCTGTTTACGTTTGAAAAAGGGGACTAAGCGTCTGGGTGTCGCCAAGAGAAAATTCCACGATGAGAATTTTTGTAGGAATCATACGATTCATACGTAACACCAGCACCCCACAGTTTATGCTGTAGGCTCATCTGGATTCATCTTCCTCGACTCAATCACTCCAGAGACCAGCACCCTATAGCATCTACTATAGGCTCATCTGGCTTGAATTAACGTCATTTTCTAAATCATACATTGATTCGTAGCTCCTACTTCTTATTACGTACAATACCTCCAGCTACAGTAAAGTTGAATAAGAGACTAAATCACGTCTCATTACATTCATTACATATATTCCATAATGCTCGCCGGCCACGTTCTGGAAACCCGCCCGGCTCGTAACAAGTAATACCGAAAAGGGAAAAGAGAAAGAAGCGTTCCTCAGGTCAAAATGGTCGATCTTGTAACGGTACGTCCCCTTGGTGACCACTGTCCCGGAGAACGGACCTTACTTTTATGAATAGGTATAGGGCAGGCCGATAAAGAAGTAGGAAACTTTTACCACTAACATACGTTTATTCAGAATGACTTAGTATCTACTGTACATTTTCTTATTTTCCTAGGCTATCACTTATTCCTTCACACCTTTCGCATTTGCTGGGGAAAGGATTTCGGAACGATGGATAAGATCGGGATCTGACCGCAATGGCCAGTCGCTACTGTTTAGGTAAACGGTTTTGTCTGAGTAAATTCGGTTTGATGGGAGGCCGTTTTGGAGATTGGTCCGCTCGCAATGACCGGGTGTTACTTCCGAAGGAACGAAGGATGGACACTCGATATAGGTCACAGCGCAATACCGTGCTGTTACTTCCGTGTCCTTAACACGTTAAGCGCCACACCGGTCGCTAGGGAAAGGCGCTAGACTTTCCATTCGGCCCACACCGGCCCGCACGGGCCGGCGACAGACTTTTCGTTCTGGTTATCGCCGCGCGCGTGTCGGTCCTTGCGTACTTGTGAGACTGAACATTTAATTTAGACGGCATCGGTTTTTGTTTGCTCAATCCTTAAGGAAAAGAATATAATACTTAAAAACATTAATGTAATATATTAAAACAAGGTAAACAAGGGTGGGGTTTGTTCGCACAATGATAACAGAAGGTTGTAACTTTTCGCGTCACATTTGTGGCTGTCTTTGCTCCTACATCGTGAATTTTGATCATAACACTCGGTGCAGTATCTCCTAGTTTTATGCGCACTGCCTTCTTTTCGTTCTAAACGATGCTGAGGTTTCATACGGCTGTCAATTTGTTCCTCCTCGACCTGCGTAAGTGCCTCAATCAGTTTCTGTCGATATGTTGTGATTGACATTTTTTGGCCTGTTGTTTCTTGATGAATAAAAAATGAATTCACAACAGCGGTGTTGAGTAATAATTCAAAACCCAATTTTCGGTACCATTTGCTTGATTTCCGTAATGGGTTATTGTATGCAGCCATTTGATCTGACAGATCAACAGATCATTTTCCTGCGTTATAGTAAATAACAATTTTCGGTTTACTTATGATTTTTGATTTTTTTTCGAACGGTTTCCATTTCTATTGAATGTTTGGTAGAAAGTAACAAAACGTCACGCTTCTGTTTCCACTTCAAAATTGTAATCCTTTCTACACTTTCTCGTGCGACACATTCCCCCCGTTTTAATTTCATGGACACCACTTCTTTTGGGTTATCTCTGCGGTTCCTTCTCAGGGTACCAATCAAGTGGCTATTGTTTTCTACAAGTTTTTTGGTCAAATTTACACTCGTATACCAATTATCTGTGCATAATGTTTGGTCTTTATCAAATATATTTTCACATAAATTCATGACCACATGCGTTGGCGTCGTATTCGTTTGGTCGAAAATATGTCTACTATTAACACTAAAATTGTATGTATATCCAAGGCCACAGCTGAGTTTGAAAATTTTTATGCCATATCTGTGTCTCTTCTGTTTCATATACTGTCGAAATATAATTCGTCCACGAAATGGGATCATTGATTCGTCAATACAAATCAATTCCGTTGGATTGTAATATTTTTTAAAATTTCTGTTCAACTCGTCCATTATTGGTTGGATTTTATACAAGCGATTGGTGGTATCTGCTGTTTCGTTATTACAAAAATGAAGCATCCTCAAAAGAATTTCAAAGCGGTTCCTGCTCATTATCTTGTGTGGGAATGGCTACAAATATAGAGGATCCGTGGACCAGTATAATTTTATACATGGATATTTCACTAATCTCATCCAAATAATAAGCCCAAATACCCGTTTTATTTCCTCTTTATTTGTACGTGTCCAGTGATCTAGACGCCTCGAAGCACTTGATGAATATTTTTACACTGCATACAAATTCGTTTGGTCAGCTATGTTCTGAAATATTTCTTCCGTAACCAGTAGCGCGTAAAAGTCTTCCACATAGACACAATTTTGAATTTCAATATTACGGATATCAACACCGCATTCGCTCGTAAACGCTGTGATGTTAGGTTGATTTCCTCGTGGATTGAACCATTCTTGATCACTGGTTACATTACTATCTACACACACATTTTCTATTGAACTTTCGTCTTCGGACGAACACAATACACGACGATGACGAAGTCTAGACAGCAAAATGTCTTCGCTTGATGTATCACTGGATGATATATCCCTTTTCAGGCGAACAAAATTCACAATTTTTGGTCGTCAAGAAGTTCGAGAAAGTTTTAAAATGAATGAAACTGCGCTACGATTTGTATGCATCTGAGGATTCGTTAGATGTTCGAGCATTGTAATTAGGCCTCGCATTTCGTTTTCTTATCTTCTACTAAGGAGAAGGGACTATAAGAATCCAAATCCAAAATAGTATTTATTGTGATTGGAAAAAGTCAGGGCCTCGAGTGCAACTCATCTGCAAGTGGAGAGGAAAACATACGAAGAATAAGCCCCGGTCCTCAAGACGGGCTATACATGGTCTGTCCGGAAAGTAATAGGACTGGGTCGATTAAAAAAAAAGTATTGAGTCAATCGTTATAATTCTTTAATATCTTTCAAAATAGGCTCCTCCTGCATCTATACAGCGCTGCCAGCGCGATTTCCATGCACTGAAGGCGTCACGGTAGGCATTCTCCAGAATGGCCTGTTACGAGCCGGGCTGGTTTCTAGAACGTGGCCGGCGAGCGTTATGGAATAAACGCGACGAGACGTTGGTTTCGTCGCTTCCTTGACCTAACTGTAGCAGAGGGTATCGTACGTCAATAGTAGTGGGAGCTACAAATCGACGTATGATCTAAGGAATGATATTTAATTCAAGTCAGATGAGCCTATCAACAGAGCCATAGGGTGCTGATCTTGAATTGTGGTGAGGAATGTTACAAGCCAGATGAGCCTATGAACAGAGCCATAGGGTGCTGGTCTCCAGAGTGGAAGAGTTATGGAGAATGAACCCAGATGGGCCTATAAACAGAGCTATAGGGTGCTGGTATTCACTCAGGTGTGGGAGGATCTCAGGAATGACTCGAGCCAGATGAGCCTATAAACAGAGCTATAGGGTGCTGGTCTCGTGTCGGAATTAAAGGAATCTGAAGCTAGATGAGCCTATGAACAGAGCCATAGGGTGCTGGTCTTCAGAGTGGTAAAATATGTTAAGGTAAGGTGAAACCCCGAGATAGATGTACTTACAGGTGGACTGCAAGGTGCTACTCTCTGGTTAATAACGATGCACTTGCTAGGACGGCAAGTGGTCGCACAGGCACGGAAAGTAAGCCGAAAGGCACACACAGTCCGATACCCGTTGTTTGTAATTTTGACCTGCTACGGTAAGGTCGTAAAATAATAAACTCTCGTAACTTTTGTTTCACTCCGAGCGGTTAGAGTGAAATAATTTGTGGGAACGTTACTCGATTATGTTTTAAATTCGTTTCGAGAGGAAAGGTTTTAATTTCTAGAAATAATTCTTTACTCGAATTTTTATGTTTCTAGTAAAATGTTACAAGTATATTCTTTCAATCGAATATATATACATGTATGTTAAGTGTTTGGTGTATGAATTTAAGAAATTAGAATAATTATTGAAAAGCTCTAAGTGTTTACCCTTGGGCAGTGACGGTTGACGAGACTTCACAATAAGATGACTCCGAACTAGTTCGCGAGTGACTCTAACGTGAGTTGAACGGGGGAACTCCGACCAAGAGTTGAATTGCCAATGGACAGACTAATCTTCCGAAGGTTAAAGAAAACTCGAAAAGGAACTGGGCCTAATCTCGTAGTGTAATGCTCAAGCGTCGTACTGAGAATAACCCGAAGATACGCATTTTCGTGGCCCTTATATAGGTCGAAAAAGTAGTGGGGAATTGAAAATTCTAGAAAATCTATCCTATAGTGGGAGTAAAAATGCTGTATGAAAGACAGTTGGAAACGGCTGGAATTACGTGGCAAGCAAGACCCTCGCTTTCGAGTTTTCCTTATTACATGGGGTCGAAAGTGTAACTATCCGCGGGCCCTAGACCAGAGGCCAAGGGCTGTATGTATATCGTATCCTGTTTACGTTTGAAAAAGGGGACTAAGCGTCTGAGTGTCGCCAAGAGAAAATTTAACGTTGAGAATTTTTCATGAGAATCATACGATTCATACGTAACATCTCCCCCCTTAAAATGAAACATCATATTGATATGATGCTTTCAAAATTGGCGGCACCCAAAGCGTTTTTACAAATTTTTGGTCAGAGTGTACAATATTCAGACAATTAAAGAAATCAGAAAAACTATGATTTGAATGAAAGTAAAATAATGAAAAACAAATGATCGCGGTGTATGTCTGTGTAGTGTTATGATGTGTACTTATCAAATTTAATTTAGATGACGTGTTGGGAGTAGATGGTCATCTCTGGTGGAACCAAGTGCTCTTCTGAGTTGACTCTCGTGTTGTCCTCTATCTCCGGGTTTCGACGTTGATGATTTCCTCCCTGTAGAGTCGGCGTCGTCCCGTGGACCCTGCTTCAAGCAACTCCTCGATACATTCCGGGCAATTGGTGACCGGTCTGCAGTTTGTCAGGGGTCGGCGGCACTTATTGCAGTGCGTTAAGATCGATGATAGACGCGCAATGGCCATGGTGTGATGACCGCGTACCTCCAGTCTAGACTTCAAACTTTCCGGGAGCACCTCATGGCAGGCCTGGCAGAGGCGAAAGCCGGAACCGCAATAAATCGGTGGGCCCAATGTTTGGAAGCAGCGGAAGAACTCCCAAGCTCCATAGGTTGGACGGTAATCCGTTGGTCGAACCCCATCCATGGGTCTGTGGCGTTCTTCTGGTCCCGTGTCGCTTTCTCTTGTTGTCTTACGCGTAACTCCCATAATGTGACCTGGGAAACAGATGATTTGCTATTGCAGAAGTGGTTGAACAGTAAGGATTTTTCCTCATGGCTGGGTTTCTGTAATAATAAAATCTGAGCGTGTAATTCGTTCTTGGTGTCCTGGTTGTTTTTTTTGTTGTTGTTGTTTTTTATGTTTCTCCCGGGCACCAATTTTTGATGGAATCGTCATCTAATTCCACGAATCCAAATAACTCCTCCATCCGGCGAGTTCGTTTCCGAGAGTTATGAGTTTGTAACCCCACTGATAATTTCCGAAGCCGCGGAGTTTGGGTCATCCTACCCTTGGGCAATTTTTCCATAGTACTGCCCGGGATATATGAGGCCCCCGGAGTCACCAAGGAACCCTTGCACTCGGACGGTTCCCAAGCTCCCTACTGTCCGGTTTGCACTCCAACGGTGCGAACTCCTTCGTCACTGGTTGTCTGCGTGCTTATAGTTGGCATGGTTCTTTCCTTCTAGAAACAGAGGAATTACTACCCTGAGCTTATATACTTAGGGTAGTCTATCCCTTCCTTTGATACAAAATTTGAAGGCCCTATTTGTTATCTTACGCTGCGTCTTCCCATTCTTCGTCCTCTTCAGAATCCTCATCTGAGTCATACTCATGTAGGATGAGATAACGGGACTCTTCATAGAAGCGACCCGTAGATTCACATAGGTTAAAAAATTCTAAAACTTCAGCCGAGCACATATCACAATCCCCGGCTTGTTTCTGTTCCAGCCAAATTATCTGTCCGCAAGACCCACAGGTGGTACGAACTTCTTCTCCATGGTGTATAATATGTACATATCTGGGTGTATAACCCGGCTTCAATCCCATAGTGTCGCAGCAGGTGATGCAATAAAGGTCGTCTTCCCGGTTTTCGAATACAAATCCAGTGGAACAAGATGTTCTCATCAGTGCAGTCTTGATTCTTGCTATTACTTGGCTTTGACTGTTAGGTTTAATAGGATGTACGGCACACATTCTGCAGCTAAAATGTATTTAAATAGAGAGGTGGTTATTTTACGATTAGTCTTCTCTTCCAGGGTTATATTATTTCTA
The DNA here is from genome assembly GCA_917499265.3 of Mimumesa dahlbomi. Taxonomy (NCBI): domain Eukaryota; kingdom Metazoa; phylum Arthropoda; class Insecta; order Hymenoptera; family Crabronidae; genus Mimumesa; species Mimumesa dahlbomi. The sequence continues at coordinate 1,747,303 of OU824117.1, forward strand.
TTATCTCAACTGGTTTAGTCGAGATAGGTGAATCTGTAGGAGTCGGTTGTTTGTGTTGTACAAAGTGTTGAACATCTGTGACTATTTCTCGTCGTTGTGCGGGTTTAAAACATATCACAAGGCGGTCAAAAACGCAACGACGGTAATATATCAGTATAATTGAAATTATAATTAAAATAATCATGCTGCTACCAGAGTAGAGCATATTATGGATGGTTGAAGTCGTTCTATGATGTCTTGCCAGTATTCTAGCTTCTTTTTCCAAATCAGCTAAGGATTGGGATGCTAACGAATCTTGCCAATTATTGTTATGTACATGAGATATATTGATGTTGCGGATAATTTCCTCTCTTGTATTAACCTCTTTGTTATCGATAGTTGCCGAAATGTTTAGAGAAACAGTAGGTCTATATACATATTCTTGAGTTTCTGCGAGAATATCTAAGGAGATTAATTGCGTTGAGCCTGCAATTGCAGTACATCCAGGTTGAATGTGTAATAATCCAGTGCCTTGTATAAATTCATATCCTGTTGCATTGCCTCGACAAGTTACCTGGACCTTTTTACTGTCGTGAGAATAGTATAACCAAGTTTTCTTCGACTCTAATTGTTGAAGAAGGATGTCTACAGTATTAATTAATTGAATATTGCAATAGTTCCAATCAACCATTGATGGGCTCAGGAGTAGAATGACCTCACATGTACATAGGTCTTCTATCCACATTATATAATGGTAAAGTCATGGGTGCAAGATATCTTCCGTGATGTTGAAAAGCAGTGCGCATGTAGGCTTCGGTTGGTAAAAAATACGTTTGTTCATCTAATGACACTGCAAGGTACGGGGTGGCCGGTTTGATGAATCCTGTGAGATTATGAGACCCGTAAATTTGCGTTGATGGACAGGGGTAAAGTTTATATAAATTGAATCTATTATTGTCCAAAAGCGGGATGGTAATTTCCAAAATAATTCTTCCTTCTTTGGAAGCGGTTTTCATCTTCGTTATCCCTTCAATTTGTTCAGAAAGTAATTCTTGAAGAGTAACAGGAAATTCATATTTCGTGGAAGTCTTAATTTTTTGCGCTGCATTAAATAGCTGCTGCGGAGAGAGTATTGCTGGGTGTAATATTCCTTGTTTCAAAAGTAATATAGCGTCTAACAATATTATGAGGTTCGAACGGTAGTTGTCGACTTGTCTTCCAAGTTGCAGCATCCAATCGCGCATAGAATTCTCTAGTTTTATTTTATTAACTTGTGAATGAAGTTGATCTAAATCAGTCGCCAGCGCTCCAACTTGTATTGACATTTGATGCACACTATCAGAAAGCGTTTTAGCTTGTTGTTGGATGTTTGTAAATTGAGCTCGAATGACATGGGTTTGATTTGCTATTAATTCTGCCATATTATTGTTGTCAGCGTATAATTTATCTATTTCTTGATTATAGTAAATCGTATCTTCCTCCGACAGGGTACCAAACAAAGTACGACTAACGGTGCCAATAAATGCGAAAGGTGCTGAACGCGTTTTCCTGGTTCTCTTGATTTTTCTTCCTCCAATAATGGTGAAAATTAGATTTTCATAACGTACAATATCCTTAAGTTCTTGCTTATATTGATTTCCCATATCTATTGCACTACAGGGTGTGATCGTATGATTTGCACAAATTTCCTCAACAATGTTCAAATGAGTCCTTACAGGTGGTCTTCTCAAAAGGAATTTCCTTAGATCAATGGCAGTAACTAATTTCCATTGAGTTCGGAATAAACTTATGGTATCCATTCTGTCATAATATAACCCGGGGTTATGTTCCAGCGGCATCAAAAAGAGGCCATTTTCGGATGATTCGGCAGCATTACCCGTTTTATTCAGAAGTAAATTCAGAAGAATCACTATCGTCAGGATCATTCGCCATAGGTCGGTCATCTTGTTCGTCTGTAATTCCAACATTTTTCTCTGAATTATAAGCATGTTTTAATTTGTCTTGGTGTTTGGTAATAACTCTATTGTCTGGTGTTTGTAAAACTACATTATGTAAATCTGTGACATCTATTATTGTGTAAGGGCCTACATAATGTGGACTAAATTTACTCGTCCTCGGTTCTAATTGTACATATACGCGATCACCAATTTTAAATTCTTTCGGACGTATGTGTCTATCGTAATATTGTTTCGATTTGAATTTAGCGGATTTTAAGTTATCGGAAGCTATATTTTGAATTTCAGACATTCTGGTTATTAAATCAACCAGGTATGATCCATAAGTCTTTAATTGTTCTCCCTCTGGAAATGCACTTGGTAATCGGGCCAGTTTTCCGAATACTAATTCGTGTGGCGTAAAATTGGTAGATTCGTGTACACTGGTATTGTACGAGAACATAGCAAATGGGATTAAGAGATCCCAGTCTTCATATGTATCCATATAATGTTTTAAAAATTCCGTAAGTACGATGTGACTTCTTTCTAGGGATCCATTGGTTTGAGGTCTGTAACCGGAAGTAGTGATTTGTCGAATTTTGAATATTTCTGCTAAATGTGTCAACAATTTTCCAATAAAACTTGTTCCTCTGTCAGTAAGAATGGCTTTCGGTGTTCCAAAAGTTGCAATGAAGTGTCTTGCAAAAGCGTCGGCAATAGTTGTGGCTCTAATATTCGGAATGGCAACTGCAAGACAATATTTGGTTAAATTGTCCTGCATTGTCAATATGTAACGATTTCCGTTTGGAGTTTCTGGGAGTGGTCCTACGGTGTCCAATGAAATTTTGTCGAAAGGTTCAGCAGGTGTATCTGTGATGATCATAGGTTGTCTGGTTTTAGCTCGGACTAATTTCTGTTCTTGACAACTTGTACAGGTTTTAATAAATTCTTGAATTTCATTGCGCATTCCTGTCCAGTTAAATCTTGCGCGTAGACGATTGTACGTTTTTGTAATTCCCTTATGTCCTCCTACGAGACTGCTGTGAGCTTCTTGTATTAATTCTTGTCTTTCCTGTTTCGATGGTTCTTTAGTAGCTCCTTCACATAGAATTATGTTGATGTTAGAATCGGAGAAAATTGATTCTAAGAGGGTTCTGAAAGTTCTGAATGAAATATGATCATGGTTGTCGTTTACTGCTGATATCCTGATAGTTTTGACTTTAGTTTTCAAGAGTGCTGTTTTTAAATCGGTCAGTCCTTGGGCTAATTCCTGAATAGTCATTTTCTCGTGATTGAAATCTGTTGAAAAGGTGCTGAAAATCTTAAATTGTCCTCTTGATGAAATGATTACTTTTCCCTTCTTTGGTTTTCCAGTGGATAAGATTCTTTTTGAAATGAAGCCAGTGTCACAGAGTAATTTTGTAACCGGGCTATGCATGGTACAATCTGCTGGTATGAAATGTGCAACGTGTCCTTTTTCGGATACGACGGTATTCGGCGAGACAATGATGTCTCCAATTACAGGCTGTTGAATTTCGGATTCTTTGTTCCTATTGCAGAGAGTGTCGTAAATTTCCATATCGGAGTCATCATCTGGTGATTCACATATGAGGTCCGAAAACATTCCTTTACTTTCCACGCTGGTTTCAAGTGGTCCAATTGGTGTATTTCTAATGACTTTCTTCGAAGATATAGGCGTGAGGCATGGTATTGGTAAAGATGGCAAAGGTCGAGATAAAATATTATCTGCGACTGGTGTTGAATTCGTAACATCTTGATGTAATTCTTCGTCAGATGAAATTTCGGCGGGCAGAGGTGGTAATTCGATAATTGCTGGAGTGTCCTTTGCTTTAACTGTATGTTCAAGAATAGTATCTTCCGAAATATCATTAAAATTTATTAAATCTTGGTAGTCAGTTGCTGTGTTATTGGGTGAATAGGTGGGAGTTACTCTTTCTACAACGGGTGTTTCCAGCTGAGTTGAATGTCCAATAGGTATGGGATTCAGGCTTGCAGTATGTTCGTCTCCAAGTGTTTTTTCAATCTCTAAACTTGGAAGAGATCTTCGTAAAAGAGTCCTTGGTTTAAATATAGCGTCTGAATTACTTGCAGCAGGAGTTTCTTCTTCCGAGGTTGAGGTATCTTCATTGTAGTAGGGTTGATATTTGGTTCTTCGTCTACTTTCAGTGACTCGCTTTGCTATTGTACTGGTTTGATTGGTCGGTTTGCTTGAATACTGTTTATATGTTGGATCATCTTCATAGCGGGGTATTAGCGGTAAACAGATGGTTGGCGGATTCCTTGAAAGTGCATCTGCATTTTTATTTGTCTTACCGGATTTGTGAGCTAACTCGTATTCGTATTCTAAAAGCCGTAGTTTCCATTTCACTAGGCGAGAGGTCGGATCCTTTACTGAATGTAGCCATACCAAGGGTCGATGGTCAGTGACGAGAGTAAATTTCCTACCATAAATATACGGTCTGAAGTAATTTACGGCGTATACCATGGCAAGACACTCTTTTTTGGTGGCAGAATAATTTCTTTCCGCAGGGTTTAATACTCGAGATGCATATGCCACTGGAAGATCTTTTCCAATTTCTCCTTGACTAAGTACAGCACCAGCTGCTAATTCTGAGGCGTCGGTTGTTACTATAAATGGTTTGTTGAAATCAGGAAATTGTAAAATTGGCTGTTGGCATAATTCATCCCGTAATTGTTCGAAGCTTTGCTGTTGATCTTTTGTCCAATTGAAGCGGATTCCTTTTCCCAAAAGATTTGCTAACGGTTTTGCTTTCTTTGAAAAATCTTGAATAAAACGACGATAGTATCCGGCAAGTCCCAAAAACTGTTGAATATTCCTTTGTGATTTCGGTACTGGGAAATTTTTGACTGCGTGTAATTTCTTCGGGTCGGGTTTTACTCCATCCGAGGAAATTATATGTCCAAGATATCCTACTTCCTTGCGTAGGAATTCACATTTGTTTGTTTGTAATGTTAAACCATGTTCCTTAAGCCGGTTCAATAATTTTCTGACCTTTACTGCGTGTTCTTGAAGTGATGATGAATAAACCACGATGTCATCCAGGTAAACGAATAGTTCTGTGCCTTGTAATCCAGTTAGAACTTGATCCATGAGGCGTTGAAATGTGGGTGGTGCGTTCTTTAATCCAAATGGCATTCTTGAAAATTCATAGTGTCCAAATGGTGTGGTGAAAGCAGTCTTTTCTCGGTCTTTTGGATTCATTGGTATTTGATGAAAACCATTTGCTAGATCAAAAACTGAGAAATATTTTGCTCCGCCTAAACGGTCCAGAATTTCTGTTATCTGTGGAAGAGGGTACCGGTCTCCTATTGTTTTATCGTTGAGAGCTCTGAAGTCAATTACCATGCGCCAACGTTTGTTACCGTCCGCATCTGGTTTCTTCGGTACAATCCACAGCGGTGAATTGTATGGTGACTTGGAAGGTGTTATAATACCCTCCGAAAGCATAGCACCGACTTGTTTTTGAATTTCTGCTTGGTGTATGGTCGGATAACGGTATTGTCTGGTATTGATAGGAATATTATCAGTGGTATGAATCGAGTGTTCGAAATCTGAGACCTTCCCTAATTTATCTCCAGGTAAAAAGAAACTGTCAGGAAAATCTTTAATCAAATCTAACACGTGATTAACTTCTTCAGAGTTTAAATGATCCGTGCGCAAAATTTTCTGGATTTTATTAATTCTATCTCGTTTATTGACTACCGGTGGATCATTTTGCAGGTAGTATTCTTCGTCCGATGAGCTGTTTAATTCGTAAGGTATTAGATGTTGTGGTTCCAGGTCGAATTCTACATCTTTTGTATCAGTGTTGTGACGACTTCTCGCCACCCTTATCATTAAGAGTGCTGTGATGACGTTCTCACGCTACCCTTATCGCGGAATGCCCAGCGTCAGCGCCTAGACACCGCGGTCCCACCGTGGGACCGAGCGAGGTGGTCCCGAACCGCCTTCGCGGGGCAGCTTCACACAACACTTCTCAATCAACTACCGTCTAGGAAAGTCGCCCTCCTCTTAATTAGTCTCGCTCAAATACAGTCTCTTACTCTCTCAATCAAACTTTTTATTCCGTCGGACCACCTACCATTTTCCCATCACAAATTGGTGGCAGCGGCTTTTTCGTCCCGCACATCCGAATAATTACATAAAAAAAAAGTATTAAATAAATAGCACCGCGCACACTAGAGTCAGTGAAAAGAAGACAGAAGAACAAAGGACAACAGACACACGAAGGACAGACACACCTACATGCAACCCCTCGCATTCACACTGCTAATGTAAGTACAAAATTTATTTTAACAAATTTTACATACGCACTCTCGAAATTTGTTTGTAAAACTGTACAAAAATCATTTAAACAAAACTATTCCAAATTCAACCCGTACGCTTATCGGATATTTTAAAAGACAAAAGTCCCCAACACATAAAAATGACAGAGAATATGTTAACTTTCCACGACGCGTACAACACAATTCCGTATTACGATGGTCATAATATTACCTATGAAACATTCGCAAACGCATGCAGACGAGTAAACGGAATGTTACAGGATTCCGAAAAAGGAAAATTCGCAAAAATCCCTCCGGCAAAACTAATAGGAGACGCGTTATCCATCGTAGGAGACGAAAGAATCGCAACCTTAGAACAATTACTAGCAGAATTAAAACTTTTTAGTAAAACAACAGACATAATAGACCTTTCGAATAAATTAAATTCAAATTATCAGTCACATAATGAAACTGTAATAAAATACGCGGCGCGAATAAAAGAAACAGCCCGACAAATTAGAAGTAGATTAAACGAAACCATAGACGGCTCCACCCGGAAAATATACCTTGAAGAAAGACTTAGCGAAGAAAACGAAAGAATAAAGCGCGCGTTTATTAGAGGACTCCATAAAGACATTGCCATACAAATTATAACCTACGACCAACAAGACTTAGCAGACCTTATTAAATAAGCCATAGCAATCGAATACGAATTAGAAAAACGTACAGCACTACATGAAAATCACAGACCAAACACAGAACACACAACGACAAGAGTACCAATTATGGAACCGACACAAAAATACTGCGAATTCCACAAACGACCGAGACACGCGACATCAGAATGCACACGACTAGAACAACTTAGAAGACGCGACAGTTACACACGAAATAATTATCCGAGAGATAGATATTCACAATACAGAGACGACTCACGAGACAGATACTCCCGATACAGAGACGATTCACGCGACAGATATTCACAATACAGACACAATTCACGCGATAGATATTCACGACACAGAGATAATTCACGCGACAATTACTCACGGTACAGAGACAACTCACGTGACAGATATTCACAAGACAGAAACGATTCACGCGACACACGTAGAGACAATTCACACGATAGACACAAAAATACTTCACGCGACAGGCATAGAAACAATTCAAGTGTTACGTCAGGACTAGGTGTTACGCCTCGAGCTTACGGTAACGGTGCGGCTTCGAATTGTTTCACTTAGTCTGACCTTTGCCCCCTTGTGAGTCAATGGTTGGACCAATTTACTCGGGACGGGGCTAGTTGTGTTACGATTGAAAGGTGATGACGTAGGTGAAGATAAATGGAGAAACAATGGCTGACTAATTTTTCCTGTATTTAATTATTTATTTCCGTAATCTGAACGCGGTGACGAAACTTATCCTTAAGGATGGTCGCCGGTATGGCCATTGGTGCTGCGGTACCGTCGGGTGCACGTAATTGGATGAATGAACCCGGGCTTATTTCGTCCAGGGTCTTTTCTACCTCGGACTCCTTTAATTTGTAGGATCCTATCTGGAGATCAATTAACGGTCTCTCATCTTCGGAATCTTCTATGTCCACTACATCCGGCGGTAGAGGGATGTCGGAGAGAGTCACTTCTCCCGTGGGTCGGACTTCTCTGACTTTACTCGCCGAATAATTATTTTTTAAAGAGGACGCCAGTTTTTTTATATAATTTTGTGCTCTTCTAATCCTCCTCTTGTGAGGCTTGGATGTTTTCGAGACCGGCAGTGGTTGTATAAGCGGAGTTTCTTTCTGCAGTTCTTCGCGGAAAATCTTTTGTTTTTCCCTCCAATTAATTTTTAAGGAAGGGTCCTCCTTAACCGCCTGGGCCCACTTCCTTCGCCAGCCCGACCGTGCGTTAGGTTTTCTCGCCACTGTGGATAGGAAGGTTTAATGATGTATGATTTATTCGCCACACAACTACTCCTGACCGTTTAAGAAGGTTCACCTGGAATCATATGATTCCCGGCAACTCGATCCCGGTATTTTCGTTATGTAGGACAGTTGTTAATTAAGGATATTTAGGTATCTGGTTTTATTGGATAAATTTGGAGGTTCTATTGTAATTAGATAGGATTTTATAACTCATTCGCGTCAATGGTACTCCTGACCGTTTTAAGAAGGTTCACCTGGAATCATATGATTCCCGGCAACTCGATCCCGGTATTTTCGCTGTGTAGGTCGGTTGTTATTTTGCAAGGATGCGTTTTAGGATAGGTATTTGAGCAACTAAACCCTTCACCACGGATTAATTCAAAGTGTAACTCACTCTCGGTTGTAAGATCTGGTACAAGCTGAATTTGCTGTCTGGAACTTCCTCGTTCGCACTGGTTTTCACTAGGTTTAAAACACTGAGATTCGTGGAGACGTTACTGATCGCGATTCTGACACAGGAATGATGACATGTCGAAGGGCACCACGGTTATATACAAAATTCGTGGTCTCCCACTACTTCGGTTTCTAACGTTTTTCGGTTCAGACAATGCAGTCCTCTTCGTGCAACTCGACACCATCACCAAGAGAAAAATATTTGAAATCGCGTTAGACTCGCTTTAGGGCCTGCTGTTAATCATCCCTTTAAGTGTCCCCAAGCCAGCACATGGTCTGGTGCCGAATTTACATTTTCGCGGCACAATGTCTGCATTGTCCACGAAGGAGTTTGTCATCTGGAAACTTTCAAAGGACATCAGAACGTGGGGACGTAACACATACATACAGTTATTTTCTGTTTCTTCGCATCCCAAACCTATGCTCCATCCAGATGGCTAAAAAAAACAAAACAGTATTATGTATGGTGTTTTTGGTTATAACTAATTAAATATTGGATCAAATATTATACATATCTTTTTTCACAGTTGGTCCCCTTCTTTTCGTCGCTTTACAAATCTGTGCTCCATCCAGATGGCTAAAAAAAAACAGTATTATGTATGGTGTTTTTGGTTATAACTAATTAAATATTGGATCAAATATTATACATATCTTTTTTCACAGTAGGTCCCCTTCTTTTCGTCGCTTTACAAATCTGTGCTCCATCCAGATGGCTAAAAAACAAAAACAGTATTATGTATGGTGTTTTTGGTTATAACTAATTAAATATTGGATCAAATATTATACATATCTTTTTTCACAGTAGGTCCCCTTCTTTTCTTCGCATTATAAATTTGGAATTTACATCAAAAATTTATCCGTGGATCTTTTGCCCAAGAAATAATCCCGTAATGAATTTACCATCATTCCAATAAAACTTGGAGCATATTGGCAATAATGGGCTAAGCGAGTAAATATGTGTTGTAATTCCAGAATAGAATCCTGATCGGGCGTTCGACGGTTCCTGATTCTATAGTTTTCTTCTGCTTCTTCTTCTTCTTCTTCTTCTTGTGTTTGTTCTTCTTCTTGGTTTCCAATGTCCACTCCTGCTGTGTTTTGTTCCTCGGTAAAACTTCTTTCTTCGCTTTCGCACATCGATAAAAATTCCGTCACATCTTGCTGGCTGACACTTCCTTCCGTGACATTACTCATGATTTGCTCCAAAGACCGCACAATACTATTTGACTCTTCAGGATCTTCTAATATTTGCGAAGGACTTCCAATAATTTTATTCCACGCGTTCTTAATGTTCTCGCACGTAATTTCCTCCCATGATGCCACTATTTTGTCTATACACTGTCTTATATCATATTTCTTGAAAAATTCCATAACTCCTCCTTCGTAGGTTAAAATATTTCTTAATACGCGGTGGCGGTAACTCCGTTTCTACTTCTCAATTATGCCCTGATCCATGGGCTGAATTAGGGGCGTTGTATTTGGCGGCAAATAGATTATTTTAAAATAATCGTCATCCAGCTTGTCTTCTGGCACTTTATGTGCGGAACAGTTGTCTAATAATAAAACAACTTTTCCTGCGAAGCCCTCCCTTAATTGATATCCTCTTACACTCGATTTAAAATCGTTTTCAAACCAATCCATGAATAATTCTTGGTTTATCCAAGCATTCCGTTGTGATTTGAAGTCCACGGGTAAAGAGTCCATTGTATGCCTCAACGCTCTAGGTTTTTTGAACTTGTGGACCACCAGTGGTTTTATTTTGTGGGAACCCGACGCGTTGGCACAAAGTCCTATTGTAATCCTATCTTTCTTTATTTTTCGACCACTTATACTTACTTCGGTCGCTTGTGCCAGCGTCTTTTTGGGTAGAGCTTTCCACATCAAGCCAGTTTCGTCCATGTTGTAAATATTTTATAAACTTATATCTTCTTCTTCGATATATCGTTGAAAAGATGTAATAAACTCGTTCGCCGCAGCCTCGTCGCAACTCGCTTTCTCGCCGTGTATGGACATCAATCGTATATTATATCGTTTTTTAAAATTCTGCATCCATCCAACACTCACTTTAAAATTTGAACAGGATGGCATTTCGTTCTTCAATTCTATTGCCTTTTCTCTAATCAAGGCATCCGTCAAAAAATCCCCGAGCTCTCTTCTCGTCGAAAACCATGCAAATAATTGCTGTTCTAACTCCTCGTATGCCGGTGCCCTCAGTGATCGCCGCTGTTTGTCCAATTTATTTTTATTCGCAAATTCCAGTATTTTTGATCTATTTTGACGTATTCTTCTAATTGTAACTGGATGCACTCCGTATTTAATAGCGATCGTGGAAACTGATTCGGTTTCCAACTCCTCCAGAATATGCAGCCGTTGCTGCATATTAAAATTTGACTTTTTCCAACAAGCCATAGCACTTTGTAATTGTCTCTCTATGTTTTACACTCGCTACACTGATGTGTTCTGATGTCTCAAGTGATCTGCCGATTTCCTCCAAGGCCAAGAGTCCCCACTCCCGATTTTGGGGATGTTTCTTGGAGGGGGTGCGGCGATGCCGATTTTCCAGGAGGTACATCAAGTGTACATACCGACAACGCTGGGGTTTTTCCCGATGTACCGATCGCCTGATTTTTGGAGTCACGCGGTAGTGCATGTGATTGCAAGGATTTCCTGCATGGGCGCATACCTGGACGTAACGGTCACGGTTGATGCTCACGTTTGATGGTTTATGAGTTTTCGAAGGCTAAGAGTTTGAAAGGAATAGAAAAGGAATAAGAATTTACTTGACCAAGCGTTGCAATAAAACAATAAAGTCTTCCAATCTTTTAACTTTTCAAATACAACTGGCTTCTCAAAAATAGCTACATATTTTGACATCGCAAATTCTTTCGATGGTCTTCTTTTGACGGTGGACAATGTGAAATCCAGCTTTTGCTGGATATGTATTAGGTGTGTACCCGTGGATTAGGATTACTCTTAACGGAATATTTTCCTTCTAACGGTTTACAAAACCCCTATTGAATAGTCTAACTATGGGAGAGAATTCAAGAATTGTTCTTGATAGACGCACGTCGAAAGCAGAACGAACTTGAATTTCGCACGCCAAAATAGCTGGTCATTCTTAAAAATCGCAATTTTCTCGACGATTTCGAGTGGCGGTCTTACAAAGGCCGACGCAAGAAAAACAAAGCGAGACTGTGAGATCGCAGATAAGGCTCGTGTATCGGTGTGTTACACACTAATGCAATGATGAAACTTTTTCATTTTAGGATTTTTTTTCTGAAAATTTTACTAACATATTCGTGAGGCTCTTCTGATTAAAATGATACCAAACACAATAACATTTATATAACATTACCCATTTATTAAAATAATCCTGTCAAATTATAAATAATCCAAACTATGCCGTATTTGGTATCATTTTCATCAGAAGAAGCTCACGACCCATTAAAAACATTTTCATAAAAAAAAATCCAAAAATGAAAAAATTTCATCGTTGCATTAGTAATAGTGACTCACCGACACGCAGGGATTTTACTTTTATCGTCTACCTCGAACTCGGTCCCCCCTTACTATCGCTCGCCGAACGTGTTTACATTCGCCGCTATCTTAGTATAACATAGCGAACGCCACGTAAAAAAGTAGCTACCTTCAACCTGCAAAACGCATGCTGCTGGACCCGAGTTTGGAACATTATTCAAGAATCTACTGTACCAACATTACGGAAGACAAAGTAATTAACAATAATATAACAATCACACAACACCACCTTCTAGAAAAAAAAGACAATATCGCATATTTTATATCAGCTGATTGTGACACAAACACGGTAGTAACGGGAATTTTAACGGAAAAGAAGAAAATTAAACAACAAGAATTATTGCAGTGTAAACCACAAGTCGGAGAAATATTAGTCACACGTCGAGGAATAAAATGTTATTTCGGGATGGTTTGCAAAAAAAATCATACAGATTCCGTAAGCTTAGAAACAGTAAAAAAATGCCTCACCACACTAATAGAAACATTACACAAACTTGAAATCACGTCCTGCACAATTTCTAAAGATCCTGGAATAACCGACTCATTCTTATGGACAAATATCAAAACTCTCATCCGAATCCTTACATTAGAATCGAATATATCAATCACACTTTGTGAAGGAATTTTATCCGTTCCACACCAGGACGATAGAGTAAAAATTATAAAGGAATCACACGAATCTGCAATTGGAGGACATAAAGGAGTATCAAAAACCTATAACAGAATAGCATCCCAATATTATTGGAAAAACATGAAACAGGATATCCAAAAACATATTAAACATTGTTTCAACTGCCAAAAAAATAAATTAGTACGAGTAAAAGACAAAGCACCAATGATTATAACAGATTCACCAGCCGAACCACTTCTTAAAGTAGCCATAGACATCTGCGGGCCTCTCAGGAAAACATCACGTGGACACGAATACATTTTAACAATAATGGACTTATTTAGCAAATTCGGCATCGCTGTTCCATTAAAACAACAAACATCGGTAGATGTAGCAAAAGCATTAGCCACAAAATTCATTTGTATATTCGGAACACCACGTGCTATATTATCCGACCAAGGCAGAAATTTTATTTCTGAAACATTTAAAGAATTCACGAATCTTTTCCAAATTAAACATTATAAAACTTCAGCGTATCACCCACAGTCAAATAGAGCTCTCGAACGCAGTCACCACGGACTCGTTGAATATTTGAAACATTATACTAACGAACGTAATGACTGGGACGAATGGTTAACATTCGCGACATTCTCATACAATACAAGCGTTCACGAAACAATTGGCATAACTCCATACGAACTCGTATTCGGTCAAAAAGCACGTACACCTTCCGAATTTCCACCATTAGAAATCTTACCGACATATGATGACTACTTAGTTAACTTGTCCAAACAACTAAGACAGCTAAGACAAGAAGCATTCGCGAAACAGCTCAAATTTAAAGAACGCACAAAACGTTACTACGACCATCGAGTAAAAACACCAAATTTTCATCCTGGACAATTAGTATTTCTCATACGCGAACCAAAAACAAGCAAACTTCAAAGTAACTATATTGGCCCATTCGAAATAACAGAAATTCTGGACAAAAATAATGTTAAACTAAAAATTTCTAATAACAAAACAAAAATAGTACACGTAGATAAAGTCAAACTGGCATATGTTACAGATGCTACGCATCCTCGTTAAGCATGCAAGACGCACTAAGAATCGCACCACTAAACCGAAATCCCGGACTGTACTCGGAAATATTAGGAAAACTTAGAACACATCACACAACCTGGACACTTATAACATACATCAAGACAGTTGGACTCACCGCACGAAGACTACAACTCACCAAAAATTTACACGCAACACAACAATATTGCCATTTATTCGAAACAGATTGCATGGTTACCACACAACTCGCGACAATAGAGTCACGGCTCAAAACAATCCAAAATACTGAAACTATTTTACAAGAACTAATTCCGCATGTACAAGAAACTTTACCCAACAACCGAACAAAAAGAGCCCCATTAGATTTTATTGGCAAAATACAAAAAGCACTATTTGGAACCTTGGACGCAGAAGAAGGAGAACACATATACAACCTAATCAGCGCACTCGCAAACAATACTCAGACATTATCCGAAATAACACACAACCAAACCCACATAATAAAATCAAGCTTCAACATAACACGGACACAAATTACAACGTTGACAGACTTAGTTAAACGCAATATGAAACAAATGAACTCAGTACTTTCAAACATCCAAAAAGAAGAAAAAACACTACAAAATAACCAAGAAATAATTGGATACACAACACAAATTGACACAGATCTGGCAGAACTGGAACTAGATACAAATCCGTTAATAGATGCTATCCTTTTCGCGAAGATAGGACAAATACACCCACAGATCCTAAATTCAAAACAAATTTTACTCAGCGCTCAGGAAATCCAAAAATCAAATCCTGATACAGAACTTCCAGTACCATTAGACACCGAACATATGGCAAACCTAATTCAAATATCCGACGTAACGATTTTCCACAAACGCGAAAAATTAATATACGTATTAAAAATTCCACTATTAGAATCCACACAATATAAACTATACCAGCACTTATCAATACCCGTGAGACAGCCGACAGTCAACAATCGCGCAAGATTTGCTTATATTAAACCAAACGTTCAATATACAGCAATATCCGAAGATTTCGAATACTATTTCAATATACAAAATTTAGGAACTTGTAAAGTACAAGGAACAATATACATTTGCAACCAAATCGAACCGATTCAACGCGTAAACGGCAATACAGAATGCGAAATGCAATTACTAACAAATCCACAATTTAATAATCTCGAATCGTGTGATATAAGACTCAGAACATTAAAACAAACCTATTGGTCTAGAGTTGGAAATAGTAATGTCTGGATATATGCCGCACCTAATAACGATAACTTACACATCTTTTGTAATAACCACGAGTCATACACCTCAATTATAAAAAACACCGGTACTCTAAAAATCAATCCAAACTGTAAAGGAAAAACAGAAACAGCAAAATTAATACCATTCACAAACATAGTCTCAATAAATGAATTAGCCTTTTCTCATATAACAATCCTAAATATCACAGAAATTATGCAGAAATCTATCGAACCAGCAAATTATTTAAATATCACACAAATCCTAGCGGAAACCGAAAAATTTACACAAACTCTAGAATCGAACAACCTAAACAACGACTTGACACATAACGAAATAGCACTGAAAACAGTAATCGCAAAAGCAAAAGACATTGCAAAAATGCACACCCTAAATCACAGACTCTCGACTCTAGAAACAATTTTTAAATTCACAGGACTCTCAATAGCCCCTTTGGCAATAATAACAGGAATCTGTTGGAAATTCTCAATCTTTGGCAACATATTTAACCTAAATAAACTACTCACCTGTTTAACCCGAAAGCGAAACAATCAAATATTAGAAGCAAACCTAGAACCGAACAAACACCACAGAAACGTAGTTGTTATCACGGACAACGCACCGGAATATGAACACCAAATGATACCGTTGAGAACACTGTCACAACGCGAAATTAATATAATCCCGTAACAAATAAACAACGAAAGTAGATAGGCAAACAAATTTCGAAACACAAAATATCAATTCATTTTCACCATTATGCACACATCATATACCATACCACGCATTTCATTGGCAATCATCCCTTGCTTATTCCCGCTTCAGCTTATACTAAAAAAAAAGAGAGAGAGGAAAAACAAATAACACAAAAAAATGTCGAAGACACTCAGAACCGTGCCTCATGTGCGGTTGCCCCATTAATGGAAGTAATGTAATAAGCCATACAAGAGAATGTTTTATGGAATACATGAAGCTGGCAATACAAGCAAATACCACTATACCATGTCCCATTTGTAAGGAAGAATTCCATACAACCGTGATGGTTGGTCACGTAAGCGAGTGTCTCCTGCAAACAAAACGGAACGCAGAAACGCAGACTGACGAAAAAGAAGTAAAAACGCCACATATAACAGACTAAAACCATCTTCTTTCACCCAACGTAGCTAACCCCCGCCCCCCCTTATCATATTGCAATCACATTATACCCCGCTTATTTCAGCTTCAACCATTAACGGAAAAAATGGAAATACCCGTAAGATGCCTTTTATGCGATCACTACATAGTTGACAAGCCAATCGAAAAACATACGAAGGACTGTTATAACAAGCTGGTCCAAATAAGTGAGGTTGTGGACGCAGAAATGCCATGCTCCGGGTGCAATGAGACGTACCACGTCTCACGAATTTTGGAGCACATGGGCACTTGCATCCCAAACTGGCCCATAAGGATCCCACCATCAAACAATAAGCAATAACAAATTCATCCACACCCACCTGCACTTCACACAAGCCATACAAACATAATACATATAACAAATACATTTACACATACTCATTCTCTTATTACTTTTTTTTATTGTTTTTTTTAAATTTTAATTAAACTTATACCTACATATATTCATATATTCTACACATATATATTCATTTTTGTACTTTTATAATAACACATATTTTTATAATAAACAAATAATAACCAGAAGACAAGACTTTAATTTACAGACCGGACCTACAATTCCACCACAACTATCTTCTAAAATAACCCCACTACGATTTACAAGACTATTTCAGGAAAATTTAAAACCAATAGCAAAATAACCCAGCCAAGCCTAAAAATTATCACACACGGAGAAGCGCAGACAACCGGATAACATGACAAAAAAGACGATACCGAGGAAATTCAACAACATCGGACATTAAAAATAAGTAGGAAAGTCAAACATCGTCCAAATTGGTAAAACCATTCAATTTACTCAATTTACTCCAAATGAACCTAAACATCATCCCCATAACCACCCACTAGCCACTAACAAGTAACACTAACAACAACAGAATTCTTACAGATACCAATTCGGAAGCAGATAAAATAACATAAAGGGTACAGATAAAAAACCAGCGAGCTTCCGCCCGCTGTCAGCACACACTACAGCCAGCGAGCTACCGCTCGCTACCACCACACACAACCTAACGGAACAAGCTGCCGCTTACCAGTACTGACACAACACCCTACAACCCTATGAGCTATCGCTCATAAATATTGTTAACCCGCGAGCTACCGCTTGCCGACACCACACCACAACAATTTCGTAAAATTATTATTAGCCCGCGAGTTACCGCTCGCAGACGCCGCACCACAATAATTTAAGAAAATATTGTAAAATCGACGCAGGAGCGTCGACCTTCTTCGGCGGGGGAGTGTGACGACTTCTCGCCACCCTTATCATTAAGAGTGCTGTGATGACGTTCTCACGCTACCCTTATCGCGGAATGCCCAGCGTCAGCGCCTAGACACCGCGGTCCCACCGTGGGACCGAGCGAGGTGGTCCCGAACCGCCTTCGCGGGGCAGCTTCACACATCACTTCTCAATCAACTACCGTCTAGGAAAGTCGCCCTCCTCTTAATTAGTCTCGCTCAAATACAGTCTCTTACTCTCTCAATCAAACTTTTTATTCCGTCGGACCACCTACCATTTTCCCATCACATTAACAATATTTAAAAAAACATAATACAATATTTTATTTATAATAGATACAAAACAAGATTATTAATGATTATTATTTTTAAAACAGACATGTTTATGAAAGCATAATGGATGAATCCCTTTTTTGCATTGTACACAAATTAAATTTGATCGTTTTACACCAGTGGTTTTACTGCTACAAACTACACACTGTCTTATACTTCTGCCTGGTAGTTTCTCTAAACCAAATATTTCATTATTATAAGTGTGGGATATTTCGTGGTGGAAACAAGATGTTGTTTGTTTAATTGTAAAAAGTGTTTATTACTAACTAATTAACATTTCTAACTCCCGATCACAATCTCCTCGCAACAAAAACTCCTCGCAATAAAATCTCCTCGCAATAAAATAACACTCCTCGCAACCAATTCTCCTCGTCGACTCCCGATTTCGTTCTGTTCTCCTGCAGTCGCTCTTCGCTTAAGGAAAACTCGCATTCACACTGGTTCATCCCTCATTCATTTTCACACGCATACACACACTCTTGCCACGTGCCGACTTTTCGGTCACGGGTCACCATGCATTCTTCCTAGATCCACGCACAAAGAGTCACTCGATACATCCAACCGAAAAACTGTCACTCGATATAAACACACTTTTCTCGCACCTCACGCAGTCACTCGATACAAACATTCCTCGCTCGCTCATGACAGTCGTCTAAACACTTTTCATTCACACTTCGCAATCACGCAATCCGACTTTCATATAATATTATTGATACATTCATACAAATACCACATAAGTTATCATTTCTTTTTTTTACTTGCATCCATTCATGCTCTATTTCGGATATAATGCTTGATGTAAATTCCAATCGAGTCATTAACTTCTTTTTGGTAACTTCCTTATAAAATAGATAAGAATTTAATACCATACGGGCAATGATGTTAAACGTAACTTTCTTCCAATATTTTACTGTGCGGCGTTCATCCAAATAGGCGTATAACATTTTGTCAGATTCATCAACTCCCCCCATATAACGATTATAGCAATCAATGATGGATGGTTTCACTTTACGTGTTTCGTATCCATTTCGTTTTTAATTATAATGGTATTGCCTTCAGAAGCATGCGTCGAAATTAACAATACAGGTTTTCTTACAGACTTATTTTCGCAGTAGCCACACAAAAGACCTTCAACATCTCGAGCATATTTTATTTCGTTAGCATTAGCTGTTTTTAAATTGTCAGGTACGCCTTTTCTATTAGTTCTAATTGTTTCCGTTAAGTACGTATTTTTGCAGTGTAAATATTTGGCCAAAGCTATACTAGTAAAATAATTATCTACAAGTACATGATGCCCTTTAATTAAATACTGGCTTTGCTCCAATAAATTTACAACGACTTCATATCCAATTCCATGTTCTCGTGACTTATTAGTATCAGTCTTTCCTTTAGCGCCTTTATAGCAGTAAAAACTTAAAGAATATTTGGAAACTGCGTCGCAAAGCATCCAAAATTTGATGCCCCATCTCTGGTGTTTTTTATTCGGCAGATACTGTATGATACTCGAACGGCATAAAGTTCCTACCAACGATTCATCGATAGATAATTCTTTATGCGGTTTGTAATACAATTTAAATACTCTATTCGTGTGTTCAACTATTGGCGTAAATTTTGCACATGGGTCGTACTTTTCATAGCCTGGTGGGAAACATTCTTTATTGTCAACTAGGTGAAAACATTGAAGAATAAGTTGAAACCTATTCCGCGAAAACATTTTCGAGAACAAGGGTATGCCTCTTGAATTTTCGGCCCAATAAGAAAACATTGTTGGTCGCTTCGTTATCGCCATTTCCAATAAAACTGCGATAAACGCCTTCATTTCGTCCAAAGTAACTGGTTTCCATTGCTTCATTCGAGATCCGCGGGTGATGTCACGTGATTTTATTAGTTCTTCGGCGTACTTATTTGTTTCGCAAACCATAATTGATAGGAGGGACGAATCAATAAACAGATTAAAATAATTAATAGGTTTAGATTCGTTCAACCGTGATAACTGCGGCCCAGCATCTTCAGTAAAACGAACTGAATTCTCTTGCTCCCCTATACTACCCATATAAGGACTTTCACATGTCATGGAACTGATAAAATTGCACGGAATACTATCTACGCTACTAGACGAATCAAAAGCGTCTACTCTCCTTTTTTTGAGACTGGAACAATATCACTGTCATTGTCAGAATCAGAAGTTGAATTACATCTGAATCTTGACAACGTTCTTTTTATTTTCGTATCCATTGCCCTACAAGGGACACACGAATAATAAGCAAAAAATTAAAATATTTGTGGCCACGGAAGTATACCTACTAAAAAGCAAATGTATAAATTACCTCTTCAATTGCAAGACCAAAACCTTAATTGTAAAATGTTATCACGTACAAAAAACGTCAAACACGAATATTTCACAAACTTTTGATTGATCAGTATAGCATATCTGATATGACTGATGAAACAATAAGAAGCGCGAACGCGCCGGACGGCATATTTCAACAAAAAAATAGAACAGCGCGACCGCGTCGATCGGCATTGTTCGCAAATAAATAAAGGAAGCGCTATCGCGCTGCATGGCACTATCGGACATGGAATTTTAAAAACCCCTGGCACTAAAACGGTTAAGAAACCGAAACCATTCTTTCAAAAATTGTTTGCGATCATCAGATATCATGCGGGGACGACCATGCTCTGATTCAAAAGGTAGTTTGATAGCGTCTGGGTTCCATGCAAATAATCCACATTTTCGGAACCCATTTTCCATGATATTTGCATTTAACACCTCATCCACAACTTCGTTCAAAAGTTTCGGGAAAAAATTTTTTTTAACAGGGTTCTTTAAATGTGATAATCTCCAAGTATGTACCTTTATCTTCCAATGTTCTTTTAACATGTTCCGTGCCAGACCAATTTTTAAAGACTTTCCGTTCAAGCCGCGTGGGGCGTGTACGCCCCACGCATCTTTATGTGGTTAAAACCAGTAGGTACACTGTACCTATATTTTTGCGGTACACTGTAAAATATTTCAATAATGTAAAACCATAAATTTAAAAAAAAAGCGTATATATTAATATGTTTTAACTTGAATAGCGATAAATTTTACTTGTCGTGACAAAATATTGTTATAAATACGTCTACTTTTAAGAGTATTTTTCCCGGCCTGAGCGGAAAGTCCAGCGTGGGGCGTATACGCCCCACGCGGCACGGAACGTGTTAACACGTTGAGCACGGCACCGATATTCCTGTCCTTTCTGTCCAGCCGGCAGCGAGCGAGCACTTGACGGCGAGCGCTCAAGTGATTTTTGGGTGGGGAGAATGAATAGATGATTACTAGTCGTGACTTTTTGCAATACATGTAAATCTGAGCCATATTTTTGTTTAGAGTGTTTTAATAAATATCATTGAAGTTACTACATTTTATTTTTAAATATGATACTGTCGGTCCCAGGGACCGACGCTGCCCAAACGGAAAGTTCAGTGCCGGTCTCAAAGGACCGGCGCCGCGCTCAACGTGTTAAAGTTCTAAACACCGCAACATCCATCGGTTGAAAGATATGTATCGCATTCGGGTAGAAGACGATGAGAATTATGCCATTTTTATCACAAAATTGGCTAACTTGTAAGCTTAGGTGTGACGCGTGACCATCTACAAAAAGAGTCATGGGTAAGGTAATTTTTTCTTTCTCCAGCCATGGGTGGAATATATCTGTTATAAACTCGTAAAAAGCTTCACTGGTCATCCATCCAGACTCGGCTTTTCCTAGGCCCCATTCGGAAGGAAAATCGTCAGCGATTTCCTGTGGAATTCTTTTATATTTAAATAACACTGTAGGAGGAGGTACAGCACCACTTGCGCTACCCGTGATCAGAACGCTGCGACATTCTTTCTCGTCATTATTTACTTGTTGGTATATCGTTTTATCTCCTTTTTGTGCTAAAACCTAACTACCCTTTCGGTTTAATAAAAAGCTGTTTCGTCTGCGTTAAAAATTCTTTTTGGATCTAGTAAAATGTCATCAGATTTATTTTCAGTCAAGAAAGTCTTTACTTCTTGAAACCAATTTAAAATAATTTCCTTAGAAATTCCTGCCATTGCTTTTGCAAGATTCTGAGACATTCGAACTGCAATCTCGGGGTTTCTATTCATAAATCCTTTCATCCATGACTGTCCCGAGCGATTATCTTTAAATGGATTAGGTCCTTTTAATTCTGTTAGGATGCGGTAAACACTAAAAGTAACCTGCTCCATTGTGACTGGAAATCCAGCACGGGCCATTTGAAAAATCCAATTTTTCAATGTACTTTCGTCTGCTGCTATCAATACTGTTGGTGGTCCCATTTTTCTGAAAAAACAAGACATCATTTAAATAAGTAAGTCCATAGTATCTCAACATCTGTAATATTATAGATATCTCCACATCTATGTTATTAATAAAATATAATAATATAAAACGTATACTACTTAAAGCCGAACCTTTCAATCGGATATTTTCCTTCAATCTTATACTTCAGAGTGACTCTCAGTACATTGAATTTTTTTGCTGTTGTTTTATACGGTGTTTCATGCAGACGCATGTCTTTCACAGCCGCTTCCATGGCCTCTTGACTGTACTTCCCGAAATTACTCTTGGTCGGAGGCATCTAAAAATGTTTGTGGGATACTTGATAGATGTTAAAGTGGAAATTGTGAATTGGTAACTTAGAATTGCTTTTCAACGGAAAAACTGTCACACGGTCCAAACACTCTTCTTTCGCACCTAACGCTATCGCTCGGTCCAGAGACTCTTCGTTACGCTTTGTCTCGACATTCAAACTCAATACTTTCTTTCATACCTCGCAATCACGCAATTCAAATTTTCATATTTCACATGTTAGGCAAATTTATCAATAGTTGACATTTTAAATTCCAACAGTTGACGTGGAGTGCCAACTATTAAACACAAAACTTATAGAATCATGTAGAGGTTGTAGACAGAATTTCGTAGTTTAATCTGTAGAATAAAACTCAAATTAAGCTGAGTTTAAAAATTTTACTTTTACCCAAAAGTTTACACTCTGTGTCAATGAGACTCTGTCTGAAATGAGGACTCACAGAGAATAAGAAAGCGGAATTTCGCCCGATGAGTATGACATACAAGAACGCGTTTCGAAAACGACCAGGGTGAATTTCTGAGCACCAAAATCTGTCGAAGGTAACGTAAACAAAACCTGCGAAACCGTATCCAATCTCGATATCGAGAAGAGAAGCCGTACGGGAGCAAATTAGAAAAATAATGGAACACGGAGTTATTCATCGGCCGGATATTCCGTGGATTAATCCCATTGTGACTCGGCCTCTTCTAGTTTTTCACATAGTGCATTACTGCCTAGCTTGGTTTGCTTGCCCAAGCATAATACTACGGCTGGCTCACTGATACTCTTTCTTGGTGTTACGTATAGGGCAGGGAGGCCAAGCTCTTGTGGAAAAATTAAACTCAAGTTACGCCGACTTAAGATCCAGGCGGCAGGACCGTCGCAGTCGATAGTAGCGCCTCTTACGGCTGCCTCGCATATTATTTTGGATTTGGCGGCATTTTTCCCGCGCGGGAAGGGGATCCTATTCAGACGAGGGCCAGACCAGGGCGGACATTGTGCGAACATCGTGGGACGAGGATTGACGAGGACCAACGAGGACCAACGAGGACCAACAAGGATCAACGAGGAATCAGGACAGGAATCACGTAGATTTAGATAAATATTTGCACTCTAAAGAGAAAGGGCATTAATTAATTTAGGTATCCCTTTTTCGCGAAACATGTCTCATAAAAAATGCGTTGTGTCCGGGTGCATGAATAAGGGTGGAAAAGTCCATCGTTTCCCAAACTATTTTAAGGATCAGTCGCGATTTTTGAAATGGTTTGAGGCCGCTCAAAATGCCGACTTAGCATATCTCCCTCCCCACAAATTTGCCCACAAATATAAATATATTATATATATAAATATATTTGCCAGTTTGACTTTGAGAGCAAATATATTCTAAATACAAGGTTGACATGCAGTGCTGTGCCGACACAATTTTTGTCAGGTAAATTTTGCACCAGAAATTTAAATGAAATTTGATGGTCAATTTAATATGAAATGATTCTTTTAAGTTACGTAGCTTAGCATGTTTCATTTATATTGTATCTTATTTTATTCGTATTGTATATTATAGGACACAGGCAGCCCCTTGTCTACTGTGGTGCAGTCAACAACGTGGAGCAACCACAAGAGACACCAACAGGTGGTAAGTACCAAAAATTATTTTATTCTTTTGCAATTATTAATTATTGTTTTATTTAATTCTAGAACCTACTGTAGAGGACATCAACCGTGGCGTCAATAATGATGGGGGATGTTCTACATCTACATGTGGTAACTATCTAATATATATTTTAATTTTATGAAATTATTAATTATTGTTTTATTTAATTTTAGAACCTACTGTAGAGCACATCAGCCATGGCGACAATAATGATGGGGGATGTTCTACATATACATGTGGTAGCTATCTAATATTTATTTTAATTTGATGTAATTGTTAATTAGTGTTTTATTTAAATTTAGCAGCTGGTATTCAGTGTGGGGATGAAGCTGGGGACACCACTACTCCACTTGAATTGGCGGTCCACGGGCACACAACCTGCCAAACAGTACCTGCTGTGCGAAAGTCACGAAAACGTAAGTCATTTTATACATTGTTTTCTTTGTTTGTGTGACATGCTTGTTTTTATGCATCATTTTTATTTGGTGTTGGCACTAAATTGCACTGTCCTGCACAGCCTCTGCGTTACAGGTGCTTAACCTAACACGCAAGCGTTATTTGTCGTGTCATGATATGAAGGTATACAGGGTGTCTCACCCGATTTTGACATCTGGATTTTCTCGCCTATTATTACTCGTAGCGAAAAATGTTTCAGATGAGAGTTGAATGGTATCGAGTGGGGCATATTTTGGTGTCATTAATTCTTTCGTGAGTGGACGCGTAAAGGTCACATAAAGGTCAACTTTGTTTTTGTAAATGGGATTATGTATTTTTTAATACATCCATCGATGAAGCTCGACATTAGTTATAAAAAAGTATAAACCTATTTGTGCCAAAAAGTTAATAATTTAGGAGATATTTCAACTTAACCACTTGCGGTGCAGAGAAATTTTCGGTTGCGCGTGCCAGAACAGTCGAGCGGAAATCACTTCGCGGCGCGTTCAGGCAGGAATAACATCACTGGCTTCGCTATTACTTTCCATTTTACAGTCTGGGGTCAATACTGATAACTTTACACGATGAAGAGCAAGCAGAAACTGTGTATCGGTAAAGAATTTCATTAAACAGTGGACGTGCCACGCACGTCATTTATCTTTCTGTAACACTAATGGACCACTGACTGGACGAAAGTATGAACATTTTGTAACAGAAATTTTACTCACGTTACTGGAGGATGTGCCACTACATGTTCGCCCAATAATGAGGATGCAACAAGATGGATGCCCTGCACATTATGCTTCAGTGGCAAGAAATGCATTAAATCGACTATTTCCTAATCGTTGGATTGGAAGAGGCGGTCCCATTAATTTCCCAGCACGATCACCTGATTTAACGCCCCTCGATTTTTTCTTATGGGGTCATTTGAAGAATCAAGTTTATGCTAAAGCTCCAACTACAGTGGCTGATATGAAGCAACGTATTATCGCTGAATGTTGCAAGATATCAGCCGATACATTAAACAATGTAGGACAATCGTTACTCTACCGATTTAAAAAATGCCGCGACGTAAATGGTGGTTACGTTGAACCTTTTCTGTAATAAATAAAACCACACTTCTTAGTACGTGTTCGATTCCACCAAAGTTTTTCCCGCTGGTAGGGAATAGTGGAACTGGATATTCCAATGAATTGTTCTCGGGTTGATGCTATTTGTAGTGGACTGTATTTATGTGGATGTATGTACAAGTGAAAAGATGGTAAACGGAAATGTACAAATGATGTAGAATAAACCTAATATAAACCTTTAGACAATCTCCCGAAGATTGTCCAAGTACGACAGTAATAGAGTCTTAGAATTATTTAAGTTGAAATATCTCCTAAATTATTAACTTTTCGACACAAATAGGTTTATACTTTTTTATAACTAATGTCGAGCTTCATCGATCGATGTATTAAAAAATACATAATCCCATTTATAAAAACATAGTTGACCTTTATGTGACCTTTACGTGTCCACTCACGAAAGAACTAATAACACCAAAATATGCCCCACTCGATACCATTCAACTCTCATCTGAAACATTTTTCGCTACGAGTAATAATAGGCGAGAAAATCCAGATGTCAAAATCGGGTGAGACACCCTGTATAATAAGTTAGCAGCACTAATGAGAAAGGTTCGCGGTTCAAGAAAGAAATCGGGGTCTGCGCGATTGGAATGTGCGAGTCAAGCATTAAAAGACGGAGCACTAACCATATTTGAGGCTTTGCCAGAAAGCGCTAAACAATTTTTTGCTTTACAAATTAGAAATTTAGGACAAAACAAGTTTAGTAGAGTTTATACGAAAGAAGATAAAATTTTTGCTCTGGCGCTTCTTAAAAAAAGTAAAGTAGCTTATAAATTTTTATCGGAAATGTTCGTCCTTCCGACCACCGAAACTTTACGTACATTGGTACGCGATATGGCTATTAAGCCCGGTGTTTGTGACAATTTGTTTGCTGCACTAAAAACCAAAGTCTCTAGCATGGACGGTAAAAGTGCTAATTGCATTTATTTTTCGATGAAATGGCATCGTCTCCGTCTTTAATGTACAACTCATCGTCGGACATGGTGGAGGGTTTTTGCGATGACGGATGTGAGCGCAATTTGAATTTCGCCGACAGTGTTGCTGTATGGATGCTGAAAGGCATCCATCCATATCCTTCCTGGAAGCAACCGATTGCGTTCACATTTTGTCACGCAAAGACAAAGTGGGAAGGAATCGCCGAAATGTACAAAACGATTGTACGTAAAGCCCATAATAGTGGCTTGAGAATCGTTGCTTCGATATGTGACCAGGGAACCACGAATGCCAAAGCAATTAAAAGTTTAATTGCTTCTGCCAGACGTGAGCGTTTAATGCAAAATATAGAGTCCCGCGACGCGGTAATTAGAGTTGATGGGGCAGAGATCATACATTTGTATGATCCACCCCATCTTTTAAAATGCGTTCGTAATAATTTATTAACGAAAAATTTAATTTTCACTAATGAAGACGGTAAACTATGTACCGCAGACTGGTCGCACATCGACGCTGAATTTCGTGTTGACAAAGGGCTTGGCATGTTCAGTGCGATGAATAAATTAAACGAATGTCACGTGATTCCTTCCAAAATAAAAAAGATGAAAGTTTCTTATTGCACGCAAGTGTTGAAGGGAGGCACTAGCATCTCTGATTCAAATAACGTGCCACCGGAGGCTGTAGACACAGCTTGTTTATTATATTTTTTTAACAATCTTTTTGATAGCGTTAACGGGAGAAATGAAAGCTCTTCCAAATTAAATGATTTTCGTACTGCCGTAAGTACTAGTGACGATGATTGTAAACACGAAAAGTTGTGGAAAGAAGCAATTCCTATATTAATAAAAATGCGGTCTGTCAAGAAAAGACCAGGAGACCGGGAGGTATTAAGTAACTGGGTACATACTCTTCGCGGATTTATATTATTAAAATCGAAGTTGCGAGATCTCGGCGTATCCCAGTTTGCGCCACGCGTTTTTAATTAGGATGCGTTAGAAATTTTTTTCGGTCAAATCCGTCAGCATGGCGTTAGGCACGTAAGACCCAATTGCATTTTGTTCGCGCGACTGCTCGCGCCATCCTGCGTCAGCAAGCAGCCAAACGCGCGAACCCTCTGGATAGCGAGTGCGCGGCCGCGCTAGGAGATAGCGCAGCGCTAGCCGTGACGTCACTCCGTCCAGAGGTCGCCCCCGCCTCACCTTAATTCGAAATTAACGAATATTAATCACTCTTTGTCTTACTAGCACCGAGTGAATACCGTATAGCCGGCCGTGCCGTTATATTGTAATTTTCCCGCGCCTTCGCGAAGTAACGTTTTGTGCATCCTCGTCAGGCCCACGCCGACGAGTCGATATTATATATATAAAGGACTGGGTTTATCCCTTAATTTTGTGTTACTAGTGCTAAGTTTATTGTTAAATACATTGTTTTTGTTGAAATTGTGCAGTTCTCTTTATTTTCTCTCTACAAAAGACGAGATCTTAACCACCCTAACGCCTTAATCAGTGCACTTAAACGCACGCGATTAAACACATTTCATTTTCTGCTTTTTATAAATCCCTCTTAATTAGAAGTTATAGTTCACCGTGCGTTGGAGGGAATTACCAGAATGATGAATCCTCTAACCTTTTTATGGATTTGGATGGTTTACTTTATTGTAATACAGATTGTGAAACCTTCCAATCCATGTACAGCGTATGTGATGTACCTGCATTACCAGAGACTTTTAATCTGGATGCAGTATTACCAAATACTGTGTTGCAGAATTTTCAAAATTATATCATCAAGTTAGCTTTAAAAAGAAAAATTGTTTGCAATATTTGCCAAAAAGCATATGTATCAAATGTTGATCATGCTATACTTAGAGTCAAAAATATTTGCGAATTCTATTTTCCGCAGTGCCTTCATTTTCCTCGGGTGTCGGAGTTTTTAAGCACAATTTGTAAAAATTACATAGTTTTTTCATTTACTTGCGAGCATGCGGGTAGCCTTTCGGACTTAATTATTACTGAAAGTGTTCGTTATGTAATTGTGCGATACACTAAATTAATTCGAAAGTCTTTGGTTGGTGCAAATAAGTCTCTACAGACAAATGATAAATTGATTCTATCCGCAATTGCGTATAATAAGAAACATTCATTTCATAAATAAAATTTATTTGAAAATATGTATATTGTTTGTACAGGATAAAATTCTATGAAATGTAAATGTAAATGTAAATATAAATATGAATGTAAATGTATATAATTAATTCTTCTAATTATTAATCCAAAAATTCAAAATCTTAAAATAATTAAAATAAAAGAATAAAATTATATACTAATATGTAACATAAGCATGAAAAATAACATTTTAATTTCTGTTTAATTTGCACGATTTGCATATGCATAATTATATTATTTTTTACTGTGTGCTGACTTTGTTATTTTTATCCGTGTTTTTATACACGTATCCCAGGCCACAACGACAAATTTATATATTTGAAACATATATGTCTTTCTTTCAGGAAAACTGGACCCAGCTGTATTTTAGTTATTTAAGGATTTTTCAATAAATGAAAATGTACTTTAATAAACTTTGACTAATTTTGTACCCCATTTTAATTTTATTATAGATTAGTTTAGTTTAAATAAAGTACAGGAGCGGGCAATACGAAATTTTAATAATATAGTACCTAGTTCGGCCACTATGTCGCCTCGATCGATGCGACAGTCCTGCCGCCTGGATCTTAAGTCAGCGTAACCTGAGTTTAATTTTTCCATGGGAGCTTGGCCTCCCTGGTATAGGGTATACGAGCGCGCTTGCGAAAGCGAGATATGGCGATGGTAAAACAAACAACGTAAGTCAGGCGAGCGAGCGGACACGTGGACGCCAAATAATTCGTGCCACGAGGCAGTCGTGTACGGGCCTGCTGCGCTGTAGTTGCAAACGTGTGTAACAATATAGATACGAGGGTGGTTTGATAAGTCTGGTAAAAATTGAACAATGTCGCATCGCAAAAAATTTTGAAGCACATAAGCTTAAAGTGGCGTTCATTTGGCTGGTAAATATCACGTTTTTCCCAAAAGCGACACTTCGTTTAGATTTGGTAGATGGTTGAAACGAGCGACTTATTGTTAGTAGTTCCTAGGACAACGCACCAGTTCACACTTTCGCAATCGCAATGTCAAAAATACACGAATTGGGCTTGGAATTGATTCCGCATCCACCCTACTCTCCTGATATGGCTCTCTGTGATTTTTTTATTTCCCGACTTGAAAACATGGCTCGGTGAGAAGAGATTCTCGTCGAATGAAGGAAATAACGATGCCGTGAATGCGTACTTGCAGACTTTGACAAATCATACTTTTTTGACGGGATGAAAAAATTAGAATCTCGCTGGGTTAAGTGTGTCGCCCTTGAACGAGACTATGTTGGCAAATAAAGGTTAGTTAAATAAAAAAAAAATGTTTACCTACTTTTTTACCAAACTTATCAAACGACCCTCGTATTCCTAGTTATCCTGCATTCTCATTTACTCAGCACCCGTAATACAGTACAATTAGTGACGAGGACTTAAAAGTAAAGAACGTGCGTGTGCAATATAGTGTTACGTGGTGGGTGCTGAATTAATTTTCGGTCTGAGAAAATTACACTTGATGCAGAAATCCAAAAATAGCTGCATTTATCGGCTTAACAAAGAACAGTTAATCCAGGAATTAACACGGCCTGGCTACAGAAAGGTTCGAAACCGTTCGTGAAAAACTAAAATTTGTAGTTAAGGGAGGGACAAGAGAAGAACAGGCCATAGAAACAGCAGAAAGTGACGAGGAATTTTTCGATGCGGGAGAAACACGCGACGAGTCAGATGCAGAGGACAAAATGGCGGAAAATGCAAGGATTTTCTTTTCCAAGGAAAGTGATGATTGGAACACCTTCGTAGAACAATTAGAGTTTTTATTCGCAGAGAAAAACATCTCGGATGATAAAAGGAAAGTAAATTCCCTCATAACTCGCGTAGATCAAGATACTCTCAAATTAATCGGGCAACTAATTGCATCAGAAAAAATAGCGGAGAAAAGTTTCGAAGTAATAGTTAAAGTAATGTCTTCGCACATGAATCCAAAGCCATCGAAAGACATGGAAAGGTGCAAGTTTCACTTGGCAAAACAAGAGGTACACGAACAAATATCAGACTTCGTAGCCAAATTAAAGAAACTAGCTCAGTATTGCAAATTTGAAAATGTCAACAAAGCATTGAGAGATCAACTAAGTAGTTGTTGGAATGCGTGACAAAAACATCAGGATTAGACTTTTTGAAGAGAAAAATCTATCTTATGAAAAAGCGCTTGAGATTGCAACGACGTACGTAGCAGCGGTGAAGAATGCAGCAGCATCGTCGAGTGCGTTGGAGAATGAAACAATTGAGGGAGATGTTTTTAAGATTCGTGGGGAACATCAGGATCGCCGAAGCTACGACGGGGGAAAATCAAGCCCAAACGCAAATAACATAGACTCGAAAACTAAGAAAAGAGTTAAGTGTTACTGTAGACGAGGGACAAATCATACAAACAAAGACTGTCGACTACGAGAATACACGTGTAACCATTGCGGAAGAAAGGGTCACATAGCAAAGGTGTGCTTTAAGAAGAAGGAAAACCGAATGGAGAGCAAGAAAACGGTAAAACAAGTAAACAGCTCGTAGGACGACGACATCAAGTATTTCGAAGCATCGCATCGAAATGAATTTTTCCATTTGAAGACGAGCAAGGGGGTGCCCGAGAACTTAAACAAAGGCGACAACATGAACAACCGAAAGAGCAAGATAAACAAGGACGCCGAGAGCGTTAATTTTAAAGCTGCTAATGTTTTATGTAAGGTAGGAAGGAGTTGTATTAACATGATTAAAGTCGAGGCTGAGCTAATATTTATCGAATTGGCCATAAACGACCATAAGCTAAACTTAGAAATTGACATCGGCGCGTACGCAATCATTTTCCCAAAAAGTTTTTACGAGAAATATTTTTAAAATATTAGACTTTCGGAAACCAGCTAGAAACTGAACGCGTACGGCGGAATGCCATTAGAGATAAGTGGTAAATTAAAAATTTTAAAAGTAGAGTTTAATGGTAAAACGTGTCTTTTGGAAGGTCTAGTTCTACCAGTGGAAGGACCACCACTGGTAGGTAGACGATGCTTCGCAAGTTTGGGCTTATGGTATGGCTGTTGAAAATTCCAAAACCGAACACGAGCGTAAACAAATTGAAAAGTATAAATATACGGTACATGTTAATCAATAGTTTTGCGAAACTCTTCGATGATTCGCCGGGTTTGTATAATAAGAGCCAGACAAAAATTCATCTTACCAAAGACGCCAGGCCGATAGCGTTAAAGTGTCGACATGTGGCGCATGCCATAAAACCGCTGATTGAAAAATAGATACATAGATTAGTGAAATTAGGACATTTAAAATCGGTAGAAACAAGCGAATGGGTGACACCGATTGTGCCAATCTTCAAGAGTAATGGTAATATACGTATTTGTGGGGATTTCAAACTAACGCTAAATCTGTACATTATAATGGATAAATACACACTGTACACGATAGACGATATCTTCACGAAATTACAAGGGGGCGAGTATTTCTCAGAATTAGATTTAAAACATGCGTACATGCAGTTTCCGGTAGATTACGAAAGCTCTAAATTTTTGACAATTGTAACTCACAAAGGGCTGTACAGGTATACGAAGGTTCCTGGGGGGGGGTGTCACCTGCTCCAGCCGACGTGCAGAGGAAAATGGATGAATGTTTAAGCGGCATTAGTGGAACCGTCGCATACCTGGATAACATTTATGTATCGGGCAAAACAAAAGAAGAACATGTATAAAACTTGCTAAAAGTATGCAAGCGGCTTCAGGAATGTGGACTAAAGATAATTTATGCAGAAACGCTTAGAAATGTTGAGATTTATAATTGATGAAAATGGTCTGCATAAATCGTTACGCAAAGTAAACGCAATAATAAACGCACCGCGCCCCACTGCTTTATAGTGAAACTCCCGAACGAGGGGATTAAGGAAAAACAACACGGGAGGTGATATTAGGTGGAGTATGTCAGGTAACAAGAGAAGGCGAGAATGAATTGCTCTGTTCGAAAAGTTTGACCGCTGCCGGGCTGGCAATATATTGTCCACAGTAAACCAAAAACGACAAACACAACACTGTACGCACTTATATCTAATAAACTATACAGAAAATATAAGGGCTAGTCCCAGTGTTTAATTGCTAACACTCGACTCGTCGGCAAGGGCCGGACGAGGATATTAAAGTAAGAACTTCGCGAAGGCGCGGGAAGCAAAAGGAAGAATTAATCGGCACGGCCGTTAATACGTGATTGCTCAGTGACGGATAGACAAAGAGTAATCATAAATCCGTTAATTACGAAAAGCAGGGGTTCGAAGGCGCCCCCTGGGCGGAGTGACGTCAGGCTAGCGACGCGCTATCTTCTAGCGCTGGCGCACACTCGCTACCCAGAGGTTCGCGCGTCGCGATTGCTCGCTGCCGCCGGATGGCGCCGGTAGTCGCGAACACTCCGCCCGTCTCGTCGCGCAGCGACGAAAAGTGTGTGAATGAGGTGAGGCGCCGCCCGCCGTGATCTGCAGGCATCGGCCGCTGGGAGCGGCCAATGATCGAAACGAGGGGTCGATCAGGCGCTCGATATGACGGCATCGTAGGACGGCAGTGTAACGGTGTTTAACAATTTTTTTTTTTTTTTTTTTACGCCGAAACCGTACAATAATGTTAATCTTTTTTTTAGGCTATTGTTGCGTATGAATCCCATGATTCCTACGAAAATTCTCATCGTGGAATTTTTCGTGGCGACACCCAGGTGTCTAGTCCCTTTTTAGAAGGAAGACAGGATACATTAAGTGCGATACTCCGAACCCCAAGCGATAAGGAAAACTCGAACGCGAGGTTCTGCCTTCCCCGTAATTCCAGAGTTTTCAACCATCTTTTCGTGCAGTATCTTTACTCCCACCATAGGATAGATTTCCTAGAATTTTACATCCCCACTGCTTTTCGACCTATATAAGGGCCACGAAAATGCATCTCTCCGGGTCGCACGGCAAGATCATCACGACGTTCACGATTCGCAATCCTAGCCTCCGTACAGGACGCATCGGATAACTAAATTGCGCTCGCTAACTTCAGTTAAGGCCACTAAGTGCAGTGATTATTCTGGTACTACGTACCCTCAGTAGCTGCACAAAAAATCCACTAGTGTTAACTAGTGCTTCGACAACTACGCATTCGCGCGCGCTGCGCGTGAAGCGGCTCTAACATTCAAGCCGTACCACCACCTACAACCCTGAATTCTTCAGGAAAAATCCATCCGGACCACAAGGAGCGAAGGACCTCCCGCAGGGACTCTGCTCCCTATGCAAGGATTCCCAGATCTACCTCACTTTCCGATGCCAACGCGAATCGGACAATAACCAACATCATTTCTTCAGTCACACCAACATCGGATTCAAAAAAATTAGACAACATGGAGGTAAGTGCCAACATCCCCACTAGCAATCGATTCTCGAATCTTGCACAATTCATGGCTCCTGACAACCTCAACCCCCCCTCTACATCTACCAATAACCCCAAAAAAAAACCCTATTCCACCCACTCAATCCAGTAATCCCCCAAGTACCTCCCCTAACATTCGCAAACCTCCACCCTTCTATCTATACACCAAAATAATTAACTTCACCAAATTCATATCTACCCTTAAGAGTAATATCTCAGGCGAATTTAAAACTAAATTCCTTGGAGATAAAACCAAGCTTCAATTCTCCTGTCCGGAAACCCATTCCTTATTCAAAGATTTCTGCCTAAAAAGTAAAATCGAATTCCACACATATGCCCTTGACACAGACAAAATTACAGCAGTCATTCTAAAAGGTCTCCCGCAAATCCCTTCTTCCGAAATTATGACTGAACTCAAGCATCTCAACCCACTCTCTTGTCAAATACTAAACGACAAAAAAACTAATCCTCTCCACCCCATCTATAAACTTACCTTTAACGCCTCCACTACTTTAAACTCCCTGAGGAAAACCAGCTTCCTCTTTCATACCAGAGTCTACTGGGAGAAATATAACTCCCAGAAAACCTTTATCCAGTGTTTTCGCTGCCAGGCATACGGACACACTTCGGCAAATTGTAATAAAGCCTACAAATGCCTGAAGTGCGCCTCACCCCATGACACCCGCTCCTGCTCCAAAACCCCCGATACCCCGGCCAAGTGCGTCAATTGCTCAGGCGACCACCCGGCCAATTTCTCTAAATGCCCTGCCTTACTGAGTTACCTAGTAAAGAAAAACCCTCCCAAACCCCAATTTACTACCCAATAACCGCCCCCTCCCTCCACCATCTCACCCTTACCGCTCCCACCTCCACTAGCGACCACCACCTCCTCCATCACTTCCTCTAACCTCCACTCCATGCCAACCAAAACTTATGCAGCGGTTGTCTCCTCCCCTATGCCCCCTGTATCTCTTTCTCCCTCTCCTCCCCCCTCCTCTAATCCTCACACTCCAATCCCCCCAACCTCCTCGAATAACGACTTCACATCCATTATGAACGGCCTTCATAAGCTAAACTCCTTATGCAACCTAAAAAAAATGCTCTCCGCAATTAACTCTCTAATTAATAAACTCTCCAAGGCATCTAACGAGATGGAGCAACTTCAAGCTTTCCTTGAAGTTGCTCAAGAAATGCAAAATGCCCCCTAACTCCCTCCCTCACACCATTCTCCTCTGGAATGCCACCAATGTTATCCCCAAGACCCTGGAACTTGCGTTATTTCTCCAGAACAACAATATCCCCATAGCTATTATCACAGAAACTTGGCTCACTCCTAACATCAACTTTCGTATACCTAATTACAACATCTTCCGCCACGACAGGACCCAGTCCAAGGGTGGAGGAGTCGCTATCCTTGTTCACTCCTCTATCAAAACTGAAGACATCCCTCATCCACCAACCAACTTAGAATTCCTGTCTCTCAAAGTCAAAACCTCCCCAGAAATTACCATAGCAGCACTCTACAACCCACCCAAAAACAAACTTACCTCCAATGATCTCGACACAATCATCAACTCAATTAACTCTGGTTGCTTCATTCTGGGTGGAGACCTTAATGCTCGCCACACAGAATGGAACAATCAACACTCTAACAGAAATGGACACACCTTGCAAAAACACTCCGCCTCTAACCCCTACTACATTGTCCACTCTGACACCTACTCTTACTCTACCCCGCACTACACCTCAAACATAGATATTTTCCTCACTAACAGCACCTTCCAGCTCTCATGCAGCTCCTCCCACGACCTAGCATCTAACCATCTCCCAGTAATCTTAACTCTTCACTCCAACAAACCTCTACTCCCGCAAAAAACCTTTTCAAGCACCAACTGGGAACTTTTCTGAAAAATTTCCAACAATTATTCCATCAATACTAACCTTCTGGAACCATCTCTCATAGATCAAGAAATCACAAAAGTCACAAAACACCTAAACAACTCTTACAGGATTTCCACCACCAAAACTACACAACCATCTTACTCCATCCCTCACAATAATGAAATCTTGACCCTCATTCAAAGTAGAAATAGGCACCGAAGACTCCATCAACGTACTGCTGACCCCTTCCACAAGCTTATGTCCAACCTACTCACTAACAAAATCAAAACCAAAATAGCCAACCTAAAAAACTCACTCTGGGAAGCCAAACTTTCTAAATTCAAATCCACCAATAACTCCTTCTGGTTACTCCACAAAAATCTTAAGACCCGCTCCACCCCTATTCCTCCTCTCACACTTCAAGACGGACTAGCCCACTCAGACTCCGAAAAAGCAGCTGCCCTAGCAAACTCTTTTCTCAAACCCCACTTAGCTACTCTAAACTCTTACTCCCCTCATGACCTTTTGGCCTCCACCACGTACTCTAAATATAGCAACAACACCTTCTCCTCGGCCACCACAGACATCACCCCTGCCGCCGTCTTTAAATGCATCCGTTCACTGCAAACCCATAATTCCCCAGGACCTGATAAAATCTCCGCCATTCTCCTCAAGAACTGCCCCAAAAAGATTATCATTCAATTCTATTATATCT
This sequence comes from Mimumesa dahlbomi, assembly GCA_917499265.3. NCBI lineage: Eukaryota > Metazoa > Arthropoda > Insecta > Hymenoptera > Crabronidae > Mimumesa > Mimumesa dahlbomi. The sequence continues at coordinate 1,784,030 of OU824117.1, forward strand.
TTTTAAACTCTATCAAAATACAATACTTCCCTCTCCCCTGGAAATCTGCTAGAATTATCCCTATTCCTAAGCCCAAAAAATCCAAAACTCTACCTACCAACTATAGACCCATCAGTCTCCTGAATTTACTAGGTAAAATCCTTGAGAAACTTATTCTAAACAAACTCTCCACTCACCTCACTCAGAACAAAATTATAATCAACGAGCAATTTGGCTTCCGCAGCTCACACTCCACCATGCTCCAGCTACTCCGGGTCACTGAAAGCATCACCTTGGAAATAAATAAAAACAGATCCTCTGCTCTTGTTCTTCTAGATCTCCAAAAAGCATTCGACTCAGTCTGGCATGCCGGCATCATCTTAAAACTCCAAAACATCAATACTCCCCCTTATTTAATCAAACTCATCTCCAGCTTCCTCGCAAACCGCTCCTTTCAAGTCTCTGTCGGCACCTCACTTTCTCCTCCAACCCCCTCCCCTGCAGGAGTCCCACAAGGCTCAGTCCTGGGACCAATCCTCTTCAATATCTACATTAATGACATCCCTAAATCTCCTAAAACCTCACTCGCAGTTTACGCTGATGACACTGCCATCTACTGTTTCTCTTGGTCACCTGCACTAGCTAAATTCCACATTCAGAACCACCTAGACTCTATACATACCTACTTTAAATCCTGGAAGTTATCACTAAACCCTTCCAAATCAGAAGCAATATTTTTTCCATCTAAGAGGAAAAAAACCCCCGATCCTCTCAACATCGACTCTACACCCATCCCCTGGAACAACACTGTTACATACCTTGGTGTCATCTTCGACAATAAACTTACTTGGAAACAAGCTATCACTGACCGTGCCGCCAAAGCACACATACCCCTACGCACCCTTTACCCACTGATCCACTCCAAAAGCAAGCTAAAAACCAAAATCAAGCTTAACCTTTACACCACCTGTGTCCGTCCCATCATCACCTACGGCTCTCCTCTTTGGATTAATGCTCGTAAAACCTACCGCCACAAAGCTCAGATTATCCAAAATAAATATCTGAAAATAATCCTTGGCCTCCTCCGCTCTTACAATACGCATGATTTACACTCCTTAGCTAATTTGCCTCTTATTCATAACCACCTTATCAACATCACCCACAAGCTATTACAAACCTCCGCTGAACATACAAACCCCCTTCTCTCAAACATTAAACACATGAGCCAAAACAATCTCCCATTCAGGAAAATTAGAAAAATTCCCACCAGTGCTACCACTCTGAACATCTCCTAACCAATTTCACCAAATTCCCCCATACTATACCCACCCACCTCAATAGCCATCCCCCCACTCCCCTTCCCTTCTCTCTCTCTCTACTTAAATCACAACTCCTACTTTATACTTCTATCATGCATTCTAAGATTTAACCCTCACGCTTCTCATGTTTCAGGTTTTTTGAAAGTTTTTACCCTGTACATTATTCTTACGAGGGCCCACCCACTATCAATATATTTCATGTATCATTAACCTACTTATTACAGTTTCAATTCCGGTTGAGGAGTCGCTGACTCCAGGCACGGACCTCCCCACTCCTGGGAAAAATTTATATATATAAAAAAAAAAAAAAATCTCCGGGTTATTCTCAGTACGACGCTTGAGCATTACACTACGAGATTAGGCCCAGTTCCTTTTCGAGTTTTCTTTTAACCTTCGGAAGATTAGTCTGTCCATTGGTATATTCAACTCTTGGTCGGAGTTCCCCCGTTCAACTCACGTTAGAGTCACTCGCAAATTAGTTCGGAGTCATCTTATTGTGAAGTCTCGTCAACCGTCACTGCCCAAGGGTAAACACTTAGAGCATTTCAATAATTATACTACTTTCTTAAATTCATACACAAAACACTTAACATACATGTATATATATTCGATTGAAAGAATATACTTGTAACATTTTACTAGAAACATAAAATTCGAGTAAAGAGTTATTTTCTAGAAATGAAAACCTTTCCTCTCGAAACAAATTTAAAACATAATCGAGTAACGAACCCACAAATTATTCATTCTAACCGCTCGGAGTGAAACAAATAGTTACGAGAGTTTATTGCTTTATGACTTTATCGTAGCAGATGAAAACCACAAACAGCGGGTGTCGGACTGCACGTGCCTTTCGGCTTGCTTTCCGTACCTGTGCGACCATCTGTAGTCTTAGCAAGTGCGTCGTTATTAACCAGAGAGTAGCACCGTGCAGTTCGTCTGTAAGTTCATCTACCTCAGGGTCTTACCTTACCTAACATATACAACCACTCTGGAGACCAGCACCCTATAGCATCTACTATAGGCGCATCTGGCTCTAGATTCCATTAATTCCGATACGAGACCAGCACCCTACAGTTTATGCTGTAGGCTCATCTGGATTCATCTTCCTCGACTCAACCACTCTGGACACCAGTACCCTACAGCATCTACTATAGGCTCATCTGGCTTGAATTAACGTCATTTCCTAAATTATACGTTGATTCGTAGCTCCCACTACTTACTGCGTACGATACCTCCTGCTACAGAAAAGTTGAATAAGAGACGAAAACACGTCTCATTACAATTATTCCATAACGCTTCGCCGGCCACGTTCTGGAAATTCGCCCGGCTCGTAACACTGTCTTCGAAAAGGAAGTCTTGACGCATTGCCCGAATAGTTTTTTTTTATCAACAAATAAAAATGATACGTAGTGGTAAAAATCGAAGCAGTTCTATTTTTATTTATAAACTTTGCTCTTTACCGGTTATATTGCATTTAAAACCGCTCCTCTCCGACTTATCATTTCGGAGATATAGTTTTAAAAAATTTTTTTACAAATGGGGTTGTATCTCGTTAGGGGGTGATTTTTGGACCTAACTTTCTTGGTCCTTTTTTCACCTTTTGGCGCGTACAATCGATTCCAAAAATGGTCCCCGATGATATGTTACACCCTGTATACATATCCCTACTCTACCTACTTTATCACGCATGCGTTTGCTCTTGTCACTCTTACATTGGACCTGCTGCCGATAATCCGTCACGCTTCCTGTCTCTCTCTCACACACACACACTGGTATATACAGGGTGTCCCAGCTAACGTGCAGGTCCCTGAACCAGGTGATAGCTGAGGTAATACTAAGATAGGGAAGTGACATTCGTAATGTCGTATCTTAATTCGTGACCGAGTTATTAACGAAAAACGATAGCCGATCAGAGGGCTTCGTTGGGCCTGGCGACGCGACAGTAGCAGGCCTGCACCAGTAGGGTACTGTGCCAGTAGGAACTGTCGCGACGCTGGGCATTTTTTGCGGGAGTTAAAGAGGGTGTATGGTGACGTGAGTTGTCATGCAGAAGCTGATATAGACTAGAAATTCCGGTGAGTGTTATCTAGCCTGAATTTGCGAATTTGCTAATCTGAAACGTGCTTTTACATTTTGCATTCTTCGACTCGAACGACAGGTGGCCATTAAAGGCGCCAACGTGTCGAGAAATCAGTGACGGCTGCTCAGAGAACTAATTAATGAGATGTGATATTGTTGATCGATAGCAACGGTCGATAATGCCGATATGATGGACATAGATTATGCAGAATATCGCTGCTCTGCGTGCAGAAAGGAGATACAGAATCTCGTACTACAGTGCCGATCCTGTGTGAAGTTGTTCTTTCATCCTGGATGCGCAACTAAACACAGGAAATACAATAAGGACAATGAATTAGTGAAGTGTGAAGGGACGTTTGAGCAAATAGTGCTTGAAAAAACGGATACGAAGAAAACTACAGCGGCAAGCACTGACAGGGATAGATTCGGAGCAACAGGATCAATAGGAGTTGCGGAATCAACAATGAATACAACAACACCATCTGGTATGGATGTAAAGATAGACTGGCTAATTAGAACAATGAATGAAATGAAAAATAAAATTGCATGCGAAAGTAAAATTAGAACGCTGATTAAGTAGATAATCCACGAAGAGTTGGGAAATTTTATGAAACAATTTAATAAGATGATAGGAAATCAAGAAATAACCGCAGGAATGACGGTAAGTGGGCAAAGAAGCTATTGTGAGGCAGTAAAAGATAAGAAGAAAGAGAGTATAATTATAGTCAAACCAATGAAAGAGCAAGAGAGTGAAACTACCAAGAGATTGGTACAAGAAAAGATAGATATAAAAAACTTAGCAGTAGGGATATCCAAACTCAAAAAAGGGCAGAAGGGAACAGTAATTCTTGGATGTGAGAGTGAGCGAGATATGGAAAAGCTGAAGAACACAGTCCGTGAGAAGCTGGGTATGGACTTCAGGATCGCAAAACCAAAAAAGATAAAACCGAAGATTAAAATTATAAATGTTGATGAAGAGGAAATGAAACTAGAAGATGAAATTTTAATAGATACGATCAAGAAGCAGAATAAATTAGATGGGACAGAAGAAGGAGTTAATATAAGAATAGTGAAAAAGATTACTAAAGAGATAAGAGAAAATAATGCGCGTATCAAAGAAGGAAGAAATGAAGGATCCATAATACTTGAGGTAGATGAAAGGACACATCAGACAATGCTAAGAAGAGATAAAGTAAATATTGGATGGAGAAAGTATAAAGTGCTGAATCATTATAATGTTAGAAGATGTTTCAGGTGCTGGGGTTATTACCATATAGCCAAAAATTGTACACGGCAAGAAACATGCCATAAATGTGCAGGAAATCATAAAATAAATGAGTGCACTGCAACAACGAAGAGATGTGTAAACTGTATGTACAAAATTAAAACATACAACTTAAAGATAAAAGATGATCACGATGCACTAAGTGTAGAGTGTCCGACCTTCATTAGGGCATTGGAAGATGAGAAGAAAAGAATTGGATGGGATTCCAGCAAATAGCAACGATAGAAAGAGTCAATTATATACGTAAATGCACAAAGTATAATGAAGCATAAGGAGGAGATTCAACATCAGGTTATGAAGAAGATGAACCCTGCGCTCTTGGCATTGTCGGAGACCAGATTGATTAAAGAGATTGAAGATAGCGAAGTAAATGTGCCGGGATATAGTGTAATTAGATGTGACGCGGAAAGCAGAAATACGGGAGGAGTAATGATATATGTTAGAAACGATATCAAACATAAAGTAATACTAAAAGAAAAAATAATAACTAATTGTTGGTGAGTAGCTATAATAGGCCGGTTCTGTAACAGCGGCGAGGGGTGGTGAGGGGTAAAAATCCGAGGGGGGGGGGCATCGTACTCTTGGACGAGCGTTTTTTTCGAGGGGGGGGGGGACATCATACTCTTGGACGAGCATGCGGGAAAAAGAGGGAGGGGGGGCAGTAGAAAAACATTATTTGATTTATCGGCAAATATGAAGATTTTTAAAAAACCCAAAATTTTGCTGATGCAGCAGAACATATGATACATTGGTCAGTTTTGCATTTTAACACGGTGACCTTGTTGATGCATATAGTATTTCAATTAATAGGACAAATGTTAGTTGACTCATCCACACGTGTCAAACTTTAAAAAACAAAATTTTGCTGACACAACAGGACATATAATACACTGGTCAGTGTTGATTTCAAGAATTACACAATTTAAATGGGTATAAAATTGGTCAAAGTATTTAAATATTCAAAGTAAAATTGTTTCAACGTTGTCAGCAAGACATTGAACATATTTGTCGGATTTATGTGCAAATTATTGGAACGTATGGACTCTCGAGTCGTGGGGGTGGAACGTGCCGCGAGTGGTGTGTGTGTGTGTGTGTGTGTGTGTGTGCAGCATCAGCAGGCATGATCAGCGAGACATTAATCGGAAAAATGTTAGTTGACTCATCTGCAGGTGCAATTTTGCTGACACAGCAGGACATAGCATGCATCGGTCAGAGTTGATTTCAAGAATTACACATTTAAATACGTATTAAATTACTCAAAGTATTTAAATATTTAAAGTAAAATTGTTTCAATGTTGTCAGCGAGACATTCGACATATTTGTCTGATTTATCTGCCAATTATTGGAACGTATGGGCTCTCGAGTGGTGGGGGTGGAAAGTGCCGCGAGTGGTGTGTGTTTGTGTACGGAGCATCAGCAGACGTAATGATGATTATCTACGACCGAGGTAAGTAGAAGATTCCGATACATATGACCAATTCAGTTTTTAATTGGTCGAAAAAAAAATGGTAGCTAACTTATATGTACGTGTCGAAATTTTAAAACAAAATTTTGTTGACGCGGCAGGACATAGTATACATTGGACAGTTCTGATTATCTACAACCGAGGTAAGTAGAAGATTCCGATACATATGACCAATTAAGTTTTTAATTGGTCGAAAAAAAAATGGTAGCTGACTTATCTGCACGTGTCGAAATTTTAAAACAAATATTTGCTGACGCGGCAGGACATAGGATACATTGATCAGTTTAACATCTTAACACGGTGACCTTGTTGACACAAATTAATAGGAAAAAAATATTAGTTGACTCATCCGCAGGTGACCAAGTTAAAAATCAAAAATTTTGCTGATGCAGCAGGACATAGGATACACTGGTCAGAGTTGATTTCAAGTATTGCACAATTTAAATACGTATCAAATTATTCAAAGTAATAAATATTTATTCAAAGTAAAATTGTTTCAAGTATTACAATCGTTATTTGCTTAAACCTATACAATTTATTTAGAATTATTAAATGTATATAATATTTCAAAGTAATAGAAATTATTTGTTCGGAGTATGTAACACGCGATAAGAAATAGTATTTAAACATAAACTCAGGAGTTCACAATGGATTAAAGATTTTTTATCAAAATGATGACATGTAGCAAATGTGATCTCGTTTCCACGATTATCTCCGATCGCTAGCTCTACAAAGCACTTTTCATCCACGCTTATCCCAATCTCGAGGTATTTAAAGTAATTTGCTGTCAACGAATATCTCCGACTCAGAATACGTGATGGTTTCAATTGTTTCGGCTGCATAGTAGACAGATCGATTGGATTTTGCTGTATAAAACAGATATGATTAATAAACAGATATGATTAAAAAATTAAAACGAAAATTCAGTCATGAAAATATGCACTTACGGTTTCAATTTCTTAATCAACTGTTCGTTAGCGCTCGATTTCCTTTTAAATTCCATCGTAGCGTGGATAAAAACGACTAATGTCGCGCTTTGTTGAACGATCGACTTTTATACTAGTTCGTATATATGTGTGTTATGTATGATACAGTTCTCCAACCATGTGAAAATAATAATACTTTATACATGGGTGTTGGGGAAGCTTGTCAACGTTGCATCTTCTTATACGTGTCGAGACTGCTTGAATCCGCATACTTTCTAAGATGACTAATTGTAACGTTCATGCGTTCAAGGTTGACCTTCATATCGCGCATTTCTGACTGTTCAAAATGAATTGAAAGGGCGTTTGAATATTTTGTATGATTTTTAAATAAAATGACACTGCTGTTCCAGTGCAACGTCCACCTCGGCGTACACTTTAACCACAAAGTACTTTCGGTGAAATGACATGGCCGTGTGGTAGAAAAAAAGGCTAGTTGACTCATCCTCACGTGTCAATTTTTAAAATATAAAAAAATACGTATTTGATGTTCCACTGCGAGGCGGCATAGTCCCACATCGACAATTGTCGGTGCGAACGTACTGTAAAAAATAATCTTATAAGAAATCTGCATTCGAACGAACCGTCAACCGTTGAAGATCGTCAAAGACATTTTACTGGATTTACATGCCTGTCGGGTACAGGTTTTTTTTCAGAACTAGGAGATGTTCATATATTCACAGATAAAAAAAAATGTATGTACCATCGCTTCAAAATTTAGTTTAACCGATAGCACAGACGCGGCTAGTAGCGTAGAAGTGTATCATACGGAGAGAAACAGCCAAAGCGTGAACCAGTGGTCATTTTCAACGTCTCCAAGTGAAATTTTGGAAATTATCATTGCACGTGCACAAAGTATAGAGTGTGTAGTGATATATTCATAGGAAAAAGGATTGTGCATGCCGTCGTTACAAAATTTAGCTTGGTCAATAGTTATAAACCAATACTTGAACGGATCGTTACACAGTTAACGTAAACATGCAACCGAACGCTTGATGCGCATAGATGTGGCAAGCTGCGTGTCAATGTATTGTACGAAGAAGAAAGGTGATCAATTTGTGGACAAGAGGCCAAAGAACTGTACGTCCAAATGAAATATTGAACTTTATCATCGCGCGCGAACGTAGTGTAGTGTATGCGATGACTCCATGATATGAAATAGTTTTGAAGTATGCACGATATTTTCCGATATTATCTTCATATTATCTTTATCACGATTATATCTTTTTAAATCAACAATCTAATAATGGATTCTAAAAACTATGCTTAAAGATTACTCATGCATGTGCATTGTTCAGCAGCACATAGGAAACATTTGACTGTTTCATCTGTCAATGCTGATGAATTTTGCTGATACAGCAAGACATAGGATACATCGGCATCTGTTCGTCCTAACACGGTGATCCCTGTTGACGCAGATAAGTTGCAAAAGTTCCATCCATATCTAGGAAGCGTTTCTCATCTGCGCTTATCCCAATCTCGAGGTATTTAAAAGTAATTTGCCATCAACGAATATCCCCCGACCCCGAAAACCTGACAGTTTCAATTGTTTCGATCGCATGGTAGAGAGAGATCGGTCAGATTTGTCTATCTAAAACGGATATGATTACAAATTAAAAAATTTTTAATGAAAATTGAGTTGTGAAAATATGTACTTTCTTAATCACGTCAAGATTGTCCGAATCCGTATCCTTTTTTTAAGATCAATCGTTGAAACGTTCATGCGTTCAAGATCGATCTTCACATCGTGTTTTCGCGGACTTTACGAAATAAAATTGAAAGGGTGTATAAATAATTTTTAATTAAAAAATGGCACAGTGGTTCCAGGGAAACGTTCTTCGACGTGCGCGTTGGTCAGTTTTATCTGTCGGTGGGACACGTGCGATTAGAACAGTTTTATCTGCCTGTGCAGGCAAATTGTGTTGGTGCAGCAGAACATAAGATGCAGTCTGTCACAGTGTACGATCCTTCTCATTATATAAGGCGAATCCTATGGACCAGTGACATAGTTTCAGTCAACATGCCGGTACCGCACCATTCATATAGTTCGGTAGACGCTAAAAACGCCGCTCGTGCGGCACCGTTTGACGGGGTGCGACCCGACGATCACCGGGAAACATACCGTGTGCTTCGACAACTATCATGCGTGAAATCGTTTATATATCGTGCACTGGACGGCCGGCGGATATGTGAGGAGTGCCACAGATTAAATTACATGGACTTTCCATATATCTTGCGACCCGTTCATCTACACTATATGATCAGAGGGGTACCGAATGAAGATGCGGCACGCTGTAACGAGTGCAATAATGCGATATACAGAGTACAGCGTGCCGCCCGCTGCCCCAACTGCATCGAAAAGCATTTCGACGTCGATGAACGGGCGCTGCTCTCTGGTGCACCCGTCGAGGTAGATACGTGAGAAAGGTTAGTATATAATATTATCTTTGAGGAACAATTCCAAACAATGTTTGCATTTAATGAATAAATTCATTTTTCAATAATATTTTAAAGGTGATGCATAGAGGGCCACTCCCGTTGCTGCAGCCACGACTGTTGAAATGATCGTCGGGTCCAAGGTTGTATTTTTGTAAATGATAGATTTAAGGAATAATTTTTTTCTATGTATTTTAAATTTAATGATTTCTTTTTCTATGATGTTTTAGAGGAGATGCATAGCGGGTCACTCCCATTGCTGCCGCCACCACTGCTGGGATGGACATACAACAGCAACAGCATCAACAGCATCGACAACACCAACATCGATACGTTACGGTGACGTCTTGGAAACATCGGTTCAAAACGTTTCCAGTGTATGTATCGTCATAATTTTTTAAGGAATAATTTTTTCTATGTATTTTAAATTTAATGATTTCTTTTTCTATGATGTTTTAGAGGAGATGCATAGCGGGTCACTCCCATTGCTGCCACCACCACTGCTGGGATGGACATACAACAGCAACAGCATCAACAACATCGACAACACCAACATCGATACGTTACGGTGACGTCTTGGAAACATCGGTTCAAAACGTTTCCAGTGTATCGTCATAATTTCGATGGATTAGTGTTCCTCTTGTTCGACAAAATCGATCGAAAATCGTGTTTACTGTTTATTTAGTAGAGGTGTGCGGGTATCCGATATTTCGGGTTCGGGTCGGGTCGGGTATTTCGCTCGGGAGCGGGTCAGGATCCCGAAAGTTTGTAATGTTCGGGTACCCGCGGTTTCGGGATCCGAAACTGAATTCGGGTCTGACCAGGACGGGATGATCCCGGACGTCAGTAACCATGTAAGCTTCCTCGTGATTTTTTTTTTAATTGTGATTTGTAGGTTTAGAAGTACTTTTGCATTTTGTAGTGTAATCAAATATAAAAATCTACGAACAAGGAACGTAATAGGTAATATAATATATGAATTAATAGTATTTTACAACAACGACAACTACAACAACTTCAACAATGACAACAACTACAACGACAACAACTACAACGACAACAACTACAACAACGACAACTACAACAACGACAACTACAACAACGACAACAATGACAACAACTACAACATCTACAACAACGACGATGACACGGATGTTGTTATAACCAAATGTAAACGAGTGAATCGTATGAGTGTAAATAAGGATGAGAAAACATTGTATGAAAGAAAACATTTTTTATTTCAATAAAAAATTCTCAAATTACATCACTTTTATCGATCCATGAGTTGTGTGAATTATCCAATCCCAACCACTTTACATACATTTTATTTCCTTTCTTGCGTAACACTTTCTCCACTAGATGAACATCCGGATGTGCGGTACCATGTAACTCATGTTCGTAGAATCCTCCGGCGATGGGTGCGTCTCGCGAGTCCTTCAGCAGATACGTTTGTTCGACGTTAAATTGACGTATCGATGTAGTTGTTCGATGTTAAATTGACTGGTAGTTGTTGTCCTTGTTGTAGGTGTTGTAGTTGTTGTCGATGTCATCGTCGTCGTACGTTAAATTGACGTATCTCGACGTAGTTGTTCGACGTTAAATTGACTAGTAGGTGTTGTCCTTGGTGTAGGTGTTGTAGTTGTTGTCGATATCATCGTCGTCGTACGTTAAATTGGCGTATCTCGACGTACTTGTTCGATGTTAAATTGATGTATCGATGTAGTTGTTCGATGTTAAACGCAAATAAGTTGCAGTATAACTGCATAATCTGTATTAGAATATTTATTCAGCTTAGCTAGTCAGCTTCCTTTCAATTCTGAGCGGAAGCATAGAAAGTTGAACAACTTTGTTTCGTACTATGCCATAGTCAAATTGCTTGAAAGTTCATCCCAACAGTTTTAAAAAGTAAATTTAAAATAAATTATCGTTATATAATACTTTGAGTAATTTAATACGTATTTAAATGTGTAATTCTTGAAATCAACACTGATCAGTGTATCATATGTCCTGTTGTGTCAGCAAAATTTTGTTTTTTAAAGTTTGACACGTGTGGATGAGTCAACTAACATTTGTCCTATTAATTGAAATACTATAATTTTCTCGCATAATACGAATCTGTCATTAAATCTATATTAAAGTCTCCTATGATTATGCATTGTCCTTTCATATTTATTAGTTCTACTTTGTCTTCCATGAATCTTATAAAGTCGCCATCTGAAGCACCTGGTGAATGGTACACAACCATGACCCTTCCTTTGTACTCCCTATCCTTAATTTCTATGGCAACACACCAAAGTAGCTATAATAGGCCGGTTCTGTAACAGTGGCGAGGGGTGGTGAGGGGTAAAAATCCGAGGGGGGGCATCGTACTCTTGGACAAGCGTTTTTTTCGGGGGGGGGGGGGGGACATCATACTCTTGGACGAGCGTATTTTCGGGGGGTGGTGGGGGGGGATGTCTTACTCTTGGACAACCTTTTTTCAGGGGGGGGGGAGATGTCATACAATAGCATGCGCAAGGGGGGGTGTAGATATCATGTTATAGCACAAGCATTTTTTAAGGGGGGCGGGGGGGGGGGGTACATGTAATCATACTATTTGACGAGCATGCGGAAAAAAGAGGGGGGGGGGGGGGGGGGCAGTAGAAAAACATTATTTGACTTATCGGCAAATATGAAGATTTTTAAAAAACCCAAAATTTTGCTGATGCAGCAGAACATATAATACATTGGTCAGTTTTGCATTTTAACACGGTGACCTTGTTGATGCATATAGTATTTCAATAAACTCAAGAGTTCACAATGGATTAATGAATTTTTATCGAAATGATGACATGCAGCAATGGCACGCTCATAATCTGCAGTATCACATTCCTTTACGACTTGTATAAAAACATAAAATGTATCTTTCACAGTGTCTACGTTGTCTAATAACCATAAATATAGATTATTTATGCATAATTCAAAATCAAATAATCTATCAAAAGTATTTTCCTTCAGGAAAATATCACATTGTGTATCGCTAATTTTCAAAACTTTGACATCGTTAAAATACACAACTTCCAACGTGAGAACATTCAGAATATTTAATGATTTTTTAGCAGGCGACGATGATGATGACGATGACGATGATGACGAAAACATCAATTTATTGATATCGGTTTTAAGTCGCAAAAGTTCCATCCATATCGGCATTGCGAATGCGATCTCGTTTCCACGATTATCTCCGATCGCCAGCTCTACGAAGCACTTCTCATCCACGCGTATCCCAATCTCGAGGTATTTAAAGTAATTTGCCGTCAACGAATATCTCCGTCCCAGAATACGTGACGGTTTCAATTGTTTCTGCTGCGTAGTAGATAGATCGATTGAATTTTGCTGCCTAAAAACGAATATGATTAAAAATGGATATGATTAAAGAATTAAAATTAAAAATTCAGTCATGAAAATATGTACTTACGGTTTCATTTTCTTAATCAACCGTTCGTTAGCATTCAATTTCCTTTTATATTCCATCGTAAACTCTTTCAGCAGTACACGTAGCGTGGATAAAAAACGACTAATGTCACGCTTTGTTGAACGATCAACTTTTATACTAGTTCGTATATATGTGTGTTATGTGTGATACAGTTCTCCAGCTATGTGAAAATAATACTTTATACATGGGTGTCAGGAATCTTGCCGACGTTGCATCTTCTTATACGTGTCGAGATTGCTCGAATCCAATACTTCTTAAAATCACTAATTGTAACATTCATGCATTCAAGGTTGATCTTAATATCGCGCATTCGCTGACTCTACGAAATGAATTCAAGGGACGTTTGAATAAATTTGTACAATTTCTAACTTAAAAAATGGCACTGCTGTTCCAGTGCAATGTCCCCCAACATACGAGCTGGTCAGTTTTATCTGCCGGTGGGACACGTGCGATTAGAACAGTTTATCTGCCTGCGCTGAAGAATTTTGTTGATGCAACAGGACAATGGATGCAAAACTGCCATAGTGTACAATTCTTCTCGTTATAAAAGATGAACCCACATGGAGCAGTTTCAGTCAAGATGCCAGTGCCACATAATCTATTTCTCGTTTGTGATCCCATCGACATTGCGCGATTTGCGCAATTCGATGGGGTAATGCCGGACGAATATCCGCATACGTATCGGGTACTACGGACACTCACATGTATGCGCAGCAATACATTCATTTTTCAAAATCCAAATTACCAGTGGGTTTGTGCCGAATGTATGTGGCTGAATTATGTGGGGGAGAGGCATATTTGGCAACCCACATTGAGACACCTAATGATTCGCGGTGCGGTGGAGGAAGTAGCAGCTTTCTGCAATGATTGTAATGCAGAAATCTATACGACAAAGCGTGCAGCCCGCTGCCCAGGGTGCATCGAGCAGCATTTTGACCTCGATGTCCGGCAAATGTTGTCTGGCGCTCCTATTGAGATTCCATACTAATAAGGTTAGTATTTTTTTATTACATTTGTAGTAAAATTCCAGACAGTGTTTTAGATTTAATGATTAATTTCATTTTTTTTCTACGTATTTTTACAGGAGAGGCATCGAGCGGGGCGGGGCACGTCTGCCACAACCACCACCAACACTATCTAGATAGCCATCAGGTCCGAGGTAGGAATTTTTTTAACTGTTAGATTTAACGAATAATTTTTCTATGTGTATTTAATTTAATGCATTCCATTTCTACGTATTTTTACAGGAGAGGCTTTGGAGGCGGTGGCAGAACTTGTCAAAGTAGTTATAAGTTTTACACTATAAGTTTGTTAGTTTTAAAATTAGGATAAGTAATAGTTGTAAAATTTATTATATTTAATTTTAACAATAGTTGTAAATTTTAAACTGTAAGTTTGTTAGTTTTAATATTCAATAAAAAAGATTCAATAAAAAATCTTTGTTATTTAAATGTGAAAAATTTATTTCATGTACCCTTTACATATTTTTATTTTTACTTAAAATATTTATAAAAAATTAATATTATATAAAATTAATTTTTTCAACTTTTTTTTATTTACAATTTTTTATTGTTCTCTGGTTAACCCAATTATAAATTTCATAAACATTTTCGAGCGCGCAAACACCCATATGAAATATACATTTAAATGTTCCATCGGTTGGCATTTGGCTCAGGGGAAGTATACTCTCGTCGTCGTCGTCGTCGTCGTCATCGTCATCGCTGGTGAATACGTCTTCGATGTTCGATGCCTCGATGCCGGTCAGATCGTACAGCCACTTCTTCTTCTCGCTACCTTTGACGAGAATGTCATCGACATCGTTCAAAGCCGACCGTATTACCATCACAGCTAAGTAGTACGGTGTGTATCCAGAGATCCAGGACATATGATGATGATTTAGCGTTAACCAGTCGCATTGATGTTTCTCCGCATCGATCAGTTTCTTCCAGGGATACGGAGGTTGGAATATCCAATGTGCGATTCTCGCATCATCCATGAGGATAGCTGCTTCTTTAACGATGAATTTGTTGGTTTCGGTTTTGAAACCTTGCAAATCGACCATGGCCACGGACGTCATATCGGATAAATCACGTAATCTTGCGAACAATGTTCGTCAACGGATTGTACTCGACTATACGATCGTGCAGCATCAAGCAGTATGCGCTCGTCCCGATTGGCACGTTCTCTTTACATTCGAAATCTATTCGCACGTCGATGGTAGCGCTCTTCAGCGATTCGTTTTGTCGGGAACAATCGATTACGACGAATGGCCCATGCAGCAAGAAGCCTGCAACATCGAGTAGCGCCTCCCCATATCCATAATACGATTCTCTAAATTTCGCATACATCTCGTACAACAATGCGTATTTACTCTTATCGAAATCGATGTTCAAGTCATCGTAGGGATATGTTTCCGAATTTAGGTAGAGTCGAACGTTCGATAGTTTACAATTGTCAAATTGCGTAGCTCTCTTGGTCAAATTATTCTTTCGCCCCGTTTGGAGGGCAAATATCACGTATCGTGGTTTTTCCATTTGCGCCGCTGCTTTTACCGCCCATGTATGCTTCGTAGTCGTTTGCAGCATGGGGCACTCGTACAAGTCCCAGGGACGATAACTCATACCAATCGATCTTCCACTCTCGAGAATACGCAACATGGATAACTTGTGCATTTCGTCGAGCGTGACGTGCGGCATACGCCATTGAATCTTGTGCAGCTCCAAACTAGGCTTCGAGTTATCGGTCGTTAAACTGCTGCTGTACAATGCGTTTGCATCTACGCGAGCACGAATTAAAATCAACTCGTGACGAGCATTTATCACCACGCGTTTGTAGTCTTCGCAAAATCCCAGCAACATGCTCAACGGTACGCAAAAGTTGAAATCATTCGTTGGACGTTTTTTCTTGTTTACATGCTCGCATAGTTTTTCAGCGTAGAAGTTATACCAGAATTTCGAGATCGATCGATCTCAATACCATCGAGTTCGTAACGTATCTCATCGAACATAAATGCCACGCAATTGTTATCGAGAATTACTTCACCCGTCGCGGCATCAGGTTGCCCCTTCTCTTGCGTTGTATTCAATCTTCCCTCCACGTACAGAAAGCTTTGCCATGGCAAGGTATATATGTCCTGCTGCTGTATGGGTATTCTTATCTCATCACTGTTCCCGAACGTAGTATTCGCGTATGGGTTGTATGTGTGCAGCTCGATCTTCGTAATCCGGTTATCAAAGGCCGGAGCACTCGAGACATTCAAGACGTCGCTGAGCATCGTTTCACGGATAACGAACGATAAAGCCTAAAGATCGTAGAAACTGCGCGTTTTCCGGATTCAATGTATACCGTTTCTGATTCACGGGTTTTCGGTTTGCACTTATTCTTTCGGCTGACACGACAATGGACGATTCTTTTGTAGCGTTGAAAATTATCATAATATTAGCGATAAGACGTACCACGTCGGCGTACGTGCAGACGTATCGTTATTTCTTCCCCACGAAAGTCTATCAGTTGCCCGGACTGATCAACGATTTGGACAGTTAAATCGTCTATTGCTCGCGTGACGATTGGCAGATAAATGATGCGCGGCGGCGTTTCCGATATCTTATATCTGGGAGGTACGCAAGGCGAGAATTCGTGAATGGTGTGAACGAGTTTACTGTTACTATATGATCCAGTGGTCACGTTGCATTCTATTCGAATCATGTTTACGTTTATAATGTTTACCGGCATGTCCGACTCGTACCATTTTCCTGGTGATAAAACGCGGTTGTTGGAGAATCCTAGCAGCGAACCCACGTTGTTCGGTTTCGTGAAATTAACTCGGTACGCGCTGCGAATTTCACTTTTCATGGTATTGATGTTCGCCCGTAGAACGATCGGATATTCGTCATCGCTGTTATCCTTCGGACGTGGGTAACGGGTGGATATCTCGCGTCTGAGATACTTCTCGACAGCTTCCAACTCGTAAGCACCATCGGGAATGACGATCGTTTCATCATTATCACCGAAATAAAATGTATTGTTATTGTCGTTAGAGCTAATGTTTGCAATCGTGTAATATGCTTCGAAATCCACCGAACCGAGTTCATACTCATCATCGGTCAGATTTATAGGCAGAAAGTACTTTGCCGATAATACGCTGCTTCGACCTGATAATGTAAACGTGAACGACATTCTATTGTCTCCCACGATCTCCGTTTTAGGTTAACGATAAAACGAAACTGAGTTCGATGCGGTACGAGGTATAGATTTTATAATACCGTTTCACGTAGAAATTTCACGCACAATTGTCCGCACACGCTTTCATCAAAATTTTGAAATTGTTCATGATTGTACACGATTTTTACGTCTCTGCCGAAATATCGGATTAGTTCGGTCGGAGGTCGAAGATTTCCGAAGCTATCGAAGTACCTAATATTTGATCTGCGTTTCACGTACGCGACCCAATGCGTTCCGGGCCCATCGCAGGCATCTAAATTTACTATAGCACATTCGTTCAACCAGGGGGTTTCCGGTACATCGTTTCGCATAAACACGCCTCTAAAGTGTGGTAATCGTTTGCATAGACTTTCCAATTGAATGTTAGTAGTTGCACCGAGACTGTTTAGGATTTTGCCGTTTAACGTTTTTTTTTTTTTGGTTCGACCACTTTTCCCGATTTTACCGCCTCGTTTATAGGGTGCTAAATACAGTCCGCGACCTTCCATCGCACGATTGTGTCGCCGTGCCTCTTCCAGCTGTTTTTTCGCGGCTTTCGCATCGTTCACCGCTTTCACTACGCCCGCGGTCCCACCAGTCAACGCTCCTATGGCGGATAACGCGGGCAATAGGAATGGTAGAAAACCACCGCGTTTAGCGGTAGCAAGTATACGCTGCCTGCGAACCGTTCGCTTCTTCTTCTTCTTGATATTTGTACCCATACGTTTCTTTAAGCCCATTCCAAGCTTGGTTTTAGCTTTCATCGCAGCCCAAACGGCCGTAGCGGATGCCCGTTCACCAAACGTTGCGTCCTTGACAGTTATGCGCTGACGCGCTCGATCAGCTAAAACCGTATCAGCTGCGTGACGTCCCTCAAGGTCCTTGCGTTCGGAGTATGCGATATCGTGCTCTCTACAGGCTGCGTCCAACGGATTTATCCCCTTGTCTCCTCGAACCAATCGTTTCTTCAATCGTGTGTCAGGTCCGCAAAACTGATATCCGGGTATGTGTAGTTCAAACAGTAGAGCGTCGATCGCGCTGTTTACAAGTCCCGATCCTGTCCATGCATGCATATGCGGCAGTTCCTTATCATGGGCGGAGGTCCGTCAATGTGCGTACGTTGATCCGGACGATTATAATGTATCAAACATCTACGATACGATTGAACCTCGGGATCGGCTTTTATGTGCGACGGTAACTTGCTCCACACATAATGAATGTTTCGACAGTAATGTTTCAATAATATTACTTTCGGTATGTACTCCAATTCCTCTTTCGATAACTCGAGCAAGCTATAAGTATCGAATACTATGAACGGCATGTTCAGACTGATTCGGATTGCTGCTGATCATTGGTATAAATATCTTATTCTTTCGGAAAGAAAAAAAGGACATTGCTTATTGACTAAGAGAGGGAGAGAGATGCGACATGGCCATCAATGTACATATACATGTTGCACTATCCCTTCCATCGAACAGAATTAAGTAAGTCATTGACGAAGAGAGACATGCGGTTTGTGAAACAACCTGTTAATATTCATGTAACCGTAAATCGGATGTTTGATGATGATGACGAACAGTCGCGAAAGCACGGTTCTCTATTGCCGCGCAGTATACGCTGCGTGATATGCGGACCGTCAAATTGCGGCAAGACTAACGTTATGATCAGCCTGTTGGAGAGCCCGAACGAGTTACGATTTGAAAATGTCTACGTATATTCTAAATCGTTGTGTCAACCTAAGTATCGATATTTAAGCGAACTGTTATCATCGGTGAACGATGTAGGATATTTCGCTTACTCCGATAACATGGAAGTGATTTCACCTGTCGACGCTCGACCCAACTCTATATTCATATTCGATGATGTTGCGTGTGACGATCAGGACGCTATGAGAGAGTACTTTTCGATGGGTAGACATTCGCACATCGATTGTTTTTACTTGTCACAATCGTACGCTAGAATACCGAAACATTTGATTCGTGATAACGTTAACCTAATGATACTATTTCAGCAGGATGCAACCAATTTACGTCACATATACCATGATCATGTAAATGTTGACATGACATTTGATATGTTTAACGAGTTGTGTGCAAAGTGTTGGCAGGCAAAATATGGTTTCCTTGTTACAGACAAAGATAGGAGTCAAAATCAAGGTAAATATCGACGAGGATTTAACGAATTCGTTGTAATATCGTGAACGCATTCGCATGTTTAACATCGTTGGTGCAACATCGTACAACACGCAAGCGATAAGAATGGGTAAACCGGTGGACGAACATTTTAAGAAAGAGACGCTCGTTAAGAAGATAGTTAAGACCAGTGCAGCGATACGGAAGAAATATTTAACATTGAAGGTTGGAAAGATGGATGCTGACGCGGCATTGGAATCGAGCTTGCAACCGCTGGTGGATCCGTTGAAGCAATTGGTTCAGAATACTGTGCCGTCACCACCACCACCACCACCACCACCATCATCATCATCATCACCTACATTGCAAACAACGTTTGATACATCGACATCGTCACCCGCACAAGTGCAAGTTCCAACGTCCCCATCTAAGAAAAGACTCCTACTCAAACGAAAGGCATTGAAACGATTACGTCAAGAAAGCGGAACACCAATGCATACGACACCGTTCCGAGCTGTTCGTTCAAAAAAGGTATGCATCGATCCGCGAATGAGTTCAACGGTTGTTGCACGTCAACTATGTAGGAATGATGTCAACGACAACGATGATGATGATGACGACGACAACGGCAACGGCAACGACATCGGCAACATCAACAGCCACTACAACAATGAAGACAACTTAACATCGATACGTCAAGGTGACGTATTGGAAACATCGGTTCGAGATGTTATTCTGAATCCTGAGTTTCATCGCGAGGCAAACGCTTATCTGGCGGAAAACCTCGGCCCTCTGGCGCGCGAGTACATACGTAATTTTTTCACGGACACATCGGGAATCATGGACAATGTATACGGTGTATATTTACACAACGATAGACTGATGCTTGGTAATTCAATATTCGACGTTGACAACGATGACTATGTTATTCTAAATGGAACACGATACAGGGTAACTCGCGGTCTCTATGAATTGATATTCAAACGAATACCCGACGAAACGTTGTACAACGAGGCTGTACGCGAGCTGTAAGCGTGCATACCGAAGCATTTTAGTCTCGACGAATGCACATAAACGCAATCGTTCAACCTTGAAACCAATCTTGGGTAACAAGGGATACAAATATAAATATGTTATAGCACCGTTGTTCCCCAATATCGTTCGTCGAGGATACGGTCTTAAAAACAATGCAAACATTAATGAGCTACCGACAACCATGAATGTGACTGACAACGCGATCGATTATGTTCATTGGGATGATCCCAACGAATTGGTAGATCGTCTATGATTGCTGATTTCTTCGCAGACTGCTGGTCATACCGGACATGGTAACGAAATAGTCTCTATAATCGAGGAACTTCGCGAAGCTGGGCTCAGTATACGTTAGCCTTTCATCGATGATTGTACTATCGATACAAAATCATGTCAATCAATAAGTTCGGTGCACCATTAAAATCAGAGGAATCGAAAACGGACAAATTGTCTCCGGCAGTTTTATCATCTGTGAGAAAAATGATTTCTTTCATACAATGTTTTCTCATCCTTATTTACACTCATACCATTTGCTCGTTTACATTCGGTTATAACAACATCTGTGTATATCCATCGTCGTCGTTGTTGTAGTTGTTCTCATTGTTGTCGTTGTTGTCGTTGTTGTAGTTGTTGTCATTGTCGTCATCGTCGTTGTCGCCGTCGTTGTTATTGTTTCTTTGAAGCTCATTAATGATATAATGTCCCCAAGGTAGCGTGCTCGTAGATTTCGGTAGTAGATACCTTTTCGTATCGTACGGACTAAGAGCTAGTTTATTTTCACTCATGGTGTACACGGTATGCTGCACTGATTTTATCCGTTTCTGGCAAACAACTTTTTCTACATAATTATTGAGACAATTAATGTAATCATCAAATTCGATATTTTTTAGACTAACATTTCTTTTCACACCTTTTGCTTTTCGCGTGCATCCCTCTGTACCATGTACACGTGTAGCATAAACTTTCGCTCTTAAGCCTACGAATTCTGTCATTATAGTACCATTATTCTCATCCTTCATCAGTCCCGGTACCTTTTTATTCATTCGTGGAATACCATACGGGTTATCAACCGGATAATCGCTCGTGTCGAATCGAGCGATATCCCGTTTCATTATGTCATACACATCCTCGCACGCGATCTCGTAGATTAAACTATCAGTGTCGGTATATAACATTTTACAACGATTACTAAATTCAGGCAACATATAATCATAATGAAAACTATACAGACATACTTTAGATATATCTAGAATACATGCACTTGCATATATAGGTTTCGTAAATTTTATCTGTAATTTTCGTAATTCTATAGCCATAAGATTTTCCAAAAAAATGCTACGGCTATGAAAATTTGGTTTTGACATGTACGCTTCCGCACCGTACCTCCCGTCCCACTTTGTAATCAGTTTTACGTCTACATGATTTCTAACATTTTCCATAGTCTTTCCGAAAACTGCATTATTCATTAGTTTAAACAAATTTTTGGAAAATTCATTGGTAGCGCGCATACGTAATCAAGTATTCAGATCTATATATCCACCTAGCCATTTACATTGATGAAACTGTAAAACGCGATGTATCTTGGTTAACTTTAAACCGTGTTTAAGACATTGTTGCAAATACATGTAATGTATGATGTATCGCTCTTTATCGTGAACCGTTGCCAATAACTTTCTGTCAGGTTTCGCGGAATGAGTCGGGCAAAACGGTAGGTCCGCGTGCATATCGTGCAGAGTGCAATCATATTCTAAATCTACTTCTAGCATATATCCTGTGGGTGCATCGCTGGTAACGGAATTCACGTCGAACCCGACGATCTCTTGTTCGTCTAACCATCGAAATCCTCCGTATGGCAAAGGCTGGGACATCGCCCAACCATACAAATTATTTACATCGAAATACATTAAATACGTGGAGGCTTTGGATGGATCGTACGATGGCAAATACTTGTTGTTTGCGCGGGCATACCTGTGCGAACATTGACTGAGACCACCGCGAACTCCGCGTTCAAAGAACAACAGCATATCAATGTCCGTCAATAACTCCAGTTCGATATCGGTATGCTTCAACATTGCGTCCCACGTAAAACCAGGCAGTGTGTAATAATGCGCGGGATCCAAATAATAGTTCGCGATGCAATCATTGCGGAAATTTTCAAAAATGTCGGCTAACAACAATATGTCCACCTTCAAGTATAGATCACTGTATTCTCCCAATGTTTTTATGTTGAAACGCGACCAAACGGTACGTGCGTGCCGATTGTTCGACTCGGATATATGTTCATCGTACAACTTACTATAGAACAGGTCGCGTGGCGGTATGCACGAATCTGCCAATTTTGAGTACGAGTCTACGTAATCGTACGGAAATACACCTTTACGCGTGTGAAGCTTAAAGTCATCATTGGCAAGATGTTTGTATTCGTTTCGTAGACTCTGTAATTTATCGTCCGCCAGATACGATGCCAACTTATCGAGGCTTGAATTTAAAAATTTAAAAGAATCAATGAAACGAAACTTTATGTCTTTCGTTCGATAATTTGATTCCAATGGTGTCATATGTTTAGTAAAGGATATGTATTTTTCTTTCGTTATTGGCAACAGATCGACGCGACCAGGGTACATGTTAGCGATCTCTTTGATTATAAAATGGGCATCGTATCCCGATAAATTATGAAACACTACCGGTACAACGTGTGAATTTTGATAATTTAAATTGCACGAGTCGTGCGCGGCCCCTCTATAGTCACCTGTGAAATGACAATGATCGCGAACCTTCGTATCGGTGGCGCTGATCGATTTTTCACAAATATGACATATGTTTGCTTGTCGATAATGCGATATTTGCTCTGTCGTCATTGGTTTCATGGGGACAACTTTGTCGAATATACACTTCAATCGTCTCGATATCCAGTGAAGTTCGTCAACGAACCATTGAATGCTTCCGGTTTCGTTGCGATACGAGTTATAGAAGGACAATGACTTATCGTAAGCGCAACTTACGTAATAGCCTATGCTGAACGCGCGGTGTTGTTGGTATGCTATCAATGATGACGTGGCATTGCGACCTTGCTGTTCCGGTGCAACGTCCTCCAGCGTACACTCCAAGTCAGCATAGATTACAAATGGTGCACGCTCCTTGAATGCGTGGTTCTTGAATCGTAAATACTTATCATCCTCCGATGGCAGTACTATTGCGCACTCATTCACGCGTTTGCAATCTATTTCGTGTACGTCCAGTTTGCATTGCGTTGAGAAATAGTGTAAACATCTGTAATGGGAAAGATTGAAATATATGCAAATCCTAAAGTACATAGGATAATGAAGAAAATAACATACCGATCACAGATGTATTTCGCATTTTTTTTTGCTCAATTGGCTTGAAACCAATCTTGACAAATTCTTGATGTAGATGAAATGCCGTTCGTTAGGATCCTTTCTGCTCACTAGCAACAATAAGTTGACATGTCTATCTCTCTTTCGCTCGGTGACCAAAAACGGAACGCATGCATTGTTGTTGTCCCATGTGTAGACATTTATCGAAATATCATTAGTTTTTTCAAATTTTGATATATCCTTCAGCGTCATTGGAAGTTGAAACCCCTCGGTCCGGAGCAGATTGGAATAATGAGGATACGAGGACATTCGAGTCACTTTTCCCGATGGTGTGCAAAGACCGGCGACAACCGACCAGAAGAAACATGCATTGTCGTTGCATTCGATAGCAATGGTTGCCTTCTTTGCACGTATTGCCAAAGGTATCTGGGCAGCGTTACATCCGGCGTGCAGAGGTTGATATTTATTACAATTCACCACGAGATGTAATATTCGGCTCAATGCCCATCCGCTGTCACGCTCTTGAAACTCCTCCATCGCCGAAAGAATCGGTTCCACAACGTTTTCGCTATACCATCTACGTAGATTGGATGCAGCGAATAGTTCACAGTTGCGAGTGTTGAACGCTTTCACTTCCGTTTTGTCTTGCAATACAAATTCCGCTTCCAGAACTACGTTGACTTTCAAACATGAACGCAAAGTGCCCATGACACTTGTCACACGATTAATCACCATACGTCGTGCGTATTTAAGAAATGTTCGCGGGTCTATGTGTTGCACATTAATCACTGCACCGGTCATAACACGAGCTTGAAACGCCAATTCTATATTCTGCCATACAAGCGATGATGATGATGCCCTCGATCCACAATCACCACCGCCAATACGTACAAATCGTTTTTGCATCGATACATCGAGATTTCTCATCCGACAAATAAGCATGGTCAAACGACGTTTTGCACCCACTGACAATTTATTACACTCCGCGCTCATGTACTCAGCGATAATCGCTAAGCTGTCATCGAGCTGTTGCTTCCACACTCGATAATCAGACAGCGTAACAATATGCACGGATTGTGCTTTCAAATTTTTAGCCATACTACACGCGATATCCATCGTGATGGTCTATCTTGCTAGTCTGATGTGCACTAAACCGTGTACATGCACGATCAATCTTTTTAAGCACAGATTTTAACAACCATTGACATTTTTATTCTACTAATCGAAATCCTATCTGTATCAACAATGTGATCATGTTAAGCCTTGCAGATGCAGATGTATCCTATGTCCTGCCGAATCATGTATCCTACGTGCTGTTGAACAATGTGCATGCATGTGCAATCTTTTGTTAAGCGTAGGTTTAAAATCCATTGTTAGATTGCCAGTTTTTTAAAAATATCTCGAAATATCGCGCAGGCTTTAAAACTTGTTCATAATATCGCGGTTTCACCGCGTACACAACGCTACGTTCGCATGCGATGATAAAGTCAAATATTTCATTTGGACATACAGTTTTTGGCCACTTGTCCTCAAATTGACCATCTTTCGTCTTCGTACAATACACTGACACGCTACTAGCCGCATCTATGCGCATTAAACGTTCAATCGCATGTTTACGTTCACTGCATATTGTTCCACTCAAGTATTGGTTTATAACTAATGGCCAAACTAAATTTTATAATGAAGGCACGCACATTCCTCTTTTTCTATGAATATACCACCGCACACACTATACTCCGTTCACGTTCAATGATAATTTCCAAAATATCACTCGGAGACACTGAGAATGGCCACTGGTTCACGATTTGACTGTCTTTCTTCGTACAATACACTTCCACGCTACTAGCCGCATCTATGCTCATCAAACGTTCAATCGCACGTTTACGTTCAATGCATAGCGTTCCGCTCAAGTATTGGTTTATAACTAGTGGCCATGCTAAATTTTGAAGCGATGGTAAATACATTTTTTTGTTTATCCGCGAATATATGAATGTCTTCTAATTCTGAAAATGCCTGTACCCGATAGGCACGAGAATCCGACGAGTTAATTTTTTAGCGGTACGTTTGAACCAGTCATTGTAGACGTGGGATTATGTTGCCTCGCGGTGCTGCATCAGCAAAATTTTTGATTTTTAACTTGGCCACCTGCGGATGAGCCAACTAATACTTTTCCTATTAATTGAAATACTATCTGTGTCACCGTGTTAAGATGTAAAACTGACCAATGTATACTATGTCCTGCCGCGTCAACAAAATTTTGTTTTAAAATTTCGACACGTGCAGATAAGTCAGCTACCATTTTTTTTTTCGACCAATTAAAAACTGAATTGGTCATATGTATCGGAATCTTCTACTTACCTCGGTCGTAGATTATCATCATTACGTCTGCTGATGCTGCGTACACAAACACACACACCACTCGCGGCACTTTCCACCCCCACCACCACTCGAGAGCCCATACGTTCCAATAATGGGCAGATAAATCGGACAAATATATCGAATGTCTCGCTGACCGATGGACCCTATGTCCTGCTGTGTCAGCAAAATTGCACCTGCAGATGAGTCAACTAACATTTTTCCTATTAATGTCTCGCTGACAACATTGAAACAATTTTAGTTTGAATGAATATTTAAATACTTTGAGTAATTTAATATGTATTTAAAAAGTGTAATTCTTGAAATCAAGTCTGACCGGTGTATCCTATGTCCTGCGGTGTCAGCAAAATTGCACCTGCAGATGAGTCAACTAACATTTTTCCTATTAATTGTAATATGTACTATATGCATTAGCAAGGTCATCGAATTAAAAATCGTATGATACCACCCCCCTTCCGCCCCTGAAAAAAAATGCTTGTGCTATAGTATGACATCATGCTCGTGCTATAACATGACATCTACACCCCCTCCCCCTGAAAAAAATGCTTGTGCTATAGTATGACACCTACACCCCCCCCCCCCCTGAAGAAATGCTTATGCTATAGTATGACACCCCCCCCCCCCCGAAAAAACGCTCAGCCAAGAGTACGATGTTCCCCCCTCAGATTTTTACCCCGCACCCCCCCCCCCTCCCCTCACCACTGCCACAGAAACCGCCTGTTATACCTACTGACTACTACTCGTTGGTTTATCGAGATCTCGGTGTGGTGGAGGACATACGTCTTACCCGAGCCCTTAACTCCGCTGTGAGGTTTGTCTTTGGCGCCTCCTTGGACGCTCACGTCACTTCTCTGTATTCCCGCCTTGTTTGGCTTCGGCCTGCTGCCCGCCGGGTTTACTTTCTGGGCGCCTTCGTCTTCGACCGACTACACTCCTTGTGCCCGGGAGACGACGATCCGTTTAATGGCATATTCATCCCATCGGGGGATCATGGGGCGCGCTCGTCTGCCCGTTTGCCTGGCCGCGCACTCACTCTTCCGAGGCATCGAACTGCTGTTATGAGTAGGTCTATCGCAGTGGCAGGTGCGCGCCTGTGGAACAGCCTCCCTCCTGCTGTTCGTTCCTGCCAGTCGCGCGGGGCTTTCAGGAGGCTTTTATTTGATCACTTTCTCTCCCTGTGTCCCTAATCTGCCCCGGCACTGCTACTGTTGCTTACCTGTACTACCTAGCTTAATTGTATTCTTAGTTTGTCAAAAGGTTCATTCTAGCTTAATTTTAATGTTAAGTGTAAATTAATTTTTGTAATTAGGTTTATCTTTGTAAGTTTAGTTTGATGTAAGGTTTATTTTAGTTTAATTTTAAGTGTAAGTTAGTATTAAGTTAAATTGTTAGTCATTCTTTGATTTATATTTCTTAATTCCTTGTCTATTTTGTGTATGGATACACTCGTTGTCCTTAAAGGGTCCACCCTAGAACACAATATAACTTGGTGCATGAGTTGGTTGGTGGACGTCACGCCCAGAGGATTCATCACCCGATCGTTGAGCATCCAGCAAGCAATGGCCAGGGATCTAGCCATACGCGTGGCCGCCGACGTCTACGTTTTTGACGTCAAAGGATACTTCTGCGACGCCTCAAACGAGTCGTATGCAGACAAGTCTGGTAAGGTTATCCATTACCAGAAGAAAGATTCGTCTTTCGCTCTCTTGAGCGCTACGGCTCAAGAAACTTTAAATGCGAAATCGTATTTAAAGTATTCCAGTGATAAGACCTCACTGGAGACTGATCCCATTGGGATCAAAGTGTTGCACGAATACGCTGCAATGCATTTGATGTTACGCATTCGGAGGGAGTCCATAAACCTCCCGCCTAGTGAAAGGAATAAGATCCTCCGACAGGCTATGGGATTGGATGATCCTATCCAACCTGAGACGTCACCGGAAAATGCGTCGATTCCCATTAAAAGTGGAAAGAAACCTTGCGACGGAGCCTCTTCCCCTCGGGGTTATAAGGGTAACACCCGAATGTAATTGAGGACGCTGCTCCCGGCCTGCGCGACAGTAAAATGGCATCGTTACAAGGTCAATCGAGTCAATTCATTGCTACGGGGATTGTCTCACTCCACTATAGGATTTACGTGTCAGATTAACTGTCGTCTGCACATTGTCCATTTAGACAGTTAACAACTTTTGGTGTTTCTTTGCGACTCTTCACCTTAAGTTTAATCGAATCGTGTATATTTTAAAAATTTTAACATAATTTACTTAAATTTCGGCCTTAATTTCGAGTAGAGGTTGTGTGTAAAAACACAACCGGGCACTCAAAAAAAAAAACAAAAAAAATCCTTTCCTTTCTGCGCATGACCTAATTCATATTTCCTATGCGTTTCCCACCTCTCGTGCTCGTGTTGGATCTGTGTCCCGTCGCTCTTTCTCTAGTCTTGATTCTACTTCCCTGTCCTCTGTATTTGATAGCTCTAGTGTTGGCGGACCAAGTGGATTGGCTGCGATCTTGATGCGGGGCTCGCTCGACCAGTGCATAGACTCCTTGAATGATCTGTTAGAGACTGCTCTGGATCGGTTGTGTCCGATCCGCGTTGTTCCGGTCAGGCGGCCGGCTGCACCCTGGGTCACCCCGGAGATCTGGGAGCTTATCAGGGAGAGGGATTTGTGTCGGAGGGCCTTCCTTTGCTCTGGGGTTCCTGAAGTTCATGCCGAGTATAAACGTCTCCGCAACAGGGTGACTGCCCTCATCCGTTGCAGCAGGGGAGACTTCGTTAGGGTATCTCTGGATGGAGCTACCTCGATTTCTGACGCTTGGCGCCAGCTGAAGGCACTCCCAGTTGTTCCTTCCTCCCCTCCTTTGGTACTTCCTCCTCACATCACTCCATCCGACCTTAACACCTACTTTGCATCTGTCCTTATTCACTCGTCCTGGCCTTCCGCTTCTCTCTCTTCTCTTTCTTCTCTTTCTATTCCCTCCTTCCGTTTCAGCTTGGAGAATAAGTTCTTCATTTCTCACATCACTCCTGAGGCTCTTTTAGAATTCTACTCTTTCTCTTCCTCTTCTTCTCCCCCGTCTGATCGTCTCCCACCATGTTTTCTCTCGTCCTGTGCTCCTTTTCTCTTTCCTGTTCTTCTTGATCTGTTTAATGCGTCCCTTTCCTCGGCTGTTTTCCCGTCTGCGTGGAAATCAGCCCACATTCTACCAATTCCTAAGATCCCGTCTCCTGCTTCTCCGTCTGATTTTCGTCCCATTTCTCTGCTCCCTGAAATGTCGAAAATCCTTGAACGTGTCGTCCGCAAACAACTACTTTCTTTCCTCTATGCTCGGAAGCTGCTGGATCCGTGGCAGTACGGCTTTGTTGAGGGACGCTCCGTCCAGGATGCCTTGCTCAGGATCCTTGAGGATGCCCGTGAGGCTGTCGACCGTCGTATGGTCACGGTGTTGGTGTGTTTTGACCTTTCTAAAGCATTCGACACCGTTGATCACGCGATTCTTCTGTCCAGGTTGGCGGGACTGGGTTTTTCCTCTGCTGCCCTTGCCTGGTTCACATCCTATCGCACAGGACGAAGGCAGGCCGTCTTTTCTGGGGGTGCGCGCTCAACGTGGGCGGAAGTTACTTCGGGTGTACCTCAGGGTTCAGTTTTGAGCCCTCTCCTGTTCTCGCTCTATTTGGCCGATTTGAACTCTGTGCTGTCAGTAGTTAAGGTGGTTAAATACGCGGATGACATCCAAATTTATGCGCATTGCTCGCCCACCGAGCTGCCCTCGACGGTAGCGTTGGTTAATGACAATGCTGAGCGTCTTGCAGGCTGGTGTGCGAGGAATGCGCTTTCGCTTAATCTCGGTAAGACGCAGGCCATCCTTCTTGGTTCCTCCCGCTATATGAATGCTATCCTCTCTTCGTCTCCTCCTCCTGTTGTCGTTGGTGGTGCTACTGTTCCCTACCTGCGCTCGGTGAAGTCCCTTGGCGTGACTCTCACGTCGACGCTAGACTGGCATGATCATGTCACTGCTGTGTGTGGGAAGATCAGATGCTCACTGTTTCAACTTCGACGCAATGGCTTTGCTCTTCCAGTCAGAGCCAAGGCAGAGCTCATCCGTTCGTTGATCTTCCCCCACATCGACTACTGTGCTCTAGTGTACCGAGACGTCGGCGTGGTTGACGACATTCGGCTCACGCGTGCTCTTAACGCGTGTGTCAGATTTGTATTCGGTCTACCCTGGGACGCTCATGTCTCCCCGTACTATCGGCAGCTGGGTTGGTTGCGCCCGGCAGCCAGACGGGACTATTTCTTGAGGTGTTTTGTCCACACTCGGATGCATCCACCTGACCACGGAGTACCGGATGTCTTTAGGGGACTTTTTAAACGTCTGGAGGACTCTGATGTTAGGACATCGAAGCGTGCTGAGTCGCGCCCGCTTCTGCTTCCTCAGCACCGCACGGCCATGCGCGCAAGGTCGATTTCAGTGGCTGGTGTACGCCTCTGGAACGATCTTCCGCTGGCCCTGCGAGACTGCGAATCGCGCTCGCAGTTCAAGCGAGAACTGTACAAGCGCCTTGTCCTTCTCTCCCCCTAGGATCTATTTCTCAGCTCCGGATGTAGCCCTCACACCTCACTTGATTACTCGGTCTCTATCTGGGTTTCTATCTTATTTCTATCTTATTCTTATTTCTTCTTCTTATTTCTATCTTATTTTTATATACTATTTTTATTTGTGCGTCATTATTTCTGTCTTTATTTCTAGTGATAAGGTTAGTTCTTAAGGCTTTTGCGTGCGTGCATCTCTGTGTACTTTAGCTGTAGTGATTGTTTCTCTTTTCCATTTCTGTCGCTGATATCTATCTTAATTTTAAGTTTCTTTTTGTTTTTCACTTTTATTGTTATACTCTGTCTTGTGCCTTTTTGTATATGTGTCCTTAGAGGGGATATCCCCTAGGACGTAATAAATTCTCTCTCTCTCTCTCCCTCTCCCTCTTCCTCTCCCTCTCGATTTATCTTCAACTTAAAACTTTTTCTTCGCTAGCGAAATGGCAACGAGCGGGCAGATGCCCGAAAATCAAATTCCTGCTGGAAGGCCGCAGATGAGCAGAAATATGCGCCGTATGGCTGCATTTAACCAAAGGAAGTATAATGAAGCTCCACTTCCCGAAAACTGGGCGGATGACCGCGAACCAGTTGTGCCGGCTGGAATACCACGACCGCGCCACCAGAACGAGAAACAGAGACAACGTTCCAGTAACTGGAGAGGTGGGAAGACCCAGCGGCCTAGTGCTGTCGATGCTGCCGACCGGACCCAAGGAAATCCGGGATCCCGCCGAGATGGTACCGGGTATCGTTAAAGCCTCGAAGGAGACACTGCAGAACGAACCATTGTGGCTTGAAGGACCATATTCCGGAACGCATCCCACCAAGCGCGTTTACAGCCACAATGTAGATTTCTCAACATTCGCACTCTTGTGCGAACGCGTTTACGCCGACTTGTAGGCTGAAGACCCACGGCTAAGGAGGCAAATGCTCTTCGCCGCTTTCCAGCATGCCATGACCAGTCTGCTGAACGCCGTATTGATTGATCATATAATGGTCATAAACGCGGAAGACCGCTTTGGAAATGAGACCAGTCCACTTAATTTAATATCCGAGACGATGTACACGCCTGCTCCAATTATGGAGTACTTTAGATCCATTGCGAATACAACTACGCCACAAGGTGATCTAGTAAAGGTAAATATACCGGCGATGGCAATTCCTCGTGGTTATCAACCCCCACAAGAGGGCGTTGAAGCTGAGCCTGCAGGTGAATTTGGCCCCTGTACTGAGACAACACACAACTTATACGAATGTTACATGTCACCATTAGTTACCGGCCGTTTATTAACTGAAACTTTGAGACAAAATACTGCTAACGTCGTGGAAGATTGGAATCCACTTCCCGCGAGCATGTTTCCTCCTAACGCTGTCCCGAATAGGAATCTGCTCGGATACACCCCTAGGGTTGAGAGACTCACTCCAGAGGGTAGACAGAGCTTGTCCGACATCGAATTCCCTAATGGACAAGATATACAATCGCGTTTACAATGGAGTGCCGAATTAATGGCCAGAGTTTCAGGCACTCTGAGAAATCTCGAGGGTAAATACAAATTGGTTGTTGGAAGACCAACACATGGCATAAATACTTCAATCCTTCGGTGGATGAGAGTAACTCACATCCAAGATGACCTAAGAGCCAACACAGCACGGTTGTCCAACATTCCTGGACCCGTTTGTTCCCCATGTTCAATGGGAAGCTCCCAATGTAATATCGTTGGGATGTTTGCTCTGAAGAGAGAGCGCACTAATGCCGCAAAAGGATTGGCCTATACTCGCGCAGATGGCGCCGCCCTTCCTGGATGGTCATTACATATGAACTCCAACCTTTTAATGCAGCACGCGTTTTCTCCAACGATCGGACGTGATTACCCGACGTTACGAGACTGTAGGCACATAGCTGAGTGTGCAGATGGAGAACGTTCTACTCTCCTAACTACTTGGTTACGTAGAAACTACCTAACCAAAAGAGCTTAACGCCTGATGGCGTAGCTTAAGTTCCTTGTGAACTCACAAGATGCCCATGGAATACCTTGGAAGGCCCTTATGAAGATAAGGCGCCTCTCTCTGTGTTCGTATGTAAGTACTGTCACACGCACTCTTCTTCCCTCTCGCTTTTTCTAAGGATCGTTACTGCTTCGCACTGCCTTCGGGCCCTAATCTTTCTTTTATAGTCCTTTGGACTTCTGGCTGCCCCTATTTGCCTACTTTCACCGCTTCTGCTACACATCTTTCGGAGATTCTGGTTGAATTTGTGTTCGTCCCAAATTCTAACCTCTCCTCCTCCAACATTTTTGGCGGCTTCTCTCACACCGGGTGCTGGAATTGCAACTGACGTCACCGCCATCTTCTGCCTGCTTTTCGTACCTCAACTGACGTCGCCGCCATCTACTGTCTGCTCTTTGATCTACATCACGTGCTCCCGTGGCTGCCATAACTCACCACCGTCATCACTGCCATCTACCATCTCTTCGCTGTACCTCCATCGTCATGGTGAAGTGTTGTGGTTGCCGCAGAGATGTTAAGGAGCCGATATATTGCGCTTCGTGCAATGGGGCTTATCACCCCTCCTGTGCGAAATTTGTGGAGTACAAATCCAGCAGTGGGGCACTTCTCAATTTGTGCAAAACTTGTGCTGTGGACTCCATTGACTGCAGTCCCACCCTCACGCCAGCATCGGATGTGCGTATTACTCGGTCTATAGGCCTTCGTGGGCCCTCCACTTCCACACCTGCCTCCTCCACGCCATCCTCTGCGGTGCTTTCCCAGATTCCGCTCCCTATTCCTAATTCAACCTCCACTTCTGCTTCTGCTTCCTCGGTGAACCCGATCAAGTCTCCGACACCCAATCGGGATGTCTTGGCTGAACTCTCGTCCATCGCCTTCATCCTGACCGGATTTAGTAGGCAGATGGAGTCCTTGTCTGCGCTTCCCTCGGTTGTCTCCGCCGTCACATCTAAAATAGACGACTGCGCTGCCAAACTCGTCGTCTGCACCCAGAGTATCGGCTCCTTGGCTGTGACTCAGGCGTCTCTGGTTACACGCGTCGATGATCTCTCCTCGGCTCAAGCCACCCTTGCGGCTAGGTGTGATGACCTCCGGGCGGACTTCCTTAACCTCAGCAGTGCACAGTCATCTTCTTCCTCCACTGTCACCGTTCTCGAGCAGCGCCTCTCTCCCTCTGAGGCGGAAAACGCTAAAATCCGTCAGGAGATTTCTTCCCTTCGGGAGAGAGTGGCCTCTTATGCTTCAACCGCTGCAACAGCGTCTTCATCATCTTCACCTTCCTCACCCCCCCCCCCTGGGCGCCCCCCCCCCCCGGATTGCCTCCCCAGCTCTCTGGACTCCGGACTGACTCTCTGGCTGGCAGGCTGCGCCGTTTGGAGGCCTCTGCCTGTGAGTCCTGGCTGGTAGTCTCGGGTCTGGATGAGCGCCCTGGGGAATCACTCCCTGATCTTCTGGTTGCTCTCGCTTCCTCACTCGGCTGTAGCCTTGCACAGTCCGATTTTTTGCGCGCCTACCGTGTTAGGAGTACCAGAGCTACCACCCGTCCTCGATCTATCCATGTGCTGATGCGCTCGCCGGAGATTTGTGAGCGACTCCTCGCCGCGCGCCGTTCGGTCCGGAATTACCTCGCTTCGTCGGTGAATCCGGCCTTTAGTCACACCCACCTCTTCGTTAACAAATTCCTGCCTGCGCCCCTGGCGGCCCTCCTTTCCCGGGTTCGCGGCGTTGCCCGTGCCCGGGGTAGTAACCCGTGAGTACACGGGTGTGGGCTCGGTCTGACTCGGTGATGGTGAGGAAGGATTCTTCTTCTCCTCCCATCAAGGTTGGGCTTGACGATGATGTCAATGCCCTCCTTCCCTGACTCTCCTCTAGCTCCTCTTCCTCCGTCTCCGTTACCCACTCCTCCCCCCCCCCCCTCTGCTCCTGGTATGACTCGCCCCCCTGTTTCTCGTCTGCGTGTGTGCCACGTAAATGCCCAGTCGGTCCCAGCTCACTTCGATGAACTTCGGGATTTCATCCTCACTCGTGACTTCGATGTAATTGCCATATCGGAGTCGTGGCTGAAATCGTACATGGACGACTGTGCATTTACTGTGGAAGGTTACAGGCTGACGCGCTCAGATCGGGTCTCCAGGGGTGGGGGCGGTGTCTGTGTGTTCTCCTCTGACTCTCTTTCTATTGACTTAAAAGAATCCTCTGTCTCACATCCTGCGGGTGACATCGACTACCTAGTCGGTGTCCTCTCAAACTCCTCCCTTGATGTCTCTCTCTCCCTCTGTGTGATATATCGTGCACCTCATATTGCTCTCTCCCCCCTTGACTTCATCCTCGCATTGGCATCGTCGTATGCGGGTGACGTGGTCATCCTGGGGGACCTAAACGCGGACCTCCTCTCTGACACGAACGATTCTCAGTTCCTTAGTCGGGCTGTGGCCATATTTGGACTCTCCCTTCTGCCTTTCTCTCCCACCCAGCACACCTCTCACTCTCATTCCTTAATAGATGTCTGTGCTGTCTCTTTCCCCTCTCGTGTCTCCAACCTGGGGCAATACCCAGTTTCATTCCTTTCCTCTCATGACCTTATTTATCTTGATTACTTCTTTCCTCACCGTCGTACCTTACCCTCTCTTACATCGCGTCGTCATTACCCTACCTCTCTCTCTCAATCTCTCTCCTCCTTCTTCCTAGCCCCCCCTCCCACTTTATCTCTCTGGACAATCTTCATGCGATTGCCAATGCCAATAAAATGGTTTATAATTTCCACGAAAAAGTGCAAGGACCGGTGTTTTACAACCTTCCTGGAAATTTAATCAAGCGAGGAAAAAACAAGGTTGTAAAACATCTGGTCAGCAGGCATCAAGGTTGCAAGGCATCGGCACCCACCCCTACTGTCCACCACCCCTATCCTCAGGTAACGGGATTTTTCCGGCAACATCGCGTTGGCCAAACCGCATTACCATATTTGGTAATTTTGCGGGAATATTTCTCTCTCTTGGGACTCCACGAGGGTGGAGCTTGGTATTAGAATCTCCACCAATGGGATTCCTCCAACCCTCCGCTCTGGGCCTTACACCCCCAAGAGAGGGAAAAATTAAAATGTATATAAGAAGCGACTTTGGCCACGCGGGCTAGATTCTTACAAGACACTTAAGAAACATAGCGATATAGCGATAAGGCGACATAGCGATATAACGAAACATATACTAGAACAGTCAAGTACAAATATACAGTCCACTTATTTTCGATCCAAACTACGAAGCATTTTTTGGAATATCCAGTTCCACTATTCCCTACCAGCGGGAAAAACTTTGGTGGAATCCAACATTGGTCCTTCGAGCCGGAGATTAAAAACGGTACAAGTGGTGACAGTGCATTTTGGAAACAATACTTGGAGGGGCATTCTTGACGGAAGCTCAAGATCAACCAAAGATCACATCGAAGCTCTTTCACTGGTGTTGAAAGGGCTAGGAATCAACAACGACTGCATCCACGGACACGCTTACCATCGGGGCTTCTCAGGATAGAAGAAGCCAGGACACCGTGTGCAATCCGTAGCAGCCTGGAGAAACTCTGAGCTTGGACCACGGAACTGACGGCGATTACACTGCGACCGGACCTCATCTCGTCGTCATCAACAAGTGTCCAGGCATATCCTACATTCCGTAAGTCCTCTTGTATTTTATTTGCGTCAGTTTCGCGTAATTATGGAAGGGGAATTAAAGACTTTAATAACCGAGCGCGGGCACATAAAGGCAGCAGTCACTCGCTTTAGGAATTATATTGACAGCGCGACGGCTTCTACCTCGACGCTGGTATTAGAAAAACGGCTAAATACTCACATGGGCTTGCTAGACAAATTTACAAATATACAAAACCGGATTGAGGATTTAGCTATCGGGACCGAATTAGAAGGAAAACAGGAGGAGGAAAGGGAAACCTTTGAAGTGGCATTTTATGACATCGTGGCAGACGTAGAGACAAAAATTGCGAATTCGCGTTCTGCACCGCGACAAAACAGCACACCGTCTCCGCAATCGGCGGCAATCGCAGACGCACAAACGTCCATAAGACTTCCCAATATCGTGCTACCTACATTCGACGGTCATTACAGCACGTGGTTAAAGTTTCGGGATAGTTTCGTCTCGCTTATCCATACCAACGACAGTTTATCCAACATTTAAAGGTTTCATTACTTAAATTCTTCGCTAAAAGGAGATGCGGCCCGAATAATCCAAGCGTTAGGAATTTCTGACGCAAATTATGCATTGGCGTGGAGCGCGTTAAAAGACCGATATGAGGACCCTAAAGCATTGGTACACCATCACGCGAACAGATTACTTGAACTTCCGTCCGTGAGCCGGGAGTCTTATACGTCGCTACGTCAATTATTAGACGACACAACAAACCACTTATTGGCCTTGGAAGCATTAGGGGAGCCCACGAAGTCTTGGGATACACTAGTGATCCTAATTTTATCAAAAAAATTAGACGTTCAGACGAAGCGTGAATGGGAAAAGAGATTAATAAATATTAGGGGTCGACCGGTCTTACGGGATCTTACGGAATTTATAGAGCAGCATTGCAAATATTTGGAACGCGCCGCATTGGACAAGCCTTCTGCTCCGAGTCCGAAACAGGGAAATACGGGTACAAAACCAAATATTGAACGGAAGGGTCACATCGCATCATACGTCGCGAATGCAGGTACACAATGTCCATTATGCAGTCAAGGACATGCGATATACTTTTGCGAACAATACAAACGATTAAGCGTAGAGTCTCGTAGGGAAGCTATCGCGCGGTTCCAATTGTGTTACAATTGCCTCTTCCCGGGCCATTCGGCAAAGACCTGCAGACGTTCCAGCTGCCGGTCTTGTGGTAAAAGGCATCATAGTACTATTCACATTGATACCGGAATCAAGGATTCGGACCGCCAAAATACGACGGAAAGATCCGCGAACCCGGAACAGCAAATGCAATCGTTCCATGCGAACCCGATTAATGTTTCCGAGCATGCGGTATTAGCGACAGCTATTATTCATGTGCTGGACCGATTCGGAAAGGTTCATGAATGCCGCGCGATGTTAGATTCAGGGTCGCAGGGAAATTTTATCACGGAAGAATTTTGCGCGCGTGTGGGAATTCGGCCTGAAACACATACCACGGTTATTGGGGGACTCGGACAATCACGGAACATGACTAGTGGAAAAGCGGAAATTCGAATACGATCGCGCATAAACAGTTTCTCTAAGTCAGTGTCGTGCCTCGTCATGAAGCAAATCACGAATTATATGCCCCAATTTAACCTGCAGAGCCTCGGCATCACGGTACCCGCAGGTATGCTACTTGCCGACCCAAGGTTCGGCGAGCCGGGAAAAATTGACGCACTCCTAGGATCGGGCGTATTTTGGGAGCTGCTATGCGTAGGGCAACATCGCGTACGCAATTCAGGGTTGATATGGCAAAAGACCCAAGTCGGATGGGTATTAGGGGGCAGCCTACAATGGCCTCAAAACAAGGCAAGTGGTAGTAAGTCGTGCCACCTTGTCACAAATGAGGACCTACAGAAACAATTAGCGACGTTTTGGGAAATTGAGGAGGTTGCTGCCAACCGAGAAAGGGCAAGTAAATCGGATTTTTGTGAAAGGAATTTTATTGAGACTACTTCTCGGGACACAACCGGACGTTATATGGTCAGCATCCCCTTTAAAGGAAATGTCAGCGATTTGGGAGAGTCTCGGGTTCAGGCTGAGAAGCGCTTCTTCTCAGTCGAGAGAAGACTCTCCAAACAACCTCATCTTAGGGATGAGTATATAAAGTTCATGCGCGAGTATGAGGAATTAGGGCATATGTCGCGGATTAGCGAAAACACCAACGACGTAGAGGCACCCACATACTATCTTCCCCATCACGCGGTTTTTAAAAATAGCAGCACGACGACAAAGGTACGCGTAGTATTTGACGGGTCCGCGAAGACAAGCACCGGCTTATCTTTAAATGATGTGCAATGGGTGGGCCCGACCGTCCAGGACGATTTATTTTCGATCGTCGTTCGATTCCGCAAGCACCGCTACGTCATGTCCGCTGATATCACAAAAATGTACAGGCAAGTGAACGTAAGACCGGAGGACCGTAGGGTACAACGAGTTTTATGGCGACCTGACCATCGTCTACCCCTAAATACATACGAATTAAATACAGTGACGTATGGAACGGCTTCCGCATCCTTTCTAGCGACAAGGGTCCTGAGACAGGTAGGCCTTGATTGCCAACAGCAACATCCCGCGGCGAGTAGGGCAATACTCCGGGACTTTTACATTGACGACTTGCTCACGGGAGCGGAAACAATTCAGGAGGCTAATAACATAAAGGAAACACTCTGCTCTGTGCTCATGGGAGCTGGGTTTCCGCTGCGAAAATGGGCCGCGAATTCGCCAGAAATCTCGACGGAAATTGAGGGGTCAGATGGGGTAAAAATAAAAATGGACAAGGATCGAAAAACTCTCGGCTTAATTTGGTCGGCAAATTCGGATAGCCTAAAATTCGCGATAAATCCATTCACCACCCGTCAGATCTCAAAACGTATTATCTTATCGGAGATCGCCCAGATATTTGATCCGCTGGGGCTACTCGGTCCAGTGATAACGCGCGCGAAGTTAATAATGCAGGAATTATGGCAGCTACAGATCGGTTGGGATGAATCCATTCCGCAGGGCCTACATTCGCGATGGGAATGTTTCCGCGATGAACTAGCGAACATCTCTAATATAAATATACCGCGACGAGCATTAGCAATAGAACCATATGGCATTGAATTACATGGCTTTTCAGATGCATCTGAAAAGGCATATGGCGCATGCCTATATTTGAAATCCAAGGATTGCGATGGGGTCACACATGTACACTTACTATGCGCGAAATCACGGGTCGCCCCGCTTAAAAAGATAAGCCTCCATCGTTTGGAGCTATGTGGGGCTGTATTGTTAGCCGAATTGGCCCACAAGGTAAAGCAGGCACTGGAGGTGGAACTCCAGGCAGAGCATTATTGGAGCGATTCCATGATAACTCTTGCCTGGATTGGTTCACCATCCAGTAGGTGGAAAACGTATGTTGCGAATCGCGTGGCAACGATTCAGGGATTAACAAGAAGTAATCAATGGCGACATGTGCCCTCCGACGACAATCCTTCGGATCTCATATCCCGAGGGTCAACTCCCGCCTTTTTAACAGCTTCGAAATTATGGTGGGAAGGTCCAGGGTGGTTAAAGGAAGAGCCATCATATTGGCCTCAATCGGAAATCAAGGCGATTGATGCAATGGAAGAAAGGCAAACAAAAAACGTCTGTCTTGCAGTCACGAGGGAGGAATTTGATTTAACGTCACGTTTTTCATCCTACTCGAAATTATTGCGTGTAACGGCACAATGTATCAAATTTATACGCATTTTGAGGGAAAAGAGAGGCAAAACAAAGGTTTTAAAATCTGAGGAACAAGCGTTGCAGTTTACAAACTTTCTCAACCGGGATGAGATAAACCATGCTCAAACCGCTCTAATAAAACTATCCCAGCTACGGTATTTTTCGAAGGAAATTCGGGCTTTGAATGATAAGGTAGTGATCCCCCCAAAAGCATATTAAAGGCATTAAATACTTTCGTGGATAAATGGGGTATACTCAGGGTGGACGGTAGGCTCGCTAATGCTTCCATTGATTATGATTCGAGACATCCAATCATTCTCCCCTCAAAGGACGCATTGACCACACTTATAATACGTCACGAACATGAGCGATTATTGCACGCCGGTTGTCAGCATGTCACGTCGTCAATGCGGTCCCGATACTGGGTTTTATCCGCGAAACGAACCATCAAATCGGTTTTACGAAAATGCGTACGATGCTTTAGGGTTCGACCTGTCGCTGGGACCCACATAATGGGCCAATTACCTGCAGCGCGAGTAACACCCGCGCGGCCTTTCTCAACGTGCGGTACGGATTACGCAGGTCCATTCTTAATCAAGGAAAGGACACGAAGTCGCATAACAACAAAGGCATACTTATGCGTCTTTGTCTGTTTTGCGACAAAGGCCGTACATCTCGAGCTAGCGACGGATTTAACTACTGACGCCTTTTTGAATTGTTTTCGAAGATTTTTAGCGCGTAGGGGTAAATGTATGGATATTTACTCCGATAACGGAACTAATTTCATAGGGGCTAGAAACGAATTACACGATCTTGGGATGCTTCTCGGCAAAAAGGAACACGGGGCGCGAATTTCAAATTTTTTAACCGATCAGCACATTAATTGGCACCTGATTCCCCCACATTCACCCCACTTCGGGGGTTTATGGGAAAGCGCGGTCAAATCAGTAAAAACGCACTTAAAGCGAGTGATTGGGGAGCAGAAATTAACATACGAGGAGTTATATACATTACTGACGCAAATAAAATCTTGACTCAATTCCCGACCGTTATCTCCTCTTTCCAATGATCCAAACGACCTAACCCCCCTAACACCTGGTCATTTTTTGATTGGCGATGCGCCCATGTCGCTAAGTCATCCCGATCTGCGAGAGGTCAAACAAGGACGGCTTGATCGCTACCAATTAGTCCAGCAAATGTTTCAGCATTATTGGAAACGGTGGCAAAATGAATATCTACACCAGCTACAAGAACGAACGAAATGGCAGGCGTCAACATCCCGCGGACCTAGAATTGGCGATCTAGTGGTGCTGAAGGAAGACAATCTTCCCCCCTTGAGATAGCG
This sequence comes from Mimumesa dahlbomi, assembly GCA_917499265.3. Lineage (NCBI taxonomy): Eukaryota > Metazoa > Arthropoda > Insecta > Hymenoptera > Crabronidae > Mimumesa > Mimumesa dahlbomi. The sequence goes on from OU824117.1 coordinate 1,825,488, forward strand.
AATGGGACGCATCAGCGAGCTACACCCCGGTGCAGACGGTACTACACGCGTGGTATCCGTCAAGACTGCAGAAGGTTTTTTAAAGCGGCCAGTAGTAAAAATTTGTTTCCTCCCCATCGAAGAGGACTCAACAGTAGAGATGCCGGACCAAAGAAGCCACTGCGAAGAGCCGTTGCATGAAGCATAGTTTAAATATTGTATATACCCTTGTATGATAATCCTTAGAATAAGTATTTGTAAATAAGCCATTATTATTTATTGAACATCAGGGCGTTCAAGGTGGGCGGTATGGACAATCTTCATGCGATTGCCAATGCCAATAAAATGGTTTATAATTTCCACGAAAAAGTGCAAGGACCGGTGTTTTACAACCTTCCTGGAAATTTAATCAAGCGAGGAAAAAACAAGGTTGTAAAACATCTGGTCAGCAGGCATCAGGGTTGCAAGGCATCGGCACCCACCCCTACTGTCCACCACCCCTATCCTCAGGTAACGGGATTTTTCCGGCAACATCGCGTTGGCCAAACCGCATTACCATATTTGGTAATTTTGCGGGAATATTTCTCTCTCTTGGGACTCCACGAGGGTGGAGCTTGGTATTAGAATCTCCACCAATGGGATTCCTCCAACCCTCCGCTCTGGGCCTTACACCCCCAAGAGAGGGAAAAATTAAAATGTATATAAGAAGCGACTTTGGCCACGCGGGCTAGATTCTTACAAGACACTTAAGAAACATAGCGATATAGCGATAGAGCGACATAGCGATATAACGAAACATATACTAGAACAGTCAAGTACAAATATACAGTCCACTTATTTTCGATCCAAACTACGAAGCATTTTTTGGAATATCCAGTTCCACTATTCCCTACCAGCGGGAAAAACTTTGGTGGAATCCAACACTCTCCTTCTTTCCTTCTCCTCGGTGGATCAGCGGCTTGCGGTCCTAAATAATACTCTCGTGGGTGTCCTGGATCGGTTTTGCCCGGTCCGTGAGATGCCAGTTAGGAGGCCGCCTGCTCCTTGGCTAACGTTGGAGATCCGCTCTCTCATGAGAGAGCGTGACTCCTGTAGACGGGCCTACATCCGCTCGGGAGACCCCCTGGTTGGGGCCCGCTACAAGTTTCTGAGGAGTAGGGTATGTGCCCTTCTTCGATCCGCTAGGGGGGATTACATCTGCGCGTCTCTGAGTGGTGCCTCCTCGACTGCCGATGCCTGGAGAAGACTAAAAGCCCTTCGTGTTGTACGTTCCTCACCACGTCTACAACTTCCCCCTTCAGTCACTCTTTCTCCTCTTAATGCCTACTTTTCCTCTTTTTTCCGACCCTCTTCGTCGGCTACCTCCCCTATGCCTCTCACTTCTGCCCTCTTTCCCACCCCCTCTGTTTTCTCTGAATCTCGCTTCTATTTCTCCTTTGTTACTCCTGAAGCCCTTTCTTCCCTCTACTTTTTCTCTTCTTCTTCTACATCTCCGTCTGACTCTCTTCCCTCCCGCTTCCTCAGTTTCTGCTCTCCTTACCTCTTCCCCTTTCTCCTTGATATCTTCAACCTTTCTCTCTCAACCTCTACCTTTCCTGATGTATGGAAATCGGCCGTCATTCTCCCCATTCCCAAAATCTCCTCTCCCGTCTCTCCGGCTGATTTCCGTCCCATCTCAATCCTGCCTGAGTTCTCTAAAATCCTAGAACGGATTGTTCTCAGGCAGCTCCTTTCTTTCCTTTCCTCGCGTGGTCTTCACGATCCCTCTCAGCACGGCTTTGTCGCAGGATGATCTACTCAGAGTGCGTTGCTCCGGGTGGTTGAGGATGTTCGCCGGGCTATTGATGCTCGCATGGTCACGGTCTTAGTCTCCTTGGACTTTTCTAAGGCTTTTGACTCTGTTGACCATGCGATCCTCATGGTCAGGCTGGCATCCCTCGGCCTCTCATCCTCGGTTCTCGACTGGTTCTATTCCTACCTCTCTGGCCGCAAGCAGGCTGTTTTCGCTGATGGAACCCTTTCATCCTGGTCCTCAGTAACCTCTGGTGTTCCTCAAGGCTCCGTCTTGGGCCCGCTTCTATTCTCCATTTACCTCGCGGACATCAACTCCGTCCTCTCGGGGGTTGAGATGGTCAAGTATGTGGATGATGTACAACTCTATGTGCATTGTCCGCCAACTGACCTCCCGTCCACCATCTTGCTTCTCAACCGTAACATTGAGTGTCTGGTTGGTTGGTGTTCCCGCAACTCCTTAGCCCTCAACCCGTCCAAAACTCGTTCCATCATCCTTGGCTCCTCGCGATTCGTTAACTCTATTTACTCCTGTCCTCCTCCCCCTGTTATTGTTAATCGTGTGCCTATACCGCTCTCCACTTCTATCAATTCCCTTGGAGTTGTCCTCAGCCCGACCCTGGACTGGCGAGAGCATGCCATTTCTGTCTGTGGTAGAGTGCGTCGGACGCTCTACCTGCTTCGCAGGAATGGTTTTGCCTTGCCGGTTCGCGCCAAGGTGGAACTGGTGCGCTCTCTAGTCCTCCCCCACCTTGACTACTGCTCGCTGGTTTATCGAGACCTCGGGGTGGTGGAGGACATTCGCGTTACTCGTGCGTTCAACGCCGCCCTAAGATTCATCTTCTGCGCCCCCTGGGATGCGCGTGTCTCCCCCCTATGCGCTCGTCTTGGGTGGCTCCGGCCATCGGTGCGTCGCGAATATTTTCTCGGCCTATTTGTATTTGATCACCTTCACCCTGCGGTGCCTGGGCGTGATGACCCCTTCACTGCCATATATACTCTCTCGGGTGACAGTGGGGTGCGCTGTTCCTTGCGCACCTCGGCTCGTCCTCTCGTCGTTCCCAGGCATCGCACGGTGACTATGGCTCATTCGCTTGCTGTCGCCGGGGCTCGTCTATGGAATTCGCTTCCCCCTACCGTACGCGCTGCCCCCTCGCGGGCGGAGTTTAAGAGGTGTCTTTTCCGGCACCTCTTATCCCTTGCGGCCTAGGAGTCGTCTCTCACTCTCCTCGCTCGCCTCACCCGCTCTTTTCGTCGCTCATCGTCTTCGTTTTCGTTTTTCACCTCCACTTTCATTTTTGTCACTTTCACTTTAATTTTTTCATTTCGCCATTTTCATTCTTACTTCTACATCGCCATTTATCATTTTGTAATTTACACTTCTCACATTCCTCGTTTCATTTTGCTTGTTAGTTGTAGTTTTAGTTTTAGTTTTAGTTTTAGTTTTAACTTTAGTTTTATGTATAAGTATTACTTTGTACTCTAAGCCTATTTTGTACCTCATTTGCCTCTTACGTCTGTCCTTAGAGGGGTTGCCCCCTAGGACGAAATAAATTACAAATTACAATTCTCTCCCTCTCCCTCTCTCTCTCTCTCCCTCTCTCTCTGTCGAGTAAGTACCTGTCAGCACGTGCTTTTCTTGCTCTTACTTTCACACGCTTACTCTCTCTGCCGCTATCTGCCTTCGGGCGTGCTTTTATTTCAGAACTGTCTGGTTCTGGCTGCTATTTTATTGCCGGTATTTTGGCCTTTCTATCTGCTGGGTTTTTGCTCTTCTCTTCATCTTCTCCGGTGCTGTGGACTTCTAACCTCACTTCTGGACTCTACTTGGCGGGAACTCTCTCTGGTCATCACGGTGACTCTACTGAAATCTACTGAAGTCTGCGCCATCTGTTGAGCTATCCATCTATCTCTCTCTGATCGCTGCGGTCTCCGGTGCGTAGTACCATTCTGGCTCACCTGTCGCTGCGTGCTTCTATTCAAACTCCTGCTATGGCGAAGTGCTGCGGGTGCAGAAGGGAAGTTAAAGAGCCGGTCGCGTGTGACGCGTGCAGTGGAGCTTTTCATCCGTCATGTGCCAAATTCTCCAATATTAACTCGGGTTCTGGCATCACGAAAGTATGCAAAGCGTGCGCGATCGATCTGTCTAGTGGTCCCAACTCCTCTTCGCTCAGTGCCGGGGCCCGGGTCGTCAGATCTCCTAATTTCAGGCCGATTACAGTCTCTACCTCGATCTCGACCTCGCCATCCCCCGCGCCTCGATTTGAGGGTGCTAAGTCCCCTAATGAAACCAATCGGAATATACTTGCAGGATCTGTGGGTAATAGTGCGTCTGAGGGTTCGCGTGATATTCTATCGGAACTTGTTAATATCTCATCCATCCTGGGTGATCTCAGCCGGAAATTAGAGGGGAATACCAAGTCAATAGAAGGTAACTCCAAGTCGCTGGATGCTCTCTCCTCCCTTCCTGCTGTAGTGACCTCAATGGCCAACAAAGTCGAGGACTGTGTTGCGAAGGTGGAGGCCTGTTCGCAGCGGATCACCTCCCTAGCGAATTCCCAGGAATCGCTTCTAGCTCGGGTTAACTCTCTCTCATCGTCTCAGGCTGCTCTTGATTCCAGACTTGTAAGTCTCGATACCAAACTGGCTGAGGTCTGTGCTGGTCAAGTTGCGATGGACTCCGACTTGTCTCTTCTCTCAGGCCGTTTGGGGGCGTCGGAGGCCGCTAGTGCGGCTCTTCGCACCGACTTGGTCTCCCTCCAGGATAGGCTTACATGTGGCACAGCTCCAGTCAGTGATGCCGCCAGCTTCGCGCCTGCACTCCCCAGTGCTCTGTCCAGCCGTCTTTGCCGTCTCGAAGCTGCAGCATGTGAGTCCTGGGTGGTGGTATCTGGCCTCGATGAACGGCCTGGGGAATCTCTCAAGGTTCTCCTCGGCAGTGTCTTTGCCTCCCTCGGCTGTGGTTTAACTGAGGCGGATATCATCCGCGCGAACAGGATCAGGAGCACCAGATCAACGGATCGGCCGCGCTCTATTCATCTCTTACTCAGATCTCCAGAATTATGTGACAGACTGATCTCGGCTAGGCGTTCAATGAGGGCGTTCACGGCATCTAAGGTCGATCCGGGGTTCAGTAATCGGAGCGTGTTCATCAACCGACTCCTCCCTGCTCCGTTGGCGGAACTGCTGGGTCGGGTCCGGGCTGTCGCTCGTAGTCGTGGCTACGCTCGTGTCTGGGTCCGCTCTGATGCTGTCATGGTGAGGAAGGAGGCTACGTCTGACCCCATTAGAGTGGGCTTGGGGGATGATGTTGACTCTCTTCTCCCTTGACTCACTCCTTCCCATCTGTCTGGTCATCCCCACGCTTCCCTAAACACTGGTTTTCCTCCTGCCCATTGCTCTTCTCTTAATATCTGCCATGTTAACGCTCAGTCGCTTCCGGCGCACTTCGATGAGTTCAAGCTTTTTACCTATTCTCATTCTTTTGATGTTATAGCTATCTCGGAGTCGTGGTTAAAGCCTTTTATGAGCGATGACGTATTTGCGATGGATGATTATAATCTGTTCAGATCTGACCGTACATCCAGAGGTGGTGGTGGAGTCTGTCTCTTCATTAAGTCATCTTTTACATTTTCAGAACGGGTTTCGTCCTCGACTCATCCAGCCGGTGGGATTGATTACCTATCGGGTACTCTGAGGGATCCGATGTCCCTTTCTGCTCTTTCTCTTTGTGTACTATATCGGGCACCGCATGTGGCGCTCTTAGACCTTGAAGGTGTTCTCGCTAGGGCCACTTCCTCCACGAGCGGTGTTGTTGTCCTCGGGGACGTCAATGCTGACCTCCTCTCGGAGTCGCATGATTCCGCCTTTCTGCGTCGTACCCTCATCTCCTTTGGCTTATCTCTAGTACCGTTTTCGTCCACGCACCACACCTCCCATTCCCATACATGGCTTGATGTTTGTGCTGTCTCCTCACCTGAGTTGGTTTTATCCTCTGGTCAATTTCCTGTACCGTTTCTCTCAGCTCATGATCTTATTCACGTCTCATACAATTTGCCTACCCTCCGCCTCCCTCCGAGAACTGTGTACCGTCGTAACTTCTCCAATGTCAACCCTGCTTCTCTCTCTTCCTTGTTTCATGAGCTTGGTCCTTGTCCTCTGGTCTCAATCTCTCCTCCCTCTGCGGGCGACTCGGTAGATCGGCGGCTGGCGTTGGTTACTGCCTCGTTGGTCGGGGCTCTTAACAGGCTTTGCCCGGTTCGCACCCTCTCTCTCAATAGGCCTGCTGCGCCTTGGATCACGCATGAGGTGCGCGCCCTTATGAGGGAGCGTGATCTCTGCCGCAGGATCTATATTCGGTCGGGTGAACCGGCGTGGCGCGAGCGGTACGTGTCGCTGAGAAACCGGGTCGGTTCTTTGATTACGGCGGGTCGTGGGGCGTTTATCTGTGACTCTTTGGGTGGGGCTTCCTCAACCGCTGACGCCTGGAGGAGGCTGAGGGCTCTTGGGGTGGTGAGGTCCCCCCCTCGTACTGGTCTTCCTTCCTTCCTTTCGTGTACTCAATTAAATGACTATTTCGCCTCGGTGTTTGTCTCCTCTTCTCTCCCTGTGTCCTCCCCCTATCTCTTTTCTCCCTTGCTTCACTTCTCTGACCGACGGTTCTACTTTTCCCGCATCACTCCGGAATCTCTCCTTACCTGCTATTCGTTCTCCTCTTCCTCCACTGCTCCTCCTGATCAACTTCCCCCGCGCTTTCTCTCGTTATGTTCTTCCTACCTTTTTCCACACCTCCAGGACATCTTTAACCACTCTCTCTCCTCTTCCACTTTTCCGTTGATGTGGAAGTCGGCTTACATCCTGCCCGTTCCTAAGGTTCCCTGTCCTTCTTCCCCCTCAGACTTCCGTCCCATTTCCATTCTCCCAGAATGTTCCAAGATCCTTGAGCGTGTCGTCCGATCCCAGCTCCTTTCGTTCTTAACTGAACAAGGCCTTCTTGACCCGTTGCAGCACGGTTTCGCGTCGGGTCGCTCCACCCAGAGTGCTCTCCTACGGATCACCGAGGACATCCGGACTGCTATTGATGGTCGCATGGTCACGGTCCTCGTCTGTCTTGATTTCTCCAAGGCTTTCGATACCGTTGACCATGCGACCCTCTTATCTAAGCTTGTGAATCTTGGTCTCTCAATGTCTGTCATTGAGTGGTTCCGTTCGTACCTCGGTGGTCGTAGGCAAGCGGTGGTGGTGGATGGTTCGCCCTCGCCCTGGGCTTATGCCTCCTCTGGAGTCCCGCAGGGGTCTGTCCTCGGTCCTCTCCTTTTTTCAATTTACCTTGCGGATGTCAACGCTGTATTCTCGAATGTTAATGTCGTGAAGTACGCGGATGACATCCAACTGTATGTGCATTGTCCGCCTGCCGGTCTTCCGGCCGCTATTGCGTTACTGAACGACAATATTACTCGGCTGGTTGACTGGTGTGCTGGCAATTCTCTCTCCCTCAACCCTCTCAAATCTCAGTCCATCATCCTTGGCTCCCCTCGTTTCGTCAACTCGGTCTACTCCTCTCTGCCACCTCCAGTCGTTGTCAACCATGTCACCATTCCGTACTCACGTTCTGTTAAATCCCTTGGCGTCGTCCTATGTTCGACGTTGGATTGGCGGGATCATGTTGTCTCTATCTGCGGTAGGATTCGGCGCACCGTCTTCCAACTTCGGCGTAACGCTTTTGCTCTTCCTGTTCGTGCCAGGGCTGAGTTGGTGCGTTGCCTTGTCCTCCCCCATATCGACTACTGTTCGCTGGTTTACTGCGACCTCGGTGTGGTGGAGGACATACGTCTTACCCGTGCTCTCAACTCTGGCCTGAGGTTCGTCTTTGGCGCCTCCTTGGATGACCTCGTCTCTCCTCTCTACTCACGCCTTGGTTGGCTCAGGCCATCTGCCCGTCGAGACTACTTTCTCGGTACTTTTGTGTTTGACAGACTTCAGCCCACGTCCTCGGGAGGGGATGACCCGTTTGGTCGAGTCTTTATTGCTTCGGGGGATCATGGAGCACGCTCTTCTTCCCGCTCGACCAGTTGCCCTCTTACCCTTCCTTTACACCGGACAGCTATCATGAGCAACTCGATAGCGGTGGCTGGCGCGAGATTCTGGAATGGTCTTCCTCCAGCTATACGTTCCTGCCATTCGAGAGGTGCCTTTAAACGGTTGCTATTCGACCATCTCCGTTCTCTTTCCCCCTAGGCTGCCCCGGCACTTTACCATCTATGTATACCCACTGTTCCAGTGTCTTCTTGCACGCACTCTGTTTGTGTTCCGACAGTGGGTATATTTTTCAAGTCTCTCAACAGTATTATTCCTTAGTTAGTCAGGTGGTTCTTTTTCGGCACGTGTAAATAGTCTAATATTAAGTGATATTTATGTCTTCATGTCAACTTTTCTGTTTCCTTAGAGTAGTTTTAATTATTTTTAAGTTAGGTTTAAGTCTTATTGTTATCTTTTCTTTGTTGCGTATTACTTTTAAGTTAGGTTTAAGTCTTATTGTAATCTTTTCTTTGTTACCTATTACTTTTATGTAACTTTTGTTCTGTCTAACTCGTCCTTAGAGGGTCTATTCCCTAGGACGCCAATATAATATAATACTCAATACTCAATACTCAATACTCTCTCTCTCTCCCCCTCTCTCTCTCCCTCTCTCTCTACGTATGTAAGTACTGTTACACGTGCTTCTGTACTCTCTCACTATCTTTATCGACTTTTACTGCTGCGCGCTGCCTTCGGGCCCTATTTTTGTACTTTCAGTCCTGTGGACTCTGGCTGCTACTTCTTGCCATTTACTGCCGCGTTTCTCCCAGTTTTTGAGGATTCTTGGTGTGCTTTACCAGTCCGCCAAAGCTAACCTCACTTCTGGAACCTTTTTGGCGGTACCCTGCTTAACGGGCGCTGACTGCTTCTCAACTGATTACGCCGCCATCTATTGACTGCCTTGCAACTTATCATACTGCCATCTAACGTCTCCACGCATCACCTGCCGCCACGCTGCCTCTACACTCTGCCTACACACTCGAGATGGTTAAGTGCTGTGGCTGCCGCAAGGACGTTAAGGAGCCGGTTTTCTGCGGTTCTTGCAATCGGGCTTTTCACCCCTCATGCTCGAAATTTTCGGCCTTCAAAGCGAGTAATGGTGGGGACCTCAATCTCTTCAAAATTTGCGTGAACGATATTGCGCCTTCCATCCCCACCCTCACACCGTCGTCGGATGTCCGAGTCACTCGGTCTGTTGGCCTCAGTGGGCCCGCCGCGGCCTCTTCCTCTTCCTCTCTGTCTCCTTCTGAGAATCGCACCTCACTCACGGCGCTCACGGATTCCTCTGGCTTGCTGCGGGGTTCTGTTCTGCCTGCCAGGGATGTATCGGGTGAACCTGCGTCCATTACCGCCATCCTGGCTAATCTTAGTAAACAGATGGCTGCCTTGTCCTCATTGCCTGCGGTGATGGCCACACTCACCGCCAAAATTGATAGCAACGCCTCCAAGCTTGACGCGCTGGTCGTGGCTCAGGCATCGCTTCTGTCCCGCGTGGATGACCTCTCCACCTCACAGGCGACCCTTGAGACCAAGTGTGATGGTCTCCGGGCGGACCTCGAGGCCCTCAATGGCCGTCACTCGAATACGGCGTCCTCTCTTAGCAGCCTTGAGCTGCGTCTTGCAGCTGCCGAGGCTGACAACGCTAAGGCATGCCAAGAAATCGTGGCCCTCCAAGGGAAGCTGGCCTCTGCCTCGTTGCGACCTGAAGGTTCTTCCTCCTCGTCGTCTTCTTCGCCCGCTGTGGCTCCTCAGTGCGCTTCCTCGCACTCCAACGGTCTGGCTAGCCGACTTCGCCGACTGGAGGCCTCTGCATGCGAATCCTGGCTGGTCATCTCTGGTCTGGATGAGCGTCCTGGTGAGTCGCTCCCAGAGCTACTTGTTTCTCTTTCCCGCTCTTTAAATTGTGAGCTCTCTCAAGCGGATTTCATACGTGCCTATCGAGTGAGGAGTACTAAGGCATCCTCGCGACCTCGCTCCATTCACGCCCTTCTACGCTCGCCTGAGCTCTGTAGGCGCCTTCTTGCCGCCCGTCGAGCAACTCATGCTTTTCTCGCCTCGTCGGTCAACCCTGCTTTCGGTCGTACACGCGTCTATGTCAATAAATTCCTACCAGCACCTCTTGCGGCCCTGCTCTCTCGGGTTCGTGGCGTCGCTCGCGGTCGGGGCTATACTCGGGTGTGGGCCCGATCTGACTCAGTGATGGTGAGGAAGGACTCGTCCTCACCTCCCATTACGATCGGATTGGACGACGACGTCGACGCCCTGCTACCCTGACTACTTGTAGATTTCCTATCCTCCTCCTCCTCCTCTGTCTCCTCATATCATCTGCCACCTGCCTCTGGCTCTTCCCGAACTTCTGACTTCAGCCTGCGTATCTGCCACGTGAACGCCCAGTCTGTCCCTGCTCACTTTGATGAGCTCCGGGATTTTATTGTCTCCCACGACTTCGATATATTTGCTATATCGGAGTCGTGGCTAAAGCCGCATATGGACGACTGTGCGTTTGCGGTGGGGGGTTACAGGCTTGCAAGATCGGATCGGGTCTCCAGGGGCGGGGGCGGTGTTTGCATCTACACATCAGACTCCCTATCTTTTTCACTAAAAGAATCCTCGACCTCTGTTCCTGCTGGGGACACTGATTACCTTATTGGTGACCTCACAGATTCCTCTCACTCGATTTCCCTCACCATCTGTGTTGCCTACCGTGCTCCTCATCTTGCCCTCTCACCTCTTGATCATATCCTCTCCATGGCGTCGTCTCATGCAGGTGATGTGGTCGTCCTTGGGGATCTTAACGCGGACCTTTTCTCAGGCTCTCACGACGCGGAGTACCTGCCCCGCAGTCTTGCCACTTTTGGGCTCTCCCTCCTTCCTCTCTCACCCACCCATCATACCCCGCATTCTCATTCATTATTAGATATCTGTTCTGTCTCTTTTCCCTCTCAGGTCTCCAATTTGGGGCAGTTCCCTGTCCCTTTCCTCTCCACGCATGACCTCGTTCATCTAGATTATGCCTTCCCCGTCCGTCGTACTCTACACCATTCGACCTCTTGTCGCCTCTATCCGCGTACACTTCCTGAGTCCCTTTTATCTTTTTTCCGCATCCCCACGTCATCCTCATCTTCTATTACTTCCTTTTCTTTACTCGCTTCCTTACCTTCCACCTTTACCCTCTCTCATGGGTCTGTTGACCGGCGGCTTGCGGCCTTAAATTACGTTCTGGTGGGGGCTTTGAATCGACTCTGTCCGATCCGGGCGCTCTCGCCTGGTCGGCCCCCTGCCCCATGGCTTACGCCGGAGATCCGCTCCCTTATGAGCGAGAGGGACTCCTGCAGGCGTTCCTTCCTCCGCTCCGGGGACCCTCTGGTGCAGGCTCGCTATAAGTTCCTTAGGGACAGAGTATGTTCGCTGGTTCGATCGTCTAGGGGGAGCTACGTCTGTGCGGTTCTGGGTGGTGCGACCTCGGCGTCTGATGCCTGGCGGAGGCTCAGAGTCCTCCGTGTGGTTCGCTCCTCTCCTCCTTTACTGCTTCCTCCGTCCGTCTCCCTCTCGTCTCTTAGTTTTTACTTCGCCTCCTCTTTTCGCCCCTCGTCATCTTCTTCTCTTTCTTCATCCTATTCCTTCATTTCCTCTGATCTTTCTACCTTCTCAGACTCCCGTTTTTACTTTTCCTACATCATACCTGATGATCTCCTACCACTTTATTATTTCTCCTCCTCCTCTACAGCTCCGTCTGACTCACTACCACCTCGGTTCCTTAGTTACTGTTCCTCCTACCTTTTTTCCGATCTACTGGACCTATTTAACCTCTCTCTCTCTTCCTCCACCTTTCCTTCTATATGGAAATCAGCCCATATTCTACCCATTCCCAAAGTCCCCTCCCCTGTCACAGTGGCTGATTTCCGTCCTATTTCCATTCTCCCTGAGCCCTCCAAAATCTTGGAGCGGATCGTCCTCAAACAGCTCCTTCATTTCCTTGTAATCCACAATCTCCTCGATCCATTGCAACATGGTTTCGTCGCGGGTCGCTCTACCCAGAGTGCGCTACTCCGGGTGATTGAGGATGTCCGTCGGGCCATTGATGCTCGCATGGTCACGGTACTGGTCTGCCTGGACTTTTCCAAGGCCTTTGATACTGTTGACCATGCGATCCTCATGACCAGGCTGGCATCCCTCGGTCTTTCATCATCGGTGCTTGCGTGGTTCTCCTCCTATCTTACTGGCCGCAGGCAAGCTGTGTTCTCGGGCTCTTCCCATTCTTCTTAGACCCCTGTCACCTCTGGTGTTCCTCAAGGCTCTGTCTTGGGTCCACTTCTTTTCTCCATTTACCTCGCGGGCACCAACTCTATCCTCTCTGGGGTTAAAGTTGTTAAGTATGCAGATGATGTGCAATTGTATGCGCACTGTCTGCCTACTGCTCTGGAGTCCACCATCTCACTCCTCAACCTCAATATTGAGAGGCTGGTAAGTTGGTGTACCCGCAATTCCCTCTCCCTTAATCCTTCCAAAACCCAATCTATCATCCTCGGCTCATCACGTTTCGTCAACGCTATTTACTCTGATCCTCCTTCCCCCATCGTTGTCAACAGTGTGTCTGTCCCGCTCTCTACGTCTGTTTCTTCCCTGGGAGTAGCCCTCAGCTCTACGCTGGACTGGCGTGGGCATGTCGTGGCTGTCTGTGGTAAGGTCGAGACCAAAGAAAGAGCAAGAGAGTGAAACTACCAAGAAATTGGTAAAAAAAAAGATAGATATAAAAAACTTAGCAGTAGGGATATCCAAACTCAAAAAAGGAAGTAAGGGAACAGTAATTCTTGGATGTGAGAGTGAGCGAGAGATGGAAAAGTTGAAGAACACAGTCCGTGAGAAGCTGGGCGAGGACTTCAAGATCGCAGAACCAAAGAAGATAAAACCGAAGATTAAAATTATAAATATTGATGAAGAAGAAATGAAACTAGAAGATGAAATTTTAATAGATACGATCAAGAAGCAGAACAAATTAGATGGGACAGAAGAAAGAGTTAATATAAGAATAGTGAAAAAGATTACTAAAGAGAGAAGAGGAAATAATACGCGTAACAAAGAAGGAATAAAGGAGGATCCATAATACTTGAGGTAGATGAAATGACACATGAGACAATGCTGGGAAGAGAGAAAATAAATATTGGATGGAGAAAGTGTAAAGTGCTGAATCATTATAATGTTAGAAGATGCTTCAAGTGCTGGGGTTATTACCATATAGCCAAAAATTGTACACGGCAAGAAACATGCCATAAATGTGCAGGAAATCATAAAGTAAATGAGTGCACTGCAACAAAGAAGAGATGTGTAAACTGTATGTACAAAATTAAAACATACAACTTAAAGATAAAAGACGATCACGATGCACTAAGTGTAGAATGTACGACCTTCATTAGGGCATTGGAAGATGAGAAGAAAAAGATTGGATGGGATTCCAGCAAATAGCAACGACAGAAAGAATCTATTATATACGTAAATGCACAAAGTGTAATAAAGCATAAGGAGTGTTGTATATCGTCCTTAACATACCGTCGCAATCATGCGAATGCGACTTAAGCCGCATGCGCGCGTACGACTCGAACAAAAGACTGACACGTAACGACGTTGTGCCCAGCGTGTTCTGCAACATGTGCGTGACAAACCTTAGAATAGTTTTTGTATTCTTATTTAATAAATATGGTTCTAAACATAACAAGGAAGAGATTCAACATCAGGTTATGAAGAAGACGAACCCTACGCTCTTGGCATTATCGGAGACCAGATTGATACCAGAGATTGAAGATAGTGAAGTAAATGTGCCGGGATATATTGTAATTAGATGTGACGCGGAAAGCAGAAATACGGGAGGAGTAATGATATATGTATATTGTATATTACAAAATTCAATTGCAAAAACAGAGAGTTCTAAGGATATTTTAAATTTAGGATATGTTAACATTTTTGGAACGTGAAATTGGTAGTAAGTATTAGCTATATGTATATTTCAAACAACGAAGATTTTATCATCTACAAATTTTCAAAGCGGAAATGAAAAATTTCTTGTTTTCTTTATTTATATATACATTATTAGGAAATAGTCTAATTACATGTATCGGAATTTTTTAACTACATACTAAATATACCTATATTATAAATACAAGTCAGCGCGTAAGAATTTTAAAATAATAATACATTTAGTACACGAACAATTTCCATTTCAGTTGCACTAATCAGAAAGACCAATAGTTTGTATGCTCTCATATCATTTTTACAATTTCTTAATCAACCTTTTATTTACACTTATTTAAATGTTTATCAAGAAAAGTATTTGAGAACACAAAATTAATTTTCATCACTATTTTATAAAAAAGAATACACTAACAAGAAAATATACCAACTGTAACTAAACTTCTATTTCGGACATTATTCATTATGAACTTGAGCATAAGTTTCAAGTAATTTCTGTCGAACTTCTTCATCTTCTGGATATTCTCTTGCTCTCTCTTCGATCGGTATGTAATGCGTGCCGCTAAATTTATAAAAGTATCTGCCAATTTCGTAATGGTCTATCCATTGTGGACTGGTCGCCATAGTTAGGTTTTCTACGAAAATAAATGTAAAATCATTGAAACTATTGTTTCTATGTTATCAGTAATATTGAAAACTATTCTAATTATATACGTATCAATATGGTGTATATAAGTAGCCCTTCGTAATTGATGAATTAGATTATTCAGTAGAAATTATTCTTTTTTAATATACGGAAAAGATATTTAGTAATCATTTAAATGTTAGGCAGTTTCGAAATATAAACAATTTTAAGCAACTACTCAAAAGAAGCAAAGTTCGATATATGCGGTTTTGAAATCTATATCGCATAAACTTATTTCAATATCGTGAATACCATAATTTACTTTACTTTCATACTAATTTTTTTGTGGAATTGTGTGTTTTTTCTTATTGAACTCGAATTCGTAAGAACAATGGGCGCTCAAATGTACTTGTCGAAATCTACTATAAGAACAAAATTTTCGCAACATGTCAGATTACGGTGGTACCATGTTGTACAGGCCGCCCAGATAAAAATGAACCATCTCAGGGGATAGTGCGGCGAGGGGATTGATTTTGCCTCGCGCGATTCGTTTGTCGTGACGCGGCGTCGTGGCGCGGCACAAAGGCAAGGCAATCCCCTCGCCGCACTATCCCCTGAGATGGTTCATGTTTAACTGGGCGAATCGTACATACGGAACTCGAGCATCAATGCTTCGACTTACGTATGAGCATTCTTGCTTTAGCTATGTATTTTTTAGGCCTCAAAATGATGCTTTAAGTTCTTAGAAGAACTAATGAAAATAAATTAACGTTCTTGGAGACGAAAAATTTAATGTCATTTTTCAAGTTTGATGGGCTCCCCGTTCTTACCACTCTGATACACAATGTAAATCTGGGATCCACATTCAAAATTTGTTTATGTTCTCGATGGTACTGAATCGGAAATCGCTTGCATTTACTTGTTTATACCAACTTTATTTTGTGGATCAAAGTTTTTGGAAAAAGGGGATGAAAAAATGGTCAGCACCTGACTTTAAGATAAAGGGTGTCCCAAAATGCACGTAAGATTTAAATTACATAGAAAACACAGTTTCTAGTCATTAGGTTGTTATCTTTTTAATTGAATCTTAATGTACATAGGTTAGCGTTAATTATGGAATAACATATCGGGCAAATGGCCTCCACGGCTTTGCTGGCACATACGTACTCTTTTATCGAAATTTTGCATCACTTTTCTGCATAATTGTGGATGAATTTCGCTAATGCAGCGTTTAATTTTCTCTTGTAATGCAGGGATGGTTGTGGGCTTGTTGACATAGACCTTTGATTTCAAATAACCCCATAAGAAGAAATCAAATGGTGTTAAATCACACGATTTAGGGGGCCAATACTGATCACCGAAGCGAAAGAGTACACGACCAGGAAAAGTCTCATGCAGTAATTGAATTGTTTCACTGGCTGTATGACATGTGGCACCGTCTTGTTAAAACCACATATTGGCCACATCAATAGCATCCAATTTTGGCAGAAAGAACTGTGTTATCATGCGATGTCGAGCACCAGTAACAGGTACTGCTTGACCAGCCTCATTTTCAAAAAAGTATGGTCCAATGCCTGCCTCGATAATCAGGTGTGGGTTTTCCGAACCCCAAACACGGAAATTTTGGCGATTAACAAAGTCATCAAAGCGAAAATGTGTTTCATCGCTTACGGTGAAACTTTCATTATTTTTGAAATATTGTTCAATACTGAAAACACGTTATTGTATCGTATAACGCTTCATAATTTTTCTAACGCTAAACTCTCAGCTGTCAAATTATTCTTTTTTCAGGGTTGTCAACAATTTATTGTAAAAATGGCGGCAAATTCAAATCTTGCGTGCACTTTGGGACACGCAAAATTCAATACTGTAAACAGGCTCTAATTTCACCCCGTTCGTACTGATAGGAATCACCCTCTGTTGTCTTTGTATTTGAAAGAGTGGGTAAATGCACTAAACAAAGTTTCCAAGTATTTGTCAAGGTTTAACACTTTTATTTTTCAACGTATTTCAACCTTTTAAACGCAAGCATATCGAAAATATTTGTTTCGCGCATAGTTTCGTTTGTACCTCAAAGGCAACGGAGCAACGTATTGCTGAAGAGTGATAAAGAATGATTCCGATATTTTTGAAATTGATTCCAATATACGAACTGCAGATGTTATAAATAGTATTCAAATACAGGGTGTCCCAACTAACGTGCACGTCCCAGAACCAGGCGATAGCTGAGGTAATTCTAATATGGGGAAGTGACATTCGTAATGTCGTATCTTAATTTGTGACCGAGTTATTAACGAAAAACGATAGCGAATCATAGAGCTCCGTTGGGCCCAGCGGCGCGACAGTTCCTACTGGCACAGTACCCTACTGGTGAAGACCTGCTAGTATCGCGCCGCCAGGCCCAACGAAGCCCTCTGATTGGCTATGGTTTTTCGCCCCCCCCCCCCCCCCCCCGCCCGTGGTCTACTACATTGTCGTGGTGGGGGGGCTTGCGTGTGTGCCCTGCTGACCCTCTGAACAATGCCGGCGGGTTGCTCGGAACCCGGTAGCGTCTCGCATGCCGGACTGGTCAGAGGTGAAGGGCCCGACTAAAAGTAGACAAACATGATTACACACACTTACACTTACACGTGTTACACACACAACATTGACACAAAAAATCCCGTCCTCGAACGAGAGGTCTGTCTCTGTCCGCCACTGATGACGGAAATTGGGAATTTTATCGAGAGGCTTCAGTAGCCTCAATGACGAGGAACTGTTTGTTTGCCTGTCCCCAGTTCGCCACATCCCGTGTCCACAGGACGGGCGGCAGCGACAGGCTGATGGACGGGTATCCCTGAGGGTAGCGCTCGTCCAAAGGGGATTATGGAAAGAGCGTCTCCTACACTTCTGTGTAGAGCGAGGAGGAGATGGCCATCAGTGTAGCCCGGGCCTTGCGCCGTTGTGCTCCTTGGAGCGGAGCGTCGCAGGTACTGGGTGACTTACTAATAAATTTTGTTTTTTCTCTAGAGGACTTCATAAATATTAAATCATGATGGCACGCCCGAGCTCAAAATTCTGCGGAGGTAAACTAGCCCCCCATTCGGATCTCCGGGCGGGGGCTGGGCTCGGGCGTGTCATCTTGGCGAGGAGAAGTGCCCGTCTGGCTGCTGATTCCCAGCCAGGCGGTGCTGCCTGCAGCGCAGGAACGTCGGCCTCCTCCGTCGTTGGGTCACGCACCGTCTCGGTAGGCCTGGCGGGGGCTCCGGCGTCCTCACGAAAAGCGCCTCGCCAGCCTGAGTTTAAACGTGTCGATGGCCCACGACACGACGGAGCGCAGGTCCCAGGTCGCGGTCTTCGTACCGTCCGAATTGTGCTTGACCGTTGCGACAGAGTCAGGCCTTCTGCCGTGGCTGACTCTGGGGTACCCGTGCACGACCCTAATTTGATAGAAGTAGAATCATATAGCCTCGCGGAATCGCGTCAAGTCCCCCCATTTCCCACAGTCTCATCGTCGCCGTCGGAGACAATATCGCGCGCATCCACCACTTCGCGTCCGCCTTCCGGTTTCGCGTCCACGGGTATTAGGGTTCTGCAGCTGAACATGCGTCGTTCAGCCGTGGTAATGGGTGAGGTGCGTTCGTTCGTTGCCGATAAGCGCTTGGACGTCCTGCTTTTGCAGGAACCATACGCCCAGAAGCTTGGCAAGAGCCACACCATCTGTGGTCTAGGGAGTGGAATGAAGGTGGCCGCTGTCAGCTCGCAACGTCCGTGGGCTGCGGTGGTAGCATGCAACCCGAATTTCCAATTGCTGCTAGTCTCGCAGCTTAGCACGACCCACTGTGTCTGTGCGGAAGTGCTGGCGCCCGGCTTCTCATTCTTCGTCGGGTCGTGCTATTTCCAGTACAGCGACGAGATTGAGAAGCACCTCAGGCACCTCGAGACGGTACTTCGTTCACTGAGGGGGAAGAGGCTTCTGGTTTCGCTAGACGCCAATGCCCGCTCGTCCCTCTGGGGTCCCCAGAGCACAGACGAGGATGGAGCAAAGTTGGAGGAGCTCCTCTGGGCGTATGGCATGATTGTTGTGAACGACGCTGGCCAGCAACCCACCTATTGGGCGGAGCAAGGTTCGTCATACATCGACGTTACTGTAGCATCCCCCACCATGAGCCAATTCGTCGGTGATTGGACTACCAGCGATCACAACTCCATCGACATCAAATTGAGGGTGCCAAAGGTCCGAAATGGGGACGGTGCCGGCGATCGGTGTGCCGAGACCAGGCGGTTCAATACCAAAAGAGCCGACTGGGAGCGGTTTGCCGAAACGCTGGCTGGTCTCTCCGAATCGAGGCGGGAGGTCCTTGAGCTGTTGTCGGTGGAAAACGTGGAGAAAATGGCAGAGACTCTCACGGCAGTCATCACAGACGTGTGTTCCGAGTCGATGCCACGAAAAATAAAATTAGATATGATGTGAATAAGAAAGTCCAACCCGTGGTGGACAAAAAGGCTAACAAGCCTGAAGAGAACCGCATACCGGCAAAGGCGTGCGTTCCAGAGGGAAGGGGATGGGCCGACTCGCCTCGTTCTTAACCCTTTGCGGACCGAGCGCTCTTCGCCGTTTCGTTCCAGCTGGTTCGAGTTCGATTCGCAAGTGCGTAATAGCCGACACCACGATAGGTTTGAAAATACTAAAACTAAGCCCTTTATTTCCAGATGCATGGCCTATTTCAGATATGCTATATTGTAGCTCTTATCTTGTCTTATTTAGATTTGAGACATTGTCGGGTGAAACTTGACACAGTATGCGGCAGAACACAAAGCGATGTCGAGTCACACTCGACATAGGACCGCAAAGGGTTAAGGGGGGCGCCTTGTGTAACGGGTCAAAAAAATATTTTTTTTTATTTATTGATTCGATAATACTATATTTAAAGTATATAATCCTAAAGTTTCGTAACGAAATTCGAAGTATTTATGGAATTGCAGAGAATTTTGGCTTGCGCGACCTAACGGTACGCCTGCGCCGGACTCCATGGCGCGCTTTTACAGCGGTCTGTCTGTTCAGTGTCCTTTTTAATAGCATTTTCAGAATCTATCTTCTTCTCGACACCAAGGTCCAGTCACACATCTGCCTCGCAAACCTCTTACATTTTTCCGGCTTTACCATGCACTTCCTCAATAAACCCTGATTTCTTAGAATTTCTGACTCCGTCAAACTTTCCCTCTCATAAAACGATTGCCTTCAACATCCTCGCCAAAATTCCTCGGCTACCTAACCCTCGCATATGTCCTTTGGTGTACCCCCTAACGGTACCTGCGTCATACCCGTAACATCCCTCGCACTACCTGACCGATTCTACCATCTTCCAAAGTAATCACCGCCTTCAAAAACCCACTGATTTCGTTTAACCAATCTTTACGTTTTACATCCCACTTTCACACTTTTCCTTCCCTTTCCGATAACCAATCAAATTCCTTTCAGAAAAACCAATAACAACAAAACCAACACTCCTCAGTTTTTTCCCTCAGTCTTCAGCAAACTTCCGCCCACATTCTACTGCTTCTTGTATTATTTTGTTGTGTTTGTTAAATTTCGTCGCGAACCTCCCACGCGTACACGGCCCTACAACCCGTTAGATCAATCTGATTTCGAATTTTGGCCAGTGCAAAAGTGTCGATCTTGAAACATGTATCCAAAAGGTATGAAAGAAGATACTCACCGCCAATCC
The DNA here is from genome assembly GCA_917499265.3 of Mimumesa dahlbomi. Taxonomy (NCBI): domain Eukaryota; kingdom Metazoa; phylum Arthropoda; class Insecta; order Hymenoptera; family Crabronidae; genus Mimumesa; species Mimumesa dahlbomi. The sequence goes on from OU824117.1 coordinate 1,845,633, forward strand.
AGACCGCAAAAGAGAGTGTTTCAGGGTAATCAATTTACTGATACAGAAGACTGTACAGTTGGGCCAAGCACCAGTAAAAGAAAAATCAGCACTGCAAGCAGTGAAGACATATTAGTGACACCGTCCCATTATTATCGAATCATCGAATTTGTAACTGTTTTTACCACAATCGCAAATATTGTAATTTGTCGCGAGTGTAAACAGAACGTGCGGTTCGACGAATCGGAACATCGTGGTCTAGGATTTAAAATTGTATTGTCCTGTCGTTGCGGGCAGACAAATATCAACTCCGGACCATTTATTAAAAATACCTACGAAATTAATAGAAGAATGGTATTTGTAATGCGGCTCTTAGGCGTCGCTAGAGATGGAATAAATATGTTTTGCGGTCTAATGGACATTGGGCAGGGCTTCAGCAAAACCGCATATGATGGTATTGTGAAACATATCCATATTGCATCGAAGGAAGTGTTTTAAGTTTTACGCAAAAAAGCCGTCGATGAAGAACAAGTGGAAAACATTAAATATAGGAGATCAGAAACTGATTTAAAAGTTTCCGGCGATGGTTCGTGGAAAAAACGCGGATTTACGTCACTGTATGGAGTCATCACGCTAATAGGGTATTATAGTGGAAAAGTGATTGATCTGGTAGTAAAAGCAGCTACTCTCAGACATGTACTTACTACAAGTCAATAAAAAATGCAACAGAATTTGAAGAATGGTACCAAGACCATAAAGAAGAATGCTCCGCAAATCATCAGGGTTCTGCAGGAAAGATGGAAGTTGACGCTATCATGGAAATGTTTTCTACTTCGGAAGAAAAGTTTGGTATAAGATATGGAAATTATATCGGTGATGGAGACACAAAAACGTTAAAAGCCTTCATTGATTTAAATCCTTTTGGTGATAATTTTAAAGTTGTCAAAAGTGAGTGCATAGGACATGTGGAGAAAAGGATGGGTAGTCGCCTAAGGAATGTAAAGAAGAACGAGAAACTTGGAGGGAAAGGCAAGTTGACGGATAGTCTTATAAAAAAAATGACAACGTATTACGGCTTAGCTATTCGAAGGAATATCGATAGCGTGGATAACATGGTAAAATCTGTGATGACAACCTATTACCATATATGCTCCACAAATGAGCAACCCAACCATGAGAATTGTCCAGTTGGAGCAGACAGCTGGTGCAAGTGGCGCATTGCTGAGGCTACTGGAAAATTAAATGAATTTGACCATCTATCACCATTGCACCCTGACGTACAAAAACATTTATTACCTATTTATACAGATTTATCTAAACGAGACTTGCTTGAAAGGTGTCTAGGAGGACACACACAAAATCAAAATGAAAGTTTTAACTCGACCGTCTCGCGATTATCGCCAAAACACTGAGGCATCAAAATAATTGGAGTCGCTGGATATATAGCTGCAAAGGATATTTAATGAAGGATATTCTGCAGTACTCAAGATAATGGACAAACTAGAAATCAAAATTGGTCAACAAAGCAAATTTTTCGCCGATGCGTGCGATAGAGAGCGACTGAGCAGGCAGGGGCGTCGCAGCTTGAGCAGTAGCAAAGAGGCTCGAACAGCTCGTAGGATGACGTTACTCGCAGAAAATGAATTCTTTGAACAATCGGAGGGACAACTGTATGGGTCAGGCATAGCTGATTAGCATCAAAGAGCGGTAAGCATCCAGAAACTTGTTTTTTTTTTGTACCGAAAAGTTTAAACGCGTTTTGCTCGAAACTAAATTTTTCAAGTTGGCGTGCAGCATATCTAAAAAAATATTTGTTCGATCATGTTTCCACTTTACATATATGTAGATAACTGAATTGACCTGTAGTTATACTTACTCGTTTGATGATTCAGTTATTTAAATAATGGTTATTGCATACTAAAAGCTTAAAAGTTCCGTGAAATACGCAACTTATTCATTAGAACCGCATAAAACGATTAATGTTTGCACTTTTATTTATCGGTTTTAGGTATATCCATAGCGTAATTTTATTAAAAAAACAAATTTTCTTATCTTTTTGTTCCAGGATAAAAACCAGAGGGCCTACACTGCACGCCGTTAACGCATGTCATCGCCGACGCTACCAAAGGACAATCGTCATTACATTTAAATTAACTTATAGTTCTAAATAATGTTACGTTCCCACGTTCTGATGTCCTTTGTCAGTTCGAGACCAGGGAAATACACTTCGAAAAATTGTAAATCGCCTTTTAAAGAAAACACATTTCGATTGCCCTGGTGGAGACTGGCAGATGGCATCAGTAAAATACTATGAAACAACAAACTCCTAGCGCAATAAACACGACGTCTCTCGAAGAGAAAATTTCCAGATGACAAACTCCTTCGTGGACAATGCAGACCTTGTGCCGCGAAAATGTAAATTCGGCACCAGACCATGTGCTGGCTTGGGGACACTTGAAGGGATGATTAACAGCAGGCCCTAAAGCGAGTCTAACGCGATTTTAAACATTTTCCCTTGGTGATGGTGTAGAGTTGCACGAAGAGGACTGCATTGTCTAATCCGAAAAACGTTAGAAACCGACGTAGTGTGAGAGCACGAATTTTGTATATAACCGTGGTGCCCTTCGACATGTCACCATTCTTGAACCGAAATCCTAACGTGCGACATCAGAGAGTATCAAAGTTATCCAGTGCTGTAGTAGTGAAGTGAAAATACAAGTTCAAACGCAGCTCCAACAGAAGATCAGTCTTCAGAACCAGAACCAGTCGCTGATTAATTTGAAAACTATACAAGTGAGTTGAATTGAGCTTTAAAAATTCAAAATCCAAAAAGAAGGTTTAGTTTGGTATCTTTGCCATACTCATCATAACTCTGTACCCAAAATTCAATCCATTATACCTTTAAGCTGGACCAAAGCGAAATCTGGTCAAGTAAGTAGTTCGGACGCGGGAAAGCGTTCAACGAAAGCCGTGGTACTGGAAAGTAGTCGAGATCCGCGGGACTCCTTTCAAATACAAATCTCCTGACAAGAACTCAAAATTTAATCCACTATACCTTTGCGCTGGACCAAAGCAAAATCTGGTCAAGTAAGTAGTTTGGACGCGGTAAAGCGTTCAACGAAAGCCGTGGTACTGGAAAGTAGTCGAGATCCGTGAGACTCCCTTCAAAATCCAATCCCCGGATAAGAACAAAAGTTTCCATATAAAAGTAATCACGCGGGTAAGCGCTGGTGAACATTGTATGGACTCAAGTAGTTATTGTACGGAGTCTCATAATAAAAATTTCCTCCTATTTATTAGTGGCAAAGCGTACTCGACAACCTTCCGTTTAGAAGAGGAAGTGGAAAGAGGCGGTAAAGGCAGACCCGTCTTTATTAATTAATAAGAAGGAAAAACAACAAGCTTTTCGTGAAAGCTTATCGTTACCCGCGCCACCACCACAAACAGAGAAACACCAAAAACCCAAGGAATGCAAAATACACAAAAAGAAGGCAAGAAAAGAGAAAGAAAGAATTCAGAAATTAGCGGCCACTCTTAAGAGTGATTACACAGCAAATAAAATAAAAGAAGTCCGACCCACTGGAGAGGTAACTCCACCTGATATCCCACTAACACCGGATGTAATTGATATAGAAGACTCTGAGGAGGAGAGACCCCTGATTGATCTCCATCTAGGATCATACAAATTAAAGGAGTCCGAAATTGAGAAGACGCTGGACAACATCAGCCCAGGCTCTTTTATTCAATTATATACACCCGACGGTACCCGCGCTCCTATGGCCAAAGCTGCAGCCATTATTAAGGACAAATTTCGTCACCGCGTGCAGATAACAGAAATAAATAATTAAATGAAATCCAGAAAAATTAGTCAGTCGCTGTTTATCACTTCATCATCACCTATGTCATCACCTTTCGATCATAATACGACTCAGCCCCGTCCCGAGTAAATTGGTGTTACCATTGACTCAAAAGGGGGCAAATTTCAGACTTTGTGAAACAATTCGAAGCCGCACCGTAACCGAAAGCTCGAGGCGTGACACTTGGTCCTGACGTAACAATAAAAAAATATTTTTTTAACTCTCGAAATATTGTATATAATATACAAAAAAATTAGACAGGTCTGTTCAGCCATTTCTTTAGAAAAAATTCCGGAAAATTGTCTTATTTTCAGAGGTTTACACAAGGCGCCCCCTTAAGGCTAAGTACCGCACTTCATTGCGGGAATACAGCCGAGAGGTGAAAAGGGCCAAAACCGCCAGCTGGAGAAGATTCGACACGTCGCACAGCAACTGGGAGCCCTGGGGCTACGTTTACATGCACCAGGCTGAGAAGCTCCGAGTGAAGAGAGTGATCAGCACTATCCGGCGTAACGAAGACTTCACAAAGGACATTCGGGTAACCGCCAGCTGCCTTCTGGATGCGCACATCTCCGACGACCGGGAAGAAGAGGACTCCCCCCGCTCAGCGGGCCCTCAGGGAAGTGGCGCGCGCTCCTCTTGACACACCCGACGCCTCTGTCTTTACAGAGGGAGAGGTTGTCAAATGTGCGCGCTCCTTCAAAAACGGTAAGGCGCCAGGACCTGATCTTATCGAGGTCACGGTGCTGAAGGATGCCGTTACCGTTATCCCCGGTCAGCTGGTACGCCTCTTCAATGGGTGCCTTCAGTGGGGCGTCTTCCCCCGCGTCTGGAAAGAGGGCCCGTTACGGGTACTCCTGAAAGGTGCGGAGAAGAACGTGAAGGACCCCAAATCGTACCGTCCCATACGTCTCCTCTCCGTGGTAGGGAAACTCTTCGAGAAGCTCCTTAAGGAGCGTCGCTCCACCACGTTCCTGGCTCCCGGGAAGATCTCCGATCGGCAGTTCGGCTTCGTGGCCGGAAAGTTGACGGAGGACGCTGTCGTGGAGTTGCGTCGGATGGTCGAAGCTTCCGAAAGGAAGTATGCCGCGGCGCTACTCTTCGACATCTCGGGTGCCTTCGACAACGTGTGGTGGCCCCTCGTCCTAGATAGTCTGCGTAAACGAGACTGCCGGAAGGACGTTTTTGAGGTGCTGAAAAGCTACTTCGACGGTCGGAGGGTTCCGATCTCGCTTGGGTCCTGTGAGGTATCCAAAAGGCCCACGCGAGGATGCCCTCAGGGGTCCGTCTTCGGTCCGGCCTATTGGAACCTCATGTTCGACGGCCTTCTGCGGCTGCTCGAAGACTCTGTCGAGGGAAAGTTCGTCGTATACGCCGACGATCTTCTCGTTCTAGTATGCGGCGACTCCCGAAGGGAGTTGGAAATCGAAGGCCAGCGCGTTGTTGACCAGATTTCCAACTGGTGTAATTCGGCCAAACTCCAACTGTCCGCTAGCAAAACCGAGGCTATCATCCTCAGGAGCAAATGGACAAGGAGGGCCCCAATTGGCAGACAGGGAGGAGCTTGACCGGATAGGAAACGAAAGGCGGCCCGGAAGCCGGATATATATAAACGTACGCCGACCATTAAGTTAGAGAATTCGAGTATCGCGTTCAAGAAAAGTGTTCGCTATCTTGGCATCCATTTCGATAGAAACATGGGTGTCTCCACCCATTGTAGATTCTTGAGCGACAAGGTCGGGTCGCTGTTTCATAAGTTAAGGCGGCTCGCGAGATGTCAGTGGGGACTGCGCTTCGGGGCGCTTTCCGTCGTGTATAGGGGTGCCTTCGCTTCCACGGTGGCATATGCTGCTGGCGGTTGAGCCGACCTCTGCACGGCGGGCGACCTGAAGACTCTCACGTCCGGACAACGGCGCGTGCTCATCGCGGTGGCCTGCGCCTATCGCACGGCATCGCATGATGCTTTGTGCGTCGTTGCAGGTGCGGCCCCAGTTGACCTCGTCCTAGAGCAGGGAAGGGCAACATATAATATTAGGAAATGTATGGATGCCAAGATCGGGGATGTCGTGGTCCACGCAAATGATAAAGACGGAGCCAAGCGAAGCGTCAAGGATGAGGCGATCAATATGTGGCAGACCCGCATCAATCGGGGTCGTGTCACATACGCCTTCTTCAATAACATTCGGGAAAGGTTAACTGCTCATTGGGCTGTTCCCTGCTACTACACCAAGCAGGTTCTCACCAGTCACAGCAATTTCAGGGCGTGGCTTGCGTCCAGAGAGATTTCCGACGATGAGGCCTGTATGTGCGGTGAGGGGGACACTCTCGGGCACTTCCTTCTCGAATGCCCAGAGTTCGCCCCGCAGAGAGAGTCTCTGCGGGACTTCATCGGCGAGAGGCAATGGCCGGAGATGGCACACCACTTGGTGTCGTCGACGGAAGCTTTTGCTGCACTCGCCGGCTTTTGTAGGGAGTCCCTTTGGTTAAAGGGTTTCGTATTTTAAATTATTATTGTGTTGAAATTTGTAGTTCAGGTTGGCCCAAACCGGGGGGTCGTCGGAACCCCCGGCCATGGTGGTACGGCCCCGTACACTTCTCGGGTCTACCGTGCTATCGGGTCATTTTCATTGGTCGGCTTTCTCCATTTGCCATTTTCAACGGCAAATCCTAGAGGGGGATACTTTTGCCTCCCTCTATTCCAAGACTTCCTCTATCCCTCCCGCCTCTCTCTATCTCTCTCCCTCGCTCTCTCTATCTGCCTTTTTCTCTATCTATTCTATGTTCTATCTTCTATGTTCTACTCTCCATTTCCCATTTTATACTTTCTCTGTTCCATCTTTTATTTCTCATTTTCTACAGAGCGGGCGCTTAGGATCAGAGCGTCATGAGCGGGCCTCCCCGAGGTTCCCCGTGGGCGTGGCGTGGGGACGTCATGGCGCGATTGAGTGCTGTGCCGTAACCACGTCATGGCTAAACCGCTCACTCACACGCCCGGCGAGCGCTACTGGGTTTTTCCTCGACAGCTCCCTTTGCGGTTGTTTCAGGAGGGTCGATAGGTCGTGGGTGGCGAATGCCTTAAGAGGCGAGGTCGCGGGGGGGGGGGGGGGGGGCGTCACTCTCGTGGTGGCGACTCAGACATTAAACTATCGTTTTTCGTTAATAACTCGGTCACGAATTCAGATACGACATTACGAATGTCACTTTCCTATATTACAATTACCTCAGCTATCACCTGATTCAGGGACGTGCACGTTAGCTAGGACACCCTGTACATACATGGTGTTCCATTATAATCTTTCCAGGCGATTATCTCGAAAAATAATAATTTCTCGAAAAAAATATTTAAACGAAAAATATTCTACCAAAAGGGGGACATTCAATGATGGACACTGCTTTATTCTAATCTTTGTGTTTTCAAACGAAACCATAGTTGTTTTTTACACAAGATATATAGCCTAACTGAAGACAAATCCGTTGACCTACAGTATGTTGGCCTGGACATGTCATTCAAGGTCATATTTAATTACTTGACATCTTTTTACATTGCACATCCAGAAGATGTTATGCATCTAGATCCAAATTCCAAAAAACTACGTAGGACATTAATGCTATTGATGTTGATGTGTATGTACAAACACATGTTAGCAGAACCAGTTATACAGGGTGTAACAAAAATTCTGGGACACTTTAGGTTTATGAGAAATGAGAAAGGTATCCGTGAGTTTATGAGTTTATAAGAAAGAAAGTCATATAAGTAGAGGGCGCAACTCACCCCCTGTGGAGATACACCCCCTTTTGTAAAAAAAAGTTTAAAAAATTATGTCTCCGAAACCGTAAGTCATAGGAAACCGATTTTGACTGCGATATGACCGGAAATGATCAAAGTTTAATAAAAAAAATATAACTGCTGCGATTAGTACCATTAAGTTGAATTTATTCTTGTTAATAAAAACAAATGTGATTATTTGTATGTTACAGGCTGTTTATCAAGTTGAGAAAAATGTGGATAATGCATTGAGACTTGCTTTGCGAAGACAGCCAAAAAAATTTAATATTATTATAAAAATTAGGTACTAAAATTAGTAGTTAAACGCCCGCTGTGAAGACACCTGCCACTATGCAGCCTCCGACGCGTCAGATTGGTGATGTCTAGTTCTACTGACTACGTTTGACCTACTTTTTACATATGGTACGGACTCGCCTTGTGCCTACGGCTGACCTACATCTTACATATGACACCTACCCGTCCTGTGATTCACAATAAAAAATGTATTACGCATTCTCTTACAGTATAAATCTTACCTTTAAACGAATTGTTGAAAATTGGTGTCCGTTCACCTCGATAAATTTCTGCAATGGTTTCTTCATTGAACGCCGTACATTGGCAAAAACTTCCTCCGGGTTATTATTAATTTTCGCACATCCATTTACAATGTGTTGCCGTAGCACATTCTCGTCAGGCACTGGCGATGAGCAAACAATATGGTTTCTAAATATCCCTACACAAAACAGTCCAAGATAGTTTTCGCCGGTCAAACACGCTGGTACAGAACACGGCCCCACAAAAAGATTGTTCACCATACCGCACCACATAATTACGCTAAATTGTCTTTGAGTCCGTAGGATTCGTTTTCGCAGAAGCGCGTCATCGCATATTATAAAATACTATTTGTTACAGCGCACAAGGAGACACAGTACTTTACTTCTAACACTTAGCCGACCGCACGCCCCAAAGAGACCTGTACAGTTTCCACCGGGCATTTTTCTGAAGTAATACGCTGGTAGAGGCATCTTCGGAAATTTCGAACATAAAGAGCCGTAATATTGGGCAATAAAAAACTTCCAAAATTGATGCATTTTATTATTTGTTGTGCTCTATAGAAATAAGAGATATAGAAAAGAGAAAAGAGAAAAGAGAAAAGAGAAAGAAAATCGGTCGGCCGCCGACTAACCTGGAAAAGGGTATATCTACCCGATCGGTCGGCTAAGTGTTAATCTTTTAAACGGTATACAACACTCTCTCTGACTACTTTTTACGACACTCACTGCAAAACGATCTTTTTTGTACTGAATTAGACAGTAACTGCACCAAAATCTCACCCGCTCCTTTACATTCATCCTCTCACTCACACCCATCCCTTACGACTTAGTGGAGGCCTGTGAAGCGTCGAAGTCGACCGAGTTTTCACACGGAAAATACCCGTGGCAATCGGTTTCGCTTGCCTACCATGAATAAGTGAGCAAGTGTTCGCCAAATGTAAATTGTAGGGACAGAGCAGGTAAGGTAGGTTTATGGCAGGCGAGCGAAAGCGCCCGAAGAGCGCCCACCACGGGGGTCTTCCGGTCGAATTTTCGGTAACGCTTTGCAGGCCTCCACCATGTCGTAAGGGATGTGTGCAAGCGAGATACAACGAAGTGCGAGTAAGAGAATGGATTTAAAGGAACGAGTGCGATTTTGGTGCAGTTACTGTCGAATTCAGTACAAAGAGGATCGTTTTGCAGTGAGTGTCGTCAGAAGGAGTCAGAGAGAGTGTTGTGTATCGTTTAAAAGATTAAGAGTAAAGAACTGTGTCTCCTTGTGCGCTGTAATAAATACTATTTGATAATATGCGATGACTCGCAGGAACGAATCTTACGGACTCAAAGGCAATTTAGCGTAAATATGTGGTACGGTATGGTGAACAATCTTTTGGAGGGGGCCGTGTTCTGTACCAGTGTGTTTAACCGGCAAAAACTGTCTTGGACTGTTTTGTGTAGGGATATTTAGAAACCATATTGTTTACTCATCGCCAGTGCCTGACGAGAATGTGCTACGGCAACACATTGTAAATGGCTGTGCGAAAATTAATAACAACCCGGAGGAAGTTTATGCCAATGTACGGCGTTCAATGAAGAAACCATTGCCGAAATTTATCGAGGTGAACGGATACCAATTTTAAACAATTCGTTTAAAGGTAAGATGTATACTGTAATAGAATACGTAATACATTTTTTAGTGTAAATCACAGGACATGTCGGTGCCATATGTAAGATGTAGGTCAGCCGTAGGCACAGTGCGAGTCCGTACCATATGTAAAAAGTAGGTCAAACGTAGTCAATAGAACTAGACATCAACAATCTGACGTGTCGGAGGCTGCATAGCGGCAGGTGTCTTCACGGCGGGCGTGTAACTACTAATTTTAGTACCTAATTTTTATAATAATATTAATTAAATATTTTTTGGCTGTCTTCGCAAAGCAAGTCTCAATGCATTATCCACATTTTTCTCAACTTGATAAACAGCCTGTAACATAGAAATAATCACATTTGTTTTTATTAACAAGAAGAAATTTAACTTAGTGATACTAATCGCAGCAGTTATATTTTTTTATTAAACTTTGATCATTTCCGGACATATCGCAGTCAAAATCGGCTTATTACAACTTACCGTTTCGGAGATATAATTTTTTTAACCTTTTTTTACAAAAGGGGTTGTATCTCCACAGGTGGTGGGTTGCGCCCACAACTTGTAAGACTTTTTTTCTTATTTTTATGCGTTCTATCCATAAATCTAAAGTGTCCCAGAATTTTGTTACACCCTGTATATCCATTTAGAAGACATTCCAATGGCCACCAGAACGCGGATGTGGTTTCAGCACGAGGGTGCTCCTACTCATTATGATCGCCGGATTCGACAAACCTTAAATGAAATATTTCCTGAACGGTGGATAGGTAGAAGAAGTCCAATATCTTTTCCATCAAGGTCGCCGGACTTAACACCTTTAGATTTCTACGTGTGGGGTTAAAAAAATAAAGTTTATGTGGAAAACCCAACCACCTTAGAAAATATAAACGATCGTATAATAAATGACTGCAAGCAAATTACCAGGGAAACTTCAGAACAAGTGGAACTGTAATTTAGCGACAGATTCAACTAACGCCTTAATGTCCAATGTTTTTCCTTTGAATTTGGAAGATAGGAAATATCTTCTGGATGAGTAATGCAAACAAATTTCAAGTAATTGAAAATGACTTTGAATTAGAAAACAAACAGTTTCCACCATTGAATGTCCCCTTTTAGGTACAGTATCTTTCGTGTAAACCTTTTTTTTGAGTAATAATTATTTTTTAAGATAATAGTGTGGAGAGATAAAAATGGAACACACTATTTACAGGGTGCGACACGAACTGTTGCCACTTTGAATAACCCCGAATATATGATAGTAGTAGAAAATTTGTCGAATCAAAGTTGCATGGGACAATGAGGGGCATTATATAACGTTAGTTTTTGGTTGCTAGGTGGACACGCTTCAGAGATTTGAAGGTCAACTTTGTTTTTTAAATGGAATGCTATGTTTTAGTACTTATTTTCTGATTGTGTTTATCCAGGGAAATTCAATGATGTGCAATATAAAGGTCTTTGAAGGTCAGGAAAGGTCATTTAAGCCAAGAAAGGGGGAGCTAACATACATTTACAGAAGGTGTTTAACCGTTTGAGTCCGGCGAAGCGCTGTCGCGCTTCACTTGTGGTATGCCAAAAATTCTCCCGTACTCAAACGGTTAAAGTGATGACCATTGGTATCAATGCAAAGCTGCAATCTACTTATCAGGGATTGAATAATATTTCGTATCACTTCGGCACGTATCGAATCACATGTTCTAACAATTCACTCTCGCGTATCTTTAAATATGAATTTAGGCACGATGGGAATCCGGTAGATTGTTCGCTGAGAAATGAATTGCAAAAGAAGATTTCCAAGTCGTTGGATTGGACGCGGAGGAGCTATACCTTCGTAGGCTCAATTGCCCGACATGACGTATCACCATTTTTTCTATTCGGAATTCTTAAAAAACATTGTTTATAATGAAGGTCCAACTACGCCCGAAGATATGCGAGAGAGAATTGTTAAAACATGCGATTCGATAAGTGCGGTAGTAATAAGAAATACTACTCAACCCGTAATAAGAAAATTGCAGCTTTGCATTTGTACCAATGGTAATCACTTTGAACACCTTCTGTAAATACAGGGTGTAACATATCATCGGGGACCTTTTTTCAGAATCGATATTACGCACCAAAAGGTGAAAAAACAACCAATAAAGTTAGGTCAGAAAATCACCCCCTATCGAGATATAACCCGATTTGTAAAAAAATTTTTTTAAATTATATCTCCGAAATGGTAAGTCGGAGAGCAGCGGTTTTAATTGCAATATAATCGGAAAGGATCAAAGTTTATAAATAAAAATATAACTGCTTCGATTATTACCGTTAGGTAGCATTTTTATTTGTTTATTAAAAAAAACTGATTTTTTCTATGATAGCGGTTGATTAACAGCTTGAGATAAATTCGGATAATGCGTCAAGGCTTCCTTTTCGGAGACAGCCTAAAAAAGGATTAAGTTTATTATACGGTTTCGTCGTAAAAATTTGCTAAAGACCGTTACATTGCCGTGCTACCGACGAACCTAATACTACTGACGTCAGCTGATCCACATCTATTATAAAAGTATGCGAGATAGATTGTCTTTGCCTTTATGCCGCGCCACGACGCCGCGTCACGACAAACGAATCGCGCGAGGCAAAATCAATCCCCTCGCCGCACTATCCCCTGAGATGGTTCATCTTTAACTGGGCGCCTTGTACATTCGTGTGTCTCATGGCGGCTCGAAAACATATGAAAGATGTGGATCAGCTGACGTCAGTAGCTTTAGGGTCGTTGGTAGCACGGCAATGTAACGGTGTTTAACAATTTTTTACGCCGAAACCGTACAATAATGTTAATCTTTTTTTAGGCTGTCTTCGAAAAGCAAGTCTTGAAGCATTGTCCGAATTTTTCTCAAGTTGTTAAGAGGGGGCTAAGGGTTTCGGGGCAAAAAAAAACATTTTCTTTGCAATTTTTTTTGAGACGAACGAATAAAGCAAATTTGTTCGAACCTTTTGCACATTATATATTTTTATTTCAACAACATTTTGTAATTTTTTGGTTGGAAAATATCAACAAATAAGCCGGTGGCAGAGCTTTTCCGAGAGCGCATTTCGAAAAACATGTGTTGCGGTGATCACTGTATCTCAGCAGAAAAGTATCAGAAATCAAAATAACAATAAAATTTAGTTAGAAAATGAGTAAATCCTCCCCCCAACGATCGCTAATTGTTATTTTTTCATTTTAAAACTTTTGGTGGTCGTTTGAAGCAAAAATTGCGATTTTTCACTAAAATTTCCGTCATTTTGCTACTGGAAAAACCCCTTAATGTCAACAAAAATATCATACTAATCGTTGGGGGGAGGTATTTTATATATAGAAGGTATGTACCAAGTTTGAAAAAAATCGGTGAAGTATGTTTTAAATGGCAGTGATCACGGACATTGAAAACATGGTTTCGAGAAAACCGCGTTTAAAGATTTAACTGTACAAAAGTGAAGATAAATTCCTTTTCCGCCGAGTATTTTAATTCTCCGTTTTTTCCTTAATTTTTTTGTCGCTTCGTCACTCAGTCTAAACGCTTTTCATTTACACTTTACAATCCCGTATTTCAGATTTTCGTATCCCACACTACTATTATAAAATCACTGATGTGAGCGGCAAACGTCCGACCGAAAATATAACGACTAACTGGTCAATAACTTCGAGAGTTTTTCTCTGATTATCTTCAAATTTTGGGACAATACTCTCGAAATAATGAACTATAAGAAAAAGCAAAAAAAAATCGATTTTACGATAACATAAACCCTTAGCCCCCCTTTATCAACCGCTATCATAGAAAAAATCAAAGTTTTGTTTATAAACAAATAAAAATGCTACCTAACGGTAATAATCGAAGCAGTTATATTTTTATTTATAAACTTTGATCTTTTCCGGTTATATTGCAATTAAAACCGCTGCTCTCCGACTTACAATTTCGGAGATATAATTTTTTTAATTTTTTACAAATGGGGTTGTATCTCGATAGGGGGTGATTTTCGGACCTAACTTCCTTGGTCCTTTTTTCACCTTTTGGTGCATACTATCGATTTTGAAAAAAGGTCCCCGATGATATATTACACCCTGTATAAGTTAATTTCACCTTTCCTAGCTTAAAAATATAGCATTCCATTTGAAAACCAATTCAATCTTCAAATCTCTGAAGCGCCTCTACCTAGCAACAAAAAACTAACGTCATATATCAGCCCTCGTTGTCCCACGTAACTCTCATTACGAAAACTTTTCTAAATCCTACTATCATACTTTCGCAGTTATTCTAGGTGGGAATAATTAGTGCCTCACCCTGTATATTTTGGTAGCATCTATATTTTGTTTCACGTCGGTGTGGATACGGGATAAACAACGGAATACATATACACACACATATCCATTCCACAAAAACGAATTTCATTAGAGTTACATTAGATGTTTTTAGACATCATCAACAAAGAACCGGGAAGGGATAATTCCGGCAAAAAACGAGTACAATTGTTGTCCAGTGCTTTACCTTTGGGATGAGAAACAAAATATGTATATTCCAATTCTATCAGCAATATCTGCAGTTCATATAATTGAAACAATTTCAAAAATATTGGCATTACACCTTATGGTGCGATCCACGTAAAGTGGTCAGGGTTTTTACAGTCATGTCACAGATTTTGATAAAATTTTAATATGTGGTAGGTAACATTGAGAAAAAAAACATTTGAAGGAATTTTCAAAACAATAAATATTTTTTTAAGTTACGAGCAGTCAAAGTTTTGTGTATGGGTTTTTTAAAAAATTTATAACTCTCAAACCAAAATAGATACAGAAATTAGTGAAATACCAGATCATGTGAAAAGCCGCAAAGTTTTAGAAAAAAAAATATAAATTTAATGTAATTTGTTTTTAAATTGTTGAAAAAATGTTTTTAATTTTTGAATCTTAAATTTCGTCCAATATGTATCTTCAAACATTTTTTTAACATTTCTTTTCATCATTGTCGAAATGTCCTCGAAATATATCTTCCAGACGAATTTTGGGCCACAGAATAATTTTCGAGTTATGATTTTTTCTGCACCGCAGTGTCGGTATTTCGCGCGCGACTTCGCCCATATCGCGTCGCAGATAGCTGCCGCTAGTCAAACCAAACTGTTGATCAATGACCTACATTTGGTCCGATTGGGACCGTGAAGGTGTGCGTGTCGAAATAAACATTAACGGTTGTACAGAAAAACTTGAAGGGGTGCGATTCGCCAAACTAAAATTCATAAAAACGATTGGTGTAGGGCGTGATCCGGCCTAGTATAAAAGGCGCGACGCAACGCAAAAACGTCAGTCGAATATCTTATTACCTTCGCGTTCGATCTGAAAAGTACCTCCTCCTGCGATTGGTCAAATAAATGCGCAATACGTGTGATTAGTATATGATAGAATAGGCGGAGTCGGCATTTTCGAGGAAAAACAGTGAACGTGAGAGTGACTCCTTTCCACAGAACCTACAACTCCATATTTCCCAAACGCACGGAAGTATCCCCACGGCATTGCGCCCGTGGACTATCTCCTAAGCTCCGTTCCCGTAGACAGTGGTCAGAGAGGGACGAACCGTTACAACAAGGAGATTGAGTCCACTACTCCTAATCTTTGAAACGACACACAACGTTCTCTCTCAATACTTCTTACACATTCACTACAAAACGACCGTCTCATTATCACATTCTTTGTCTTACTCACAATTCGATCTATCTCGCGAGCACTCATTCCTTGCGCCCAGGTGGAGATCTGCAGAGGATCATAGAAGAGTCGGCCGGAAGACCCCCATGGTGCGCACTTTTCGGTCGCTTTCACACTCACTTATTTATAGTAGGCAAACGAACACGGCCACCATGGGTGCTTTCTGTGGAAAAACTCGGTTGCCTTTTCGGTGATGCGTCACAGGCCTTTACCAAGATGTAAGGGGTGAGTATGACCGAGAAAGAACGAAGTCTGGGTGATATTTTGGTGCATTTACTGTCGCAAGAAATGGAAACGGAAACGGTGCGCCTACGATTTGTTTTGCAAAGTCATAGTTTTGTTCCCATGCGAGTCAATGGTCAGATCAATTTGTCCCGGATTAGTCGTACTACTATCAAAATGTGATGATGAAGCGATGAGGTCGTGGTGATGAGGTCAGGTGAATTGATTATTGATGCAGAATATATTCTTTCTTAACTTTATATTTTAACTTCAGAGATATGGACACTTTCGCGATTTTTTTTGCTGCTACAGATTAGTAGTTCCTTTCATTATACTATAAAACCTGACTAGGTATTTGATCTTTAAGCATTTTGGGTTGGGAATTGATTACACACTTTTGTCGTTTTTGCAGCATCTACAATCGTTAAACATCTGTCACCTGGAATCGTAGCCAACTGATACGCCTTAAAACTCGGTAGTTATAAAAAGGATAGAAGCCGGGATTCGGTACTACTTGAAGAAACATCGGGTTTCGGTGGAAATCATATGACTTCCTCCGATTACCTTGTTCTTCTTTCGTCGCACCTCGACTTGGATTATGGATTCTATTAATCTGAACAGTATCGGAATAAAGTGTAAAACACCACTGAACCTTATTGTCTAACTGACTGCACTGGCTAAAAACTGACTCAAGACTAACTGCAGACTAAAAACTATTACTGTTAACTGCAACTGAAGACTGACTGAAAAGCTGACTAAGGTTTGCTGAAAAAAAAACAAGCTACACGGAGGAGCAATGAAGGCCTCATCTAGCATCCAAAACACCCTTAACGAGAATGCGCTTGAAAACGAATTTCACAAATTTTCCCTTTCAAGTGTCTCTTAAACTGGACGGGGTCCGGTGGCAGATTCACTTTTCATCGTGGACAAGGTCTCTATTGTATCTGATGAAATCTGATGTTTAGAACTTTCTAATCTAAAGAGTTTCGGAGTTTATATTTACAAGGGCTCGATTAGATTTATATATTTATTTCGATACCATTTGCCAGTCTCAGTCAAGACAATCAAGGTGTGGTATTTCTTGAAAGAATTTACAAGTTTTTGAAGTGCGTAGTCCTGGCGTCGAACTGACAGAGAACGCTAAGCCGCGGAAACGTAAGAGAAATATTGAATGAGAATGTTGTGCGTCGTTTAAAAGATTAAGAATAACGGACTGAATCTTCTTAAGAGTTTTAAAAAATAGTATTTGATAGTTTGTGATAACTCGCGGAAACGAATCCTACAGAATAAAAGACAATTTAGTGTAAATATTTGGTGCAGTATATGGAACAATCTGTTGGTGGCCGTATATTATATCTGCGTGTTCAAACGGCGAAAACTATTTTGGAGTGTTCTTTGTGGGGATATTTAGAAATAATTGTTTACTCATCGCCAGTGACTGACGAGATTGGCTTCAGGAACACGTTGTTAACGAAAGTGCGAAAATAAATAATAACCGGAAAGTGTTTATCACTGTACGGCATAGTTGCAAATCGGCAGGCTTCTTCGAGGTGGGGCTTTAACAAATGTTAGTAACTAATTTTATAATAATATTAATTATATATTTTGGTGACTTTAAAAACCAAGTCTTCGCGCATTGTAAAAATTGTTCTCAAGTTGATAAACTTCTGCAATCATAGAAAAAAACACATTTTTTCTGTTTAACAAAAATAAATGCAACTTATCAGTACTAACAGCGGCAATAATATTTTTGTTCATAAGCTTTAATCTTTTCCGGTTATATCGCAATCAAAACCGGTCTTCTACGACTTACGATTTCGGAGATATAATTTTTTTAAACTTTTATTACAAAATGGGTTGGATCTCTATCGGCGGTGGATTTCGGACACAGCTTTTCAGACTTTATACTAGTTTTGATGCGTGCTATCGATTCTTCTAAAGTCTCCCAAGTACTTTGTTACACCCTGTATAGTCACACGGGAAGTAGATCGATTCTCAGATTCCCTTCCTAAGCAGTCGCAATAACGTCGGTACCAAATTAGGTAGTGCATTATGGGGCGACAACCGGATTGGTCTGCGTTGTACTGGCCATGTCCCTTGACGAAGGTTGACGTATGGCTGCTTCTGGAACTTTCTCGCATGGGAATCCAGAATCTTCTGTTATCCACGAGTGGCATCGTCTACGGGTTCTCATTACTTGAAACTCACCTCCAGCCCTTAACTTATCTGTGGCTACATCGGTTTCGCCAAGCCAATGAGATACAAACAACTTATACGTGGCAGGGTCCAACTGTATTCAACTCAGGACGTGCTCGAGTCTGCCCGAGTCACTTTGAGGTTGTGCTCTATCTCGATCATGCATGCTAGCTGACTGGCTATTACCGCCGCTTGTAGTACTACTCGAGGGATGGAGATTGGTTTAACAGGAGCGACTCTACTTTTGCTCGTGATGAACACAGTTTCGGCTTGATACTTATTGAATACAAATCTCCAGTACTCTACGGCCGTGAAACCCTTTTCACTGGCATCACAAAGCATTTGCAACTTGTTGACTATTGTTGGCTATTAAGCGGTCTTTTTGCCTAAGGTAGCATCGTGGTGCCGTAAGCTTGTTGAGTTCTTTTAATTGTTGGATCCATTCTTGCTGTCTACAATATTAGTCATTTTGAAGCTCTCCTTCTCAGCTGATTACGCTGCGCAAACCGCTTGCAATAAAATTTTACTCTTCACGACGAAAGGGGAGAAGAAGTCCAGCGGATCAAATACGGACATTACAACCCGCAGCATATTATTTACCAGCAGATCTCCACTGGTATCCTTATAAAACTTAAAGCAAACGCGAACGTGTCAATGTGTGCTTCCTATTTCAATCCAAGTACCTTTGTCGTTTCTTGGCCTTTCGGAGAAAAGCGAATGGCATATGGTATGAGTATTTGGTAGTATCTGCATCGTTGATCAATGTGATCACGTCCTGCTCTAAGTCTGTACCATCCAAATAGTCGTTCATATAATGATTTTTAACACATAAGCTGCTACGCGCATTTATGAAGAAATTCCATTCAGGCCATATGCGCTGCTTATAAGTACGTATTGCGGCACTCCGGTATACTAATGCCAAAATCACTTGTAAGATTCAAACTTACTAGATGTAGATGTGTAAACGCCACCTAACGGATCCTGAACCATCTGGGCGGGAAGTGCGGCGAGGGGATTGATTTTGCCTCGCGCGATTCGTCTGTCGCGGCGCGACAGTCAGTCCCCTCGCTGCACTACCCCCTGAGATGGTCCAGGTATGTTTTGGCCCATAGTACATATTGTATGGATATTATATCTTATTGTAGTAGAAGATTACATTTGGATTGAAATGCTTTTTAACACTTCAAGCGCCAAGTCTGTTTTGAGTTGCCTAATGTTTGGTCCGTAAAATAAGATTTCACTAAAATCGGCTTGCCGCCTGGGGTCTGTTTAGGTGACGGTAAAGTATTACAAAACTATAAGAAATGAGTTGTGTTTATTCTGATCCTGTTCTCTGCGATTCTTGTCCGACTGCAGTAAAAAATTGTTTTGTAGTCTCGAATGTGAAAAGATCGAACGAGAAAAAGAAGAGAATGAAGAATAGCATGACCCGAGAGATGATCAACGAAAGCTCACAATTCTTTCCGATCCTTCGGATTTAGAATTAAGAATTTGAATATATGATAAGGTGTAATAATAGCAACTTGCTACGAGCTGCTTGTGCTGCATAAATTGTTTGAGAAAATTGCCGAACAAACAAATATGCAGGGTGTCCCAGCTAACGTGCACGTCCCTGAACCAGGTGATAGCTGAGGTAATTCTAATATAGGGAACTGACATTCGTTATGTCGTATCTTAATTAGTGACCGAGTTATTAACGAAAAATGATAGCGAATCATAGGGCTCCGTTGGGCCCAGCGGCGCGACAGTTCCTACTTGCACAGTACCCTACTGGTGCAGACCTGCTACTGTCGCGCCGCCAGGCCCAACGAAGCCCTCTGATTGGCTATCGTTTTTCGTTAATAACTCAGTCGCGAATTAAGATACGACATAACGAATGTCACTTCCCTATATTAGAATTACCTCAGCTATCACCTGGTTCAGGGGCGTGCACGTTAGCTGGGACACCCTGTATAAGCATTAGAATATTTAAAAGATAGATACTCGTAGCACTTGAGCGAATGGACTGTTACAAAAAAAAAATGAAAAAAAAACAGATTATTGGGGTTAATTATAGGGATGGAATTAGTTAGATTACCATCCATACAATTATAGTGATCCCATGATGCTGTACATACAGGGAGTAGCAGAGTTTCTGGGACACTATAGAAAAATCGATAGTACGCATCAAAGGCAGAAAAAAGAGTTGAAAGTTATGTCCGAAACCTATCCCTTATGGAGATACAACTCCTTTGGTAAAAAAGGGTTTAAAAAACATATCATTCAAACGGTAAGTCGCAAAAGACCGATTTTTATTGCAATATAACCACAAAAGATCAAAGTTTACAAAAAAAATATAACTCTTGCGATTACTATCGTCAACTAGTATTTATTTTTGTTTATTATACACAATTTCGATAATCTATATTACAGCAGATCTTTAACAACTTACGAAAAATTAAGGGCGGCCACCAAGACTTCCTTTTCGTAGCTAGTGAAATTTTTTTCGTAAACTTTGCTCTTTCTCGGTAATATTAAAATGATGATTGGTCTACTACGACTTACCATTTTGATATATCACTTTTTAAAAATTTGTTTACAAAAGAAATTCTATCTGAACAAGGGGTGGTTTTCGGACCTAATTTTATTTTCATCCTTTGATCCGTATTATGGTCCCTGAAAAAAGTTCCACTAGTTGTATTACAGCCCGCACACATTAAAAATCTTCAACTTCGAAATTCTTACGCGTGTAGTGTTTAAGCTTGTACATTTCTTGTTATACCTTGAGTCACGAAACATGTAGACCCATCCTCAGCAAAAACTTTATAAAATGGCCGACTAGCGTTATCCATGCGTACGAAACCGTCCAACTCATTCACATCCATATCGTATATCCATTGCATTGGACTGTTACATAGAAACCATCCAGAAATAACGCAAAAATATCCATTCGTTGTGTGACGCATTATAAGCCCAATCGCGTATTTCAATTCTGCGACTCTTTTTTTGGGTTCTAAATTCTCCTAAACATGGAAGCAATGGCATAATAATTTCCGAAAAACCAGTATTAGACCGAGAAATTTAAGAAAAACTTACTTCCTCTGCGCGCAAAAGTTTTTGGTAACCGTGTAGTCTTTGCAGAACAAGTTTTGCTTGTTCTCTTGACGTGACTTCGAGGCCCTAGAAAAAGAATTAAAATTAGGACTCTAAGAAAGCGTGCAACTGAATCCAATCACGTTTCGGATGAATATTTAAATTTTTCCACGTTATGACCTCTCATGGTGTTTCTATATGTATTAAAATGTTACAAAATACCGCAAATAATAAACAGTGTCCCCATAAATAAAATGAAGAGTAATATCGTGAGTATAAGTAATTTGGAGAAACGAATCTCCGAGCTCGCGTTTCCTAGATCTGTATTAGAAATTCTTAATAGCGTATGACTTAACACTGTGCCATCTGTTGTCACGTACGCGTGACTTTTTCGCCAACTGATATCGGCCGCAAGAGTATATACAAGAATAATAAAAATGAAATGAGATAAGTGAAACAATAATGAATGAAAATGAGAACACAAGTATTACTGTATAATAAAGAAAATAATAATAAGACGCGAGTAGGGGGACGTAAAGAAGTACAACACGGACTCGATCACGACAGCAGCAGTGCACAGGAGTCTAGGGGGAAAGGGATAAGAGGTGCCGGTAAAGACATCTCTTAAAGGCAGTCGGCGTAGGGAAAGTGCGCACCGCCGAAAGAAGGCCATTCCAAAGACGGGATCCCGCGACGGCAAGTGAGTGACCCATGGCGACCGTGCGGTGCCTGAGCAAGGCGGGGGGATAAGCGGAGGTGCGGTTGGAGGATTCCACCCCACTATCACCCCAGGTAATAAACAAATTCGAGAAGGGATCTGAACTCCCAGCCGAGGTAGGGTGAAGCCGGTCCTAGAAGATGCATAGGAAGTGATCGCGACGCATGGACGGCCGCAGCCATTCAAGGCGGGTATAGAGAGGGGAGACGTGAGCATCCAAGGAGACACCAAAAACGAACCTCAGGGCAGCATTAAACGCATGGGTAAGGCGGATATCCTCCACCACTCCGAGGTCGCGGTAGACCAACGCACAGTAGTCAAGGTGGGGGAGGACAAGAGAGCAAACTAGTTCCGTTTTGGTGCGAGCCGAAAGGGCGAAACTATTACGACGAAAGCAGTAAAGTGTGCGTCGTATCTTGCCACAGCTAGTAATGGTATGTCCGCGCCAGTCCAACGTCGAACTGAGAACCACTTCTAGGGATTTAACGGTACTGGAGAGAGGGATGGAAACATGATCAACCATAATGGGGGGAGGGGGGGGGGGGGGAAGAGTAGACAGAGTTAACGTAGCGAGAGGAACTGAGGATTATATTGGGTCATCCGGAAAGTTCGTGCCACTTTTCGGTAGGTGGCTTAAGAACTGGCCTGAATTTATCAGAATGATTGAAAACAAATGACATGCGTACATATTCTAAAAGGTGGTACTTCAGGCATATTTAGAAAAAAGTTTCGTTACAATACGTTAATTGTTGTGCATTTCATACGCCATTGAATATGGAAGTAAATAAAGTTCATTATAGGCATTTGATGCATTTCTTTTACCAAGAAGGTAAAAATGCCACACAAGCGGCAAATAAGATATGCGCTGTTTATGGGGAAGGTGCTTTAGCTGAAAGAACAGTACGGAAATGGTTTGTTGATTTAAAGCTGGCGAATTTAATCTTGAAGATCAAGAACGTTCAGGTAGGCCGTCCACCACAGACGACAATCAGATTAAAACACTGATCGAGAATAACCCACGTTACATCATACGAACATTAGCAGAAATGTTGATAATATCAAAATCCACCATCCATGAACATGAAGTTAACCTTGGTTACGTAAGCCGATTAGATGTCTGGCTTCCCCACGATTTGACGGATAAAATCTGTTGGATCGCAGGGTGTAACATATCATCGGGGACCTTTTTTCAGAATCGATAAATTTAGGGCCGAAAATCACCCCCTATCGAGATACAACCCCATTTGCAAAAAATTTTTAAAAAATTATATCTCCGAAATGGTAAGTCAGAGAGGAGCGGTATTCATTGCAATATAAGCAGAAAATATGAAAGTCTATTTAAAAAATGTAACTGCTTTGAGTGGTACCGTTATGTAGCACTTTTATTTGTTTATAGAAAAAAACTTTGATTTTTTCTATGATAGTGGTTGATTAACAGCTTGAGAAAAATTCAGATAATGCGCCAAGACTTCCTTTTCGAAGACAGCCTAAAAAAGGATTAATTTTATTATACGGTTTCGGCGTAAAAATTTGTTAAACACCGTTACATTGCCGTGCTACCGACGAACCTAATGCTACTGACGACAGCTGATCCACATTTTTCATACGTTTTCGAGCCGCCGTGCGACATACACCAATGTACAATGCAATGTATAATTGCATGCGTTTTTCAATGTAGTCACTTGGCCAAGCAATAATCTTTCACGCACACTCTTATAATAGATGTGGATCAGCTGTCGTCAGTAGTATTAGGTTGCTCGGTAGCACTACAATGTAATGCTGTTTAACAAATTTTTACGCCGAAACCGTATAATAAAATTAATCCTTTTTTAGGCTGCCTTTGAAAAGGAAGTCTTGACACATTATCCGAATTTTTCTCAAGCTGTTAATAAACCGCTATCACAGAAAAAATTAAAGATTTTTTTAATAAACAAATAAAAATGGTACGTAACGGTATTAATCTAAGCAGTTATATTATTTTAAATAAACTTTGATCCTTTTAGCTTATTTTGCAACTAAAGCCGCTCCTCTCCGACTTACCATTTCGAAGATATAATTTTTCACAAATGGGGTTGTATCTCGATAGGGGGTGATTTTCGGACGTAACTTTATTGGTTGTTTTTTCATCTTTTGGTGCGTACTACCGATTCTGAAAAAAGGTCCCCGATAATATGTTACACCTTGTATAATAATGTTGAACGGAAAAGGTCTTGGGGAAAGCAGAATGAATCACCTTTGGCCACTCCAAAAGCCGGTCTTCACCCGAAGAAAGAGATGTTGTCTGTCTGATGGGATTGGAGAGGAATCCTGCGTTATGAGCTGTTAGAAAATAACGAGACAATCAATTCTGAAAAGTATTACTCACAAGTAGACCAACTAAATATAGCAATTCAACAAAAACGTCCTGAAATAGGAAATTGAAAGGGCGTCGTGTTTCACCAGGACAATACGCGACCGCATGTGTGTTTGAGAACTAGACAAAAGTTGTTAGAGTTCGGTTGGAATGTTCTGCCCCAACCACAATATTCGCCAGACATCGCACCATCAGATTTTCATCTATTCCGATCATTACAAAATTCTCTTAACCCTTTGGTACATTTAAGGAGTGAGACTCGTCATCTGTTTACTTGAGCGAAGTTACCGTGGATGAGTCTGACTCGTCATATGAATTTAAGAAGCAGGCGTTGATGTTTGCGACACCCCCACCAATGGGCGTTGACCGCATACAATTGCCTGACGTTTGTTGATGACATCTTACAGCTGCAAATAAGGTTAATCCCAATTATACAGGGTGTCCCATTTTAATCTTTCCACTTGATTATCTCGAAAAATATTAATTATTCGAAAAAAATGTTTATACGAAAGATATTCTATTTAAAGGGGGACATTCACTGCTTTTTGGTAGGTGGAGGCGCCTCCGAGATTTTAAGGTGTCCTTTGTTTTTTTAAATGGAATTGTAGCATTTTTTAACGCTAGACACATAGCCTGACTCAAGATAAATCCACTGACCTGGAATATGTTGACCTTGAAACGTCATTGAAGGTCATTTTCAGTCACTTGAAATTTTTGAACATTACACTTCCAGAAGATGTTTCTCATCTTCTAAATTCAAAAGGACGACCTTGGACGTTAAGGCACTTGTTGATTCTGTCCCTAAATGACCTTGCCGAGCCCGAATCTCACAATTTCTGATCACTGTGCTACCTGGGTGCGGCCGATTCGGAAATATTTCCCGATACATTCGGGAAGCTGCCCTATAATTTCGTTGACATTCTCGCAAAATTAATATCATGTCAACAATTACATTAGGCATGTAATCAGTCATCGTAAAATTGATCACTATCAAAATTCCAAACGCTTGTAATATCTACCAACTCACAGCTTCGAAGCAACTACAGCTTAATGCCCTAGAAGATTCTGCTAACGGATATTCCGTGTTTATAAACATGAATGTCAATAGTAGTAGTACTCGACATCGTTTTGCTGATAGATATTCTGTGTTTGTAAACATTAATATAAATAACATTAATGTCCAAGGACGTCCATAACAATTTAGAAGATGAGAAACGTCTTCCGGAAGTGTAATGTTCAAAAATTTCAAGTGACTGAAAATGACCTTCAATGACGTTTCAAGGTCAACATATTATAGGTCAATGGATTTGTCTTGAGTCAGGCTATGTGTCTAGCGTAAAAAAATACTATAGTTCCATTTAAAAAAACAAAGGTCACCTTCATATCTCGGAGGCGCCTCCACCTAAGAAAAAACAGTGTCCACCATTGAATGTCCCCCCTCAAATAGAGTATCTTTCATATACAAATTTTTTTCGAATAATTAATATTTTTCGAGATAATCAAGTGGAAAAATTAAAATGGGACACCCTGTATATAAAATGTTGGACATCGCGTCCCAAGCCGACATTCAAAAACGTGTAGTCATACGCTACATTGTTAGAGGTATCCAGGACGACGACGCAAGCAAGTATATGCTGTATGGCGCAACATCCATCGAGGAGCTAAAATTAAAACTCGAGAATTTACGAGCTCGCAAAGAAGGACGCAAGACAAAGGCGTCCACGTGAAGAATATTCGAGACATCCGCGCGGGGGTTACAGAGGAAAGTCGCGTGAGGACGAACAAAGAAAATTGAACAGCGGAAGGCGCTACGGTGTAGGATCGTCGATGTCGAGACGTTGCTATGTATGCAATTCTCTCGAACACATAAGCACGTATTGTCCGACGAAGAAGGCAACACCGACGTGCTTCAAGTGTGGCGAGTGCGGCCACATCGCAACAAATTGTACGGGGAAACGAGACAATGAAAAGGAGTCCTGCGTAGTGGCGCGACCACTGCCCGAAAAATATTGTAAACAGGTAACAATTGCAAACCACGAATTACAGGCACTTATTGATACAGGGAGCGATCTGTCTCTAAAACGAGCCGAGCAGTATGTGAAGGTAAGCAAATTGAATTCAGGGGAATCGGACGGGATTGTAATAAAACATTAGGCGAATTCAAAGCGACGGTTAAAATGGACGGTAACGAGTACACGATGGTTATACGGGTAGTTTCGGACGCGGTCATGCGACACGCTTTCTTGATCGGAAGGGATTTCTTGGATAATGTTACTGTTAATATTTGTAATCGAAACATAGTTATTTCGCAGAAAACAATGGAAGAAAATGTACAGTCAAATGTTCCGGAGATATGTTCGATCGATTGTGTCTACGAAAGTAACGAGGTAGACCTTACGCCTATTGCGAATGCCGATTACACTGTACAACACTATTTTTTTTCGCAATATCCATTAGGTTACGCCTATAGACTTTCTCGCACCAAAAACGATTCCGGCAGCAGAAATGTTCCGTAACATTCAGTTTTTGAGAATTTTGAGTTTTTCAAAAATCGGCTCATTTTCGCAAAAATGAAGTATTACGTGAAAACTAGAAACGCTAGAGAGTTCAGGTTAGTCTTAAAAGATAGAGGAGAGTTTGCTGAATATGTTAGTGTATACATTTATTAATATCTGTCGTTTTAAACGGTTGTAAATAGCCGTCAAAGTTCAAAAAATGCCCGATGTGCGCATTTTATAGGCGATACTTATGCATTTTTACAAAAAACTGCTTATCTAGCTGAAATTTGCTACACAGCATCGAATTCTGCAGACATTTCTGAAGAAGAGTCCATTCAGGTATAATGTCAAAGCGGTTTTCCATTCGGGCAGGTCGAGAAAGTATCT
This sequence comes from Mimumesa dahlbomi, assembly GCA_917499265.3. NCBI lineage: Eukaryota > Metazoa > Arthropoda > Insecta > Hymenoptera > Crabronidae > Mimumesa > Mimumesa dahlbomi. The sequence goes on from OU824117.1 coordinate 1,872,572, forward strand.
GTCGGCAACGTGCGCACGGTATTTTGCCGCCGAGCAGCCATTGTTCGCCTGCCTAGACTCGGCAGTGCCGTAGCTACGCGTTATCTACACCGACAGTACCCTATGCAATAGGCACATACTTTCCATTGTGTTTAATGATTAATTTTTTCATACATTCGACAAGGACTTGTTAGATGCCAATTCCGGAATTATAACGAACTGTAACAATTTTATTTTCAGAACAATTTTGATGTGTAATATACGAATATGTATAATTTGTTAATATGAATCAATTAAAACACAAGCACAATTGCTTATCAACTGAATTGAGTTTTATTATTATGATTTTACGAGACTTTTGGACATTTATCCAAGCATAGCAATAGTTGGAGTTAATTAAACAATATGTGAAATTTATAGTTAAATACTTTTAATAGACAGTTCCATATAGGAAAGTATTATGATTTTGTATGGACGAAGAAGTATCAGTTCTTTCTATGGCGCTCTTTCGAAATATAAACATGCCTTCACACGTCTCTATAACACTCGATACGATCAAACAAAAATAAATATCTTGAAATGCTCTCTTTTTCTATGTAGCGTTTTAGTCAGAGCTCAGTTCTATGTTTGAAACCATTTGAATCAGTCGTACCAAAAAGTTTCGGAAAATTTTTCTTTGCATTATATAAAACTATCCGATATTCAGATACAGTTGGATTGGTTATTGTATTGTGTTGCATAATGCCGCGACAATGTATAAACCATCCTGATTCCTTTTGTTACGTGTGCGGGGAAATAGTTTTTAAGAATAAACGGAAAACTATAAATCCCGCGGTAGAATTTGCATACGAACATTATTTTGGATGCAAACTCGGCGATCAGGACAAACAGTGGGCGTCGCATGTTGCTTGTGATCGTTGTGCTTTGGATCTTTTAGCGTGGGTGAGGGGGAACCGGAAAGAGATGCCATTTGCAGTTCCGATGGTATGGAAAGAACCAACTAATCACCTGACAGACTGCTATTTTTGCTTAAGTGAAATCTGCGGAATCAATAAGAAAAGATAGAAGACGATTAAGTATCCAAATGTGCCTTCTGCTATCCGTCTTGTCGCACATTCCGAAACATTACCGATTCCACTACCACCGCCAATTGAACCGAGTGCATGTGAGGAGATAACACCAGCAACCATAAAATCAGAAACTGACAATTTTCGGCAGAAATCCCAACATTGTCAAAAGAGCCTCATTTAATAACACAATCCGATCTTGTGCGAGATTTGCAATTGTCCAAAAATCAATCCGAACTTTTAGGTTCTCGTCTGCAAGGGTAGAATTTATTTGCAACTGAAACGAAGGTGATGTCTTTCAGAACCCGGCAATATAAATTGCAGGAATACTTTTGTATGAACGAAAAATTATGCGTATGTACAGGGTGTATAAAAATTATGGGTAAAGACCATCATAGGGGGATTCTACATCTTCGGATCGGTGGACATTTGTAAAAAAAATTGCGTGCAAAATTGTCCTTGACCTTGAATTTCAAGGTCAAATTTTTTTTGCGTGCATCGTATTCTACTCGTCGCGTAGACAAAAAGTGTCAAAAGGACCATGGGTCATAGGTCAACCGTTCTCTTAAAATATGATCTTAAAATTCCAATACGTTTCCCACTTTCTTTATTTACACTTTACGGCGAATATTATCGTCTCCTGTTCCTTCATGACCGTCTACATATCGTCTATACATATATCGTCAACTGTGCCTTCATGACCGTTATAACTTTAAGAACGATGTGTTTACATTTTTTAGTCGGCTGCTTACAATTTCCTATCGTTGTGTCTTTCATCAATTAGTCGATCGTTGATACTGAGTGAGAGTAGTGAGATAACATACAGAGTTGATACTGAGCGGAAGAGAAGTTAGAGTGAGAGAAAAATAATGGCTGTTTATAAAAATATACGGCAAATGTTACGACCTATTGATGAAGCAGGCGGGAATTATCGGTTAGCTCGTGAAATATATCGGGAGACAGTCAGATATAATGGAAGACAATTACGTGCATCGGAAGTTCCAAGACAACGCGATTTTCAGCGTCTTGATCAACAATTTGGTGATCAAGAATTGATTTTGCATCATCTTAAACCTCATAGTGGAGCGGGCCGACCCCGGGTCCATTGGCGTAAAGAGGAACGCGTTATTGCTCTCGCTCGTGCGTATCCCCTAATGGGCTTACGTAGGATAGGTCGTCGCGTAGGAATTAGCCACATGACAGTTCGAAGAATAATTCGAGAAGAAGGCCTACGACCTTACAGAATTCGTCATGTGCAAGCGCTCCAGCCACATGATTATGTTCATCGACGGAACTTCTGCAGTTGGATATTAAATAAACTGCAAAACGAACCACAGTTTTTCAAACGTGTTTTGTTTACAGACGAAAGCAGTTTCTCAAGTTCTAATATCCTAAACCATCAAAATGCAAGAATTTGGGCCTATAGAAATCCTCATGCCATAATTGAAAGATTAAATCAAGGACGCTTTACAATCAACGTATGGGCTGGAATAATGGAAGACAATATTATTGGACCGATTTATTTGCCTACGCCGTTAACGAGTGCAACGTATTTACGGTTTTTACGTTCGCGTCTCCTAACCGAATTACGACATACTGTATCACGACATAGACGTCACTCTATTTATTTTATGCACGATGGTGCTCCGCCTCACTATGGTCGACCTGATCGACGATTTTTATATGAAATGTTTGGGACCCGGTGGATAGGACGCAGACCAGCTCCACACTTATGGCCACCTCGTTCGCCGGATTTGACGCCATTAGACTTTTTTCTTTGGGGAGCAGTTAAAGAAATTGTTTATGGATCTGGCCGGCAATTTGCATCGCCGGAGCAATTAAAACGTGAAATAGAACACGCTTTTCATCGCCTAAAAAGAAGACGAGATATAGGCGAAAAAATCCGACGAAATTTGGAAATCAGATTACAGGACTGCTTAGACCGTAATGGTGGCCATATAGAAGCAGGATCACAGGCACGCCTATTACGAATGATACGGCAAGATGGTGCAGCTCTTTGGGTTCGTAGAAGGAACAGGAGACGATAATATTCGCCGTAAAGTGTAAATATAGTAAGTGGGAAACGTATAGGAATTTTAAGATCATTTTTTAAGAGAACGGTTGACCTATGACCCATGGTTCCTTTGTCACTTTTTGTCTACGCGACGAGAAGAATACGATGCACGCAAAAAAAATTTGACCTTGAAATTCAAGGTCAAGGACAATTTTGCACGCAATTTTTTTTACAAATGTCCACCGATCCGAAGATGTAGAATCCCCCTATGATGGTCTTTACCCATAATTTTTATACACCCTGTACAAATATAGATTCTCTGCTAAAATCTTTAGGATTCGAACATGACCCAAAAGAATGGAGATTATTTATAGATTCTTCGAAACGAAACTTAAAAGCAGTATTATTACATATTGGAAATGTATATCCTTCAATCCCAATTGCATACAGCACACAGATGAAGGAATACTACGACGCATTGAAGACCGTGTCGCACCACGTACAATACGACAAATACAGGGTGTGCCAGCTAACGTGCAGGTCCCTGGACCATGTGATATTTGAGGTACTTCTAATATAGGGGAGTGACATTCGTAATGTCGTATCTTAATTCGTGGCCGAGTTATTAACGAAAAACGATAGCCAATGAGAGCGCTTCGTTAGGCCCGCCGGCGCGATAGCAGAAGGTCTATACCAGTAGGATACTGTGCCAGTAGGAACTGTCGCGCCGCTGGGCCCAACGGAGCCCTATGATTCGCTATCGTTTTTCATTAATAACTCAACTAATCTTTTTCACTTAAAATTACAATCGTATACTATTCAGGATGATCAAGGTGGTGGTATTTGAAAGTAAAGCAACCTTGAACAAGCACGATAGATTTGTGCAATATACAAGTTGGCCTGAAATTGAAAGATATCATTACGCTTCCGAACAAATAACTTGTATTTTTCGAGATATCCGACGTTACATAAGCCTTATACAATGGGGTTGTTTACGTCGAAACTCGATTGTCTAAAAGACAACGTTCCACTTACATACAATTTGGACGTGTTAATTAGGAAACCTAATTGCATTTTATGAATCTTATGACGTTTTAAAAATTATATTCTTTGCTTGCCAATCAACAAATTAATAATTTGAGAATTACCTTCTGCAAGTTTTGTAATATTTGTACCAATTCTGTGTTATCCATTTTATGTATCATGTAGAAACGACCCAAGGCTGAAATGGTGTTTGTATTGTACGGTTGTACCATGTGTTGAAGTTCGAGAGCTGAACGCAATCTTGGCGCTCTGCCGTTTAAATGTGTATACTGCCTCGTAGCAACTTCCAAATTGTTTGCCATTTTTGTAACCACCTGTAAAAAGATTTAAAGAATTACGTACTAAATTATATAAATTATAGTACTAACAACATAAATTAATAGTTATTGAAACAATTACAAATACATAATGAACACCGTTTCTCATACAGGGTGTCCCAAAATTATGCAACAAACGAGAACGTGGATATTGTATACATATACTGTGGTATTGATATTTTTGAACGAATGATATTTTATGAAAGTCGGATGGCGTGATTGCGAAGTGTGATTGAAAAGTATTTAGACGACTGTCATGAGTGGCTCTTTGTGCGTGGATCTTGGAAGAATGCGGGTGGCCCGTGGTCGAAGACGGTGTGTGTTACGAATGTGAAAATGTGTGAGCTGTGAGAGAATTAAAAAAGTATGCATGTGTGTTACAAAGGGCGTCAGGGTGACGTCGCGAGAGAATTAGTTAGTCGAGAGAGTTGGTGAAGTCGAGTTGAAGTCGAGAATTGGTTGCGAGGAGTTGCGAGGAGTATTGCGAGGAGTATTGTATGTTGTATTTTTGTGAGGAGCTGTGGGGAGTAGTATTTTGAATAGTTTTATTGCGAGGAGAGTGTTTTCGGGAGTTAAATATTAATTATTAGTTAATAAACACTTTTTACACGATTAAACAAACAACATCTTGTTTACCACTACGGAATATCCCACAATACTGTGTATACATGGAGGTGCTGGCGGAGAAGGATTGGACTGATTTTGATGAAATTTTGTGTGTGTGTTCCAGTGGATTCGAGAAATGTTTAGATTCACAATTCAGTCCACTGGAAAATGTTAATTTAATTAATTTTTTATTTATAAATTGTTGTTGATCTTGGAATCTTTTACATTGGATCCGACAGACAGCGCTGCGATCGCAGTGTTGACAGATTCAGGTAAATTTGTTTTATTAGTGTATCAAAATAAATCACAATTGAAATATTTAGTGCTAATTGAAATATTACATATTAAGATTAGTAGATGTAATTAGTCTGTGAAAGTTTTTGAAGTATATGTAAAAAATTGTACATTTTGCAAACATAGTGTGGTATTGAAGTGAGTATTTTAAATGATTTTCTATCAAAATTTACTCGCACGTTGATTAACAAACATTCTAACCTAGATTTTTATAGTTCATTGATTTCATAACACATTTTTCGTACGCTAACGCAGTGTCGAATATTCAAAAATATTTTAGTGCGGACCCGACAGACGTTGTTCTGTACACACGTCTTAAATTTGAAAATTTTTAACTTTTTCGAATAAGCTGTAACAGTTTGGACCGTTTTGCTGAAAACTTTTATTTAAAAGTTATTACAATATCTAACGTCATTACATGTACAGTTACGACAATTCAATCAATCGATAGTGTGTGAGTATGTGTATACTATGAGGTAAGTTGAATACGTAAAAAATTGTACATTTTGTAAATATTGTGTGGTATTACAATATTTTATTTTTACAAAAAAATGCCACGTCTTCGTGGAAGAGCAAATAATATTGGATACGTACTCAATATACACAATTGGTCCATAATCCTCGATTGGATAGAACATTAGAAGAACACTCGAGGGATAATGTAAATTTAAGAGAGGCAGTTGCAAATGCACGTGCAAATGAAAATTTAGAGCAACACAATCAACGTCTTAAGACGGGTGTACAGGACAACGCAACGTCTGTCGGGCCCGGGTAATCTTAATATCTTAATATATATGTATAATCCACAAAAATGCATCAAAGATGCAAAGATATAGGCCAAGTACAAGAGGACGTGACTTTGGAATCGATTGCTCATTAATATATATATATATATATATATATATATATATATATATATATATATGGAGCGGTTATATATATATATATAATATAATTTCAAGTGACTGAAAATGACCTTCAATGATGTTTCAAGGTCAACATATTATAGGTCAATGGATTTGTCTTGAGTCAGGCTATGTGTCTAGCGTAAAAAAATACTATAGTTCCATTTAAAAAAACAAAGGTCACCTTCATATCTCGGAGGCGCCTCCACCTAAGAAAAAACAGTGTCCACCATTGAATGTCCCCCTTCAAATAGAGTATCTTTCGTATACAAATTTTTTTCGAATAATGAATATTTTTCGAGATAATCAAGTGGAAAGATTAAAATGGGACACCCTGTATATAGTTGATAAAATTGGTGCGTTCCACGTCAAGTGATCAGGGTTTTTTCCGTCATGTCACGGATTTTGATAAAATTTTAATATGTCATAGGTAACGCCGAAAAAAATACCCATTTGAAGGAATTTTCAAAATATTAAATATTTTTTAAGTTACAGGCAGTCAAAGTTTTGTGCATGGGTTTTTTTGAAAATTGCTATGAATTCGTTTTGCTGACGCGATTATGTTGTAATACGCTAAAGATTTTGAGGAGCAGGTTTCCTTATGCCTTGAGAAAAATGTTGGGTAGTTTTTTGTGGGGGGAGACTTTATTGAGTGTCTGTTTCTTATATATGCGGGATGTGTGATCCTTCTATTTCCTAAAAATAAAGGAAAGTGCAATTGAATAGGGGAGTGGGCTGTGGCGTTGTGGTTAGCGCGAACAATTGGTGACCCAAAGATGTAGGACTCGATGATCCCCGGCGGCGGCCCCAGTTGCTTTAATTCGGCTGTACGATCCTACTATAGTTCCTTACGTTATGACCGCCTCTTCGAGTCTAGCTCGAAGTCTAGGCGGACCCTTTAAATACCTATTTGAAATTCTACCGTCCGCGAATCACAGCCCGCGGACCCCCCTCCACCCCCGCCAGCCCACTACCGAGCAGGCTCTGGGCTTTATAAATAGCGTTTTCGAGTGATCCGACTCCATAACTCATGACACACTCATTGAGTAACGATAGCGGGATCCGTTGAAGTCGCTTTCAATTATATTGTTTCGCTACAGGTGCGTCCGCATAGTTGTACTTCCTCATGAGGAGCATTTAGTAGGTCATTCGGAAAGTAATTTCGTTTTTTCCAACACAAGATTCAATGTATTTTTTCACAGCTAACTTCACACTTAGGCCTCATTGTTATTATAAATTTTTTATGACTAATGTAACAAGGATTGTTCGTGAAAAAGTTTGTTTGGTTCTACCCAAATAGTTTTTATTTGCTGCCCTATCAAACATGGAAAGTCGAAAGCAGCATTTTTGACATATTTTACTTTTTGACTATAAAAAAGGTAAAAATACTGTTTAAGCGAAAAGAAATTAGTCGATGTGTATGGAGAAGATGTATTGATAGAATGCTAGTGGCAAAACTGATCTGCAAAATTTCGTCTCAGCAATTTTGATGTTGAAGATTCACCATGTTCTGGGAGACCAATTCAAACTGATGAAAACAAAATAAAGGCATTGATTAATAATGTCGCCGAACATCAACTTCTGAGATCGCTGAGGGAATAAATTTATCGAATTCGACCCTTCATGATCATCTGAAACGTCTTGGTGTTTAATTTCAAAACTCGACATACGGGTTGCGCATGATCCTACAGAAAGAACCTTGCTCCGTCACATTGAAGTCTGTAATATGCTTCTCAAACATTAGGAAAATAAAGGCATTTTTAAAGCAAATTATCACTGGGGAAAAGAAATGGGTTGTCTACAACGATATTGACACTTTAACGACCGCTCACACAACATGTGTGTGATAGCCGGAAAAACCGTTAACGACCGCTCACACAACATGTGTGTGATGCTACCGCCGAAGGTTGTTGGCCAGTACCACACTCTTTGTGTGATAATATATGAATGTAAACAAGTGTGGATATTGCTATTGGCTTCGTATTTCATCGCCACGTCTTTGATTTTAGGTAATTATTGCCTATTTTTAATTTTTTTTTAACTACAGTGGTGTACCAAGTAAATTATGGAGCAAATATCGGCGGTCGACATTGGTGTAGTACGCTAAGCTGCCGTATAAGCCCTAGTGTCGCGCGCGTTTTCTAGTTAAAAATGTTGAAATAGCGCTAGTTTCACTTGTGTTTTGTTGAAGCAACAACAAGTAACAATATGACAACAATAAGTACAATACAACAATATTAACAAGTTTTATTTTGGCAAGTTTGGTGCAGATATTTCGACAATTATTCTACGAAGGAAAAGGTATGCTTATATAAGACGAATGTGCAGATAATTTATTTGATATTCTAATTGAATTTTTGGATTTTGGAGAAATAGAAAAGTTTGCAACTTTGCATCTTTTAGAGAAACAAATTGAAACGGAACTTTCGCAATTTTCAACTCCCGGAAACCTCGCGAAACCCCTCGAAACCTCGTTTAGAATGGAAGACGAAGTGTTTGAGGAAGAATACGCAGATAATTTTTCTGACGTTCCCAGTGATGCCGAAGACAAAGAAGGCAGCGATAGTAATGGTGGAGAAAATATTGAAAGAGGGGAAGAGGAAGATTCTTTCCCACAACTAAGAAGAAATCACGGTGTACGGATATCAAGCAGCAGTGACGATGAAGAAAGCGATGAGGATCCTTTCCCGCCACCAAGAAAAAATCGCCGTGTACTTCGTTTACCTAGTAGTAGTGAGGGAGAAGAAGAAAAGGACAATCCTTTCCCGCCCCCAAGAAGAAATCTCCGTGGACTTCATACACCAAACAGCAGTGACGAAGAGGAAAACGAGGAGGATACAATTGGCTGGTCTGACATTGATAGACCACGTGATCACGAAGCTTTCGAAGGTGCCACGGGACCACGTGTCAGCGTCAGCCACTGTGATTCGGTTGAAAACGTCGTAAATTATTTCCTCGGAGATGATCTTCTAGAGTTTATCGCGGTAGAAACGAATAAATATCATGCACAGTGTTGGCGACATGCAACTAAAAAGCCGCTGGAAAATACTAGGGAGTATCACGTGTAAAGAGAAAAGTGAAGACACAACACGTTAAATTCACACTCGAACAAGCGTTTATTATATAGAACAGAAATCACTTATAAAATTAATCGTCGTTAACTTAATTACTCACTACGCCGAGAACGTAAGGAAGGAAGGAGGAGGGCCGAGGCGGATGCCTCGGTGAGCCTCGGAAAGATGGAACACGACACAAGATCCACGTCGTACAATGGATTTCCGTGTGGAATCGAGGTCCTTCACCAGGTGCACGCGGGGATACGCCACCAAGGACCTAGGAAGGAACGGAAGTTTCTTCACCGAACATGGATGCCGACGGCAATCCTCAAGGAAGAAACGCTGTAGGAAACACGCCATGGCGTGTGGAAGGCGAAAGCACGCGGAGAAGCACGTGAACACGTACGCACGAGAGTAGCGCAGGAAGAAGACTCCGACCCCCTCACGGCTTCGCGAAACAAGGGCCTGAACATAGGCGAGTCTGCTTAGTACGCAGTAGCTATTGGCGAATCGACGCCTTCTAATGCAGCGTCGCGCGAGCCAATAAACAGGCAGGTGTGACGGCAGGGATCCGCGAACAGGGACTAACGTAATAATTTCAACTATACCGCTCGGTAAGGTAGTCCACTACCGAACACACAGAATTACAGGAAATTTAAAAGAGGGAAAAAATGCGGAATGTGGCGTGATGTTACGATATCTCAACTAAAAAATTTTTTTGGATTAGTGATAATTATGGGGTTAGTTAGAAAGGCAAGAATTAGCGACTATTGGTCCACTAACCCCATCATTGAAACACCAATTTTTTTTAAAGCCATGAGCCGTAATAGGTTTCGAGAAATCCTGACATATTTACATTTTTCTGATAACGAAAAAATGCCTCCAAACGCTGACAGGTTGTACAAAGTGCAATATCTTCTCGATTACTTTTCCAAAAAATTTGAAGAGAACTTTTCTCCAGGACAGAATATATCCGTCGATGAGGGCATGATACCGTGGTGAGGACGACTCAATTTCAAAGTATACAATCCAAGTAAAATAACTAAATACGGTTTACTTGTCAGAATGACGTGTGATTCTGTTACTGGTTACATATTGGACTTCAAATTATATTCCGGTACGGGACAAAAAATAGAGAAAACTGTAATGGATTTGTTAAAAAAATACTTCAATAAGTGGCATCACGTATATATGGACAATTTATACAATAGTGAAAATTTGGCAAAAAAAATTAATTTTATATAAAATTAGGCTATGCGAAACAATTAGGGTACATCGGGATTTACCAGAATTCTTAAAAAAAGCTAAATTAAAAGTAATGGAAACCATACTTGCTCGTCAGGGTAAAATATTGCTAAAGCTATATAAAACTAATAAAAAAGGGACATTAGAATGATATCAACTATTCATAATGCAGATATTTGTGATACCGGGAAAAAGGATAAAAATGGTGATGCAATCCTGAAGCCAAAATGCATTATTGACTACAACCGGTATATGAAAGGGGTCGACCGCGCGGACCAATACTGGAGTTATTACCTCATTTTTAGAAAAACAAAAAAGTGGACCAAGAAAGTTTCTTTGTATTTCATAAATTGTGGCATATTTAACTCGTTCTGTATATATCGACATTTGAACAAGGAGCACATTCGGAAATTAAATTACCACGATTTTTTAATTAAATTAGGAATTGCGTGGATTAAAACTACTAATGATGGTGATCCTACTACATCTCGCGTCGTTCGTTCCAATCCAGTGGAAAGATTAACTGGAGGAATAAAACATCAATTAGTTCAAATATCGGCAATAAAAAAGGGTGTACGAAGGGATTGCCATGTTTGCTATGCAAATAAAATTAGAAAACCTACATATTTTATGTGTAAGACATGTAAAATACCATTACATGTAGGTGATTGCTTCAATAATTATCATACAAAGGAAAAATATTAAATTTGTCATTAAATTGTTGTTGTTTTCTGTTTTAAGTTAACTTTTTCGTGAATTTAATATAGTTCTTTAAAATTAATTCTTCAAAAATACTGCCGGCCACTGGCGACGTTTCACTGCGTAGACATGCGGTCGTTAAAGTATTAAACGGAAAAAATCATTGATTTAAAAAGATAAACTGGCTCAAAACACTTCGAAAGCCGATATTCACCAAAAAATGGTGATGCTGTCTATTTGGTACGATTTTAAGGGAATCGTTATTTTTGAGCTTGTACAAGCGCCGGCAGATTAGTTGACCGGTTATTCCACAGGATATATCGCAGGCAGCAGAGGAGAAGGTCCTCCCGCTCTACATGCTTCTCGCTGCTAGATTCGGGCTGCGCGACGGAGATGCGCAGGAAATCATTCTAACACAGTTCGTTCGATACACCGGATCGATGCGTCTAATACCTTTAACACGTGAACTACCATGCCAATCCCTAGACTACCCCCGTGTACGGTTCTTGCAAACTAATTGTGTGATTAAAGTTTTCGTTTAGGCGACGTCGATATTTGTTCAATGAAATGAAGTTTTGCAAATCTTGAAAGATGGAATACAAAAGTATTTTATAAAATAGAAGAGCCAATAAATTAAAAAAAAGAGAATAAATAATCAATGAAGTTAATAAAAGAGAATTAGAAACTAATGTTTTCCAAAAAAGAGCAGCAAGAACTAATGCATTTATATGAAAATACGGACACCGCGGTGCATAATAATTCATAAGTCGAAAACTATACTTTGAGCGAAGATGCGGCTGAAAGTTATGTTTAGAGGATATTTCGACAATGATGGAAAAAATAGTTTAAAAAAGTTTGAAGACACACATTGGACGAAATTTAAGTTTAAAGAATTAAAAACAGTTTTACATCAATTTAAAAACAAGCTGCATCAAATTCATAATCTTTTTCTAAATTTTTTAGGCTTTCTGAAGAAACTGGTATTTTGCTAGTTTTTGTATCTATTGTGGTATGAGAGTTATAAATTTTCAAAGAAACCCATACATAAAGCTTTGACTGCCTGTAACTTAAAAAATATTTATTGTTTTGAAAAAATCCTTCAAATGGGTTTTTTTCGACGTTACCTACAACATATTAAAATTTTATAAAAATCCGTGACATGGCGGGAAAAACTCTGATCACTTGACGTAGAATTCATCTATTAGACACGTCGATCCACTGTATCAAACGATCCGTGTTGGAATGATTTCCTGCGCATCTTAGTCGCGCAGCCCAAAACTAGCAGCGAGAAGCGTGTAGAGTGGGAGGACCTTCTCCTCTGCTCCCTTGGTCCTATATGCCGTGGGTTAATCGGTCAACTAATCTGCCGGCGTTTGTACGTGCTATAGTCATTGAAGTAGACGACCATAAACCACGAAATGGTCGTCGGTAGGGATTTTCTAGATCAACCGCACGTAATACTGATTAAACGCCAAAAACGAAAAACGAGTCATAGTGAAAGAATTACTGTGCATTGCAAATAGCAGCAGACTTATCAAGGACGTCAATATAACGGAGATAATGGCAGGAAGAAATACCTTAATCGTAGAGGAGATTTCCCGTCGCAAAATAAAACAATGCGAGAAATTAGTAAACTCGTATTCGGATTGCGTTTCGACATCCATGAGCACATTAAGAAAAACACAGGCCCATTCTTCTAGTAGGGAAGAAGACCAACGATTATCGACTTTTTCGTCTTCGAAAACTTACGCGAACATAGATTAACGTTAAAACTTAGTAAATGCTCATTTTTAAACGCAGATCGAATATCTGGAACGCGAAATAAATACAGATGAAATGGAATCCAGAAAAAAGAAAGTTGAGGCTGTCTTGCACATAGCAAAACCTCCATAGTCAAGGAGGTTCGGCTAATTTTAGGGTTAGCCGGGTATTTTAGAAAGTTTATTCCGGTATATGCGACAATAACGGAACCGTTGATACAGCTGTTAAAGCAGAATATGCCTTGGATCCAGGGACAGGCCTAAAACGCGGCAATTTTGAAGATTACCCCTTGACATACAATAACGAGTCTGACTCGTCAAGCGTTTTTTCAGCGGACGGCGTGCAATTTACAATTATATTACATTGTTACTTCACTCGTGCATCGATTCTGATTTGTTTATAATGTTCGAGAAGCCCCCCGCTACCACCTTCTCAACTCCAAAAGCAAAAAAGCATAAAAAATATAAGAAGCACAGTGAAAGTAACATTCAGTTTAGCAGGAGTCTTACACGGTGAATGTTATACTAGCGAATATTTGTGTTTAGTAAATATTATAAATAATCCCAGTAACATGTATGTATAAGTCGGATGCATTATATGAAAGTGGCGATGATGGTACAAATGGTTACTCTAGCGACGATGATGAGATTGACACCGGTCATCCAAGTGTTCATATCCTTGACTATTCAAGTGATAGTTCAAGTTCAAGTGAAGCTAGCTCCATTCTCCAAAACATTCATAAACGTGCAAGATCCATAGCCATCAGTGATGAACCTGATATATCAGACGATGAATGTAATTGAACAGAAGAGGAAAATATTGTAAACATAAAATAATTTGCCGCCACTCCCGGTATCATTCCGTTAGTATTACAAACATTGGGAGCAAATTCAATACCTCTGTGTGTTTTAAAAGATATTTTATCTAACGACTTTTTTAAAATGATAGTCCGGGAAACAAATAGATATGCAGGTCAGATGAATATGAGACAAACTACAAAAATGAGCAAAGACTGGATTCCAGTAACGAATGATGAAATCAAGGCATATTTTGCGTTATGTATTATAATGTCTCAAGTTAAAAAATCGAAAATAGACCTGTATTGGTCAAAACGCAGAATATTAGAAACACCTGTTTTTTTTCGCAACTTATGCCCCGCAAACGTTTCCTCTCTATAACGCACTATCTCCATTTTGTAAATAATGAGACTATGTATAAAGAAGATAGAATACAAAAAGTTCGATCTGTGGTCGAATACTTAAATACCAAATTCCAACAATTATACGTCCCAGAAGAAGATGTAGTCATAGACGAATCCGTTATGAAATTCAGAGGGCGGCTGAATTACATTCAGTTTATTGCATCAAATCGAGCGAGATTTGGAATCAAATTTTACAAGTTATGTGAATCTACTTTTGAATATTATTCTCGGTTTAAAATTTACACGGGACAGGATAAAATTCAAGAAACTGATACACCTGTATCACAAAGTGTAGTAATGGAACTGGCTGAGCCTATTTTAGGGAAAGAGTATACCTTATTTATTATATACCTTATATTTAGATAACTAATAAAATTTGAGATAAAAATAACACAAATGTTGTTGGAACGGTTAGGAAAAATCGAAAGAATATGCCAAAGGAGCTTACATCGTACACACTAAAAAAGGGAGACGTAACAACGTTAGCGTGTAAAGGCATTCCGTGCTTACGCTGGCGTGATACGAAAGATGTATATAAAAATGAGCAGCAAACATTGAAGAGCAGAAATGGTCACCACAGGAAAATAAGAAGAAAGAAAGGAGGCGAGCAAGAGAATGTTGCGAAACCCAGCTGTGTAATACACTGTGTAGTACAACCGTGGAGTGGGAGGTGTTGATAGGCAAGACGAACTTATTGCAAGTTTCCCAATAATGCGGAAGAGTATCAAAGGATATAAGAAAATGTTCTTTTATATGTTTGATTTAGCTATATGTAATGCTTATGTGCTATATTCCAAATTGCCGAATCCAACAAAGCAATCGATCGTAAATTTTCGGTTGAATATTGCAGAAGACATGCTAAATAATTTATCTCGTCCTAACTATTCAAGACGTGGCAGACCGTCACAAAATAAATGCCCGACTCGGCTACAGGCCAAACATTGGGCACATTTCCCTGAACATATTCCCTCGACTGATAAAAATAAATTACCTACAAAGAGATGCCGCGTGTGCGTAAAAAAGAACATAAGAAGTGAAACAACATGGCAGTGCAAAAGATGTTTAGTTCATTTACATGTTCCAAAATGTTTCGAATAATTCCATACTGTCCAAAACTATTAAATAATTATTTTTAATGTTATTTAGATGTTCTTTGCAATATCAATTTGACTGATAAAACTCCAAATTTCAAAATAAAATGTACTCTTTCTCAACTTCCGCGAACCTGTCTGGTCGAGCAAAATTAAATAGTATTTCGAGCGCGCGTCCAGCTCCATTTAATTCGTATGTCAAGGAGTTAAATCAATATTTTTATGCTACTAGGGTAGGTACGAGAAAAACAATCAAATGGAATACAAAATACTTTTTCAATATGTTGTGTGTTTACGTTCGGAATGCGTATGTTCTACATAAAAATAAACAAGAGAAAACATTTTGACCACGCATTTCCATAAAAAACTACTTAATCAGAAAAATTTTGAGAGAATACCATCGACAAACTTTCTTCACATGCACCAACCGTACACCTAAATCTAAGAATATACTTGGTCCTACAGCAAGATAATTACTATCTGCCTGTACTAGTAATAATACAAAAGGAAAAAAACCAATAATAAAGTGTTACGTCCCCGCGTCTAAACGCCTTTTGACAGTTCGATGCCAGGACGACGCACTTGAAAACTAATAAATTCTTTTAAGACAGAACACTGTGATCGTCTTGGTCTCATTCACTCACGATTGAAATCAGACGACTGATTCGATCACGATCCTGGCCTCCGTACAGGACGCATCGGATAACTAAATTGCGCTCGCTAACTTCAGTTAAGGCCACTAAGTGCAGTGATTATTCTGGTACTATGTACCCTCAGTAGCTGCACAAAAAATCCACTAGTGTTAACTAGTGCTTCGACAACTACGCATTCACGCGCGCTGCGCGTGAAGCGGCTCTAGCATTCAAGCCGTACCACCACCTACAACCCTGGATTCTTCAGGAAAAATCCATCCGGACCACAAGGAGCGAAGGACCTCCCGCAGGGACTCTGCTCCCTATCCAAGGATTCCCAGATCTACCTCACTTTCCGATGCCAACGCGAATCGGACAATAACCAACATCATTTCTTCAGTCACACCAACATCGGATTCAAAAAAATTAGACAACATGGAGGTAAGTGCCAACATCCCCACTAGCAATCGATTCTCGAATCTTGCACAATTCATGGCTCCTGACAACCTCAACCCCCCTCTACATCTACCAATAACCCCCAAAAAACCCCTATTCTACCCACTCAATCCAGTAATCCCCCAAGTACCTCCCCTAACATTCGCAAACCTCCACCCTTCTATCTATACACCAAAATAACTAACTTCACCAAATTCATATCTACCCTTAAGAGTAATATCTCAGGCGAATTTAAAACTAAATTCCTTGGAGATAAAACCAAGCTTCAATTCTCCTGTCCGGAAACCCATTCCTTATTCAAAGATTTCTGCCTAAAAAGCAAAATCGAATTCCACACATATGCCCTTGACACAGACAAAATTACAGCAGTCATTCTAAAACGTCTCCCGCAAATCCCTTCTTCCGAAATTATGACTGAACTCAAGCATCTCAACCCACTCTCTTGTCAAATACTAAACGACAAAAAAACTAATCCTCTCCACCCCATCTATAAACTTACCTTTAACGCCTCCACTACTTTAAACTCCCTGAGGAAGACCAGCTTCCTCTTTCATACCAGAGTCTACTGGGAGAAATATAACTCCCAGAAAACCTTTATCCAGTGTTTTCGCTGCCAGGCACACGGACACACTTCGGCAAATTGTAATAAAGCCTACAAATGCCTGAAGTGCGCCTCACCCCATGACACCCGCTCCTGCTCCAAAACCCCCGATACCCCGGCCAAGTGCGTCAATTGCTCAGGCGACCACCCGGCCAATTTCTCTAAATGCCCTACCTTACTGAGTTACCTAGCAAAGAAAAACCCTCACAAACCCCAATTTACTACCCAATACCCGCCCCCTCCCTCCACCATCTCACCCTTACCGCTCCCACCTCCACTAGCGATCACCACCTCCTCCATCACTTCCTCTAACCTCCACTCCATGCCAACCAAAACTTATGCAGCGGTTGTCTCCTCCCCTATGCCCCCTGTATCTCTTTCTCCCTCTCTTCCCCCCTCCTCTAATCCTCACACTCCAATCCCCCCAACCTCCTCGAATAACGACTTCACATCCATTATGAACGGCCTTCATAAGCTAAACTCCTTATGCAACCTAAAAAAATGCTCTCCGCAATTAACTCTCTAATTAATAAACTCTCCAAGGCATCTAACGAGATGGAGCAACTTCAAGCTTTCCTTGAAGTTGCTCAAGAAATGCAAAATGCCCCCTAACTCCCTCCCTCACACCATTCTCCTCTGGAATGCCACCAGTGTTATCCCCAAGACCCTGGAACTTGCCTTATTTCTCCAGAACAACAATATCCCCATAGCTATTATCACAGAAACTTGGCTCACTCCTAACATCAACTTTCGTATACCTAATTACAACATCTTCCGCCACGACAGGACCCAGTCCAAGGGTGGAAGAGTCGCTATCCTTGTTCACTCCTCTATCAAAACTGAAGACATCCCTCATCCACCAACCTACTTAGAATTCCTGTCTCTCAAAGTCAAAACCTCCCCAGAAATTACCATAGCAGCACTCTACAACCCACCCAAAAACAAACTCACCTCCAATGATCTCGACACAATCATCAACTCAATTAACTCTGGTTGCTTCATTCTGGGTGGAGACCTTAATGCTCGCCACACAGAATGGAACAATCAACACTCTAACAGGAATGGACACACCTTGCAAAAACACTCCGCCTCTAACCCCTACTACATTGTCCACTCTGACACCTACTCTTACTCTACCCCGCACTACACCTCAAACATAGATATTTTCCTCACTAACAGCACCTTCCAGCTCTCATGCAGCTCCTCCCACGACCTAGCATCTAACCATCTCCCAGTAATCTTAACTCTTCACTCCAACAAACCTCTACTCCCGCAAAAAACCTTTTCAAGTTACACTGGGAACTTTTCAGAAAAATTTCCAACAATTATTCCATCAATACTAACCTTCTGGAACCATCCCTCATAGATCAAGAAATCACAAAAGTCACAAAACACCTAAACAACTCTTACAGGATTTCCACCACCAAAACTACACAACCATCTTACTCCATCCCTCACAATAATGAAATCTTGACCCTCATTCAAAGTAGAAATAGGCACCGAAGACTCCATCAACGTACTGCTGACCCCTTCCACAAGCTTATGTCCAACCTACTCACTAACAAAATCAAAACCAAAATAGCCAACCTAAAAAACTCACTCTGGGAAGCCAAACTTTCTAAATTCAAAACCACCAATAACTCCTTCTGGTTACTGCACAAAAATCTTAAGACCCGCTCCACCCCTATTCCTCCTCTCACACTTCAAGACGGACTAGCCCACTCAGACTCCGAAAAAGCAGCTGCCCTAGCAAACTCTTTTCTCAAACCCCACTTAGCTACTCTAAACTCTTACTCCCCTCATGACCTTTTGGCCTCCACCACGTACTCTAAATATAGTAACAACACCTTCTCCTCGGACACCACAGACATCACCCCTGCCGCCGTCTTTAAATGCATCCGTTCACTGAAAAACAATAAATCCCCAGGACCTGATAAAATCTCCGCCATTCTCCTCAAGAACTGCCCCAAAAAGATTATCATTCAATACTATTATATCTTTTTAAACTCTTTCAAAATACAATACTTCCCTCTCCCCTGGAAATCTGCTAGAATTATCCCTATTCCTAAGCCCAAAAAATCCAAAACTTTACCTACCAACTATAGACCCATCAGTCTCCTGAATTTACTAGGTAAAATCCTTGAGAAACTTATTCTAAACAAACTCTCCACTCACCTCACTCAGAACAAAATTATAATCAACGAGCAATTTGGCTTCCGCAGCTCACACTCCACCATGCTCCAGCTACTCCGGGTCACTGAAAGCATCACCTTGGAAATAAATAAAAACAGATCCTCTGCTCTTGTTCTTCTAGATCTCCAAAAAGCATTCGACTCAGTCTGGCATGCCGGCATCATCTTAAAACTCCAAAACATCAATACTCCCCCTTATTTAATCAAACTCATCTCCAGCTTCCTTGCAAACCGCTCCTTTCAAGTCTCTGTCGGCACCTCACTTTCTCCTCCAACCCCCTGCCCTGCAGGAGTCCCACAAGGCTCAGTCCTTGGACCAATCCTCTTCAATATCTACATTAATGACATCCCTAAATCTCCTAAAACCTCTCTCGCAGTTTACGCTGATGACACTGCCATCTACTGTTCCTCTTGGTCACCTGCACTAGCCAAATTCCACATCCAGAACTACCTAGACTCTATACATACCTGCTTTAAATCCTGGAAGTTATCACTAAACCCTTCCAAATCAGAAGCCATATTTTTTCCATCTAAGAGGAAAAAACCCCCCGATCCTCTCAACATCGACTCTACACCCATCCCCTGGAACGACACTGTTACATACCTTGGTGTCATCTTCGACAATAAACTTACTTGGAAACAAGCTATCTCTGACCGTGCCGCCAAAGCACACATACCCCTACGCACCCTTTACCCACTGATCCACTCCAAAAGCAAGCTAAAAACCAAAATCAAGCTTAACCTTTACACCACCTGTGTCCGTCCCATCATCACCTACGGCTCTCCTCTTTGGATTAATGCTCCTAAAACCTACCGCCACAAAGCTCAGATTATCCAAAATAAATATCTGAAAATAATCCTTGGCCTCCTCCGCTCTTACAATACGCATGATTTACACTCCTTAGCTAATTTGCCTCTTATTCATAACCACCTTATCAATATCACCCACAAGCTATTACAAACCTCCGCTGAACATACAAACCCCCCTTTCTCAAACATTAAACACATGAGCCAAAACAATCTCCCATTCAGGAAAATTAGAAAAATTCCCACCAGTGCTACCACTCTGAACATCTCCTAACCAATTTCACCAAATTCCCCCATACTATACCCACCCACCTCAATATCCATCCCCCCACTCCCCTTCCCTTCTCTCTCTCTCTACTTAAACCACAATTCCTACTTTATACTTCTATCATGCATTCTAAGATTTAACCCACACGCTTCTCATGTTTCAGGTTTTTTGAAAGTTTTTACCCTGTACATTATTCTTACGAGGGCCCACCCACTATCAATATATTTCATGTATCATTAACCTACTTATTACAGTTTCAATTCCGGTTGAGGAGTCGCTGACTCCAGGCACGGACCTCCCCACTCGTGGGAAAAATTTATAAAAAAAAAAAAAAAACGAAGCTCAGTTAGTTAGAAGCAGTTTTAGAAATCCAGTTAAGAAATCCAGACAAGAAGAGTCAGTTAAGAAAGTCAGTTGAAAAGTGCAGTTACAAGAGTAAGTCTTGTAGTCAGTCAGTGAAGAGCCGATGTTAGTTACTTCAAAGTTTTTATTCCAAAATCCTAATCCAGAAAATTCCAAATAACCTACAACCTGAACCTTACGTGGAGTCGAAGTAAAATCTGGTCAAGTGAGTAGTTCGAACGCGGGTGAGCGTTGAACAACAGCAGTTGCATCAGAGAGTAACTAAGATTCGCGGGAATCCCTTCAACGTCTAATCCGGATCGGAACGAAAAAGTCCATATAGAAAGTAGTCAAGGGGCGAGATAGCGCTTGGTGAATCTTGTGTGGACTCAAGTAGGGAAGATGCGGCGAGACTTATCATATTTTCCTTAAAACTCCAGAGACTAAAAGAACTCACAGGCGTTCCAGTTGAAATGTTAAATGTGTTTCGAGTGTAACTTCCAAAACCCGAGATACAGTGTAACAAAATTGTGCAACATGTCAGTGTCAGTGAACTTAAATACAAAATTGAAGAAGATTTTAATCAGTGTCAACTATTAATTAGCCAGACCTCATCTCTGCCACCCACGATCTCATCTTTTCATCATCACCTTTCGATCGTAGTACGACTTAGCCCCATCCCGAGTAAATTGGTGCTACCATTGACTCACAAGGGGGCAAAACTCAGACTTTGTGAAACAATTCGAAGCCGCACCGTTTCCGTAAGCTCGAGGCGTGACACTTAGTCTTGACGTAACAAAAGCGTGTTTTGCAATAAAAATGTGAGACGGTAGCCTCATCTGACAACCACTGCCACGATTGGCAGTGAATTCGCAGTGAGCAGTCACGAACAAATAAACAGGTACGCGAAACAACAAGTACGGTTACGTAATAACCGTTAAGTAGAAAAACACAAAAATTGTGATTCGTTTATTTTAAAGATAAACGAATATGATTAGACTAGCCCTCGAGAGGGCTAAGTATAAAAGGCGCCACACGGTGCTCCGAAAATCACTTGAGTTCTGATTTATCGCTTTCACGATACACTTATTTTGGCGCATGTTCCGAAAGACAGGTGTGAGAGAGAAAGAGTGTCAACAAGGCGAGCGATCAGTTCTGCGAGAGTGTGTGTGTGTGAGCGAGAGTGTCCGTGTATAGCTTTAACAGATAGATTAGGAGAATTTTTGTATATACATATTGCGATAGAATAGGAAATTAGATTTAAGGCGATATATTAGAATTAAGACCGCGCGAACTGTGTGGAAGAGTGTAGGAATGTGTGATAGAATAGGTAAAATAAGGTTCTGTACAGTTAGCAGTAAGAGTGTCCTGAATAAATCTAAGGTTTAGAGTTAAATGTTTCCAAAATTCTTTATCGACCTGCCCCGAACATATTTACAAGTAAGGTTCGTTCGCGTGGACAGTGGTCTTCAGCGGGGACGTACTGTTACAAATGAGAAACAACGACAAACCTATTACTGTTGCAAATCCTGCTATGCAAATTTACATGTATAATCATGTTTTAAAATTTTGTACGGAATTGAACTATAAAGCAATATTTAAAATGCATTACATTGTAATATATTACCGTTTAACTACCTTGCGATAAATGTACGTCCACGTTGCAACTGGGCAGTAAGTAGAGCCACAGTCATGACAACAAATGTCACTATAGCGAAACTGTATTCGCCAACAACGTATTCTTATCAAAAGGCAATAACGCTGTTTCAAACAATACGAACTTTCTAATGAACACTATATATCACAGTTAATCTTACTGCATACGTAGTCAGATCGGTTCTGCAAGAAAATTACTAACCTCGACAGCAGTAGCCACTTCTCGAACGTTATAATTCTCTATGGGACATTTTAAGGCTCCGCTAATCCGAGGGCAATTTCTTTTTGTCAGAAACTGTCCGCCATTGAACACATCGATGTAGAAATTCTCAGTATCTTTGGCTTCAGACGTCAAGCTATATAACGTAAAAGGTAAAATTAATGACTAGAACAAAAAGTTTCGAGACTGTTCAGGACCGCATCGATTAGGCGTCATATTTAATTGTTGTAGTAACTGAAAAAGGTTGAATAACACAAAGTAGACAAAATTTTTCGGAGCCCTCAAATTTAGGTACGTTAAAAGCTTTGCTTTAAATTTTTTAACTTTTTAAATCTTGAGCTCAAATTTTAGCGGATTGAATTTTGTTCGTCCTTAGTTTTCTCTAAATTACACTTTCCAACTTTTACAAATTTCCGCTAGGAACCTTTTACTACTGTGAAATTTAATAAAGCACTATATTATACTCCAAACGCCAAATAGTGTAGATACGGCCCTGTTTAACCCTCTTAATAATCCTATTCAAGAAAACCAATATCTTTGCTCACAGCTATTAAGAGGGTTAGCTCACACCAAACTTTATAATCTTACTATTTTTCTTTCCATCGTAACAGAAAGTGGGATGGAAAACTAACGGGTTCGCAACGCACTCCAAGTCTACGAGCAACACTTTCGAATATTATTGTTAAAGTTGTAGCATTTCCACGCTTGCATTCTAATACCTGTAACAATAAGGCATGGTGGAAAAAACAATAATTAACTAAATACAAGGTATTGAAATGCAGAAATTATAAGATACACCAATTTTTGCGCAGAAGTTACAAATTGCATAACTCTAAGGAGCAGAAATTTGAAAGTGTAGATATTTTTGAACATAGAAATACTTTCGTTTATGCATATCATTTCGCGCAGTAAATTTAAGAAATTCAAACTTCAAATTTAAAATAGTTAGGTCTGAAAACATCTATTGTAGGCGGTTTATGTACAGTAAGAAATTTAAACTTCCCATAATCTGTGTGTCAAATATTCTAAGCCGGTGTTACAAAACTACCCCTAACATGACCCCCACATTTCTCCTGTGGAGCTACCCAAATCATGAATCCCAGACTAACTTGGTTAGTGTTATGGCGTCTTATAACCGTAATTGTTGCGATTGTATTTCATTACAAATTATTTGCAATCGACGGCTGGTTAATTTCGTTTGTACCCAAAATTTGATGCGCTTAATCCATGATACACGACCCATGTAATGGCAAACATTTTAGTGTATATTACACCCCGTTACCATATGACACATCTCTGTATCTAAATAATAATATTACCCAAATTGCTTCATAGAACTGGAAGTTATCGGTTGTAGTTTCTTAACAGCACCGAAAGCATCTCAATAACACAAAAACATACTTAAATGTCGCCATTAGCTAAGTATTTCAACATTACGATCACAGATGGGAGTGCTGATGTTATTCTCTGTGATTTAGTCTCAATATCATAATCACCTACTATTTGTGTTCATTGATTGAATTATTGTTTTATAGATAAGAAATTCTACTGACATACCATGCAATTTTAATTCCCTATCTTAGAATAGTGTATTTGTAACTATAACCATTTCCACGCCTTTCAATTGTTATGTCTTATTAGTTCGATATAAATCGTTTGCGGATCGCAGACCTACGAATATTTTATAAACTTAGTTCGCAATTAGTGAACAAGTTGTTAACATGTAGGAATTTGTTATCTAGTTCCAATTGAATGAATACATTTCTTTTTCTTTCCGGTATAGTTATGCACAGAGGGAACTTAGTTTAAAAAATTTTCTCTGAATAAGATATAATCGGGACCGAAACGTCGGAATAATTGTGTCCCAATAGACTGATTCTTCATTGTTGGATGTGGAAGTAATTCTTTTTAATTTTGAGTGAACTTGCTTCATCGTTTATTGATCGCTTGAAAAGTTTATTGATTTCGAATAAGCGAAAAATAACTAATCGTTTGTATTTAAATAGAACAATTCACTGTTTTTTTTCTACATTTCAAAGTTTCTAATAATTTTAGGTCCTACCACTGAAAATATACAGGCCTTCTGCGCATTGAAATTACTAATTACAGCCTCTCACATTTAAACATATTAGACTTTCAAAGATGAATTGAATTTTAACTGTGTTGAAATTTACATATAGTACAAAATATACAGGGTGCGCCATAATTTACGTCGGTATTTAAACATTGAATAACTTTGACATCTGTGAACCGATTTTTTTGAGTAGACATGTTTTTGAAACGTCAATTCAGTACAATTTGAACCATAAGTCGCTTTACACCGAAAGAACGCGCTGAAACAGTCGCACTGTACATTGAAAATAGTCGTGTTTACTCCACGTGCGTATCGTCGGAAATATCGTGCCCAACAAGCACCGTCTAACAACACCATTCGTCGTTTGGTGTCGAATTTTGTTGAGCATGGGACACTGGGAGATCGTCCACATGCCGTTCATCAACACTCAAGACGATCAAATGAACTGGTTGAAGCGGTAAGAGAGAGTGTTACCGAGAATCCACATGTGTCCTATCGTCACCGCGCTCAGCACGTTGGGTGATTATGTCTGCCCACAAATGCGTGCAAAAGGTCTGTACAGTTACTGGTTTTAACAAGACGGTACGCTATGCCACACTGCAATTCAAACAATCTGTTGTTTCTGCAACGAAAATTCCCTGGACGTGTGATATCAGAAAATAGCGACATTGACTGGCCACCTCGATCTTCAGATTTGATCCCTCTGGACTTCTTTTTGTGGGGTTATTTAAAAAGCAAAGTGTACGCCAGCAAGTCTCAGACCATTGATGAGCTCAAGGCAAACATTCGTACCGAAATCGTCACTATATCGCCGGAGATGCTCATGATGGAAAATGCAGCAAAATGGGCACATTTTGCTGTGGCCAATAAAGGCGGCCACTTGATTGATGCTGCATTCAAAAACTAGTCCCAATAAATTGCAAAGAACCAAATTAAATAAAAATACCTCATATATGGAAATCGGCTGTTTTTTAAAAAAAGTTATTCAATATTCACATACCGACGTAAATTATGGCGCATCCTGTAAGTTTTGAAGTTTGTGCACTATAAATGTGTACAGATCCAGATTTTTTAATGTTGTTTTTCCACGGTATGAAATATTTATACTTTCAGCTCTCTATGCCTTGTAATATCTCCCGTAAAAGTTACTAATACTGATGTTTCACTACACTCAAATTTGTATTATTCAAAATCTTTCAATATGACAGTTCCTTACTTAATAATACTACTAATAATAATTAAATATTTCACTACTTACACGATCTATAAATGAATTCTCTGACGAATAATACATCTCGCTATTTCCGTAGAATCCTAGTTTTTGAAATAATACTTTGCATAGTGCATCCAACACCTGTCTCGTTTCCACAACTGCCCACTGATTGTCGTCGATATTATTATTTCTCCACATAACAAACTGCTCCACTGGTGTAGAAAAAATCGGATGCGCAGGTTGCTCCTCCCGTAGAACTCCTTTTGTTTGTTCCGCAATGTTGTCGAGTAGCGAAGAAATATATGAGTATAACACGTGCCTTTCGGGTTGACACCACTGCGCCACGATTGTTGCACCACGTTCTAATATTTGTTGCCGCGCCGGCAAAGATACGAACTTCTGCCACTCGGTATTTAGATAGTTTTGGCGCAGATAGCGAACTACTTTTAGGGCGTAGTATCTGTGCGTTAGGTTGCACGAACTGTGAAATGCGATTTTTGAAATAGTATTTAAGTTCCAATACAAAATTTCTGTGCATTGAAATTTAGAAACATAAGTGCTTTTATATGTTAGTATTTTTAGTTGGTAAAGTTTTGAAATTTTTACCCGTTAAACTTTGAAAACTTCAACATTTGTGTGCACAAAAAAATTGTACATATTTGAGGTGTTGTACCTGGATATTTTATTCCACAAACAACTGGTGTTTTAATATTAAGCGTTTCTCTTATTCTCTTTCAACTATATCTTTCCACATTTTCTACATTACAATCGAATATATCGTATATTTGAATTTATGCATCTGGTATCAACAGACAAGGCCTTGTATCGGCCCAAGTAAAAAAGTCCCCGAATGATATAAACAACTCTTTCCAAGAAAGATTAGATTAGGGTTTTCAGGCTATCCAAACGGCATTAAAACCGCATACTTTCCAAAAAGTTCGATAATATTCGGAAAGGCGGCGTCGACATGAGTAATCTGTTAGAGACATGCCAAAAAAAAATCGAGAGTCAAAATCTTGTCTTGGGCTAAGCACAACAGTCCCCGATTGGTATTCAGAAAATCTTCAAAAGTTATCAATAATTTATAAATTTAATGTAATGGTTTCTGAAATTCTTGACAAACTTTATACAATTTTTAAAACTTAAGCTTCATAATAAATGCCAACAATCGGCTTAAAACCGATTAATTGCCGACGTCTTTTTTCAAATGCTAACGATTTCACCAAGATAAATAAATTACTAAAAAATAGATTTCGTATTCAGGATATAACTCGAAATGAATAAATAAGAATAATCAAAGTATCATTCTATTTCCATATGTTTAACATTGAGCACCACTGTGGAATCAAAAGTTTAAAATAAATATTAAATACCCAATCAAATAGTTAGAAATTCTTAAGGCGAAGCCACACTGATGCTGCCGCTCTTTGAAATCCTGGCGGAAGCGGATGGTATGACCTTCGAGGAACTCAGTGGGGCAGACAGGGGTTTTCTTCTTCCTCAGGAAATGGCCCGCTTAAAGAACCGCGTGAAGCGCTTCATCGCTTCGAAATGGGCTGATTAATTCAGCTACCGGATCACTGCCGACATCGGCCAGTGGCGGATCTACTGCCGAGCCTAGAGCTCTGGTTAAGCAAGAGGTACGGTAGATTGAGTTACCGCCTAACGCAGATACTCTCTGGGCACGGCTGCTTCGGAGAGTATCTGAGTTGGATTAAGAAGGAACAGCTGCCAGCATTGCCAATCTACCTGGGATTCCGCACAGCATACCCTGCAGTGGTGCCCGGCGTGTTCGGAGGAACGCGAAGATCCGCGTGCCGTCATTGGTCGGGACCTGACTCTCTCCGGAGTCCTGAGGGAGATGCTGATGAAACGGGTAGCGTGGGATGCAGTTGCCTCATTCGAAAGAAGGTCCTCTCGCAGAAGAGAAGCGCTTGTGGGAGCGCGCGCGTAGGTGCCTGACGATGCCCAACAGACATCGGCGAGGGAGACCTTTTCAGGTTGACATGCCCCCACTTCCCTCGTAGGGGAATACATACTTTTTCACTTTTGTTCTCTTCCCCTGGCTGTTGCGCACCTTTCCTGGTGTTCGCTTCTTGTAATTAGTTCTTTATTTATACCGCAAGAGAGATCACGGCGGGAGCCTTGTCATGTCATTGCACTGCGTGGTTGTTGGCAGGGTGTGGTGTGTTTCCCACACTCTGTTCTTCTTCTTCTTCACCTTCGCTGACATCTGTGGATGCAGTTCCAGTCCCGTTCGCAAGAGATCCTGGGGCTGTATTATTTTTTCTTTTTCGTTAAACACAGAGTCTAGGAACACCGTGGGCGTTGTAGTCCGTAGGAATCCGACATTACCCGGCTTCTCCCCCGAAAAGGTGGGTATCTATGAAGATTTCCCCCACTTAAAAAAAAGGCGAAGGCGCACGGAAACACTTGCTCTCGATCGTTACTGTGATTGCGAGCGGAGTGCGAACGTGACAGAGAGAAGGAATGAAAGAGGGGGTCTTATGCGGAAAAAATGCTAACAGTGTCGAATTTGGCATTGATGCATTTCTGCATCATGAAACGCGCTCTCAAGAATTCTTTACCGAGCCACGTTCGTGTGTCTGGCTAGTCTGACAAGGAGAGTCTCTGACTGGATCCTCGGCTTTCGAAGTCCAGCAAAAAACCAGTCGTAGAGGAACCCAAATGTAGTCGATCCTGAAAGTTATAGGCGTTTCTCGCCAGCCGTTTGTTTATAAAAAACGTTTAAATGTTGAAATTTCGAGGTCGTCGTGGAATTTTTTCATTTTTTGCGGATAGAGTTCGTCGGGACGAGCAAAAAAGTCTAATGATTTTTCTTTCTAGGCCTAATACTTTCTTTGATAATTTAAGTTATGTTGACCTGGTACTGTACATGTATCTAATGCGATAATACTATTTCCAGCAGGCCGGTAGCCTATGTAATTAGAGAACGGACTCGTAAGCGGAAGCGCTCGGAATACTAGGGTTTCGAATACTTTTGGGTACTATTTTTTTTTCTTTTTTTTTTAAATTATTATAGTATTTTTACTTTACATGCGTATTTATTATGTGTAGTTTTTAGTAATTTTTACAAATTTATTAATTTAAATTAATATATAATGGAGGGAAACATGTCAAAGTGAAAAATCAGGAAATAATTTACAGAATTTTATTTTAAAATAAAAAAGTGAAAATATATACAAGGAAGCAACGGTGTACTGACATATCGTTATTCCTACACTCATTTCAAGGCTCGCAAATTCACAGGTATAAGTTTTCAATAGCGCAAGAGTCAAAAATTCGCAGGCAGTACCTAGAAAGTATGGGATGAGTAAAGGTACCTTCAGGTCATGCAGTTAATAACAGGTGCAGGAAATTGACAAATTCTGATTGGTTCGCACTTGGTTCTGCTTTTCGTATACATATAAAGAGCTGCAGCCTAGAGAATTCTTCATTAGCTGAATAATTAGCATCCAAAACACCTGGCAGTGAGTTACGAATTCTTGAACATCGCCGGATTGAACCATGGATCCTTCGTCGAGAGAAGCTAAGCCCAGCACGTCTGGTGTGACAACTACGCAGAACGAAAAATTGCTACTAACGGATTGCATACAGTATGCGGTGCAGATTTTGCATGAAGAGGAGAAAATTACGGAGGACGTAGCTGAATCCTTTACCGTTGGTGAGAAGGAAGTCGGCAGAGAATTGGCGAAACGGATCGAAGAGACTATGAACGAAAGGGTTCTAGTCGAAGAGGAGGAAGTCATCCTGTTTGATGAGGATCACGAATCGGAGCAGTACATTCTGGCACAGCCTGCACAAAGAGAGGTGGACAGTCCCGAGGACGAAAATGCGGATTTGGAGTATTGTCCACAGGAGAAAAGGGAAAAACTGGACCAGGTTCCCTGGAATGTCAAAGTAAAGGCCGTTCCTGCGGCAAAACTGCATCCAAACTGCACGTGGAAAACCATTCAACGAAAGATATCCCGACATCTTCATTCTTCCTCGCAATTATCACGATGGAAGCGCATGGTGGAAGAAGGTAGGAGCAACCACAATAAGTACCAGATGATTCGGGAAGGGACATATGATCGCTTTCTCGAGGCACGCAAAACAAAACAGCAAGTATCGTTGCGCTTGTTATGACAGTGGGCGCTCCAAATTACTTACCAGTTCCTCTGATGCGTTCCATTTTACGGCATCTCATTCATGGATAGAGAGATTCAAGACCCACTATAAAATTCGTCAACGTAAGATAACGCGGTTCGCGAGTAAAAAAGATACGTTGTCGTTTGAGGAGATTTTGAAATCAGCTGCATTATTCCAACAGCACGTTACTCACATTCTTTCCTCGTTTGAGCCTGACTTCGTCATCAATACCGACCAAACGGGTTGCGAGTACAAAATTGCGCCTAAACGTACGTACTGATTTCAAGGAGAAAAAACTACAGAGGTAACTGCAGCAAGTTTGAAAAAAGACGCACTCGTATACAGCGCAATATGCTATTACGTTGTCAGGGAAGCTGGTGCCAAAGATATTCTTATGCCTGCAAGAACCTGGGGGTCAGTTTGACGCACGAGTAGCGAAAAACGTGCAGAAGCAACAGAAAGAATTGGGCAACGTGCATGTGGTATGCACAAAATCTGGAAAACTTCAATCAATAACTTATGAAGATTTTCTTAAAAGTGTGATGCAGCCGTACGTGGGAACGAATAACTTCCTTCTATTAATCGACTCTTGGGGTGGACAAGTAAATCCCGTTTTATACGATGAAATTTTGTATGATCCGGAAGAAGAAAATGTGCCGACGTGTACGCTCAAAGTGATTCCACCAAAGTGTACGCCTCTGTGTCTACCGTGCGACGTTTACTTTTCCCACCAAGTCAAGAATTTCGTTAAACGATTACAAAATGCAAACAAATTAGTTTCCGCAAGTAGAGAAATTAGTGATCGCAAAGACGTAATTATATTGCACTCGTTAATTCATAATCAGTTGTCTGCACCAATTTTTAGTGCAATGATTTAATACGCATGGTTCGCTGCGAAACTTACATCTCCCGATACTGAAAAAGAAATCTTTTGTAACGTTAATCACCTAACCTAACCTAACCTGTGAATTTCCGAGCCTTGAAATGAGTGTAGGAATAACGATATGTCAGTACACCGTTCCATCCTTGTATATATTTTCACTTTCTTATTTTAAAATAAAATTCTGTAAATTATTTCCTGATTTTTCATTTTGACATGTTTCCCTCCATTATATATTAATTTAAATTATACCCCTTTGCGGTTGGCGTCTTTTCCAGCCGTGCGAGCTGCCAGGTCGGAGCGATTTTCGCGAAGGTGTCGGGCGCCTTACAGGTACAAATAAAATGATCTTATACATAAATTATCTTATAAAAACGTTATATTTTAAGAGTTTATATATATTTACACCTTTAACAATGTAATTTCGCAAACTTAATTTGTGTATTTTTCTTTGGTATGGTAATTTAAAAAACATTGACCAAGATGCAATCTTGGTTTTTCTGGACATGTATCACAGTAGTAAGTGGTCTCGTGTCTTCTACCTGGTTTGTTTCGAATGGAACAAACTTTACAATCACGTTTTGTACCACAAAGCATTACGTGAAGTTTTCCATTAAGCCGAATCTCATCTGAGTTGGAGGTCGATGTTGAAGGCCGTCGCTGCTGTCGAAAATCTCCTTTCAACTGCTTCACTAAGATTTTTCGGAATTGTAAGTGGTTAAGTGGCCGCTCGTTTCTCTGCTCTTTGACTAATTTGTAGAGAATATAGGAGTTGATTAAGCAAATTTCTAATCCTCAAAAAAATAATTTGCGCCTCCACTTCAATGATTTACGCATAAAGCAGTAAGTCGAGGCATACTGATCCGCCAGGTCAACGCCGCCCATGAATTTTATATAATTTACGACAACATCGGGCTTTCTAATAACAGTTTGAACATCATGGCGGGGTGTTCGTTCTACGTTACTCATCGCCGCATTATGAAAATTTGTGAATAGCGTAACAATTCGCTTATCTTTCCACGCTACAACAAAATTATCAAATTTGCGGTAAGCTGCCATCGACTTTCCTTTTGGAAGTTGTCTTTTTCTAATTGCATCTGGCAACTGTTTTCTATTGGGCATGATTGTCCCAGTCAGATGACACTTCAGTTTACGTAATTCGATCGCCAAGATGTAGCTGCTGTAATACCGGTCAGTAAACATGTGATGTCCCTGCGCACCAGGAACTCTATTCAACAGCATTGTGTATAAATGCAACGGAATTCTTGTTGATACTGGAAGGTCCGGTCTTATCAATTTTTGTGTTGTAAGGCTGACATAGTACGGTAGAATTCCACAAATATATCCCGTACCAGAATCTGCCAGTGTATATATTCGGATGCCCCATTTAGTTGGCTTTTTCGGGTTGTATGTAATAAATGAAACCCGTCCTTTGAATTTAACGACAGATTCATCAACACAAATTTCTTTGTCCGGTGTGAAATGGTTCAAAAGTCTGGAGTTGATGTAATCAAGGTAGACAGTTATCAGTTGCAAACGTGTTCTGGCGTTGCTACCTTGCGCTAAAACTATCTCTGCATGTAGCATCCAAAAAATTTGGGTAAACCGCTCTCTCGAAAATGTATTCGGGTAAAATGGAATATGACTTGTAGGGTCTTTTGCCCAATATTCCTTCAGATTGGCCGCTGTTATTGTCCCCATATTTATTATAACTGCGATAAACGCCAAAAATTCTGTATTCTGGACATTATACCACGTGTGCCAAATTGATCGCGAAGATAACACTTTTTCCTCAAGCTTTCTTGCAGCATAGCGGTTTGTGTCTGCTACTACCTGATCCACTAGCTCGACGGTAAAAAATAACTTGAAAAAATCAAGGGGCTTTACAACACTCGGGGGTACCTGTGGCCCCGTAGGTCTTTCGCCGGGAATTAAATTTATCCTGGGTGGTACTTCCGTAGACTCGTCCTAAAGTGACCCTTCCGATTGATCAAAGGTGTGTGAGGCATCACTGTCATCTTCAGATTCGCTGTCTATTACCCTTATTTTTCGGTTTCTTACACTGAAGACCACATCATCATCTTCATCATTGCTTTCATATTCTTCATCATTAATCTCTCGATCAATGCAATCGATTTCGTCCTGGAGTATTTCAAAACAAAATTCATTTTCGCTAGAACTGATTTCGCTCCTAATATCCATTTGTGTCGGGGTTCGAACAAAATCAATATATACAAATTTTTCTGATACTTCCGCAACGATCGTAGAGTCTCAACTGACTTTGGAGACATTTTCAGAGCCACAGTCTTAGAAGAACTTTTTACCAATTTTATTTTATTTCCGTTACAATGTAACATTTGATACTTCATACGAAAGAATATAAACAGCTGAGGAGCCTTTCCAAGAACCAATGTTGCGTTCCTATTGTTTGGAGCTAACGTAATCTAACATAAAACCGATTGGCGACTCTCACTCGCCGTCCGACCTGTCGTGCGAAACGCTGTGGCGACTGAGAGTCGCCTTCCGACCGCAGAATTTGTTAAACACCGTTACATTGCCGTGCTACCGACGAACCTAATACTACTGACGTCAGCTGATCCACATCTATTATAAAAGTATGCGTGAAAGATTGTCGATTGGCCAAGTGACTACATTGAAAAATCTCTCACGCATTCGATCATACATTGTATTGTGCATTCGTGTGTGTCTCACGGCGGCTCGAAAACATATGAAAGATGTGGATCAGCTATCGTCAGTAGCTTTAGGTTCGTCGGTAACACGACGACATAACGATGTTTAACAAATTTTTACGCCGAAACCGTATAACAAAATTACTCCATTTGTAGGCTGTCTTCGAAAAGGAAGTCTTGACGCATTATCCGAATTTTTCCCAAGTTGTTAATCAACCGCTATCATAGAAAAAATCAAAGTTTTTTTTATAAACAAATAAAAATGCTACGTAACGGAAACAATCGAAGTAGTGCTATTTTTTTAAATAAACTTTGTTTTTCTCCGGTTCTTCTTCTGATTTACCATTTCGGAGATATAACTTTTAAAAAATTGTTTACAAATGGGGTTGTATCTCGATAGAGGGTGGTTTTCGGACATAAATTTGTTGTTTTTTTTTACCTTTTGGTGCGTACTATCGATTCTGAAAAACGGTCTGTGGCGGTACACGTAATTTTACGTGCCGTGCGCACAATCTCTACCAGCGGGTCTTTGTCTCATCGGGCGCGAAGACCGTTGAATTCGGAACATAAAGGCCCGATGTATATTTCAAGTGCTCTGAGGAATGCAGCCGTTGCGTCACCGGGCTAGGCATTGTTTATGCTACAGATTTCTTTGTTTTCAAGTGCGTCGAACGTCTAGCCCGGGCGAGGATAAAGACGCCTCCTCGGGACGACAGTCTCATCCCTGACGCGCTTGCATGCACATTCAATAAAGGACCTTCTACAACGCAGCAAAACTTATTCGTTCTATAACAAACGTTCCCACAAGGTCCCCGATAATATGTTACACCCTGTAGAAATATCCGAAGACGTGTTCTCGGTTCCTAAGTCCTCTGAAGAACAATTTCTTTTAACTTTGTACTCCATTGCGATCTCACTTCGATCCGATGACAGCCGGGGTGAAACTGAGGTTATCGAAACCGTGGCAGGCCGGAAAATCGCTATATTATCACTATTTGTACAACTCAAAATTGTCGGAATAGAAGACACAAAGGTCTGTAACAGTTCAGGGCGGAATCGTCTGAGGAAGCGTTGTATTACTTTGTGCACAGGGGCACACGAACTGCATTCTCTGACTAACCACAACAGATTCAGGTGAACGCTTTATGAGTTTACCAATTACTGTTATGTGGAGATGTGTCACTTAACCCCTTGACATACGAATAAAATGCGCGTCGCCGCGCTCATGGAATATTATTTAATTTGGTTCCACGGCGGACGCTCATGCGCAAGCTTAGAAACAGAACGATTTATTTTTATATTTACATTGCTATATAACATTCAATAAAGTTGGGATATAATGTTAATGTGCAATAATTAAGTAATACTATGAAATAATAATTTAGTAGTTCTGCAAAGTATGATAATTCTCTAAACATTTTGGAATATGCAATGGAATTAGACATGTTTTACATTGCCAAGTTGTTTCACTTCTTACATTATGTTTGAAGCACACATGGCATCTCTTTGCAGGATGTTGCTTTTTATTTGTGGCAGGTATATGTTCGGGAAAATGAGCCCAATTTTTTGCTTGTAATCGAGTTGGACAATCACTTTGCGACGGTCTGCCGCGTGTCGGATAGTTTGCAAGGGACAAATTATAGAGCATATCTTCTGCAATATTCAATCGAAAATTCACAATCGATTGCTTCTGTGAAGTAGGCAACGTCGAATATAAGACATAAGCATTGTAAATAGCTATATCAAACAGATAAAAGAACATGTTTTTATATCGTTTTAAACATTTTCGCATTAGAGGGAAACATGCAAGGCATTGGTCTTGCCTGTCAACACCTCCCATTCCACGATTGTACTCCACAACACAGGCCTGTTTCAAAACAGTTTCTTCTTCGCCTTTCTTGTTTCTTCTTACGTTCCCCGTATGAACCATTTCTGCTTTTGAGTGTTTCGTGCTTATTATGTACACATCCTTCTTGTCATGCCAGCGTAAGGACAGAATGCCTCTAGAAGATAGTGTTCTTACTTCTTTTTTTACCTTATACGATGCCAGCTGCTTTGGCATATCTTTTCGATTTTTTCTCACCGTTCCAACAACATTTGTGTTTCTCTCATGCAAAATTTTGAATAAATTAAGAGACGAGTACCAATTATCCAAGAACAAGGTGTATCCTTTCCCTAGAATGGGTTCGGCTAGTTGCATAACTACACTTTCCGATACAGGTTGGTCAATTGCTGGAATTTTGTCTTGTCCTGTGTAAATTTTAAATCGATAACAATACCCAGAATTCGATACGCATAATTTATAAAATTTAATTCCAAATCTCGTCCGTTTGGATGCTATGAATTGAACGTAATTGAGCCGACCTTTGAATTTCATTAGGGACTCATCTATTACGATATACGTATTCTTCCGGAATATATGTATGTATAGTAGTTGGAATCGCGTATTCAAATAATCGATCACGGATCGAACCTTTCGGATTCTGTCTTCTTTAGAAACAGTCTCATTATCTACAAAATGCAGATAGTGCGTTATGGCCAACAAACGTTTATGCGGCATAGTTTGCGAAAATATGGGCGTTTCTAATATTTTCCGTTTCGTCCAATACATGTCTATTTTAGGTTTTTTCATCTGCGACATTATAATGCATAAAGCAAAATATGTTCTAACTTCATCATTTGTTACTGGATACCACAACTCGTTCATTTTCGTGTTCTGTTCCATTTTCATTTGTGCTGCATATCTATTCGTTTCGCTAATTATCATTTCAAAAAAATCGTCACATAATACTTGTTTGAAAACAAACAGAGGACTTGCATTTATACCCAATCTTCGTAGCACTAAGGAACTGATACCGGCAGTTTCAGTAAATTTTTTTATATTGCCAATATTTTCTTTTTCCTTCCAATTCCATTTATCCTCTGAATCAGAATCATTACTGCTTGAAATAGGTCTTGCACGTTTTCGCACATTTTGTCGAACAGAGCTAGCTTCACTAGAATTTGAAGCATCACTTGTATAAACACTTTGACAACCATTTTCAATCTCATTATCACCACTGGAATTACCTAATAGATTTTCATCGTCACTTTCACACAATACGTTCAACTCTGACATGTTGGGAAGGCTATTTCTAATTTTTACTAAAATCAAATATGTATGTGGCGTTCGGCGTGCGAGTGCTATACTGACGACCGTTTCCATTGTGGTTTGTTTATTGGTTTGTCGATGCGATTCTGTTTACCAGTATTGTTGGCAGTGGAAAAGCATTCTAAACAAAATAGCATCAACGCACGACGGTAAAAGTCAAAGAATCTAATAATATACTGCGTGACGTTCGCCCAAGAAAGTTCTTGACATCTCGGAGACGTCAAAGTCTACAATGCCACATGAAATAAATGACGTCTCCCAGACGTTGTATGTCAAGGGGTTAAGGTTAATATCGTGCACTTCAAATATATTAATTTAGTGTATCCTCACATCAAAACTTTGACGTTGGATTTCTGTAAAGCTACGGCGCATTGGCACAAACACAGGAAGAGAAATATATAATTAATTCGCACGAAGTAAAATCGATTAGATAATTCTAGGTCTTATCAATTTCAGGAAAATTTAAATATACATTGGGTTATCGTAAATAATGTTGAATTCTCGGAACATCATTTTGTTGTTTTTCGCCTAAAATGGCAAACACTTGAAATTCGTGACTTCGCCAACGCTGACACAACGGAACACCAAATTTTGTATATATAAAACTGTACATTATAAAAAAATTATAATATATGCATATATGAGGTGCCTAGAACACAAAGGGTATAAGGTGCGTTCCACGTCAAGTGATCAGGGTTTTTTCCGTTATGTCACGGATTTTGATAAAATTTTAGTATGTCATAGGTAACGCCGAAAAAAATACCCATTTGAAGGAATTTTCAAAATATTAAATATTTTTTAAGTTACAGGCAGTCAAAGTTTTGTGCATGGGTTTTTTTGAAAATTTATAACTCTCAACCCACAAGAGATACAGAAATCATAAAAATACCAGTTGATTCAGAAAACCTCATAGTTTTAGAAAAAAAATATAAATTCGATGCAACTTGTTTTTAAATTGTTGAAAAAATGTTTTTATTTTTTTAAACTTAAATTCCGTCCAAAGTTCTTCTTTAATTTTTTTTTAACATTTTTTTCATCATTATCGAAATGTCCTCTAAACATAACTTCCAGCGGCATGGTGCAACGGTGAATAGTTTTCGAGCAATTAATTTTTCTGCACCGCGGTGTCGGTATTTGGCGCGCGACTTCGCCCATATCGCGGCGCAGATAGCTGCCGCTAGTCAAACCAAACCGTTGATCAATGACCTACATTTGGGTTTCAATATCTTCAAAAGTGTTCCCTTCAATTTTTTGGTGATTTTTTTATAGCAATGCTATAATGTCCTCTAAATATAACTTCCAGCGGCATGTTGCAGCAATGAATACCTTTCAAGTTAGGAATTTTTATTTACCGCGGCGTTCGGTTTTTCGCCCGCGATTCCGGCCGGACCCTAACACCTATACCTGCCGTTATTGGGAAAAACCCTTGTTCAGTGCTCTCGCTGATTCTCATTTGACAGTATACCTGCAGAAAACGATACCGCAATAAACATTTGCCATGCATTGTGATAGTTATGCTTTATAAGTGACTCATTTTCTGCAATTCTCTCAGTGTGTTTTCGGCTTTACGTGAGCAAAGTGAAGAAGTATAGAAGTATACGTTTGTAATTTTTGAGTATTTTATACAGTTCCGCTGGTTTATTTAAAGACAATATGCCGTTCAAATATTGTTGCAATCCTTTGAAGCTGTTAAAGCATAAGTGGTGTAGAAAGAATATCCGCCGCGTTTCCAATCTCTTGCGGGATTCAAACCCGGATTTAGAATGGGGGGAATTTATTTGCAGATTTTGTGAGACTAGAATAAGGAGACGAAATGCGGTAAGTATATTTAATATTATGCGTCAGGGAGAAGCAGGTCCAAGTAATTTAGAACAAGTAGTAGAATCTGACGATGAAAGTAGCGAAACAGCCTCGACTTCTAGTATCATTAGCTTTCCTGAAGTAGGTAGAACTTCTAGTATAGATGTTTTGAATGACATGTTACCAAAATTTGGGCAATCTCCTATACAAATTTCTAAATTAAAAACACCGTGTCAAATGAAAGAAAAAATTGGAAAACTACATAGTGCCATAAAAAGAAAAATAATTGCTTCAGAATCAAGTGATGACGAAGATTCTGTCATTCTACAGTTAAAAGAAAAGTTTCGAAAGACAACAGATAGAGCCACAAAAATGCATATTTTATCAGTACTTCCTATTAGTTGGTCATTAACGCGTATTGAAAACGAATTTAGTGTTTCAAACCGTATGGCGCGAAATGTTAAGAAATTAGTTGCCGAAAAAGGCATTTTATCATCTCCGAACCCAAAGCCCGGTAAGACGTTACCCGACAAAACTGTTAAACTTTTCAAGAATTTTATCGTCAACACGACGTTAGTCGTATAATGCCGGGAAAAAATGACTGTATTTCGGTTGAATGTAACGGTGACAAAATTAAATTGCAAAAACGGTTGGTCCTGAATAATTTAAAAGAGTTACATCAGTGCTTTAAAAATACATATCCGTCCGTAAAAATAGGATTCTCAAAATTTGCAGAATTGCGACCCCATGAATGCGTGCTTGCCGGAGCTTCTGGGACCCACTGCGTCTGCGTTTGTTTAACGCATCAAAATTTTAAATTAATGATTAAAGGCGCAAAATTGGAAACGTTAACAAAAGATAGTGAATTTCCGTTAACAACTTATAAACACTTTTTATCGCGTAGAATTTGTACTCCCGCCCGTCCAGCATGCTATTTAAAAAAATGTCAAGAGTGTCCTGGCATATGTAATTTAAAAAACATATTACAAGAACTATTTGACGACAATGGTTACGAAGACGTGACATACAGACATTGGTCTACGACTGACAGAACTAAATTAACAACTGTATGTGCTCCAGCTCCCTTATTTATTGATGAGTTTCTCGATCTTTTAGAAAAACTCTTGCCCCACGACTTCATTGCAAAAGAGCAAAATAGATATCTAGAGTATGTAAAAAATCATTTGAAATCTGATGAAATCTTAGTCTTGTGTGATTTTTCAGAAAATTATTCCTTTGTCATACAAGATGCCGTACAAGGGTTCCATTGGAATAACAATCAATCAACCATCCACCCGTTTGTAGCTTACCATAAAATAGGGGATCAATTGCAGCATGTAAATTTCGTTATTATTTCTGAAATTCTAACACACAATACAACTGCAGTACATTTATTTCAAACAAAATTTATAGAGTTTTTAAAACATATTCCATCGGTAAACATAAAAAAAATAATTTATTTCACTGATGGAGCTGGAAGCCAGTACAAAAATAGGAAAAATTTTATTAATCTTCTACACCATAAACATGATTTTCAATGTACCGGTGAATGGCATTTCTATGCCACCTCTCACAGAAAAGGACCATGCGATGGACTTGGAGGGATTATAAAAAGAATTGCAGCCCGTACTAGTTTACAGAAACCAGAAAATGATCAAATCACAAATTCACGGGAGTTGTTTGAATGGGCAAAAAATCATTTTAGTCACATTTCGTTTGCATATTGTTCAAATAAAAAATACATTGATCATGAAATTCTACTTAATAGTCGGTACAGTACAGCAAAACAAATTCCCGGTGCTCAAAAATGACATGCCATAATACCTGTTAACGAAAATGAAGTTGCAATAGAACCGTATTTTTTTTTAAATATAAACAAAGCCACTATTATTCGAATTCGGCGTTAATGACCTTAGAACACGAATTTTATACATATACATATATACATATATTGAAGATAATAGAGCAGGAAAACTTGTAAATTACTTGGACTTAGAATGCACAAACGTTTTTAATGTGGCCGTTGCCGGTCTCAAGCCCGGAAAACACAGAGGGGAAACGATGTTCATTATATCCTATAACAATTGAAATATTATTTCTTGAAAGGCAAACCAAATGGCCAATATTAACACAATCCATGGCAAATGTTTATTGCGGTATCGTTTTCTGCAGGTATACTGTGAAATGAGAATCAGCGAGAGCACTGAACAAGGGTTGTTCCCAATAACGGCAGGTATAGGTGTTAGGGTCCGGCCGGAATCGCGGGCGAAAAACCGAACGCCGCGGTAAATAAAAATTCCTAACTTGAAAGGTATTCATTGCTGCAACATGCCGCTGGAAGTTATATTTAGAGGACATTATAGCATTGCTATAAAAAAATCACCAAAAAATTGAAGGGAACACTTGAAGATATTGAAGCCCAAATGTAGGTCATTGATCAACGGTTTGGTTTAACTAGCGGCAGCTATCTGCGACGCGATATGGGCAAAGTCGCGCGCCAAATACCGACACCGCGGTGCAGAAAAACTCAT
Organism: Mimumesa dahlbomi; assembly: GCA_917499265.3. Taxonomy (NCBI): domain Eukaryota; kingdom Metazoa; phylum Arthropoda; class Insecta; order Hymenoptera; family Crabronidae; genus Mimumesa; species Mimumesa dahlbomi. Next base: position 1,913,516 of record OU824117.1, read on the forward strand.
AGCTCAAAAACTGTTCACCGTTACACCATGCCGCTGGAAGTTATGTTTAGAGGACATTTCAATAATGATGAAAAAGAATGTTTAAAAAAATTAAAGAAGAACTTTGAACAGAATTTAAGTTTAAAAAATTAAAAACATTTTTTCAACAATTTAAAAACAAGTTGCATCGAATTTATATTTTTTTTCTAAAACTGTGAGGTTTTCTGAATCAACTGGTATTTTTATGATTTCTGTATCTCTTATGGGTTGAGAGTTATAAATTTTCAAAAAACCCATGCACAAAACTTTGACTGCCTGTAACTTAAAAAATATTTAATATTTTGAAAATTCCTTCAAATGGGTATTTTTTTCGGCGTTACCTATGACATATTAAAATTTTATCAAAATCCGTGACATGACGGAAAAAACCCTGATCACTTGACGTGGAACGCACCATAAGTGACATTTATTTAGTTCCGAGAAAATTAAGCTCAAAGTTCACAAAGGATCACAAATCACAATATAGAACATTTTTTTTTTTTTGCAAAAATGGGTATACCATGTTATTGGAAGTGTTTATGCTAGATTATAAAGAATTTCATCAAATATATTAGCAACAATGCATTAATTAAAATAGTGTTGCGTCACTTATACCCTTTTACATACAATGTATAAATGACAAGAAGTAGGTTATAAGTAAAAAAATTTATTGTTCAAAGTAAGTATTAAAAATCCAGGAAACAGTAGTTTAATATAATTATTTATCAGTCTCCTAGATTAAAATCTAAGTCTCTTGGAAGAATATTCAGTCTTAAAACCGATTAGCGTAAATGAAGCGATGCCAGAGTCAGGATCACATGTTCAATGCAATATTAGATCGCCGAGATATGATCCATTGAACAGGCTTTCTGCGGATATGAGGCAACACACCATAATAAGAATTATTGGCAGAGGAAGAAATGAAAATCTGCGAAGGGCTTGCAGAATTTGTTCTGCCTCAATAAAAAATTAGTTCCACTTCGTACATGTGTTCATCTTGTAAAGTACCTCTGCATGCAGGAAAATGTTTCGTAATTTACAATAAAAGAGTTAAATATTAAATCTAACATTTTCTTTGTAAGTAATATAACTAATAATTTAAGGATATAAAAATATTCATTAAAATTTATGTAACACTAATTTTAGTGCCATTTTTAATAATAACCAAACCGCCATGTACGACGGATAGGATAAATACCACCGTTGGTAGAAGTCGAATCCGCGCGAAATTCACCGGTGGCAACGCAAAGGCGATGCGAGAAATAAGCGGCCAGCGAAATGTTAAAATAGCTGATGTTGTTTGTTATACCTCTTTCCCTCCAATTGAACTAGACTATTTGGTTGGGGGTTAAGTGATTTGACACCAGACTTCAGCACAGGGTGGGCATTTCACTTACAAGATCCCTTGGTTAGATCCCTTTACCATTAAATAGAATGCTAAATTCAGAGTTTCATGGCATAGTTATCTCAATTCTTTTTGAAAATGTCACTTATACCCCTTGTGTTCTAGGCACCTCATATATTCAATAATATCTAAGGTTATACGCTAATGCGAAACTGTAGAAACTTCAGTAGATACAATACGAAAAAGTGCTGCAAATCTCAGCCAAAATTCATCTGCTAGTTTTTATAGCATCCAATAATTAAAAAGAGATTGCTATCTCTCTGAGAAATCTGTTAGTCTCATTGAGGATGGAGCAAAAATAAAATTACAAAAATTGATAAACCTCCTTGCGTCCAGATTACTACAATTGGTAACATATAAAACAACGAATCGTACTCCTCGGCATCTGACTATGATTGTAAAATAGGGCTGTTACACGGCATCGACTCAACTGTTACACAAAACAGAGTTTTACTTTAGATAATACCGATGCGGAAGAGGATACGAGTATACAGGGTGTAACATATCATCGGGGACCCTTTTTCAGGATCGATAGTACACACCAAAAGGTGAAAAAAGGACCAAGGAAGTTAGGTCCGAAAATCACCCCCTAACGAGTTACAACCCCATTTGTAAAATATTTTTAAAAAATCATATCTCCGAAATGGTACGTCGGAGAGGACCGATTTTGATTGCAATATAACCGGAAGAGGCCAAAGTTTACGAAAAAAATATCACTATCTACGCAAAGGAAGATTTAGTGGATGCCCTTAATGTTTCCCAAGTTGTTACAAACCTGCTACGATATAGATAATCGACGTTGTTTGGTTTAAACAAAATTAAATGATATTTAACAGCAATAACCGCAGCAATTATATTTTTTTTCTATTATCTTTGATCTTCTCCGGTTATATTGCAATCAAAACGGGTCTTCTACGATGTACCATTTCGGAGATATGATTTTTTTTTAATTTTTTACAAATGGGGTTGTAACTCGTTAGGGGATGATTTTCGGACCTAACTTTCTCGGTCCTTTTTACACCTTTTGGTGCGTACTATCGATTCTGAAAAAAGATCCCCGATGATATGTTACACCCTGTATATTAAACTAACTAAATTTCCCAACAAATGATTTCTCCTCATTTAATTAATAAATCTGTTTATTGCTTGATTAAATGTACTTGGTGGCCCGCTTTTTACGAAGGCTCAATGGTGAAAAATAAGCCTAAACAGTTCGGGATGTTCGACATTAAAAGAGAGTTGTTAAAACACAGTATACAGCGGGCTTCTTATTGTGCTGAATGAAAATCCTCTAAATATCTCATGAAGTATCTTATTAATTTATGTTATCATCAATGGAAACACATGGCAATATGTATGTGTAATTTTCTTTCAGACACATCCAGATTGTTAACTTGTTAAATTTTTCCACTCAGATGCATCCGAATTGTTAATTTAGAAATGAGTACAAATATCTGTTACGTTACATTTTGGACATCAAGCTTCGTAAAAAGCGAGCCACCAAGTACATTTAATCGAGCAATAAACAGATTTATTAATTAAATGAGGAGAAATCATTTTTTGGGAAATTTAGATAGTTTAATATACAGGGTGTAACAAAGCATCGTGGCCTTTTTTCGAAATCGATAGTACTTATTAAGGGGTTACACCAGTGTAACAGCCGAAAAAAAGCGCTATTTACATGAATTTTTTTTGGAAATATGGAAAGGCGCTAACAAAAAACTCTTACAGTATGTTGCTAAGCATACATTTAAGTACAAAAAAAAATTTTTTTCACCAAAAAGTAATTCAAAATGGCGGCTCTACAATAATTTTTCTGAGACATCTTGACAAAAACGCGTTCCACGGCACGCACTAGAGCACGTGCAATTTTGAAACTATTACAAAAAAAAATTTTTTTTCTTAATCTGCATGAGTCTAGCTAGAGAAACACGTACGGATTTTAAAAAATACGAATTTTTGGATATTTGGCAGTTGTTTGAAGTTAAAACTCACTTTTTCGCAAAAAAAAACAGCAGTTATTTGGTTATAAAAATTGTTCTAATTAACATATCGAAAATTCCGTACGTGTTTCCCTTCAAAATGTTGTTGCAAAGATGTGTATAAAATTTTATATGAAAATATGCAAAATTGATGGAGTTATGCTGCGTGCCGATTTGAAAAATCGTGTTTCGAGAAAAACGCATTTAAAGTTTTAAAATGAGTTTTAGACGTGAAAAAGTTAAAAAATCGACTAAAAAAAATTTTTTAACATTATTCTGCAATCCCAGGACCATAAAGCTGTCCTTCCTGGTCCAAAAATTTCTCCTGATCCTCTTTTCTTAAACATTTGATGTTGGATCGCGCTGCTTTTGCCTCATCGGCCAACAACAACTCGGCCTGCTCGACTCACTTAGCATCACTTTCAAGGCAAAAATCATAAGATTGAAAGCCGATATCCATCTCTAAAACCTTCATAACTCGTAATATACTAGTTAGACCAAAATTGACGTTTTTACCACTTGAACGAGACTTAGGAGCTAAATTCCAAACTGTAGCATTGAAACTTTCATTAGTATTCTGCGTGTAGCCTCCTAAGCCGCGATTTAACCACTCATTACGACTCAATTCATCATAAATTGGTATGTTAGCTTTGTACACTACTTTAGGTAATGACGATTTATGATGAAATTCTCTCAAAGTTACATTTACCGCAGGTCGTCACATAAAAGATGTACGAGGCGCTTGGGGAAAAGCGCAAAATTTCATACAAAAAAATTTTTTCAGGTATAAAACGTTTTGCCTCATATTCTAGAAGGTTCAAAGTACCTTTTAAGCTAATAAAAAAAAATCGATTTTTTGAAAATTTTACACTGGTGTAACCCCTTAAAAGATAAAAAAAAAGTAAACGTAGGTGTACCAACCCCCCTCTAGCAAGACGCACTCCAGTATTTAAGTCTTTTAAAAAATTGTATCTCCGAAATGGTAGATTGATCTTTGCACACTGTGACCCTCCAGCAATTCCCACAGACCCTCGCGTGTAACAAATGAAAAACAAAAAAAAATTGCATTGGTACATGAAATTTCACTGACCTTGCCCAAAAATATTATACATTGTTGACAATCAGGACGGTTTACGCAATGCAATTTTATGGAGAATCATAGCAGGCAGTGCTGTGTATTAAATCTTTATTAATAATTGTGTACTTCCGGTGGTGTCAATGAAATATTTATGAAAATAGTTGAAATGCATGCCATTTCACATGTTTTGATAATTAAATTAATGAATAAAATGCCTTGTGTATGTTTTGGGTAGCTGGGGTATTGTCAATGATTCAATAACAATTTTAAAGCCAAATGCATTAAAGTTTGTGCTTTGGTTTAAAGAAATAAGCAACAATTTTGCAAGTACCCTTTTTCGGTTTTTTGATCGGTAATTCTTTAATAATTGAGACACTACAAAACTAATTGGAGATTCTTATAGCTTTTAACACTCGCATCGCATGGTATCACGGTATTTTCAATTTCCTTTAACAACATAGGTGCGTCCCACATCAAGTGATCTGGGTTTTACATTCATGTCACGGATTTTGATAAAATTTTAATATATTGTTGGTAACATTGAGAAAATAATAACTATTGGAAGGAATTTTCAAAACAATAAATATTTTTTAAGTTACAGACAATCAAAGTTTTATGCATGGGTTTTCTTGAAAATTTATATCTCTCAAACCAAAATAGATATAGAAATTAGCGAAATACCAAATTGTTCAGAGCGCCTCAAAGTTATGGAAGAAAATTATGAACTTAATTCAGTTTGTTTTTAAATTGTTGAAAAATTGTTTTTAATTTTTGAAACTTCAATTTCGTCTAATATGTATCTTCAAACTTTGTTTAAACATTTGTTTTCATCATTATGGAAATGTCATCTAAACATAATTTCCGGCTGCATTATCGTCCAAAGAATAGTTTTCGAGTTATGAATTTTAATATATTGCCGTGCCCGTATTTGGCCCGCGATTTCGGCCGTACCGTAGCATCTATACCCGCCGTTCTTGAGAAAAAATCTTGTTCGATGCTCTATTTCATTCTCATTTTACAGTAAACCTATCGAAAACGATAGCTCAATAAACATTTTTCATGAATTGTGTAATTTGCTTTGTCTTTCAAGAAAAAATGTTTCATTTCGAATAGAATATAATGAACATCATTAATGATCCAACTAATGGGAAGCACTGATCAAATCTGCATTTTTGTGGATGTATCTGTTGACTTTCGAAACTTCTTTTAATTGAATAATGACAGAATCTTCATTATTATTTGCATCTAAAGTAATTTTCCTTTTTATCGCACTTTTTAGTTTCCAAATTTTTTCTTTCATTTGATAAGGTGTTTTTAATTTAGAAACTTCTATAGGAGATTCTCCAAATTTTGGAAAGACTTCATTTACGACATGTATAGTGGAAATACCATCTACTTCAGGAAACTAATGATACTAAAAGTGGAGGCTATTTTACTACTTTTAAAATCCGATGGTAATACTTCTTCTAAGTAGTTGGACCCACTACTTTTCGACGAATAACATTAGTTGTACTTACCATAATTCATCTCCTCATTTTAATATTGCAAAGATTGCAAGTTTCCCGAATTCTAAATCTAAATTTTAATCCAGCACATAATTGGAAATATGTTTTTTATCCTATTTATGGTTTGATAGCTTTAAGAGATTGTAACAATATTGGAATGGCATATTATCTTCAATTAAGACAGCAGAATTGTATAAAATACTCAAAAATGATAAACGTATATTTCTACACTTCGTCACTTTACCCGTGTAAGGTTGAAAACACACAGAGAATTTCAGCAAATCAGGCACATTTAAAGCATAACTAACACAATGCATTGCAAATGTTTATTGAGCTATCGTTTTCGGTAAGTTTATTGTAAAATAAGAATAAACTAGAGCATTGAACAAGGTTTTCTCCCAATAACGGGTATAGATGTTACGGTACGGCCGAAATCGCGGGCCAAAGAGCGAACATAAAAATTCCTAACATGAGAACTATTCTTTGTTCCAACATGCCACTGGAAGATATGTTGAGAGGGCATTATAATATTGCTATAAAAAAAATCACCAAAAAATTCGAGGGGAAACTTTTAAAATATTGAAACGCAAATGTAGAACATTCAACAACGGTTTAGGCTCACTAGAGACAGCTATCTGCGTCGCAGTATAGACGAAATCGCGCGCTAAATATCGGCATTGCGGTGGATAAAAATTCATAACTCGAAAACTATTTTTTGGATGAAAATGCAGCGAGCAGTTATGTTTAGAGGTCATTTCGATAAGGATGCAAAAAAATGTTTTAAAAAAGTTTGCAGATACATAAACCATGCACAAAACTTTGACTACCAGTAACGTAAACAATTTGTATTGTTTTGAAAAGTCCTTCAAATCGGTTGTTTTCTACACGTTACCCACAATATATTAAAATTTTATCAAAATCCGTGACATGACTGTAAAAACCCTGATCACTTAAAGTGGGTCGCACCCATAGTGATAACACTGTAAAACACCATTTTCTTCGCAATATCCATTAGGTTACGCCTATAGACTTTCTCGTCCCAAAAACGAGTCCGGCAGCAGAAATGTTTCTTACCCTCAGTTTTTGAGAAATTTGAGTTTTTCAAAAATCGGCTCATTTTCGCAAAAATAAAGTATTACGTGAAAACTAGACATGCTAGAGAGTTCAGGTTAGTCTTAAAAGATAGAGAAAAGTTTGTTGAATATGTTAGGGTATACATTTATTAAGATCTGTCGTTTCAAACGGTTGTAAATAGCCGTCAAAGTTCAAAAAAGGCCCGATGTGCGAATTTTATAAGCGATACTGATGCATTTTTACAAAAAACTACTTATGTAGCAGAAATTTGGTAGACAGCATCGGATTCCACAGACATTTCTGAAGAAAAATCCATTCAGGAATAATGTCAGAGCAGTTTTCCATTCGAAAAAATGTTCGTCGGCAACGTGCGCACGGTATTTTGCCGCCGAGCAGCCATTGTTCGCATGCCTCGACTCGCCAGTGCCGTAGCTACGCGTTATCTACACCGACAGTACCCTATGCAATGATTAATTTTGTTCATACATTCTTGGAAAATAAAGGAATTTTACTAATATGGATCCAATAAATATTTTTGCAAAGAGTCAGGAAGAATTCTCAGGAACTGTCTGTTAAAAGTATTTAACTATAAATTTCTAAAAAGACATACATAAGCAATGATCAAGTACGTTTTGCATTGATTTCAAATATTATTTAATTAATTCCAACTATTGCTATACTTGGATAAATGTCCAAGTCTCGTAAAATCATAATAATAAAACTCATTCCAGTTGATAAGCAATTGTGTCATTAAAATTTGTATATAATTTAAAATTAATTACAAATTTTTTAAAATTAATTTATTACAATCACTTTAAGAACAGCAATACATAAATAAAATTCTATGTATTATTTATATTTTAATTGATTCATATTAACAAATTATATATATTCGTATATTACACATCGAAATTGTTCTGAAAATGAAATTGTAACAGTTCGTTATAATTCCGGAATTGGCATCTAACAAGTCCTTGTCGAATGTATAAAAAAAATTAATTATTAAACACATGGAAAGTAGGAGCCTATTGCATAGAGTACTGTCGGTGCAGATGACGCGTAACTACGGCACTGGCGTGTCGAGGCAGGCGAACAATGGCTGCTCGGCGGCAAAATACCGTGCGCACGTTGCCGACAGATATTTTCTCGACTTGCCCGAATGGAAAGCCGCTTTGACATTATACCTGAATGGATTCTTCTTCAGAAATGTCTGTGGAATCCGATGCTGTCTAGCAAATTTCTACTAGATAAGTAGTTTTTTGTAAAAATGCATAAGTATCGCCTATAAAATGTGCACATCGGGCATTTTTTGAACTTTGACGGCTATTTACAACCATTTAAAACGAAAGATCTTAATAAATGTATACACTAACATATGCAGCAAACCCTCTTCTATCTTTTAAGACTAACCTGAACTCTCTAGCATTTCTAGTTTTCACGTAATACTTTATTTTTGCGAAAATGAGCCGATGTTTGAAAAACTCAAATTTCTCAAAAACTGAGGGTTGCGGAACATTTCTCCTGCCGGATTCGTTTTTAAGGCGAGAAAGTCTATAGGTGTAACCCAATGGATATTGCGAAATTTTCCATAGGTCTCAATTTATTGTACAGTGTAATCAGGAATCAAAAGTTGACTTATAATTGTGACTAGCACTGTATTTATTTTCCGCATTACAATCAGAGGTATTGTACATTTTATAGACCACAATGACTATGTTCATCTTAAAATTTTAAAAAGGCACTTTAATTGTAGCGAAAGTGGAAAAAGGCAAACAGGAAAGAATGCAGGAAGGCGAAATGAAATCAGGTAGAAAAAAGAGAATTAGAGCAAGACAAGAGGAAAAAGTAGAAATTCTCAACCAGAAAAAAGATTAGTCTGTTTGAGCAACAGATTTTCAATGACATTTTATGACATTTTGGTAATGAAACAGAGTTGTTATTGCTAATATTTAAAACAGATCATATAACAAAGATTTTCTTTAAAAGCTATTCGTATAACTATTTGTGTAACGGCAGGCTCGTTCGCTTTTCACATATCATATTATGCAGCAACAAAATTTCATAAAATTGAAAAAATATGTTCGTAGAACACTTTTACTTTGTTCTAAAAATCTCTTGTAAAAGTTCCTAAATGAATTTCGAAAGATATCGAAGTTTTAAACTTACAGCATATTCTCAAAAATTAAAAAAATGTATTAAATTTGTAAACAGTTAATACCCCTTGAAGCTATTCCCAATTATGTTTTGTTCAGTTCCATATCTATTGTGATTTACGTGATGAATATTTTTAACAAACCGTTAGACTAAACTTTGACTGCCTCTAACTAAAAAACTATTGAACATCTAAAATATTTTGTCTCATTATATTGTTTTGCTATTACGTACCTTGATGATCTGTGGTATGAACGCATAATTTATCGATTAAATTTTTATCTTATACAACGTCAACTGGCAATGCTTACGGAGACTATGACAAATGTGACGTTATTTAACAACTTTTGAGATTAAACATTTTATAATTACGGGCATCGATTTTTTTGCGATTAATCTCGAATTAGTCATCTGAACACGGCCTTTCCAAATATTATTACACTTCTTGGAAAAATGCACGTTGTAATCGCGTTTGACCATTTCGAAAATCCGTACTTAATCTTACCTATAAATGAGCAAGGTCTGCTTCTACCCGGACACTGTTGTATACTTTGTCCAAGACAAGATCTTGACTATTATTCATTTGCAAAATAACATAGTTAACTCGCAGTTGTGTGGAATATGAATCTTTAAAGTTGTACCTCAGAGAGTAAAAAAATATGTACCGTTTGTTTCACTAGCTTAATAAGTTTATGAAATGTCATTAAAATTGGAAGCAGGCAGTGCGGTATGTTTCCATGTCAATAATAAAAATTGATCACCTAAGAAATCACATTCTTCCAATAATCTTTAAATGATATCAAAGAACAATTCGTTGACGATCTTTAAAATACTCGATTTCGTTGAAATTTAAACGATTATTATAATTCAAATGATACCCCAATGGAGGGAGGTTCATACTTGGATAAACAAAATAAGCAAATGCATAAAAAGCAAAATATCATAATTTAATTTTGGACGTCAGGAAAAATTTGACTGATATTATAATGTATTTGCACATAAAGTGCAAAATACAAATATTAACAAGACTGTTTTGCTTGTTTCGCATTGTTGCTCCATTATAAATTTGTACTTACGCTGCTGGACGCTTGATAAAATTGACAAGTTCGTCAACTAGGAAATAATAAGCTCGTAGATGTGCACCTTCTTCTGGACGAAATAATGAATTGATGTCTTTGAATTCAGAATCACATAATTCGTGTTTTTTGTAATATTTGCTGGACATTAGTGATAACTGGGAGTACAATTTGCTTCTGCTGTTTATTCCAGCTTGTACTTCTTCCTTCCAGTTTGATACGTGCACTTGTAGCTCGTCATTTTGTTGGTAAATTTCTTTTAGAGATGGCCATCTATCAAAATGGATAATATAATTTTACAATCTGTTGTTAAAATTTGTTATATCCTGACCACCCCAAATTATGAATTCCTACACATAAAAAATTCTAAACTATAAAATTGCCACATGAAAATTATAATCCTTGAATTTCTATAGTTTGAAACTTCTAGGTGTCATAATTTTAGCACACTGGTATATCTAGTGACAATTACAGAATATGGTATGCAGAAATATCATAACTTTATTATACTTCAAGAATCCTTTACAGGTGATTGCATCCAGATATCTTTTTTAATTAATGCGTAACGGACCACAAAGAAATTTGTAAGATATACAAGTGGGGCTGCTTATGTTTATGGAAAAATCTGTACATTATTGTTTAAAATCATAACTTTTTTATTAATGAAGCAATGCTTGAGACACTTCCTCTAAGTTTAGACTAGAATATATGTCAGGTATTATAGTAAAAAAAAGTTAAGGTTTTTTTAATACTAATTATACAATTTTGTGTAGGTATCATCTAAAGACATTGTATAGAAAGCACGAGTTATCTTGTCATTGTACGTAACAGATGGAGGTCAAAAGATGAGAAAACTTGTGTATGGCCTTTAATCTGTTAACACATTATTAACTGGCAATGTTCTGTGGAAACAACCTCATGTCACCTACTATTGTTTCGTAATTGAAATAATGTATAAAAGCTTTTGTAAAATTCTACACTACCTTGAGTTTCATTCATTGAAATAGATAAAGTAATATTATATGGGTGAACACGAGTTAACTTGTGACCGGTCAACAACATTTGGGCATGAAAACACAAGTTAACTTGTGGCTGGTCAACAATATGTTAATATCATATACAAGACAATGTGTACTAATGGTGAACATACAATGATAGCCCTTTGAGGACATATCACCTATGGTGCATACACTTTCTAATCAATAGTCTGCATCGAGTTTATGTGCCATTGATGACAGGAATATTTCAATAATCTTTGACAAGTAAAACCCAGATAGCCAGACCTTTTCATCCACTAAGAAAACTTACTAGTAGACCATAGTTAATCGTCATATACAATTTAGAAGCTCTCAACACTGTTTAATTTTCTCATACTATATATGTATACTGTGGTCTGCCAGTCCTAAGTTTTATTATCAAATCAGAACATTGGGGTATTCAAATTCCTACAAATAAATAATAATATTGATTTCAAAATTTAAGGAAAAACCTATAATTTCACCATTTAATATTTCGAAAGAAAATTATTTAATAGTTTAAATGAATTTTTTATATGTGCGGATAATATTCATAAATAACTATACAAAAATGTATCAAAAGAAAACATGAGATACTCAATAAATTAAGGAGGCTTAGAAATTTACAAAGCCATATAAAACGAAAAAATTCAAATGCGTATTGATACAAAACGAAAATAGTGCAGTTTTAAATTTTATAGGTTATGCTTACAGTTACAATGAATTAAGACATAAGAAGAATCCATACAGTATTTAAATAAATTTAAATTAATCTGAACATCACTAAAATACCTTTGGAAAAATTTCGTGGTCCACAGTTTATTATTATTGCTGACAATCTTGTATAATCTCTTACACGTCAAACTGAATTGAATAACATCTTGGAAATTAATTTCTTTATTTTCTAAAATATATTCAACTATTTCATCAGGTAAATGAATTATGGTATCGCTTGCCATTATCAAAAGTCGTGAAAAGCAAATAACTATCGTACTTTAATAACTGTAAACACTTTTGTCACGCAGCAATCACTCAACTGCTAAGCGCATACTATTTATGTTTGCAGGTGTTTGCAGGTTAAGTTTCAAATATTGTTATATGGTGGCGAATTGTGCATATTCTATATAGTATTTTACCGAACGCAAATTATATGAAAACGTACAAGAATAGATAAGACATTCCATAGGGATTCGTGTGTCAAGTATCTGAGGCCAAAATTAGTGGTTATTGTGGCACCCTGTGAAAATAGAGAGTGACTAGTTTTGAGAACTATAGTGAACAATATTCAAAGTTAAAGCTGCAAGATATAAAAGGCTGTACAGCGTTGCCTGGTCTTGCTTATATATTGTTCCGTGTTGACCAAGAGAATACTAGCTTTGCTGATCGAAAGAAAATTTTAGCTTGAAACTAGGCAGGCTACCACAAACATAAACGAAGCATAGATTTCCACACCTGAACCACTGCTCACTTCGTGGCTATGCAGGGTGTAACAAAAATTCTGGGACACTTTTTCAGTATCGATAGTATGCACCAAAAGATGAAAAAAAAAGTCTATAAAGTTTTGTTTAAAAACCACCCCCTATCGAGATACAACCCTTTTTGTAAAAAGTTTAAAAAAAATCATATCTTCGAAATGGTACGTCGTGGAAGACCCGTTTTGATTGCAATATAACCAGAGAAGATCAAAGATAATAGAAAAAAATATAATTGCTGCGATTATTGCTGTTAAATAGCATTTATTCTTGTTTAATCCGAACAACGTCGATTACCTATATCGTAGCAGATTTGTAACAACTTGAGAAAAATTAAGAGCACTCACTAAACCTTCCTTTTCGTAGATAGTGATATTTTTTTCATAAACTTTCCTCTACGACGTACCATTTCGGAGATATGATTTTTTAAACATTTTTTACAAAAGGGGTTGTATCTCGATAGGGGGTGGTTTTTAGACACAGCTTTATCGACTTTTTTTTCATTTATTGGTACGTACTATCGATGCTGAAAAAGTGTCCCAGTATTTTTGTTACACCCTGTATATTTCCCATAATACTTTTAATCTTCAAAGAAGGGAATGCGGCATTGGAATCGGTTGCACAAAGGAGTTACACCAGTGTAACAGCCGAAAAAAAGCGCTATTTTCATGATTTTTTTTTGGAAATATGGAAAGGCGCTAACAAAAAACTCTTGAAGTATGTTGTTAAGCATATATTTAAGTACAAAAAAAAATTTTTTTCACCAAAAAGTAATTCAAAATGGCGGCTCTACAATAATTTTCCTGAGACATCTTGACAAAAACGCGTTCCACGGCACGCACTAGAGCACGCGCAATTTTGAAACTATTACACAAAAAAATTTTTTTTTCTTAATCTGCATGAGTATAGTTAGAGAAACATGTACGGATTTTAAAAAATACGAATTTTTGGATATTTGGCAGTTGTTTGAAGTTAAAACTCAGTTTTTCGCCAAAAAAAACAGCAGTTATTTGGTTATAAAAATTTTTCTAATTAACATATCGAAAATTCCGTACGTGTTTCCCTTCAAAATATTGTTGCAAAGATGCGTATAAAATTTTATATAAAAATATGCAAAATTGATGGAGTTATGCTGCGTGCCGATTTGAAAAATCGTGTTTCGAGAAAAACGCATTTAAAGTTTTAAAATGAGTTTTAGACGTGAAAAAGTTGAAAAATCGACTGAAAAAAATTTGTTAACATTATTCTGCAATCCCAGGACCATAAAGCTGCCCTTCCTGGTCCAAAAATTTCTCCTGATCTTCTTTTCTTAAACATTTGTTGTTGGATCGTGCTGCTTTTGCCTCGTCGGCGAACAACAACTCGGTCTGCTTGACTCGCTTAGCATCACTTTCAAGGCAAAAATCATAAGATTGAAAGTAGATATCCATCTCTAAAACCTGCATAACTCGTAATATACTAGTTAGACCATCATTGACATTTTTACCACTTGAACGAGACTTAGGAGCTAAATTCCAAACTGTAGCATTGAAACTTTCATTACTATTCTGCGTATAGCCTCCTAAGCCGCGATTTAACAACTCATTACGACTCAATTCACCATAAATTGGTATGTTAGCTTTGTACACTTCTTCAGGTAATGGCGATTTATGATGAAATTCACTTAAAGTTACATTTACCGCTGTTTGTCGCATAAAAGACGTTCGAGGCGCTTGGGGAAAAGCGCAAAATTTCGTACAAGAAAATTGTTTTCAGGTATAAAACGTTTTGCCTCATATTCTTGAAGGTTCAACGTACCTTTTAAGTTAATAAAAAAAAAACACGATTTTTTGAAAATTTTACACTGGTGTAACCGCGTAAGATAAAATTCATTACACGAAGTATTTGAAATGAAACGTATGATAGTCAGTACCATTTATTGCACAGCTTCGACACAATAGTATCGCTAAATAAATATATTCAATTAATTAAATTTCCTATAAAATGATTCTCTTCGTTTAATTAATACATTTGCTTGCTGCTTTACTAAATGTACTGGGTGCCCCGTTTTCTGCTAATTGTAAGTCTTGATGGTGAAAAGAACCTATAGTGTGAACTCTGACCTTTTCTTAATTTGGGATGCTCGACAAAAATAGAGTTGTTAAAACACAATATAAAGTGGATTTCGTAGTCTAGGGATTGAAGATGTTCTAAACATCTTATAAAATAATGTCATTTATTTTAAATTTATGTTAACATCAATCATTCAAATACATCACAACATGTATATAATTTTCTTTCAGATACATCCAGATTGTTAAGTAGTTAAATTAGAAATGAGTACAAATATTCGTTCCGTAACATTTTGCATATCAACCTTCATAAAAAGCGGACTGCGAAATACATTTAATACAACAGTAAACAGATTTATTAATTAAATGAGGTTCACTCATTTTTTCTGAAATTTCGGTAATTCAATGTTAATATATTTAGGGATAATATTGTATTGAAGTTTTACATACAACAATTTGTACTTGCTCACATTTGTTTAATTTCAAATACTTCGTATAATAAAGGTTTACGTTAATGAGCAAGCTATTTCAAAGTCAGATCCTCTTTTACTTGGCTTATATCTTTTCATTCTATATGCTTTTTTGCGGATTATAGTTTCTGTCTTCGGAGCCCAAGTTGAATTTCAAGTATCGTGCGCTGGACGAGAGCCCGTTAGCATTGTCACACACAGTACGAAACAAAATAATGCCAAATAATAATTATTCTTTCAAAATATACATTCCTCTACGTAAGGGGAATAAAACAAGTCGGACAGTTTGATAATTATTTTAAAAACTGAGGAAAATTATTAATTAATGACGAGTAAGTCTATCTCACTTTTTAAATGACAAGTAATAAGATTATAGTAGGTCGTCAATTGTAACATTTGAAAGAATTATCGAAGTATTCAATATTTTTTTGTTATGGACAAACAAACTTTAGAGCGAAGTTTTGTGATAGCGATAGATTTTCTATACCGAAAAAATATGATTATAACGAACATGTCCCTTGACGTGGATGTGACTTACATTAATCTCTTACACGTCAAACTGAATTGAATAACATCTTGGAAATTAATTTCTTTATTTTCTAAAATATATTCAACTATTTCATCAGGTAAATGAATTATGGTATCGCTTGCCATTATCAGAAGTCGTGAAAAGCAAATAACTATCGTACTTTAATAACTGTAAACACTTTTGTCACGCAGCAATCACTCAACTGCTAAGCGCATACTATTTTGTGATAGCGATAGATTTTCTATACCGAAAAAATATGATTATAACGAACATGTCCCTTGACGTGGATGTGACTTACATGTATACATTCATTGGCGACCAAATAAAGGTAATGTATATCCCAAGTGTGGGTTTTTCAAGCAGAGTCCCAGGTGTAACCGGACACCAGTTGTTCTATAAGGAATAACAAAGAATCCCTATTCTTTAGTCTATTTAAAAGACAATAAAAATTGGGTTAAGGCCCGTATGTCGGTGCGTTCGACGTTAATGCACCTGGTGCGTTCCACGTAAGGGGTTATACCTAGTCAGCAACTTCAAAATTATCGATTTTTGGATTTTTCCATTTTCTTTTAATATGACGTCTCTAGAATATTTCCCGAAAGTTTCACTTAAATCGGCTAAAAATTGAGGGAGCTACGCTGGTTTAAAGAGATATCGGTTAGAGAACATTTGACGCGCAAATTGCGCGGAGCTGCTCTCGGACTGAATTGTCTCTTTTTCGATGGTCAAAAACAGCAAATATGGTAATGGAAGAGGCATTTCCCTCTCTTGGGACCTCGTGAGGGTGAAGTTTCGGGCCCTACGCCATCATAGACGGAAAAATGCATGTTACATGTAAGAAGTGATTTTCGCCACTTCGTGAAGAGAGTAAAAAGTCAAAAGTTGAAGTACAAATATCTGCGAGGAAATAAGTGCGAATAACTGCGACAAGAAGTAATTATTAGTACTTCAGCGATACTTGTGCGCTACACCAGTGAACATGGATCCACGTCTAAAAGTTACGCGAGTTACGAAAAACTTTCAGAAGAGTCAAAAATCAGGACCAAAGAAAAGGAAATAACATTCCAATCCTAAAACGTTGAAGAGAGACGAGAGCAGTTTTAGTGCATCCAAGAAAAAACTGGAAAAGCAGGAGAAAATCGACTTGCGACAAGATACCTCAATAGAATACAGAATCTTTATTTCATTACGGTTTTTTTTACCATATCTTCATTTGTAAAGTGTAAAACTTGTGACAATGATATAAAATTTGAGACTGCAAGCACGTGAGGACTTGGTTTCAAAATAACAATGATATGTGAGACACCTAGGTGGCTAAAATGGACTACGAGCGAATTCACAATGTCGAACCTCGAGCATAAGGAAGTACAAGAGAGGCAAGAATGCATTGCATGTAAGCGCAAATTGATGTTTTAGAGGCTCTTTTAACAGTAGATGATGCACACTATATGCCTGGAATCGAAGATTCATTTTAAGGTACGAAGTAAATACGTTATCACCCTTAAAACTAAACCGAAAACTTTAAACGCGTTTTTCTTGAAATCACATTTTACCAAAAGTTGTTAATCGGTGAATAAGATGTCTGGAGAACTGCTATGCTGATTTGTACGAAACTTTGCATACTTGTTTTGCCTCACAAAAACTAGTCAATGAACGAATGTCTTTTATTTTTTATAAAAAATTGATTTTTTATGAACAAAAGAAGACAAATTTTAACACGAAAAATTGATATTTTTGCTCCCAACGTTTGCCACATTGTAAAAAATAAAGTATTCGTAAAATCCTTCGCTCATCGGATACATCAATTCATACGAAGGCTAAGTCCCTTCGAAATTTTTATTTTAGATCATGTAATACCGACAAATCTTGCTCACCCCCGAGCGCCTCCGGAAAAACCTGCCGCTGGAAAATAACTATTGTGGCTACAGTTTAGTGATCAAGCTTGAGCAACATGTAACTCAACTCCGCTCGACACACGAATCACTCAAGAAAATAATGCGGTAAATATAAGTAGCATGCAATTTATTATTTGAAATAATTAGGGAGCCAGAAAAAAGGCAGGTTGTAAAGTTTCATTAAGTCAGGGATCTGGAATATCGTGGCACAGCTTCATGACAATCTATCAGGTTTTCATGAGAAATATAAATTCTTTGGTGATGGTTTCACACTAGTCCCTTATTAAAGTGAGATAGTGAAAGAATTTGCTGCTTCTGAAACAGTTTTGATAAATTTGGAATGAATACTATACAGATTAATTTTATAAGCCAAAAAAGGAAGAAATTTAAAGTATTAAACAAACCTGAAAATGAAAGATATCGGCCCCATCGATATTGAAAATTTAAAAATATGTAATAAAATATTTCGATATGAATAAACCTGTGCAATCAAAATTCAGCCCCATATTAGTTGTAAATAATTTAAGTACTTCAAAATGAAGAAATTTATTCATTCAAATTTCCTTTGTCATAATGTGACACATATAATTTGTCTACTTGAGTACTGTGATCCATTTTGCTTCATTTGTTTGTTAATCAATTAGACATACTTTCCTCCCCTATAAGTATATGTACTGATGATACTTGCATACATCATTTATTCTATAACAAATAAGTTGACAGACAAATTTCAAAAATATTCATTGAAGTAGTATTAAAATAATTATTCACAGTTTTTACCTTATTTCCCCTGCAATTCCACAAAAGTTTCCTTTAAATAATTTCTCCATGCCTTCGTTATTCAAAGTAACTATGAGATGCATGTTGAACCTAAAAAAATACAAAGTTAAAAGTGAAAGGAGTAACTATATAAGAAATGAATATTATATTACGTTTTGTATAAGTAATATCAACAGATAAAATATCTTGATTTCTTGTAATTCTGTATAGTTATTTAAAGTATTGAAACGTAGATTCATTTTTCTCACCATTGTAATAGTATGCGTCCGTTTTGGCTATACATACTAAGAAATAATTTCGTCACCTATGAATTAGTGCAAGTATTTTGTTCACTATAACATTTATTTCCAGGTAAGCTATGTAGTTTAAAGCATTTACATTGTTTTTACGGTGCTCCATACCCAACTATAGCCACTATTAACCATCATAAAACGTTTCGGTTTTACAAATAACCGACGTTTGTAGGTCATTATACGAATTGGTACTCGTTAAATGTGTGAGTTTCTCCATATTACGAAACTCACGAGCGCGAGACCAAGTAGTGGTATCTGGAAACTTTCGTGTTGCTTGGAACTAAAAAGCTTATCAATTCTGCCATAAGAGCATTCTTCCCTGGTACCAACCACAGACGAGGTATTGGATAGACCACTCATCCCCATGTTTTTCGATGTCACTGGTTTTGAGGGCTCTAGAGCCCTCTTACCATTTTAGTGTCACTCGCCACGTTACCATTTTCGGTTCGAATCTAGGATGTCCGTAGATTATTAGTAAGAATACGATATAGAAGTTATAATTTATGCGTATTAATAATTGACCTTTGTACTGCGAAAGAAGGATAGTGAATTCACAGGTATACTACTGTAAGTCACAGCAAAAGTAAGTTGTTTTATAGAGAAGAGTATTCAATTTTTCGGAATATATACAAAAGTTATGAATATTGACATTTTCCACTATTTTTCTTTATTTCTTATAAACAATTGTACTTTCTTAAAACCATTATCATTCTATTTGGTATCAATAATTCAAATCTTTTCCGATAATGTGAATCATAATACACTCTACGTCAACGGTTAACATGTTGGTGAGCTGTTTCTTGTTAATATGATATCAAATGTAACAAAATTTGCATTATTTATAATTCATAAATGTATGTAAAAAGACGGGTAATGTTATATAAATGTTATAGTGTTTGGTATCATTTTAACCAGAAGAACGTCACGAATATGTTAATAAAACTTTCGTGAATAAAAATACAGAAATGTCATATTTTCATAGGTGCATTAGTGTACAACGCACCGATGTACGGGCCTTAACCCAATTCTCATTGTTCATTAAATAGAAGCTCTTTATTACCCATTATAAAACAGCCGGTGCCCGGTTATACCTGCGACACCCCTTTAAAGACCCACACTTAGGATATACATTTCCTTTATTTCGTCCCCAAAGAATGAAAGTCGCATCCACGTCTAGGGCCACGGTTGTTAGAATTATATTTTTTTCGCAACAAAAAATTTATCTCTATTACAAAATTTTGCTCTACGCTTCGGTTGTCCGTACCAAAAGAAATATTGAACATTTCGAGAATTCTTTCAAATGTTACAATTGATAACCTACTATAATTTTATTATTTATCATTTGAAAAGTGAGTCAAACTTACTCGTCAATAATTAATAATTTTCTACAATTTTTAAAATAATTCACAAAGTATTCGATTCGTTCTATCCCGCCTTACGTAGGGAAACATATATTTTTGGACAAATTATTCTGCATTATTTCAGATGTTGTGCAAATCAGATTCACCAACCAACTTGAATGTTGATCGTTTTATATATGTATATTCAGGTTTGTTATGTGTAACAGTGCTTATGGGCTCCCGTCCATCGCACGATACTCGAAATTCATTTTCGACCCCGAGGACAGAATTTAGAATTCGAACCAATGTTGCCAAGTACGCAGACCCTTTACATTTGGCAACAGCGGCAACATGTGGGCTTGTAACAACCTCACAAAAGGGGGTGCGATGCGGTGCCCGATTCGGAACCAACGATACTCTTTTAGTTCAAAAAATTCTGCTCCTTCGTCAAGGAGGCGCTGCAAATCCTCTGAAATAGGGTCTTACACAGAAATTTTGAATCAGTAAATTCAATTGATTTATCAAAATATATGCCTTATAAAAGTGATTGATACTAAAATAATTAATTTATTCGTTCAACTTTGTCTAATAATAAGGTTTGAATATTGCCAGAAATTCAAACTGACGAAAACGCAACGCTATTGTTCGCGTCGAATGTGACGTCATAGGGTTATATCTCGTTCGCGCGCTTTGTATCTTTGCCAGTATAACGCTGAGAAGAAGAGCGGTGCGAAATATTTGCCTTGAACTTTATAAAGAGAAACGTTTAAAATATTGTCCTCACATGCAGCAAGCGTGTTAGAATGCTAAAAGTCTGCATTATTCTCTCAATAGGAATATAAACTAATTCAGTATGCGACCGATAATCTGACCATGCGGACGTAACGGTTCACTTCATTTTCATTTCCACAATCAAAACAGCATATGTACAGTATTCATCAGTCCTTTTCGTGGAAAGTTAACAGATTGAAGGAGTTTATTTCTTTATTACCAGCATGAACAAAGTAAATTCTATTCTCATACCAGCAGGGTCGACGCAAGGCGCGTTCAGCGCGTTTTGTGAGCATCGCTCGATGCGCTCGGCGATGATTTTATCGTGGAAGTTAACTTAATAAGTGTACATTTTTTCTTATTGAGAAGAGTCTGAATTTGTTTGAATTCCTGGTCGGACATAACACCGCATCCTTCCGGTAACACATCTACAAATCCGGATTGTTCGGTAATAAGTGTATCGCTTATCCTACCCCCGTAGCCTTTTGATATAAAATTAATGAACCCATCTGGAGACGAAGATATCAGATATTTCATGGTGTTCGTTTCTTTACATTGTGACCAAGTAAGAGCTTGGTGTACCAAATCAGTCGGTTTTTGAATTTCAATTTCGAAACAATCGATGATCGATTGCACATGACTATAATTAGCTCGAAATGGAATTGGTAAGTTTTTTCTCACACTTATTGGGTCCGGAAAATAAATTAATGTTTTTAACATATGAGCTAATCGCGGTACAGTGTAGCTAAATATTTTGCTCGCCTGGGTGCATGATATTCCGAATTGTTCGCCAATTCTTTGAAATGTGTCATCAACTTTGATTTTTATGATGGTAGAATTTACTTGTACATGCTTGGTAATAAAAATATAATACGCATTAAAACGGTCAGGTTTCTAAGTACAGCATTGAGGGATTATTTCTACGTGTATATTTGAATGCGACATGAAATTATGCAGTACCGTTACGCCCAAATGCTAAAGGTGGCTAATAGTAACTGTGAGACTTTTCTTGGAAAAAGTTGTAGGCCTTTACAGTGTTTTGTATATAAAAGTCAAGCGTTTCGCATGTATGTATTTCGCCTACTACGGGGCTTCGGGAGTAACCCTATGACGTCATGTCGACTTCGGGCGAGCTCGGGCGTTTCCGGAGCGTTCAAATGAGTAGTCTCCAGATCGCATTTTTAAATCGTTATAACTTTATAAATATTGGATATTTTGCAAAAAGAAAAAAAATCTCTTAAAAATTTGTATATGCTTTATCCATTGGCAGTGCAACCAAAAATACGTATAAGACCCCATTGTAACGCGTCGGTAATTCAGTTTCGTGAACACGGAACCTCGTAAGGTGCAAGGTCTATCCAATACCTCGTCTGTGGTACCAACGCATTGGAATTGTAATATTGGATGTTATGTGAGCTTTCCCTCTATCAGTCTTACTTTACCCTCAGTTTGGGCGCGAATTGTATGTCCTACAACGTGATTATACATGCCATATTTTAAAATAACGTCTGTCGAGTAACGTTGCATTTGTTGTGCACAATAGTGGTTCACATTTATTCAAATATTATTGAAAAAATTGTCAAATACCGGTAAGAAAATTGTTGTGTCTTAATTCATTTTTGTATTCTTTTTATTTAATATTCTTAACTATTGTGACATTACAAAAGAAATGGTATTTTAAAAATCGGGAGTTTATAGATATTGCATTCGATGTAACCTTTTTTTTCTTAAGCTTCTAAAACTCCAATGTAATATTTCATATTTCTTTGTGAATGAGGCACGAATTGTAATGCAATAGTAATGCTATTAGAATTTATTTCGAAAAGCGTTGTCAGTATGGACACTTCACAGTACATCTACTTAGAGTTTCTTTTCCAATGTGCCATACAATTATTTGTTTTGCAATATTAAGGATTATGAACCCTTATTTATTATACTGTAACAAATTATATACAATATTGCTATTTATTACTACATATCTCAAAAGTTTAATAGTAATTGAACTGATGTAATTTAAATATCAATTGACTTAGTGTCTAACCCCTGCAACTTTTGTGGAATGAAGTCTTTCTGCTTTTAAGTTTTTAATCTGTAATGCTTCTGAAATTTTAAGTTTTTACCCCTCACGTTTCTGACACTACAATCAAATACATCTCAAAGAAATTCTTTGTCTTTTTGGAAATACTCTTTCTGTTCCATAATACTTGATAGTTTTTGTTTCTTGGCCGCAACTTATCAAAATATATGGCTCAATTGCAATATTTTTTTTCTTACAACGTTAATTGAGCATACTTCTTTATAAAAAGCATCATTTACCATAAATATAACCATATCTTCTTGCTTTGTTTCATCATTATTTCGTAAAAGGTCAAAAAATTTGAAAATTGTTGTACCACATTACTGGACAGTTTACTCGTGATGATTCGGAGTTTGTCCAACACGTCACAAAAGATGAAATTGATATTCGCTTGATCTGTCAACCACCTTATAGCCCCGATATGAATATCTTGGATTTGGGATATTTCCTAGTTATCCGAAGTCCCTATTATTGAACTAATCCATCTACTATTGATGACACTATCGCATTTGTTACACAATCTTTTATAGAAAATAAACTTTTTTTATTTCTTCAAGATTGTATATTTGAAACAATCAAAGTCAATGGAAGAAATAATTACAAGCAACCACATATGGCCAAGGATCATCAAATCAACAATGGCACATTACCTGAATCTTTAGAAGTAAAAGCAGAAGTATTAGCAAATGCTATTTCTGTTTTATATAAATAAAAATTGTCATTTTCACAAATAATATTTTTATTGATGTACTTATGTAGTAGAACTATCATTTTTGAAAAATAAACTAGTCTTAAACAAAAATATACTAAGTTTTTTATCAAAAAATTAATTTTAAAGAAACATATCCAGTAGTATTGGACTTGAAAAAAGGAGAAAACTGTCAAGTATTATGGGACAGAGGGTATACATATTTTAATTAGTATTGTGTATAAACGCAGTACAATTTTTTATTTTCAACGCCACGTTTATTTAAATTTCAAGGTCATAAATTCTCATTCTATATAATGAAACAATGCAGTACATGAGACTTGGACAGGTTTAAATTTCGTTACAGTTTCAACATTTTCAATAGAAGAAAAAGCTTGTGACTTTTGCCTTTCAAGCTTTTGTTGTTCGCTTTACATTCTGAAGTATTAATCTTTGCAATGTATGGGTCTTTAAAGGCACTAGAATTTAGTACTATACTTTTTAACAAATAGAAGTGAGAAGTATGTGGATTTGATCCAGTTTTTAGCCATATTTGGTCCAAAAGCTTAACAGTTTTTTTTTAACCGACTTAGCAAAAGTTTTGTGACAGCAATGGTAGCCCCTTCCTTCTTTTGCCTTTCATGCCTTAATCTTCTACAATACCTTTGGAGGTATATACTATATCGCACAAGTCTTATAATTAGCCATAACTTAAATAAATATTAAAAAACGATACCATGGTGTCACAGTGATCACTTGTGACTACCAGCAAAGTAAGTGTCGCATGGGGATGATTGTTTCCTTATATAATCAATTTGTTATTATTTTTCCATTATAGGATGAAAACAATAAAAATACTTTTGTAGGATTCTGCGCAAAACATGTAATTTCGATGTGGCAGTCAACATATTAACAAAAAATAAACTCCATCTGTCATTGGAGAGAACCTTTACTAAACTACAGCAGCACACTTGCAAAAGAGATTGCTAATTTGACCCAAAATGATAATGGGTCATTCCATATGAAATCAACACAGGATATAAACCTGACCACCTCAGAATTTGATGAAATTTGGTACGAAAGTTGTCCTTATAGAGGTTAAGAAGAATGCCATTTTTTTTTCAAATATCTCAAACGGTTTCAAAATTACGGCTATGCAAAGTTTCCTAACATCCACCAAATAGCGTAACCGACATATGTTAAAATTACCATAGCACTTCTCCTAATTGAGCTAAAGAGATGGCAGGGGTGTCATTATACTCGGTTTTAAATGCCCCTTCTTTTGATGTACAACACAACATACTTTGTTATAAAAAGTTTTTTTGTGACATCAAATTCAATACTTTGATTTTGATTTTCTCAAAGAGAGCCTTTTTGAAAATTTTTTTAAAATTCCTATAAATAGTTTATACTTTTGGTAAGTGATTCTCAAAATTTCAAAGTGGGAGGCCAATGGATTCATAGTTAAATAATAATTTTAAAGAAGGGTGTTTTACGAAACCGTTAGTCACCCTACCTACTACAGGTTCCTTACTATATTACATTAATCATGAACTTAAAATAAAATTTTTAACACTTACATTTTAGGCAAAAGTTATTCAGAACTTGATGTGTTGTGAAGTTTTTATGGCTTCTTCAGATATTATTGCATAAATTCTTCCTGTAGGAGTGGGTGTCTGTTGATCGTTGCAGTCTCGAAACTGTACAGAAATCTAATGAGGATTTTATAAATATTTTCTGTGACAAACTGACCATTTTAAAAATGCATGACTTTATTGCAAACAGCAGTCATTATTCATTAATGACAAAAAAGAAAATATTAAAGAGTCTGAGTTTATAGTAAACCTAGATTTCTCTAAAAAGTATAATATTGTCGTTCAGAAGAAAGTTCAAAGTTTCCACTGGGCAAGTGATCATGTGACAATACACCTATATGTGATTTATTACAGAGAGAATAATAAACTTCAGCATTCAAGTTTTGTTGTAATTTCACCATGTTTGGAGCATAATACTGTTTCTTTGTATACATACCAGAAAAAACTATTCGAATTCATGACAACAAAGTTTCAATCAGTGCCATAAAAGATTTTTTATTACTTAGATGGATGCGCTGCACAATATAAAAATAAGAAAAACTTTATCAAATTATGTTATCATAAGCAAGACTTTGGTGTAAAGGCAGAATGGCATTTTTCGGGTATTGCCCATGGAAAAGGACCATGTGATGGAGTTGGGGGCTCAGTGAAGAGACTTGCTGCAAGAGCAAGGCTACATTGTCCATATGACGACCAAATTTTAACACCTATCCAACTATATGAATGGGCAGTTGAAAATTTATCTGGAATTAATTTCACCTTCTCCACACAAGATGAGTATATTGAGTCTGAGCAATTTCTGAATAACCGGTTCAACCAAGCAATAACTATTAAGGGAACACAGCAATATCATGCTTATATGCCTGTAAATTCAAACGTATCAAAGATATGTATAAAAATATTCTCTAAAGATACAACAGAGAAAACAGTGTCCATCCAAAAATGCCCTGAAAAATTACGAATGACAGAAATTAGTGGATATATTACCGCTGTATATGAGCAAAAGTGGTGGCTGGCATATGTGTTAGAGAAGAATGAGAAGAAGATGAAGTGAAAGTGACATTTCTGCATCCTGCTGGTCCTTCTAACGGTTTCGTAAAACACCCTTTTTTAAAATTAATATTTAACTATGAATCCATTGGCCTCCCACTTTGAAATTTTGAGAATCACTTACCAAAAGTATAAACTATTTATAGGAATTTTTTAAAAATTTTCAAAAAGACTTTTTGAGAAAATCAAAATCAAAATATTGAATTTGATGTCACAAAAAACTTTTTATAACAAAGTATGTTGTGTTGTACATCAAAAAAAGGGGCATTTAAAACCGAGTAAAATGACACCCCTCCCATCTGTTTAGCTCAATTAAGAGAGGAGCTATGGTGATTTTAACATATGTCGCTACCCTTTTTTGGCGGATTTTAGGAAACTTTACATAGCCGTAATTTTGAAACCGTTTGAGATATTTGAAAAAAATGGCATTTTTCTTAATCTCTATAAAGACAATCTTCGTACCAAATTTCATCAAATTCTGACATGGTCAAGTCAAATTTTTCAATTTAGTGTGTTGATTTCATATGGAATGACCCTAATATACAGAATGTCCGAGGAATTTGGACCCACCCGGAACCAGATGATAGCTGAGGTAATTCTAATATAGGGATGTAACATTCTCAATGTCCTATCTCAATCCGTGGCCGAGTTATTAAAGAAAAACGGCAGCCACTCAGAGCGCTCCGTTAGTTCCGGCCGCGCGACAGTTCCTACTGGTACGGTACCCTATTAGTGCAGAACTTCTACTGTCGCGCGGCCGGGCCTAACAGAGCCCTCTGAGTGGCTGCCGTTTTACGTTAATAACTCGGTCACAAATTAAGATACGGCATTACGAATGTCACTTCCCTATATTAGAATTACCTCAGCTATGACCTTGTTCCGGGAGCGTCCAAATTCCTGGGACACCCTGTAAACATATGGCTCATTCCATTTCAAATCGATCACCTTCTGGAGCAGTATCTTCGATTTTGTTCAAATTTACATATGTTGTAGTGCTTGGTGTACCATACACGGAATCGGGTTTGTTTTTTCGAAATTTTGAAAATTGTCAAAGTTACAGCCGTTCAAAGTTTTGAGTTTTCTGAAAACAGCCGAACTTTAAAAAATCATATTTCTGTAACGGTAAGTCGTAGAGTAATTTTCGTCTTGATAATTTTCATCAGAAAAAATCAAACTTTTTAATAAAAAATATAATTTGCATAATTTCCGATGTGAAATACTATTAATATCGAAAGGGAATAGCCTGAACTACCTTCCTGAATTTTTTCAGATTTTTAAACATTACCTGTATGTACAGGGTGCGCCAAAATTTCCGTCGGTATGTGAATATTGAATAACTTTTTATAAAAACAGCTGATTTCCATATATGAGGTATTTTTATTTAATTTGGTTCTTTGCAATTTATTGGGACTAGTTTTTCAATGCAGCATCAATCAAGAGGCCGCCTTTATTGGCCAAAGCAAAATGTGCCTATTTTGCTGCATTTTCTATCAGTTTTTCGAGCATCTCGGGCGATATGGTGACGATTTCGGTACGAATGTTTGCCTTGAGCTCGTCAATGGTCTGAGACTTGCTGGCGTACACTTTGCTTTTTAAATAACCCCATAAAAAGAAGTCCAGAGGGATCAAATCTGAAGATCCAGGTGGCCAGTCAATGTCGCTATTTTCTGATATCACATGTCCAGGGAATTTTCGTTGCAGAAACAACAGATTGTTTGAATTGCAATGTGGCATGGTGTACCGTCTTGTTAAAACCAGTAAACTGTACAGACCTTTTCCACGCATTTGTGGGCAGACATAATCACCCAACGTGCTGAGCGCGGTGACGATAGGACACACGTGGATTCTGGGTAACACTCTCTCTTACTGTTTCAACCAGTTCATTTGAACGTCTTGAGTGTTGATGAACGGCATGTGGACGATCTCAAACGACGAAATAAACGACGAATAGTGCTGTTAGACGGTGCTTGTTGGCCACGATATTTCCGACGATACGCACGTGGAGTTTACACGACTATTTTCAATGTACAGTGCGACTGTTTCAGCGCGTTCTTTCGGTGTAAAGCGATTTATGGTTCAAATTGCACTGAATTGACGTTTCAAAAACATGTCTACTCATAAGAATCGGTTTATAGATGTCAAAGTTATTCAATGTTTAAATACCGACGTAAATTATGGCGCACCCTGTACAAATAAACAGTCGAGATACGAAACGTAGCAGTGTTAGGAGTGCGACGCTGTATGTACGTAGGAGTGGAGGGAGAAATGGCGGCCCAGCGACTGCTCGTCGGATCGCGTAAAACGGTTGCACGGTTAACTTTGTCGATTTTTGCAAAGTGAGGTATAACAGTGTCACCTTTTTTTTTAAACGGAATCTTAAAGAGAAAGGTTCAAAGAATGTGTATGAATTTTTTCAAATTTTAAAAAACTTACCTGCAAAAGTTATATTGAATTGTTTAACAAAATTCGATATTAATGGTATTTCACATCGGTAATTATGCAAATTATTTTTTTTATGAAAAAGTTTGATTCTTTCTGATGAAAATTCTCAGGACGAAAATTACTCTACGACTTACCGTTACAGAAATATGATTTTTTAAAGTTCGGCTGTTTTCACAAAACTTAAAACTTTGAACGGCTGTAACTTTGACAATTTTCAAAATTTCGAATAAACAAAACCGGTTCCGTGTATGGTACGCCAAGCACTACAGCATATGTAAATTTGAACAAAGTTGCAGATGCTGCTCCAGAAGGTGATCAATTTGACATGAAATGAGCCATATGTATATGTTATGTGCACATTTGAATTATAACAACAAACATAAAAATAAAAAACATGGAACAGATTAAGTTCTATGTATGTTTCAATGAATGCCAATTTAATATTGTCAACGTAATGAAATTTTTCTAAACCAAGAACAGATAGGGACTTAGAATTATTCATAACCAATAATTCTACGTAGCAATGCATTCACCAATAGCATAACTGAATTGTAGGTATTGATACTCTGTTCTTCTATTTTATTTTACAGTAACCTAAATAAATATGGCACTGACAAACATATCTGGGATTCCCGATAAGCACTGGCAGCCAGCATTTGTTGCATTTGAAACTACGTGAGTGAAAATAGACAAGTGTTAAATTATATATACTGTGTTAAAAGCTTTGCCGCAGTGCATTTATGATTTTAATAGGAGATTTGTAAATCCATTGAAATTCTGTCAAACTGAAACACTAAAACATTCTTTTTATTGTATTATTTTCATTTTATAATCAATTTCATCTGTTTGTACATGATTGAACAAATATACAATAGGCTGCAATTGAAATAGAGATTAAATCGAAACTAGTATCATTTAACAAGCACAGGAACCAAGTTGGCCCAAAAAACTACTAAGGGGTTATACCTAGCCACGAAGGCGAAAAAAGCGTATTTTTTGCGAATTAAAATAGAAAACACTGTTTGCTATTTTTATTTGTTCGATAGCTTATTACAATGTATATCTATCAAAGATGTTTCCATAATTTTTTTAATTAAAAATATCAACTATAGCCACTGTAGTTATTTTCCAGTAACAGGTTTTTTCCGGAGGCGCTCGGCGGTGAGCACGATTTCTCAGTACTAGGCAATCTGAAATAAAAAATTCAAAGGATTTAGGTTTCGTATGAATTTGGTCGATGAACGAAGGATTTTACAATAACTTGATTTCTGACAATGTGAGAAACTTTGGAAGCAAAAATACGAATTTTTCGTGTTAAAATTTGTCTTTTTTTGTTAATAAAAAATCAATTTTTCATCAAAAATAAAATTCCTTCGTTCACCGACCAGTTTTTGAGATGCAGAATAAGTGTGCAAAGTTTCGTGCAAATCGGTACAGCAGTTCTGGAGATATCTTGCTCACCGATTAGCAACTTTTGGTAAAATGTGATTTATAGAAAAACGCGTTTATAGTTTTCGGTTTAGTTTTAAGAGTGATAACGTATTTCCTTCGTACCTTAAGGGCGTTGGGTATCCAAGCGTTTTGCAAGGGTTTACGTCATTCGTTTTGCTGGTCGTAATTGTTGATCGATTTGTATGATTCAGGTCTTATTGTAAAGATAAAGGTTCAAAACACGAGCGTAGATTTTCGGATTTTTGAAAAAAGTTTTTGTTCATTCAGAATACGGCTTTGAAAATAACCTTTTTTTAGATACGATTTTTTAAACGAAAATGTTGTTTTTTTTAAATCCAAAAATCTATGTTTGTGCCTTGAACCTTTATCTTTACAATAAGACCTCATTCGTTAAAATCGGTCTAGAATTGCAGCCTAGAAAACGTATGGCGTAAACCGTGTTTTCGACTGATTCTTGCCGATTTCGTGAAATATAATTGTAGCACAAAGGTGCATTTCGAACGTTATGGCGGAAGAGGCGAAGTTCATCCCACCACCACAAGGTCTCACTTACACGCATTATTTGGTGTGTGTCTAGATTCCTAGAAGCGGAAGATTCCGCTCGCTCAGGATTCTAGCCGAAATCCCGATTCACTTAAAACGCAAGAAACTGCTGTTGTCGCACAGCGAGACTTTAAACACGTGCTCCACCCCGTGGAGTCGCAAGGGTTTCCGCGATATATTTTTGTGTCATTTTAAAGACAAAGGTCCAAGACACGAACGTATATTTTTGGAATTTCAAAAAAAGTTTTTGTTAATATACAGGGTGTAACGAAAATTCTGGGACACTTTAGGTTTATGGATAGAACGCATAAAAATAAGAAAAAGAAGTCTTATAAGTTGTGGGCGCAACCCACCCCCTAACAAGATACAACCGCTTTTGTAAAAAATTAAAAAAAAATCATATCTCCGAAATGGTACGTCGTAGAAGGCCCGTTTTGATTGCAATATAACCGGAGAAGATCAAAGATAATAGAAAAAAATATAATTGCTGCGATTATTGCTGTTAAATAGCATTTATTCTTGTTTAATCCAAACAACGTCGATTACCTATAACAACTTGGGAAAAATTGCGGGCATTCACTAAATCTGCCTTCGCGTAGATAGTGGTATTTTTTCGTAAACTGTAGTCTCTTCCGGTTATATTGCAATCAAAATCGGTCCTCTACGACGTACCATTTCGGAGATATGATTTTTTAAAAATTGTTTACAAAAGGGTTTGTATCTCAATAGGGGGTGGGTTGCGACCACAACTTATAAGACTTTTTTTTCTTATTTTTATGTGTTCTATCCACAATCCTAAAGTGTCCCAGAATTTTTGTTACACCCTGTATATACTGCGGATCAATAATTAATATTGTTTTAGACGATTTTTTCAGTGAAAACGTGATTATTTGAAAATCCGGAAATATACGCTCGTGGCTCAAACTTTTATCTTCAAAATGACACCTTTTCCGACAAATTCGGCCAAGAATTATGGCTAGCAAAATATATAGCGTAACCCCTTCCACATAAATAGATTGAGCGGTGATCACCACATGTAGACCGTGCCGTGTATTACAAGGATATGCACCAAACAAATTTCTTATCCGTAATTCTTAACCGATACGGACGAAAATGACTTTATTAATCTATTGCAACGGTTTTGTAATCGCAACATATTTTATTTTTGACAATTGAATGTCTTTGAAGGATGATCTAATTTTTTGCATTTGATGCACTTGCAAAAACGTTGCAATAATTGATTTTTTTTATACAAGCTTTTATATTTCCACATTAAAATTCTTTTGTTTATCCTTCAATTAAGAGATATGAATTTTGTTAATCAAATGTTACATTGGTCTTCGGTTGGCCCTACTAAAAAGTTTTCATGCTTCAGAAACATTGCGCTTTCTGATACTAACAGGCGCTTCACCAAAATGCGTATAGGCAGCGAGCGGGCCAACAATGATCACCCATCGATAGTCGACTTTTCTATTCCCTGCTCAGTCCTCCGATCCCCGCAATGACCGTGAGAGGGGAATGGCCGAGCTACAGACACATAGACACACCGATAGACGGGATAGATAGTGGGGACAGTGGGTCCCCTACTGCCCCTGTAATTCGTATTTTGTTCGCACCCGTCGCTGAAGTCACACATGCCCCGAACGAATCGTACCCAACGCCCTTAACTACATCTCTGATAAAGTGTACAAGGTCCTCGCTGCATGCTAGAGATTGTTTAACAACTTCCATATATTGCAGTTAATATTGAAAAAGATAGTACATTTGAAGGATTACCAAAATATTAATCATTTAATTATTGCAAGATACTGAACGTTTAGTAAACGTTTGGTTTTTAAATTCGTAATTCGCAAATTATAATAAACATAAAAGTAGACAAAAAAGAAGGAAACAAGGCAGTACCAATAACTACACTCGATGTACATCAGACAAAGCGATAAAAAAGAATTTGCTTACTTTTTCTTGGAAGACGTGTTTACAGAATAATTTGATTATGTACTAAAAAAAAGCTTGTAAAAATTTGAAGAGGCGCGTTAATATATATGCAAGTTCTAAAAATTAAATAGATTTTTACAATAATTTAAGAAACTGTTATATTAGAATTATAAATGATAAATAGACCTTAAAGGTTTTCTCAATTATTTTTTAAGTTTCATGTCTATCGTCGTTTAGAAGATATGAGTTTTTTAATAAAAATGTTACTCAACAAATATGGAATATTTAAAAAATTGAATATACCAGGCGGGGATTATTGTTGAAGTCTGATATTCAGAAGTAAGTTCTTCAACAGCAAGACGAAACAAACAGTCTTTCCGTGATATACTTTTATCTGTCGTGTTTTTATGCTGTTCGCGCGACTGCTCGCGCCAGCTAGCGTCAGCAAGCAGTTGCTCGCGCGAACTCTGTGGATAGCGAGTGCGCGTTGGCGCTAGGATATAGCGTAGCGCTAGGCGTGACGTCACTCCGTCCAGAGTTCACCCTCGCCTCTCGCCGCATAGTGGGGTATTTGATCGAAAAGCTGGAAACAATGATTTTAGCGTTACAGTAAATGCTTGGTATTTGTCCCAAACTCGGGGCGGACAGGGTGCAACTTTCAAGTTGTGGGTACTGCTTTTTTTGCGTGACGTTCGCCATGTTATACGGAGATAGCGGCGAATGTAAAAATGGTCGGCGAGAAACAGCAAGGGGGGACTGAGTTCGAGGCAGATGATAAAAGTTAAATCCCTGAGTCACTATACTAATGCAACGATGGAACTTATTCATTTTTTAATTTTTTTTTTGTAATAAAACTCAGGGGATTTTATTATTTGAACAATTATATTTTCGTCAGTCGTCAGGACACGTTTTACACTACTGACACCCTGATACGCACTGCCTTTTCTTTCTCCTTTTATTTCTATTCCGTTGTGCCAAGCACTTCCCTTTCCACGCTCAGGGCTACGCACAAGGCACGCTCCCGATTGTTATGTTGCTTCGCGTATGCAACAGATCGCGACACCTTACATATTTTTTCCTGACTTTTTACATTTTTATGACAATTTTTTTAACGTGTCGGTGAGCTTCTTCTGATGAAAATAATATCAAATACGACATAATTTGGATTAATAATTATAATTTTAACGATCGCCAAAACGATCCTAATAACTCTATTTTAAATTAAATTACATACAAATTTTTAACTGACCCATCCACAGTGAGACAGACAGTTATTAAATCGCAAAATTAACGTTTAGTATAGAGTTATTAGGATCCCTTAATAGGCCGAAATAGTAATTTTTACGTACAATTATTGTTTGGATTATTTATAATTGATCAGGATTATTTAAAAAAATAGGTAATGTTATATAAATGTTATTGTGTCTGGTATCATTCTAATCAGGAGAGCCTCACGAATATGTTAGTAAAATTTTCAGAAAAAAGAAATCCAAAAATGAAAAAGATTCATCAATGCATTAGTGTTTAGCATACCGATACACGAGCTTTATCTGCGATCTCACAGTCTCGCTTTGTTTTTCTTGCGTCGACCTTTGTAAGACCGCCACTCGAAATCGTCGAGAACAGTGCGGTTTGCAAGTTCTCCCCGCTATTTTGGTGTGCGACTATCAAGAACAAGTCTTGAATACTCTCCCATAGTTAGACTATTCAATAGGGGGTTTGTAAACCGTTAGAAGGAAAATATTCTGTTAAGGACGAGCCGCATCCATCCGGGTACACTCGTAATATATAACGATAGAAACGCTTGTTAGTTATAACGTACTATCATATTCATTCGAGCGGTGCCACAAGCATGTGTCTTGTATTTATATATTTCCTTATATAAAGCTAATATGCGTCCATTAAATAATTTCAAATTATAGACATATCCAGTTTCTGATTCGGCTAAAATAATTGATTTTAAACCGAATCTTGCACGTTTATTACTAATATATTGTTTGAAAGAAAGTCTCCCTTTCCATAATAGTAAACTCTCATCAACAACTATGTGCTGTCTTGCTCGATATGCCCTTTGGAAACGGTGTATTAGAATGTCGATCACGGGTTGTATCTTTTGAATTCTTATATTTTCATTGTTATTCTGATCTACACTAGTAAAATGCAGAAATCGCAGAATATTGAAAAACGTTTTTGACATAATTTGCCTTATATGTATACACAAAATCATATTGAATTTGTATTCCAATACATAGACAGTTTCGGTAAGCGAACTGTACTCATATGTGTAAGATGTGAAAATATGAATTGCGTGATTGCGAGGAATGAAAGAAAGAATTTAGTCTGAATGTCGAGACGAAGCGTCAACGAAGAACGTTTGGACCGAGCGATAGCGTTAGGTGCGAAGAAAGTGTGTTTGGACCGAGTGACAGTTTTTCCGTTGAATGTTTCGAGTGGCTCTTTGTGTATGGAACTAGGAAGAATGCGGGTGGCCCATGGCCGAAGACGATGCGTGTTACGAGAGTGAGAATGTGTGAGTCTGTTTGTGAGAGAATTGGTTTGGTGTGTATGTGTATGGCTCATTCCATGTCAAATCGATCACCTTCTGGAGCAGCATCTGCGACTTTGTTCAAATTTACGTATGTATAGTGCTTGGCATACCATACACGGAACTGTTTTTGTTTTTTCGAAATTTTGAAAATTGTCAAAGTTACAGCCGTTCAAAGTTTTGACTTTTGTAAAAACAGCCGAACTTTAATAAATCATATCTCTGTAACCGTAAGTCGTACAGCAATTTTCGTTCTGAGAATTTTCATCGCAAAGAATCAGATTTTTCAATAAAAAATACAATTTGCATAATTAACAATGTGAAATACTATTAATATCGAATTTTGTTAAACAATTGACTATAACTTTTGCAGGTATATTTTTAAAAATTTGAAAAAATTCATACGCATTCTTTGAACCATTATCTTTAATATTCCGTTTTAAAAAAAGGTGACACTTTTATACGTCACCTTGCAAAATTCGACAAAGTTAACCGTGCAACCGTTTTACGCGTTCCGACGAGCAGTCGCCGGACAGCCATTTCCCCCTCCACTTTGACGTACATACAGCGTCGCACTCCTAGCATTGCTACGTTTCGTACGTTTCGTATCTCGACTAGTTTATTAATGCAGGTAAATGTTTAAAAATCTGGAAAAATTCAGGACCGTAGCTTAAGATATTGCCTTTTAGTAGATAGCTTGAAAAAGAGTGTCACTCGTCTGGTTACCGAGCAACAATTCGATAAAGTTAACCATGCGATACAATGCAAGTGGCACTCCTATAATACTTGGCCCATAGCTTTGCATTTTCGATGCTATTTTGTGGTTATAACAGTGTGCGTGAAAGATTATCGAGTGGCCAAGTAACGCACTGAAAAATCTCTCAGGCATGCTATTATACATTGTATTGTACATTAGTGTGTGTCGCACGGCGGCTCGAAACATATGAGAGATGCGGATCAGCTGACGCCAGTAGTATTAGGTTCGTCGATAGCACGGCAATGTAACGGTGTTTAACAATTTTTTACGCCGAAACCGTGCAATAATGTTAAACTTTTTTTAGGCTGTCTTCGAAAAGCAAGTCTTGACGCATTGTCCCAATTTTTCTCAAGTTGTTAATCAACCGCTATCATAGAAAAAATCAAAGTTTTTTTTGTCAACAAATAAAAATGCTACATAACGGTAATAATCAAAGCAGTTATATTTTTTTTTAGTAAACTTTGTTCTTTTCCGCTTATTTTGCAATTAAAACCGCTCCTCTCCGACTTAGCATTTCGGAGATATAATTTTTAAAAAATTTTTTACAAATGGGGTTGTATCTCGATAGGGGGTGATTTTCGGACCTAACTTTATTGGTTTTTTTCACCTTATGGTGTGTCCTATCGATTCTAAAAAAAGGTCCCTGATGATATGTTGCACCCTGTATATGACGGTAACGCTTCTTATTACTCGTAAGAGAACCAATGTGATCGATATGGTAAGTATTTAATGGTTGGTCGTTTTTATCAATGGGATGTCGAAATCCTTCCATCTTTCTATGCTTACGCTCTACTAGAATATATTGAACAATATTATTTACACTACTTTCTATTTTTCCTCGCATTTTATCGAACCAACAATCTCGACGCAGTAACTTTTCAGTTTTATCACTCGAAAAATGTGCGTTCATGCGCCTGTCGAATAATATAATCTTGCAAGATTTTTGGTACTACGATAAGTCTCTCTCCTTTTACTATGTATATTTGGTTCCGCCGATCCCCTTGGGGTTACAGCCCTTATCCTAATTGCTTACACTAACTTATTCTACTTACAGCTAACTTACAGTCTATACTCGCTCGCTCGCTCGCTCGCTCGCCTGCCCTCTCGCTCGCACGCACGCCTTATCTCTCGCCTGAAATCTCTCCTGCTCGCTCGTCCATCCTTCTTACTCTAATTCCTTAACCTATTTATCCTACTCCTACCCCCTTTTTCCTGTCTTCCCTTTTCTTATTCTATGCTTCTTTCTCGCCTTCCTTCCATCCCGCCCTTTCTCTCCTCCATTCCTCTATTCCCCTCATCCACCCTTCCCCTCTCCCGTCCTCTGCCAGCACCTCCTTTATCCATTCCTGCCATCCCCCTCTCTCCTCCTCTCCTCCACATCTCCTCCGGACATGCTCCCATGTCTCCTCCTCTCCTTCACACACCCTACATACCCTTTCTTCCTCACTCTCCCAATACTTTCCCTCCCTCACCTGATTCCCCAGCCTGAATTTGGCAACCCTTTGCCACTTTCCCTCCCCCCAACCTTTTCTCAAATATTCCGCCCTCCCCTCTCCCTTCACCCATCCATACCACCTGCTAAATTTTCCCTCCCTTATTCTCCTCCACCTCTCCTCTCTCTCCTATTCCTTCCCTCTTCTCTGTATTTCCTCGTACCCTTCCCTTCCTCTTTTCCTTAATTCCTTTACCTCTTCCATTTCTATCCCTCTTTCCCTGAAAAATTCCCTTCTCTCTTCCTCCCAGACTGACAACCTCCCTTCTCTTCCTTCCCTTTTTTTTACCTCTTTCCAACACTCCCGCGCCCAGCCGCTCCCTCCTCCTTCCTCTAGTTTTATCTCATAGTTCCATGCCCTCCTTCCCGCCCTTCCCCTTAACTTATCTCTCCCCATTTCCTCTCTTCCCAGATATTCTGGTGTCCTCCATTCTACCCCCAGTACCCATCTTAGGAACTTCTCTTCTATCCTTTCCACCGCCTGCCTCTCTTTCCACCCCCACACCTCTACCCCGTAACTCGCCACCGGCCATACGAGTTTGTCAAATAGTTTAACCCTTTCCTCCAGCCTCTTCCCCAACAGCCTCTTCCCAATTCCCCAAATCCCCAAATCTTCCGCATCGCCTCTCTTCCTTTACTACTTTATACAATACATCGTTCTTAATAATAAACTCGCTTGAGTCAGTTTGTTGCATTGCTTTGATCAATTTCTGAATTTCGACATCTTTCTCTTGGGCATTTTTGAATCGGATTAAAAGTCCATCAGGACCTTCTTGAATGCACATCGCTGTAAGTACGGGATACCTACTCAATGCATCAAAATGAGACATTTTATTACCACTTCGATGCTCTACCGTATATGAAAATTCTTCTAACTGTAACGCCCATCGCGCGATTCGCACATTAAGATCCTTTTTTTTCATGGTGCACGTGAACGCTTTACAATTAGTTACCAACTGGAAATTGATGCTCAAGAGATAGACTCGGAATTTTCTTAACGCTTTCATAATCGCTAACACTTCCAATTCGTAACTGGAATACTTCATTTCCGCAGAGTTTGTAGTGCCGCACGCATAATAAACTGGTTGATACATGTTATTTTCGCCATTCTTTTGCAGCAGTATAGCCCCGTAACCGTGCTTAGACGCGTCTGTGTGAAGTTCAGTCTCGGCTTTTGGACAGTAGAGACGTAATACTGGCCTTTCCATTAACACGTACCCGCCGGCGGCCTTATTTGTAGTTCTCGGCATTGGACGGCTCTCTAATTCATATTTTGTCCCATCGGGCGGCGCGGAAAAAAGACGCATCAAATTGAATGCTTCATGTACCACTAGTGGTACATACCGTCCCATGGGACAATCCTCTATGTACCACTGGTGGTACATGCCGGCGGGAACGTGTTAAAGCCGTTGTGGGTAAAGGTGGAATGAAATTAATCACAAATCCCTTAGTCACTATTTAATAACAATAAACAATTGCCTTACGGCTAACAAAAAAGATTACAGAATAATACGTTTTGCAGACGCTTGTCCCCGCACGATTTCCTCCACAAAGGAAACGTCGTCGAGGAACGTAGGGGAGGTTGGCGACAATCTTAAGTGGATAGATTAAACATGCGCCCCCCCGATAGTCGACGAGCGTGAGAAACTTTCTCTGTTGGAAAATGCGTCGCTACACCGTCTTTAATAAATCAAATACACGTTCTTCCTCACTTGCAAACAGAAATTGAACACCATTACGGAATAAACTTGTTAAGGGTTTTGCCTGTCGTTGCATACTGAGGCACGAATTTACGAAAATATCCCGATAGTCCCAAAAAGCTTTGAACATCTTTCACACAGTTCGGTTTCGGAAATTTCCTAACAGCCTCGATTTTGGCAAGTGAGGGTCGCACGGTATCATTCTCTACTATACAGGGTGTCCCAGCTAACGTGCACGTCCTTGAACCAGGTGATAGCTGAGGTAATTCTAATATAGGGAAGTGACATTCGTAATGTCGTATCCTAATTCGTGACCGAGTTATTAACGAAAAACGATAGCGAATCATAGGGCTCCGTTCGGCCCAGCGGCGCGGCACTTTTTCCCATACACGGCATCGAATTGGGCGCTGCGAGACTCGCGGAGGTCTCTCTCTCTCTCTCTGGATCGAGCGTTGCCCTAGCGAGCACGTGTTGTGATAATTTAGAAATATCGTAAGGTACCTTGAACACGTGCTTGCTAAAAGTAATTTAAGTCTAAAACCGAATAGCTATTAAATGTCTTTAAATAGATGCACCATTGGAGCGGTAGTGTGGTATTGTAATTATGAGTGAGTGTGAGCGGCCAGGTGGCGTTATTCCAAGCAAACAACGTGGAACATTGTTATAAAGAGCGAGAGTAAAAACTACGTAAGTAAAACACAATTAGTTCCCTGTTATTCTCCAGCACTAGGCTAAGTGAAATTTATGTCGATTGGACGCGAGGTCGAAACAGTTACGTCTGCCTGAAAAATATCTATATTAAATACTTCCGGTACTGTCTCTTGTTTCAAAATCGGGACCTTTTCTTTATCAAACAAAACCTTCAAATCACGAAGAAAGTTTGCTCCAATTAGTAAACCTTGCGCTACTAAAGAATCTGGTATTACGTGTAATATAATATCGAATATATCTCCATCGATTGATATTTTTACAACCGTACTTCCAAAAGTTGAGTTATCGTCGAACATATATCACGAAAATTTATCTTCCGTCCGCTCAAGGCAGGCGCACCTATTTTTGCGTAATCCTCCGCGCGAATTAAACTAATATCACTACCAGTATCAACAATCGCAACAAGCTTACTATCTCCGATAAACACATCTTTACAATATTTTCTCGAACCTTGCATCGTGAGGTTGCAGTTGCGCTCCGTATAATTTTTCTTCGGGCATGTTGCAGAGACGTGGCCGTAATCATTGCAGTTGAAACATTTCATACTTTTTCCTTTAACTGGACAGTTCGATCACAGATGGTTTTCCTCGCCGCAATTAAAACAGCGCCTTTTCTCACCCGATCTGCTCATTGACGTCGTTGGCTCCTGTTTCTTCACTTGTTTACGATCTGTGGCCACCATTCGAAACTTTGGCGCTTCAACATCAGTACCATCATGCCTCTAGTGGCCATATTATTAACAACCATTACATCACCAAAATCATGCAGTCACTCTATATAGAGGAGAGTAACATAATTTGGACCAATTTTGTATTTTTCACTATATAGAAGGGCGGAAGAAATGCCAATAAAAATTAAGTATTAGAAAATAAACTCACTAAGTGTACCTTCAAAATAGAACCATTTATAAAATTTAAAAAATTATTTATAACGGTGAAAATTGAATTCAAAAAAATCGTGTCATCGGTTCCATTTAGGAAACCGGTTTCCTTATTTGGACCGCTAGTTTCCTAAATTGGACCATGAGCTTTCTTAACGGCAATTACAACAAAAGAACCTTTTAATTGCAGCACTAACTCCAACACACCGAGTATGTATCGAAGCGTGACATTTCATGCATTGTATCATTTCTTCTTCCTTGGTTTCTTCACATAATATACAAAACCATGAATCACCAGTTGCTTTTTTATGTTTCTGCATTTTGTTAAACTTTGGTTAACTGATTTTTTTTTAAGTTTTGGTATAACCACGATTTGTAAGGGCTGCTTGTTATTTCCACTGCTTTCTGGGCTATTGGTGCACTGCGAGAAGACGAAGGGCCAGTTGGATTTGGATTTTTCTTTACTCGCGGTGATATTTTTTCAAGAACTGTCCTAAATCGTTTATTTTCGTTATCACTTCTACCTTCATCATCATCACTACTAGAAGGTGAAACAGGGGTTTCAGAAGGTTGGAAAACATCAGCTGGTGCAAATTGGTCATCTGTAAATACATGCCTATTCACCGGCCAAATTCCGGAAGCACAGAAGGCACTCTCTGCAATTCCCACAGTAGCTGCTCTGCCATATGCCTCATTAAGTAATTTTGACATTTGGGTTTGATATATTCTATCCCCTTTATATAAGCGAAGAAACGTTTCCTGAGCTTGTGCAAAATAAGTCTGCAGAGGACCAAAAAATGCTATATCCAAAGGCTGTAAACGGTGGGTGGTATGGCCAGGCAGTTGAAGTAAGATAATTCCATTCTTCCTAGCAAACTCACAAGCCTGCAAATTTTTGCTATGTGTTGTGTGGCCATCAAGCAATACCAAAACTTTAGTATCTATATTGCAGTTGATATGCTTTTGGAAATGTTTCAGCCACTCAACAAAGAGATCTGAGTTTATGTATCCCGTGTCCGTAATCGTAACAAAACTGGCGGAAGGTGCTCCAATTTTAAGATCAGGGTGAAATTTTGTCCTCTTAAAAATTATCATTGGTGGAATATATAGACTTGCAGCACTAACTGCGCATACCATAGTTGTATTAACGCCCTGTTCACCACTTGTTAGACTTTCTACTTGGTGCTTTCCTTTACGAGCAATTATTTTTGGGAGACTCTTTTGCACAGTGGTAAACCCAGATTCGTCCACGTTAAATATAGTGCCAGCTGTAAATTTATGCTTATCGACAATTCGTTCTAAGAGATCGAAAAAATGATTCACATTCTCTCTATTAAAGCCTCTAGCTCTCGCTATTGAGGTTCCTTTGGGTTTCCGGAGCGAAAGTTGGGGATTTCGTTTCAAAAATGCGTAGAACCATTTTTTACCAGTAATTTTTTTATCTCTATTGAAACTATTTGGTAAGTCATATTTTCCTGCAACATTAAAAGCTAGTTTTCTGACTTACTTAATTGTTAAACCAAAAAAGCATTCTTCTAAGTGAAGGATGTGCTCAGAAATAATTCTTTCCATATCTGCAGAAAATACCGGAGGTCTGCCCATTGCTTTAACATTATTACAAATAACGTTTTTTTCATCTGCATGTCTCTTGATAGTTGCCTTAGGAACCCCATACACACGACTGCATTCATTTAAACCGTAATCACCATTTTTCTACGCGGCAACAGCAAGCAATAAATCATTTTCAGACCATAATCCATAACGTCCTCTTTTTGATATCAGAAAAATCAAACTAACATAACCTTGCAAAATTATAATTGCAAATTGTAGATAAATAAGCAAGTTTTGTGATGGTATAATAAGACATGTAATTACTTACGTTTAGACGAATTAACTGCTTTCACACTTATGTCGAAATAACAGATTTTCTTCTCAGTCAAACGAATAACACTTCCCTCAATGTAACCATGAGGCGTTTCTTTACAAAAACAATTGCATTAACCTCTTCTACATCTACGTACCTATAACAAAATGCCTATCTCAAATCTCGCAGATAACATGTCTTTGTATATCAAAGCGGTCCAAATAAGGCTACGGTCCAAATTAGGTTACCTTCCCCTACTCTCTCTCAGAT
Organism: Mimumesa dahlbomi; assembly: GCA_917499265.3. NCBI lineage: Eukaryota > Metazoa > Arthropoda > Insecta > Hymenoptera > Crabronidae > Mimumesa > Mimumesa dahlbomi. Next base: position 1,956,423 of record OU824117.1, read on the forward strand.
CATCTCCGACCATAGACAAGTACACACGCCACAGCTGTGGATACATCATATACATATCATTTGAATTTTGCCACGTTTTTGTTATAAAGTTTATGTCACGTTTTCATGTGTTAGTTATAGAATAAATAAATAAATATATATGGAATATTAGTCACCTCGTTCACGAACATATTTAAATAGTATGAATACAGACCTTAACTGGCTATATAACGATCAATTAAAAGAAGACAAAGCTAATATGAAACTGTTTTACTTACTTATCATCCATAACAAGGTATCAATACTTTACTGTAATGTTTTCCAACGTTTCGGTCAATGTGGTGACCCTCCTCAGGGAAAAATTAACTATTATTTACCTTGTTATGGATCAAAAGATTATTAATCCCGTATAAGGGAACTTTTTGGCAGACCGTTACATGTTTGTTGATGGCGAGACTGATACGCAGTGCGCCATCTGTAAAAGTTGGAGCATATTCAGCACGCGGAATGTTCGGACTTCTCCGGCGTCGATGTATTACGTTACGAACATCGTCGGGTATTTCATCTTCGTCCTCGTCAGAATCATCATCATTAGAATCCCCGTCATCCTCGTTATCCTCGTTACCGAAATCGTCATCCTCGTGCTCGTAGTGTTCAGGATTCTCGTCTCGGTCGTCAGTTTTCTCTTTGTCAAGGAAAAGAGCCTCCTTTAACCGTTTGATTAAGGGGTTAGGCCACTCTGGAGACCGAAAAAATAGCCATTTTTAGGTTTTTGTTTTCAGAAGTACTACAAAATAAATCGGGATTTGAATAAAGAGTATTTATTATACATATCAGTGACTATATACAGTAATTTTTTTAACCTTTTGCGGACGGGACGATTTTGAGTGAAGCGTTCCGTGGGGCTGAGCCGCTCTCGCGATAGTCACTTAAATATTACCAGCGCACGTTTCAGCTGAAACGTTTCTTTAAGCGATTTTCATTCATAGCGCTCCACGATGTCAAATTATAAACATTAGATATGTACATGGACAAATTCTTCAGAAGATAATTTTTTTTTTATTTATTCAAGCCTGTCAGACATAAAGTCTGTGAGGCGACAATGGATACATAATAATAAAATAAAACAACATTATAACATAACACAATAAAACAAACTTAGAAACTAAACATTTAAACCACAGTCCTTGAGAAAGGAGCACACATACAAGCAGGCGCCCATGTGAGGCCCTGACAGTAAACTTTCAACGTTCAGGGAAGGAAAGATTTTAAACTCTTAGTTTACAGAACATGGTCTCTCTTTGGAGATCATACAGTGGACACTGCCATAAAACGTGGTTGATGTCCTCAAGTCCAGCACCACATTGACACTTGGGATCTTTAACAATATTAACTTTTTTCAATGACCAAGCCAAACCATAATGGTTAGATTTAATACGATTGATTGTTGTCATGGAACCATGGTTTGGAAGACTCTTTATAGTAATTTTGAAAGTAGTGTTTCCCTGTAACCCGGTTTGGATTGGTCACCAAAATAAATATTTATTTGCTTAAAAAAATTATCTTTTAGAAATTGAAATTCCAAATAATTATATTTACTAACAAAACCATAAATGTTTAATTAATAATTTTCTCGTGTGTGATAATATTCAAAACATCGATCAATGCAAAGACCTACGTCACATTCCTTGCATTCATATCGTGTTTCTTTCCTCTTCTTATGTTTCGAGCATACGACACATCTTCGCCTTGGTAATTTTGAAGTTGATTCTCTTTGCCGGGAACATTTTGATATAAAATGCTTCTCTGATAACCGAAAGGGAAAATTGTCGATATCTTTATTTATACCTGTTTGCTTTTTTGCGGCATATGGGTATTTACGTAACATTTCCTTTGCACACAGAAAATGAAATTTCCTGAACCTTTCTTTTTTACCAGTTATTTGTTGATACAGAGTGTGTGCGTTATATATCGACAGGTCTAATAGATGAAAAAAATATTTTTTCTGCCATCTTATCGATTTTCTTAAACAGTGCAATGAACTTAAAGTCAGATCTAGTTTGTCGACAGCTCCCATATTACAATTGAAATCAATAACGCAGGTTGTTTTTTTTTGGGTAATCCCGTGCGATAATCTATTCTTCGGCTTTCAACAATTTGAGCACTGTGGACTGTCGACAACATCCACACCTCTTTTTTATCGAACCATCGCATTGCCAATAAATTATTTGTAGATTCAAACTCAAATTCTCCAGGCTTGATTTTTGTTTTCATCAGAGGCATTCCAACCTATTCTTTCTCACAGTCCCGTATGCATTAGTTTTATGATTATGAAGGAACGTATACAAATGTGGGTTTGTGTACCAATTGTCGGTAATCAATGTATGACCTTTCCCTAGATACGGTTGCATAAGTGTTGTGACTACATTTCCTGATTTACGAAGTATCGAGTTATTTGTTTTAATATCTGTATCTTTTCCCGTGTAAACGATGAAATCTAAAATATATCCGGTCTTGCAATCACAAATGATGAACAATTTTACTCCGAATCGGCTTCTTTTAGAAGGAATGTACTGTTTGAAATAACATCTTCCTTTATATAACATCAGACTTTCGTCTATGCAAAGATTCTGAAATGGATAAAAGGATCCTGCGAAATTTGCTTTCAATATGTTAATTACAGGACGTAATTTTATAAGCGGGGTCATTCGGGTCCTCTGCATTAATATCATTGAAATGAATGTTATTAAATATTTCTAAATATCTGTCTCTTCGCATGATTTTAGAAAGATTGGTCATTGATAATATTTTATCCGTTGTCCAATACTGTTTCACCGGAAGGTTTCTCTTTTGCGCCATAAACAAAGTCACAAAAAAATAGATACATTTCAGGTAAAGAAATGTCTTTCCAAATCTTTGTAGTCGCTGAATTGCGTTTGGACTGCTTCTTTGCAATAGCATATTTTGCATAAATATTTGTCTTTTTCATTACATACGAAATTAGCTCTTTTGAAAAGAATAATGAAAAGATATCAAAGCGTGTAGAATTTGAATTTATATTCGCCTTTATTCCAGCGTTAGTTTCATTAAAATGATGTACTGTGGGATTCAAATTATTTTTTGACCATGAAAGACTTATAGGCATGGTTTCAAAGCTATTATTCTCATCCATCGAATCTTCTGAACTCGTAATTAATACTCTGCGCCTTTTTCTATTCCTATTCAATCCCAAAAATATCATATTGTTATTTATAAAATTGTTTTCACCTTCTGAATCTGATGTTTCCATGATCTCTGTATTGTCTTCATTACAAGTTTTTTCACCGTTGACTATAATATTTTCATTACTCCTGCTTTCTTCACTTACTTCACACTGTCTTTTCATTTTGGGAATTGCAGATTTTTTAAAAGAATAGCTTTATTGAATACCAGGTAGAAAACTAACCGAATTTGCGTTGAGGATAACACGACTGTCTACAATACTCTCGTAATAATGAAATGGTAGCTCAATCGTCCAGAGTCAAATGTTTTTGCCCGACGCATAAATGTGTTTCTCGGCCATAGCGACGCGTTTGTTTGGGCCACATATACGCGTCTCTAGGCCCTATCAGTTGTTTTCGCTGACCACATAAATTCGTTTCTCGGCCCAATGCATTGTTTCTGCCGAACGCATATATGTGGCGCTCGGCCGCAAAAGGTTAAGGCGATTAATTTCAAAATGGCGGCTGTACCAGCAGTTTTGCAATGACGTCTCCGTTGTTTCAGGGTCCACGAACGGACAAATCAGCTCCTATAATTTTTGAATTATAAAAAACCAATTTTGTTTTGTTATTCTATATAATAACTGCTATACAAGTACGTAGGTTTTTTTCGATATATCAATTTTTGGCCAAATGGCGCACTTCTAGAGTGGAAAATGAAAAATTGGCCTAAAAAATCATCACATAATCGCTAATAACAAATGAACTATGCAATGTATCAAAAAAATCCTATGTGCTTGTGTGGACAATGTATTTTTCGAGATATGTTCAAAATTTCAAGTAAATCGGTTGAAAATTGTCTGAGTTATGTTTCCGGTAAACTTAAAAAATATGGTTTTGAGATACACGCGTTTGAAGTTTTCAGTAGTAGAAAATCATGAATAATTTTGCAATACCTTTAATCTGCGATGCCTGCACCATACAATTGGCCTTCCAGATTATCGTTCTGCTCTTGCTTTTCTTTTCTTCTCGATCTTGAAGCGATTCTTCCCTCTTTTACCCGTTCAGGCAGCGATCTCTCCGCATGCTTTATGCGCTGTTTGTCGATTTCCAGGCACATTTCGTAGTTGTTCGGGCCGATTTCCGAGTCCAGTGCCTCCATTATGTGCAAAATTGAAGAAAACCCGTCATTGTATACACAAACTGCATTATCCGTAGCCACATCCAAGACTGTTTTACCACTCGAAGTGGATTTCGGAGCCAATGCCCACACAGTCGAGTTGAAGCTTTCGTTACTATTTTGTGTGTAACCGCCGATGCATCGAGTTAGAAGATTTTCACTGGTCAGTTCTTCATAGATTGGTTAGGTTAGCTTCAGAGACTTGAATTGGAAGAGCTGGGTTATATTTATACTCAGTCAAAGTATTTGTAACTTTAGCTCGTTGCAAGGAGCACTATGAATCCTGTCCAATAGGACATTTGTCGTGCTGCGGTTTGTCATCAGTCGATAATTTATGATCCAGTGTAGCCCATATACTGCTTCTCGTGTTCTCAACTGAATCACTGTTTCTACGAATTGCTAATCCGTAATAAATACATAGCACTTGCAAATGAATTTGCCCCTATGATCGCTACGAGACAATCGCACGAAGATTGTGCATCGATAAAAATGAGCCTTTGTCGACTAACCTCCTTCTCGAATGCTTGGCTGAGCCTAAATGACTGAAAGAGACGTTCGACATGTCTAAACTTGACTAGACTAGTCGAAACGACAAATGATTTCAATAACATGTACCTGGTCCGATACCCTAGCGTACTTTCCCTCGAGCGCTCACAAAGGGAGTCCAGGCGACCTCGTACTAAAATTCGAAAACCGAGTATTTAGAAAAAATTCGCGACCATAATCTTTTGGGACATCATTTTTGAGGTCTTAAAGGACAATTTAAAAGAAAAAAAAATGATTTTTCGAAAATTCTAGAGTGTCCTAACCCCTTAAGTCAGCTTTATTGCCTCTGATACGTAGGCCTCGTCGTTTCAATTCATCCTTTAATTCGTGGAGCTTCATCGCACTTACCGACCGCTTCTCCTCGCTTCCCTTTCTCAAAGGCGTTTTATTTTCGTTTTCACCCATCGTAAATATTTCCTTTATTTTTGCTTCTCTTACGGATCGTAATTTCACGTTATGCGGTATTTTACGTATTTTACTTCGTCCAATATTCATGTACGTGTGTCACCGCTACGCCGCATTATAACTTTATATTTCCCACGATCCCGACTGAGCCCCCAAAAATGTACAGGGTGCGCCAAAATTTCCGTCGGTATGTGAATATTGAATAACTTTTTATAAAAACAGCCGATTTCCATATATGAGGTATTTTTATTTAATTTGGTTCTTTGCAATTTATTGGGACTAGTTTTTGAATGCAGCATCAATCAAGTGGCCGCCTTTATTGGCCAAAGCAAAATGTGCCTATTTTGCTGCATTTTCCAACAGTTTTTCGAGCATCTCGGGCGATATAGTGACGATTTCGGTACGAATGTTTGCCTTGAGCTCGTCAATGGTCTGAGACTTGCTGGCGTACACTTTGCTTTTTAAATAACCCCATAAAAAGAAGTTCAGAGGGATCAAATCTGAAGATCCAGGTGGCCAGTCAATGTCGCTATTTTCTGATATCACATGTCCAGGGAATTTTCGTTGCAGAAACAACAGATTGTTTGAATTGCAATGTGGCATGGCGTACCGTCTTGTTAAAACCAGTAACTGTACAGACCTTTTCCACGCATTTGTGGGCAGACATAATCACCCAACGTGCTGAGCGCGGTGACGATAGGACATACGTGGATTCTCGGTAACACTCTCTCTTACTGTTTCAACCAGTTCATTTGAACGTCTTGAGTGTTGATGAACGGCATGTGGACGCTCTCCCAGTGTCCCATGCTCAACAAAATTCGACACCAAACGACGAATAGTGTTGTTAGACGGTGCTTGTTGGCCACGATATTTCCGACGATACGCACGTGGAGTTTACACGACTATTTTCAATGTACAGTGCGACTGTTTCAGCGCGTTCTTTCGGTGTAAAGCGATTTATGGTTCAAATTGTACTGAATTGACGTTTCAAAAACATGTCTACACAAAAGAATCGGTTCATAGATGTCAAAGTTATTCAATGTTTAAATACCGACGTAAATTATGGCGCACCCTGTAGGTTTTATATAATAATTGACACTTTAATTATTAATAAGTGATATACAGGGTGTAACAAAAATTCTGGGACACTTTTGGTTTATGGATAGAACGCATAAAAATGAGAAAAAAAGTCTTATAAGTTGTGGGCGCAAGCCACCCCCGATTGAGATACAACCCCTTTTGTAAAAAATTTTTAAAAAATCATATCTCCAAAATGGTATGTCGTAGACGACCACCGATTTTGATTGCAATATAACCGGAACAGACTAAAGTTTACGAAAAAAATATCACTATCTACGCAAAGGAAGATTTAGTGCATGCTCTCAACTTTTCCCAAGTTGTTACAAACCTGCTACGATATAGGTAATCGACGTTGTTTGGATTAAACAAGAATAAATGCTATTTAACAGCAATAATCGCAGCAATTATATTTTTTTCTATTATCCTTGATCCCCTCCGGTTATATTGCAATCAAAACGGTTCTTCTACGACGTACCATTTCGGAGATGATTTTTTAAAAATTTTTTACAAAAGGGGTTGTATCTCGATAGGGGGTGGGCTTTTTACAAAACTTGAAACGCTTTTTTTTTTATATTGGTACGTTCTATCAATTCCTAAAATTATGCCCACACGTTTTGTTACACCCTGTATACCATTTCGAAGATATAATTTTTTAAAAATTTTTTGCAAATGGGATTGTATCTCGATAGGGGCTGATTTTCGGACCTAAGTTTCTTGGTCCTTTTTTCACCTTTTGTTGTGTACTATTGATTCTGAAAAAAGGTCCCCGATCATATGTTACACCCTGTATCGTGTGAACCTGCGTCTGGTGTTTAGCTATTTTCAATAAATTTATCTGAAACTGTTAAAATTAAAGCGACTTTCCCTCTTTCTAAACGTTGATTCCTTTGATATTTTGTCGAAACGAATGTAACGTCGAATCTCGGTAACATCGCGTCTACTTGTAGTTGTGAGAACAAATTTTGGACCCCACTTCTTATTTCATAAATATTTAAGTTTCAAAGTGTTTTATGATCATATATTCTGTCCCCCAATTGTTTTAGTTCCCCCCATGTCATTTCATTAAATATAAAAATGTACCAGTCATTTTGACGGGTACTGGTGTAAGTGTCCAAAATCAAAAATATACAGTGTGTCCCAGCTAATGTGCAGGTCCCTGAACCAAGTGATAGCTGAGGTAATTCTAATATAGGGAAGTGACATTCGTAATGTCGTATCAAGAGACAAGGTCTTGTCTCGGGCCAAGTACGAGAGAAGACTCTTGACTCTATTCCGGAAAGATTAGATCGGGGTTTTCGGGGTATTCAAACGACATGAAAGCGGCAAATTTCCCCAAAAGTGCGATGATATTCTTAGAGACAGCGTCAAGACGAGTCGATTGAGACTAATTACAAAAACATTGGTCCACCCAGTAACGAGATATTTGATGTCAAAAGTACGTCTTTTTTATGTAATAAGGCGTCTGCTTCGTCTTTTCCAGTGTCACACTTTCGACTATGCGAGTTCTGTCGGTGTCAAACCGAACTAACAGATTTTCATACCATGCGACGATAATTTTTCTGTCGGTAATGCAGATTTGTATATTTAATCTGTTGGAAAGATGCGGGAAAAATCAAGAAACAAGGTCTTGTCTCTGGCCAAGTACAATCAACAGAATAAATGGTTTCACTGCGGGGTACGGGGTGCGCGCGGGTATCCACAACTGTTAATGCTTGTTTCACCTAGGTGATTTTCGTGCCCTCTCTTTCTAATAATTCGTTTCTCTCTCTGACGTGTGTCGCAACATAGTAACAAGTGATAACAACTACTTCATCTCTTTCTTTTCGTCGCTCCGCCGCACTCATTCTATCGAGGCACACGGCGTTAGGCCGGACAGGTATGTGTGAGAGCGCGATCGTCAATCGAGGAAGGCATCAAACGCGGTTTTCGCCATGGTCCGAATTTTTCTCGTATAAGAGCCTCTCTTTCTTTTATCTGCTGTGAGCTCAGGTGTGTCCGTGCGCCTTGGTCATACTCGATCGTTCATTCGCATTCTTTTGGACATTTCGAATTATTTTATCGGACATTTAATATTTCTCGCTAATTTTCAATTCCTATGATAGGATTTTCAATAAATTGATATAGTATGACAATTATATGTTTCTCAATTATTTATTTAAAGTTACAATATTGTCTCCGTAAATAAGGAATAAATTTCGCGAAATATTGAATTCTGGAGATTAATATAATGCGAAATGAATGAATAAGAAACATCTAATTATAATTCAATTTCTATTTAATTAAAATTCAGCGACACTGTAGGATCAAATATTGGACATAAGTGTTAAATGCCCGATAAAATGATAAGAAAAAAGTTTCGAATAAAATGAAAGAGTCGCCGCGGCCGGCAAAGAGAAACCGTCGCACTTGCTCTCGGCGATCGTAATGCGAGCACTGCGAGCGCGACAGACAGAACGAAGAAAAGAAAGGCTCTTATGCAAGACAAATTCGGACGATGATGAATTCCACATTGATACCTTTCTTGATCGTCAAACGTGCTATCACACATGCTTGCTCGGCCCATGTTCGTGTGTTTGTCTAGCGCGAGCGCGACGGAGCGACAGAAAGATAGAGACAAAGTATGCAGTCGAATGTATTGTTGTTGATATCCCGAGCCATAGTACGCCACAATGAGAACGAATTATACGAAAGATAGAGAAAGAAAGACACCTTCGTGATGCACGCATTAGTACGTAATTCAGAAAATATCAAACTGTTATCAATAATAATTTAATACAATGATTGCTTAAATTGTTATAAAAAGGTATTTAGTTTCTAGAATTTCGATGCATGTCAAAGCGTCTCTTCAAATTTCTACAAACTTTTTTTTAGTACGTAATCAAATTGTTCTGTAAACCGGTCTTCCATGATAAAGTCAGCAAATTTTGCTGAATCTGTTCGAAACGTGTAGTTATCGGTACTGTTAACAAATTTTTGTTACATGTTTTGCATTGAAACTTTACTATCTTGGATATCGAATCTCTAAATTGTTCCGTATCTGTTTGTAACAGTGTTATGATATTACCTGCACATCTTAACAGTAAAATTAGTATATTTTTCTTCAGGTATACTGTAAAATTAGATCAGAAGATGCCACGGTGATAAAAAAATTAATGATTTCAAAAAAACTATTTTTTCTTCAAATAGATTGTTGAAGTATAGGTACGTTTAGAGGACACGATGACGTTGTTGTATGTAAATTGAAAAATATTTTCAACGATATACATAGGACCATATTGAAGTTCTAAAATTTCTAGAAATCAAAAGCATTCTGCAACAATTCATACAAATAATTATTTGCAATTTAGATATTTTTAATAAGATGGTTTTTGTGTAATTAAACCGTTTTTTTACACTTATATGTTTATTATAATTTTCGAATTGAGAATTTAAAAACCAAACTTATACACATCCTGCACTATCTTGCAATAATTAAATGTTTATTTTGGTAATTCCTTCAAATGTATTTTCCTTTTAGTAGTATCCACAATATATGCAAGTTTTTAAACAATGTCTAACATTCTGCGAGAACCTTGTATACTTGATCTGAAACGTACCTATAGATTGAAATTTTCCTGGCTCCGGAAGAGTCTCTGATTTTTTTGTATCACTTCTTCAAAAAACTCTTTGCACTTTTATAAATACATAATTCTTATTACTATATTTCTTAAAAGGAAATAACGATTAAAGGAAAATTTGGTATATTCCTTCACATCATCGTATATCATCATCATATCACCATATTAATCAGATCCGTTTATTCCTTGATTTTCCTACATTCTTTTATTCCTTCATTCCTGTATTCCCTTATTTATTCCTTGATACCTGCATTCCCTTATTCTTTACAAAGATTATTTCTTTAAAAACAAGTATTTTAATAAAACCATTACTATACTTAACAATATTCTACGAATGAAGTGAAATCAGTAAAAAGCATCGAAAATGCAAAAGTATAGGCCAAGTACAAGAGGATGTGACTTTGGAATAGCTTTCTTGTTAACATAAACTTGATTATACGATGTATTTGAAATCGAACAAATGTGAGCAAGTTCAAATCATTGTACAGCATCCACACGATGCTATCGCTAAGTAAATATATTAAATTAACTAAATTTCCCAAAAAATGATGTCTCCTCATTTAATTAATAAATCTGTTTAGTGCTCGACGAAATGTACTTGGTGGCCCGCTTTTTACGAAGGTTCGATGTTGAAAAATAAGCTTAAATAGTTCGGGATGTTCGACATTAAAAGAGAGTTGTTAAAATATAGTATAAAGCGGCCTTCTTATTGTGTTGAATGAAAATCCTCTAAATATCTCATTACGTTTCCTTTTATGTTATCATCAATCGTTGAAACACACGGCAATATGCATGTATAATTTTCTCTCAGACACATCCAGATTGTTAACTTGTTAAATTTTTCCACTCAGATGCATCCAGATTGTTAATTTAGAAATGAGTACAAATATCTGTAACGTTACATTTTGGACATCAAGCTTCGTAAAAAGCGGGCCACCAAGTACATTTAGTCGAGCACTAAACAGATTTATTAATTAAATGAGGAGACATCATTTTTTGGGAAATTTAGTTAATTTAATATATTTACTTAGCGATAGCATCGTGTGGATGCTGTACAATGATTTGTACTTGCTCGCATTTGTTCGATTTCAAATACATCGTATAATCAAGTTTATGTTAACGAGAAAGCTATTCCAAAGTCACATCCTCTTGTATTTGGCCTATACTTTTGCATTTTCGATGCTTTTTACTGATCTTAATTTGTGGGCTAGTTATTAACGAAAAACGAAAGCCAATCAGAGGGCTTCGTTGGGTCGGCGGCGCGACTGTAGAAGTTCTGCACAATAATTCTGTTACATTTCATTAAAATGAATTTTCTTTGCTTCATAGAGGTGCTACGCGCTGGTTTAAATTAAAATTTTCTGTGAATTTAAAGAATATTTAGAAGCGACCCTCAAATAAGTGGAAAACATTACAAAAATGCCATACAAAATTTTTGGTGAAATTTGTTTTTGCAGAATGGGAGAAATTGTGATCGAACTTTATTGGAAGCATGTGCCAATTACTTGCAGAAACTTTGCAGAGTTGACAAGACGGGGTTACTACAATGGCACAAAATTTCATCGTGTGATTCGTGACTTCATGATACAGGGTAATGTATTATGCATATGTTAATTGTGCTACTGCGTAAATAGTATGCATGTCAATATTCATATAGTAAATGACTTATAACTTTTGGTCTAACAAAATCAAATTTAACACATTGCGCTCGGCGGCATAAGACACATTGAAAGCTTGAGCGCCGGCAACGTACCAACCTCATTCGTTTGTTTCTGATGAATGATTAGCTACAAAAAAATGATAAAAACATTACACGATTTCGTCAAACAGTACATTTTAATTACATATTCTTCGTGTACGTACAATTAGACAGAAATGAAGCCCGCATTCTCGCGGGTCCGACCCTCAAGCGATAGCTTCAGAATGTGGCGTTTTCGCGGGGCCGGCGGCTCAATGTGTTAAGTTATAAGTGATTTTGTACACTTTTCTGTACATACGTCACAGCACCGATAGATCTATTGAGCACTGTTTAAATTTTGTATTGTTTTCGGGTGATACTACTTGTAATTCCTAAACCCAAACCGCATTTATTTTTAAAATTCAGTTTTGTCGCTTCCAGTGGTCATTTTTTAACGAAAATTAGGTAGAAATTTAGCAGTTGGAAAGAATATGCAAGTCTAATGTTAAATGTGAGTTTCTAGGAAAATGGGAGATTGTGTTGATTTTTTCAACTTGCAGTTTTTGACATATAGGATGCGGAACTACTTTTAAAAATTATGGAGAACTCTTTGCATGTTCCAATTTGTGTAGTGTTGAGGAACATATTTTATTAATAACTCATTCACTGTTTTTTCTGATCTTGTCTAATACATATTGCGCGTTTTTGTAACGTTTCATTCCAGGTGGAGATCCAACAGGAACTGGTAAAGGTGGCATGTCAATTTACGGAGAATGCTTTGATGACGAAATGCACGATGATTTAAAACACACAGGTAGGTGAACAAAGTTCTGTGAAAAATTTTAATATACAGTGTTCGCTCGATATAGGTCCGTTTTGGCGACTAGATGTAAGTCCGCCGATCGTACCCACCACTGGGGGGTTCTCCCTCGGGATCAATCGTTCGAGAAATTTGACACGGTTGTGATGTCAAGTCGACGGCACCGAGAAAGATTTATAACTTTTGTATCGGTGGGATAACATTAACTCAAGGACAAAAGGTTTTAATTTCCGGATATTTTTATATGAAAATTGTATTCACTTATTGATATGATTTTACTGATTAAAATGATTAAAACCTAACCAAACGCGACATATGTATACTCGTACAATGCGTTTCATCATTGCATATGTGTAGTGGCTCACCGATACGCAGGCATTTAATTTTTATCATCTTCGATCTCAGACCCCTCTTGCTTTTATCTATTACTTGTTGTCAGTCAAGATTTATTGATCTCGAATTTCACTTCTAGGTTTCGCTATAAGAGTCAAAGCAGACCTGACGAGCGGGCTTATACCGAGCCAATACTGTAATACGGATGCTTCTATCATGTTTCTCCAAAATTATTTTTGTATTCTTTAGTCATTCATTTATAACACCAATCAAAGTGTCGCGATTGACCTTACATTCAGTCCAAGGAATCTTGACCCTCTTGGTTGGAGGTCGCAGGGCGAGGGCTGCTGGCACTACACCTCGCGGTGAGGATAATGACCGCGCCACACTGTGGTTACGATGCGCGAGGCGTAGTGACAGACCTTTTGCGGCATTCCCCGTCGAGGGGGTCAGAATTCCATGGGCCAAGTGTACTTCTGTACTATTGCTTCTCAAGTCATTTTTTAAATTATTTTTTATTTATGTTTCCTTACTATTCTAAAGCGGTAAATAATGTTGCTTATGTCAACGATTTAAAGAACATCATACTGTCCCTAGTTCTTGAATTTGTACAACTAACAGTCTCTTGTAAATGCCAGGTGCGGGGATAGTGTCCATGGCTAACTCTGGGCCAGATACAAATGGTTCACAATTCTTTATCACATTGGCGCCCACACAGTGGTTGGATGGAAAGCACACAATTTTCGGTAAGTCAGTACAATGAAATTATATTCGTAGACAACGAGGTGGTATTTGTTTTAAATAGTTTTTCTCGTACTCGTTCTCCTCGTAGTTCTTCATTGCGCCTTCTCATCGCAATCTTACATGTTCGCTCGCACTCGCACTTTCCTCTCACATCTGATGTCATCTAATTCATTCTTGTTCATTTATACACGCTTCACTCACGTATTTACATATTCATGCAACCTTGCATACATGTACAGGGTGCGCCATAATTTACGTCGCTATTTAAACATTGAATAACTTTGACATCTGTGAACCGATTGTTTTGAGTAGACATGTGTTTGAAACGTCAATTCAGTACAATTTGAACCATAAATCGCTTTACACCGAAAGAACGCGCTGAAACAGTCGCACTGTACATTGAAAATAGTCGTGTTAACTCCACGTGCGTATCGTCGGAAATATCGTGGCCAACAAGCACCGTCTAACAACACTATTCGTCGTTTGGTGTCGAATTTTGTTGAGCATGAGACACTGGGAGATCGTCCACATACCGTTCATCAACACACAAGACGTTCAAATGAACTTGTTGAAGCGGCAAGAGAGAGTGTTACCGAGAATCCACATGTGCTGTATCGTCACCGCGCTCAGCATGTTGGGTGATTATGTCTGCCTACAAATGCGTGCAAATCGTCTGTACAGTTACTGGTTTCAACAAGACAGTACGCCATGCCACACTTCAATTCAAACAATGCAGTTTCTGCAACGAAAATTCCCTGGACGTGTGATATCAGAAAATAGCGACATTGACAGGCCACCTCGATCTTGAGAGTTAATCCCCCCGGACTTCTTTTTGCGGGGTTATTTAAAAAGCAAAGTGTACGCCAGCAAGTCTCAGACCATTGACAAGTTCAAGGCAAACTATATCGCCCAAGATGCTCGAAAAACTGATGGAAAATGCAGCAGAATGGGCACATTTTGCTTTGGCCAATGAAGGCGGCCACTTGATTGATGCTGTATTCAAAAACTAGTCCCAATAAATTGCAAAGAACCAAATTAAATAAAAATACTTCATATATGGAAATCGACTGTTTTTTAAAAAAGTTATTCAATATTCACATACCGACGTAAATTATGGTGCACCCTGTACAATGTCGATTCTTCTCAATAAATACCAATTCCATAGAACTGCATAGAACAAAATTACTACAGTAAATTCGCGATATTTGTCCGTTCGTGAACAACGCGACAAGCGCACGTCTTCATCCCCACCACCGGGGAAACCAGTCAAGCGAGTAATGTAACATGACAGCGGCATCCTTTGACGAGCCGCGGGACCCGAATAAAGTTAATAGCTTCCTTTAGAGCAGTGGTGTTAAGGTCGTTCACAATTCCGTCGATTTTCGAGGCGCTTGGCCACTGCCCCACCACTCAAAAATTAGGACCAATGAGCGAGCCGCTAGACGTTTTGGGGCCGAGTCGGCTCAGGAGCGTACCGTGATCATAAACGCATGTTCTGCCCTACCCAGGTATAACCTTTTTTAAAATTTTGCGTACCCGTTCACAGTACGCTCCTGAGCTGACGCGGCCCCTAAACGTCTAGCTGCTCGCTCACTAGACCTAATTTTTGAGTGGTGGGGCAGTGGTCGAGCGCCTCGAAAATCGACTGAAATGTGAACGACCTTGACACCACTGCTTTAGAGTAAGATAAGAGTAATAGAACGATGAAATTTATACATTTTTTATTATTATGTCACGAAAATTTTATTAACATATGGACGAGGTCTTTTCGATTAGAATGATACCAAACATGATATAATTTGAATAATATTTATTTAATTGATAAGTGTTTCTATATTGGTACTAATTCTCTTACAGTATTTATTGCTAAATTACAAAACATATTAAAAATAATTAAAATAATAGTACGTATACAACGCCCACAAGCGAATTCGCAATACAGAGTTTTTATGTTCGTATATATTATACAGTTATTTTGTGTTTCTTCACATCTCAAATCTGTGCTCCCTCCAGATGCCTAAAAAAACAAAAACAGTATTATGGTGTTTTTAGTTATAACTTATTATATATTGGATCAAATATTATATATATCTTTTTTCACAGTAGGTTCCCTTCTTTTCTTCGCATTATAAATTTGGAATTTACATCCAAAATTTTTCGGTGGATCTTTTGCCCGAGAAATATTCCCGTATTGAATTTACCATCATTCCAATAAAAGCTGGAGCATATTGGCAATAATGGGCTAAACGAGTACATATGTATTGCAATTTTAGAATGGAATCCTGATCGGGTGTTCGACGGTTCCTGATTCTATCGTTTTCTTCTGCTTCTTCTTCTTCTTCTTCTTCTTCTTGTTCTTGTTCTTCTTCTTGGTTTCCAATGTTCATTCCTGTTATGTTTTGTTCCTCGTTAAAACTTCTTTCTTCGCTTTCGCACATCGATAAAAATTCCGTCACATCTTGCTGGTTGGCACCTCCTTCTATGAAGTTACTCATTATTTCTTCAAAAGACCGCACTATTCTATTTCTCTCTTCAGGATCTTCTAATATTGGCGAAGAACTACCAATAATTTTGCTCCACGCGTTCTTAATGTTCTAGCACGTAACTTCATCCCATGAAGCCACTATTTTGTCAATACATTGTCTTATATCGTATTCCTTGAAAAATTCCAGAACTCCTTCTTCGTAAGTTAAAATATTTCTTAGTACGCGGTGGCGGTAACTCCGTTTCAATTTCTCGACCATGCTCTGATCCATGGGCTGAACTAGAGGCGTTGTATTCGGCGGCAAATACATTATTTTAAAATAATCATCATCCAGCTTGTCTTCCGGTACTTTGTGTGCGGAACAGTTATCTAATAATAAAATAACTTGTCCTACGAAGAGTTCTCGCAATTGATATGCTCTTACACTCGGTTTGAAATTATTTTCAAACCAATCCATGAATAGTTCTTGGTTCATCCAGGCATTTCATTGTGATTTAAAGTCTACTGGTAGTGAGTCCATGGTATGCCTCAACGCTCTTGGTTTTTTAAACTTGTGGATCACTAGTGGCTTTATTTTGTGGGAGCCCGACGCGTTCGCACAAAGTCCTATTGTAATCCTATCTTTTTTCACTTTTCGACCGCTGATACTCACTTCTGTCGCTTGTGCCAGCGTTTTTTGGGTAGAGCTTTCCACATCAAGCGAGTTTCATCCATATTGTAAATATTTTTCAAACCTACATCTTCTTCTTCAATATACCGTTGAAAAGATATGATAAACTCCTTCGCCGCATCCTCGTCAGAACTCGCTTTCTCGCCGCGTATGGAAACCAACCGTATGTTACACCGCTTTTTAAAATTTTGCATCCATCCGACACTCACTTTAAAATTTGAGCACGATGACATTTCGGCCTTCAATTCTATTGCCTTTTCTCTAATCAAGGCATCCGTCAAAAAATCGCCGAGCTCTCTTCTCGTCGAAAATCATTCAAACAATTGCTGCTCTAATTCCTCATATGCTGGCGCCCGCAGTGATCGCCGCTGTTTTTGCAATTTATTTTTATTTGCAAATGTCAGTATTCTTGTCCTATTCTGGCGTATTCTTCTGATTGTCACTGGATGCGCTTCGTACTTCGTAGCGATTGTGGAAACTGGTTGGGTTTCCAATTCCTCCAGGATATACAACCGTTGTTGCATATTTAAATTTGATTTCTTCAAACAAGCCATAGCACGTGGTGATTGTCTCTCTATGTTTCACACTTGCTACACTGATGTTTTCTGATGTCTCAAGTGATCTGCCGATTTCCTCCAAGGCCAAGAGTCTCCCGCTCCCTATTTTGGGGATATTTCTTGGAGGGGGGGCGGTGATGCCGATTTTCCAGGAGGTACATCAAGTGTACATACCGACAACGCTGGGATTTTTCCCGATGTACCGATCGCCTGATTTTTGGAGTCACGCGGTTGCGCACGTCATTGGAAGGGTTTCCTGCACGGGCGCATACCCGAACGTAACGGTCAGGGTTGATGCACGTGCTTGATGATTTATGAGTTTTGGAAGGCTAAGAATTTGAAAGGAAGTGAAAACGAATGAGAATTTACTTGTCCAAGCGTTGCAATAAAGAAATAAAGTCTTTCAATCTTTTAACTTTCTAACAATAAGTACAGTAAGACCCCGCTCAGCGCTGTTTCAGTATAACGCGGTAGTATTCGGATTCCCCGAAATCGCACACGATATTGGTACAACGACGGTGAACACTATGTATCTTTTGTTTCACTGCGCTCTTTTGTTAGTCTGTCCACATTACATACAGTATGGACGCATCTTTCCTGTGACACAGTTGGTTTGTAAGCGGTGTTCAACGTTAGTTGGTGTATAAAGATACAAATATAATATTTTATTTTATTGTGATAAATTCGGTAATTCTCAATTCATACAATGGGTGAGTGCAAAGTGAAAGACAGTAAAGCGGCAAGAAAAAGCATTTCGCTGTAAACTAAAATGCAAGTGTTAAGGCTATTAGCCAAACGGCAATTTCATGTCGGCATTGCATTAAATTTGTCAACATCAACAATACGTACAATTTTAAAAAACAAAGAAAAAGTCATATCATCAATAATTACAACCACGACGACTTCTGCAACAAAAATTACCCGTTCTAGAAGCAATATAATTGAGGAAATGGAAAAAAAGACTTTCCATCTGGATTGACGATGAAGTTGAACACAATATGCCATTAAATCAAGCAATTATAATGGAATAAGCGAGAACAATTTTCAACCATATTCCGAAAGAAAAAGAAGACACCAGTGAACATTTTGTAGCTAGTTGAGGGTGGTTCTGTCGATTTAAAAACAGGCACCATCTTCATAACATATAGATTACTGGAGAAGCGGCAAGTGGAGATACAAAAGCAGCTGCTGCATTTCCAGCGACATTAAAAGCAATAATTTAATGAGGGAATTATCCTCCTGAATTAGATTTCAATTGTGATGAAACGGGCCATTTTTGGAAGAGAATGCCAAAACGTACATTTTAGTCCCGTGAAGGAAAGCGAGCACCGGGATTTAAAGCTGCAAAAGATGGTTTAACCCTTCGACTGGGTGGTAACGCTAATGGAGACTTTAAATTAAAACCAATGCTTATTTATCATTCCAAAACCCCAAGAGCATTGCAGGGAATTTCAAAATCAGCTTTACCAGTAATTTAGGAATCCAATAAAAAATCTTGGATAACTATTGTTACGTCAGGACTAAGCGTCACTCCTCGAGCTTACGGAAACGGTGCGGCTTGGATTCGTTTCGACAAAGTCTGAGTGTTGCCCCCTTGTGAGTCAATGGTCAGACCAATTTACTCGGGATGGGGCTAAGTTGTATTACGGGATTCGTTGAATAAAGATGGAATTCTATTGATTGCATTTCACTAATTTCTTTTATTGTTTTAAATTTCTGTAATCCGTACTCTACGACGGAACTTATCTTTTAAAATAGTAGCTTGGACATGAACCGGGGCCTCCGACCCATCAGGATTGACTAATAAGACGAGATCTGCAGGTTTCAGCTGATCCAGGGTATTCTGCAGATCATTTTCCCTAAAGTAGGTAGAATTTATGGGGATTTTCACCAGTCGCCCTTCTTCTTCTCAGTCTATTATGTCAATGACGTCAGGTGCTGGAGGTATATCAGGTAATGATACCTCTCCTGTCGGTTTGACCTCCTCAATCTTCTCCTGTGAATAGTTTTCCGGAATAGACGCGGTTAGTTTCTTTATATATTTTTGTACTCTTCTGGCTTTCCTCTTATATATTTTCGGGATATTCGTGGACTGGAGATTTCGTTCAGCTGGAGCTTCCTCTCGCAGCTTCTCGCGGAAAGTCTTTTGCTTCTCCCTCCAGTTGATTACTAAAGAGGGGTCTTGTTTACCGGCCTGTGCCTACTTGCTCCGCCACCAAGGTCGTGCATTGGGTTTCATTGCCACTGGAGATAGGAAGGTTTTATTAAGGATTTAACTTATTTGCCTCGCAGCTACTTCTGACCGTTTAAGATGGTTCACCTGGAATCGTATGATTCCCGGCAACTCGATCCCGGTATTTCGCTTTGTAGAACAGTCGTTATTTTGCAAGGATTGACGCCGTAGTCCAGTATTACTGGAGGAGTCAATGGTTTTGGGATAAGTATTTGAGCAACTAAACCCTTCACCACGGATTAATTTAAAATGTAACTCACTTTTTGATTACAAGATCTGGTCCAAGTTCGATGTTTTGTCTAGGATCTTCCTCGTACACACTGATTTTCACTTGGTTAAAAGAAATACTTAAGGTTCGTGGAGACGTCTCTGGTCGCGATTCAGTCACAAGAATGGTGACATGTCGAAGGGCACCTCGGTTATATACAAAATTCGTGCTCTCCCACTACTTCGGTTTCTAACGTTTTTCGGTTTAGACAATGCAGTCCTCTTCATGCAACTCTACACCATCACCAAGGGAAAATGTTTGGAATCGCGTTAGACTCGCTTTAGGGCCTGCTGTTAATCATACCTTCAAGTGTCCCCAAGCCAGCACATGGTCTGGTGCCGAATTTACATTTTCGCTGCACAAGGTCTGCATTGTCCACGAAGGAGTTTGTCATCTGGAAACTTTCTCTTCGAGACATGTAGTGTTTATTGCGCTAAGAGTTTTGTTGTTTCATAGTGTTTTACTGATGCCATCTGCCAGTCTTGACCAGGGCAATCGAAATGTGTTTGCTTTAAGAGACGATTTACGATTTTTCGAAGTGTATTTCCCTGCTCTCGAACTGACAAAGGACATCAGAACGTGGGGACGTAACACTATGAACATTTTCCAGAATTGGTTTACTGAACATTTTTGTCCGTCTGTTAAATGCTACTGCGAATTAAAAAAACTAGAACAGAAAGCTTTACTTTTGATTGATAATGCTCCAAGCCATCCGACGCATTTGTCCGACTTAAGGGGGGAACCCCCTCCAGAACTTTCAATTTTTGCACTTTTGGTTTTTTGCTTTAAAAATTCAATTACAACCTTAAGAATATATTTTCAATGTTTTAAGCCCAATAGTAAGTCTAGAAAGTCCCTAGGAAGTCAGTGAAGTGATGAGCTTCGAAAGTACGAAAAGCAGCTAAATGAGCCCGCGCTCTTTACGGTCTATACCTTTTAATTTTTTACTGCACAAGCCAGCAATATTCCTTATGAACATCCAGCTCCACTGCACGAAGACGTACGAAAAAATACTGCCAATATATGAAGATTTGTCACGGGATGATTTACTTGAACGTTGCATTGGCGGTTTCATCCAAAACGCGAACGAGTCTTTACAAGAACGAAAACTTTATTGGCGTTTTTCTCAAAACATGTTTTTTTCCGCGCCGGGGAACATAACTTGAAAAGTAATTGAGATATCAACTTGAAACTTTCCACAGATATTATTCAATGTATTGGCCTTTGCATAAACCTAAAAGTTTGCATGAATTATAACTAAAAATATAGTTTGCAACAATTTGTTTCTGAAGAAAAGAGTGTAATTTTTTTCTTTTTTTTTCATTAAAAGTAGGTTCATGCAATGCGAAATAACTTATTCTAATGGAAAAATTTTTGTTGGCTGATTTCACTTGACCACAAGAGGCTGGGCGTTCCCCCGCGCAAATTGAAGGAGCCAAGTTTGAGCAGCTGTAGCTCAGCCATTTTGTTTTCTTTTCTTATAAACAATTTTGTGTGCATACATTTCAACCTCAATTTCAATATATTGTTACGGCGGAGGATGAGAAGGATTCTCTTAGACCATCCTGGTTATTGCAACTGGTTGTCAACTGGTTGCTGTTAACAGTTGATATTGGATAGCTGTCAGAAAATAAATAGAAACGAGTTGACCGCGATACTGCGCGGACGTAATATTGAGATTGCGACTAATTAATCTTTATTATAATTATATTTGAAGTTGTTGTATTTGTAATAAATAAACGTGGTGGTACGATGCAACGACGTACCACAAGAAAGAGTATGCGCGAGTCGTCGTTGATTTGCAACATTGGGGGCTCGTCCGGGATACAGGAATCTGCATCGACATTGGAGTCCCCAATGTTGCAAATCGACGACGACTCGCACGTACTCTTTCTTGTGGTACGTCGTTCCATCGTACCACCACGTTTATTTATTACAAATACAACAACTTCAAATATAATTATAATAAAGATTAATTAGTCGCAATCTCAATATTACGTCCGCGCAGTATCGCGGTCAACTCGTTTCTATTTATTTTCTGACAGCTATCCAATATCAACTGTTAACAGCAACCAGTTGACAACTAGTTGCAATAACTAGGGTGGTCCAAGAGAATCTTTGCAATCCTCCGCCGTAGCAATATTATTTCTTTGAATGCAATAAATACTCTCAGTTTTTTGTAAAACATCATTGAAAAACCTGTTGTCTGGAGGGGGTTCCCCCCTTAACAATATGCATTCCAGTAGAAGTGATTTTTCTGCCACCAAATACAACATCGTTAATCCAACCAATGGATCAAGGCGTAATAGCAAATATTAAAGCTTATTATCTCACGCGGACATTTCGACAACTGATTGATAAAACCGATAGAGAAAATAAACAATCCATTAGAGATTTTTGGAAAAACTACAACATCATGGATGCTGTGGACAACATTAATCTTTCGTGGAATAAGGTGACCCAGAAATGTTTGAAAGGACTATGGAAAAATGTATGGCCAGAGCTAAGCAAAAATGTTGACATTAGAGAAGCCACTGTTGATGTTGACGAACTTGTCAAGCTAGCTGATCAAATAGGGTTGGATAATATAAATGCACAGGATATTGATGAGTTATTGCAAATTACAACAGGTGAACCTTTCCAACGACGATCTTAAAGAATTAGTCGAACAACAAGTGCACGAAGATGACGAACTAAGCGTTTCTGAAGATGAGGAGCAAAAGGAACTCTCATCGGATTTTTGAAAAAAAAATTTAGCTACTATAACGGAAATTGTGGATCAATTTGTAGAAAACGATTTAAATTTTGATAGAAGTTCAAAGGCAAGACAAAGTGTCATTGACGCGGTGTCTTGCTATCGACAATTGCTTACTGAACGAAACAGACCGAGACAAACTACTCTGGATGGCTTCGTCGCAAAAAACGAAAAATTGCAGAAGAGAAAGAACCTTCCTCGTCACGAATATGACTTCTTTACTCAAACTTTTTTTTATTTTCATTAATGTTTTATAAATAGCAATGGATATTAGCCATAAATAAATCTACAATTGCTACAACAAAGAACTATTTAACAATTAATATTCCAAAATTTAACAAAGTACTGATAAATTTTCTTATTCTTTGTTCTGTTTCACTTATCTTCATAATTTACACTCCGCAACAAAACTATAAGACATGTGGAAAATTCGATGATAACTCTATGTTAGACTAGAGTTTTGCCTTTCTCCATTCATAATGTTATTACGTACATCATAACTAAATGTAATCAACAGTTCTACGAGAAATTTATGGCTACAATTCAAAGAACTTGGGAAATGTTTATAAAAATGCTATTTGCTTCGCGACAAAACTATGACAGTCGCTTGTTGTCAGTCGATCTTATGCTCTCATTCCAGTCACAGTGCTAAAAGTTATTCTTTACTTAAATTTACCCATTTGTCATTTTTTTTTAATAATATAACTACGATGCCGCGTGGGAAAAGGCTGACAGACAGTGAAGTTAAAGTGATTGTAAACTTAAAAGGACAAGAATACGTCTTTTTTCGAAATTTCAAGAGTAATTGGGCGAAGTCGGTGAGCCGTGCACAATTATTTAAAAAATGCAGAGAATTACGAAAAAAAACATCCTGGTGGACGTCCAAAAGCGACAACTGTGCGACAACGACGAGAGATTCTAAGGGTTGCGTCAAATTCCAGCTTGACAGCACGGCAAATTGCGGCGGAAGCTGGTGTCCACACCAATGTTCGAAATGTGCAACGAATAATTAAACAAGCCACGCATTTACAAAGACGGAAATTGCAGAAAAAAAACGCCACTAACAACGCCACATAAAGCAGCCCAGGAAGAGTATACGGAAAGACATCTGCAGTGGAAAAAGAAGTGGAGAAAAGTTATCTTTTCCGACGAAAAACGCTTTAATTTAGATGGACCAGATGGTCTTTCATATTATTTTCATGATTTGCGGAAAGAAAAAGTACATTTATCAAAGAGGCAAATGAGCGGAGGTGGTATTATGGTATGGGCCACAATAGGGTACCACGGGAGAACCGACATAAAATTTATTAACACTAGGATGAATGCAATTAAATATACAGAAATAGTACAAGAACAATTAACCCCTTCCCTTACGATCTACTTTCCAACTGTGCGGGCCAAAAGCGACACCAAGGTCGGTCGCGCCCAGGGACATAAACAGCTTGACTCAGCGTTCGAAACTGTACGAATCGCAAACTTCCTATGATTTGTATATACACGTGCGCGGTACAATTAACTTTGCAAGATGTTTGATAAATAATTACGGTTGATTATTAAACAAAAAAGATTATTCGTGTTTGGTCCGATAACCTTGCGACGCCTCTGACGCGTCATTGTAAGCTAAGGGGTTAACGCGACATGCCAGCACAATTGCAGGTGAAAATTATATTTTTAAACAAGACAATGCCGCGTTGCATACAGCGAAACGTGTGAAAAGTTCTTTGAAGATAGTAATATACAAATTTTACCATGGCCTGCGAGGTCTCCAGATTTAAATATAATAGAAAATGTTTGGGGAATGTTAGCACATGCTGTGTATGAGAATGGAAAACAATTTATGTCAGTGGAAGAATTGAAAGCTCGTATTCAAGAAGAATGGGCTAAATTACGTCAAGATCAAACAATAAAGAATAAAGGTGGCACAACACTTTATTAATAAATAGAAAAAAATTGTTTTGATTAACCTCCACCCCCCTTTTTTGTCTAAAATGTACATTGTCTTATAGTTTTGTCGCACCTTATTTTATGGAATAATAGAAATTTTAATGAAACTTTTTTCAATTTCATTCAACAACATTGTCGCTATGGAAATGTATGTACTTTACTTGATTCTTTGAATTAATAACGAAAATATTATTATTAATAAAATATTAGCTCAAATTGCAGGTGTCTTATAGTTTTGTCGCGGAGTGTACGTGTTAAGATAACCCCGTTTAACGCTGTTTCGTTTAGCGCTGGAACTTATTGGAACATATCCCCCGCGTTAAGCGCGGTCTTACTGTACACCTGGTTTCTCAAAAATAGCTATTTTGTCAACGTAGATTCTTTCGATGGTCTTTTTTTAACGGTGGACAATGTGAAATTCAGCTTTTAGGAGTGTACCCGTGGATTAAAGATGAAGGATGAATGCACGAGATAAGTGAATAGATTTTTGAAAAACGATTTCCGTATCAGTAATAATCAATCTGTTCAGTCATTTCGTGCACTACTCCTTTATCTTTAACACGTTGACTGCCACGTCACCCATATTCGGGTGACAGTAAAGTTTCTAATCGGGCCGCGTCACCCGTATTGAGGTGATGCTTATTTGACTACTTGATAAGGGCATTCGTATGGGTTTAAAAAGATATTTCGCAGGGGAAGTAACAAAACTATTGAATTGTTATAAAAGTAATACGAAAATGGTTTATTAAGAAAATTATTTAGAATGTAAAACTGTAAAGCATTCTATACAGAGCTGGGGTTGGTTGGGACCTGTCTCTGATCGGCCCATTCGACGTCTTTTATCTGCATAACATTGTTTGCATGCGCACCTAATGCTTCCTCTGGAATAATTTTTCCGAACGGCGATATTATGCTGACTCCGACGAAGACAAGGATTTGTTGAATTTTCAGTCAACCCTAATAATTTTGCAACTAATAATTCTCGAAATTTTCTAATATTTATATTCTTCTTTGCTGCAATTTTGTAAACCGTCAAAGCGTTTACAACAGAAATTCCCAGAAGTAGTTGGATGCCAAGCTTTCGGTACGACTTGATTCCTGTTCTAATTGTGGTGTCATAAGAAACCATTAGGTCGGAATAATCTATACCACGCTTTCCTGCATTATATTCAACAACAGCTAGTGGTTTAAGTGTTGTGGATGTCTGCTGGCTTGGAGAAACAGCACAAATGTTACGACTTATTTTTGGATTTGGTACCATGATAGAAGTGTGTTTCGTTGATAAGATTCTCACGTCCCGCGTATCTCTCCATTTCAGTACCACAATCCCGTTTTCATCTTCCTTCGATACCATTTCCCCTTTTCTTAGTTTATAATGCAGAATATCTTTTGGGAGGAATTTTTTGTTACTCCAAAGTGTTCCCACTACATAGGTTTTGCGGTTTAGGCATGATATCGCTAACTCATAACTTCTGTAATAATTATCACTGTGCAATGTTCGTCCTTGGTAGAAAAGTTTCTCTGCAAGCTGAAGACATACATTGTGTGCGCCAATCCCGTTTCTCTAACACCATCAGCTGATTTATCAGAGTAAATTTTCATGGTCCATGTATATCCCGTGTTTGAGCAGAATTTAAATAATTTTATTCCGTATTTGTGCGCTTTATTTGGTATATATTGTCTAAAGATAAGTCTTCCGCGCCATGGAATCAACGTTTCATCAATAACAATCTGTTCTCCAGGCGTGAATATTTTTTGAAACTTTCCCTCCAGTTTGTCAAAAAGTGGATATATTTTTCCAAGTCGATCGTTACGGGCAATGGACTCATTCTTTTCGACCAATAATTGGCAATGTGGTTTACTTTTATAAATCCCATATATAAAATCAATCCCAAGAGTTTTTTTATTTCTTCGCGGTTAGTGGGTGTCCACTTATGCATCCGTGAACACGGTGTTAGGTCAGATTTATTTAACTTTTGTTCCGCGTATCTATTTGTTTCTGATACAAGTAAGTCTATTATTTCGTCATCAAGGAACAGCTCAAACTCATCATATGGATTAACATCACCTGGTAATTGCCTAATGAGGCCGCCCGTCTTGGAAAAAAAGAATGACTTCTGCCGACCACTAAATTCATACCATTCGCCAAATTGAACTGTATTTTCCTCGGTATCATCAATGCGTGTTTCTTCATCAATGACCAATTCTTGTAAAATCTCTGGAGTCTTCATTACATTCAGTATCACTACGATTGCACTGATCAATATCCGAATTGGAATCAGACGATATAATTCTATTTACATTTCTATTTCTAGAAAATCTGATTTCTTCCTCATCGCTGCTATCTCAATTTGTGTAAGCCTCGCAAAAGCTTTCTTGTTCACTATTTGACTCTCTAAGAAATAAGTTTTCCATTTTTCTTTTCGACATTTCAACGAATTAGGGTAGAAATTTTAAGTCATACCGCTCGTTACTAGGCAAAGAGTCAAACTGATCCTGTACAATGACGAGATAAGAAACAAATGCGAAGTAACGGAAATAAATGAACAAACATGATACCATGAAAACAAACGGAGCCAGAGATTATTCTTGCGACAACCAGCGATTCGCATTCTTAAAATATCGGTGGGAGTACCCAGCAGAATACGCTTCGTACAGTGGTACGCATGGCCTAAAGGAGATTTCACTGTAAACGCGCGCGGCAGTCAACGTATTAAAATAGTTCCAAGTTTATAAAAATCGGATGAAACATTCGTAGGATACGAAATTCGACAATTTCAATTAGGGGTTACCGAATGCTGTGAAAGAGTTTACAATGTATTCTTTGCGAATAGTTAATTTTGAGCAGTCTAATTGGTATATGCATTTTAGTGAAGAAGCGTTTATGACGATAGCGGGAAATAGGTGCCCGGTAATAATTGCCGTATCGTCAACTACCTTGACCGCACCGATTTAGTTATCGGCAGCTACCGATGACGTGTACGATCGTGGAAAAATGTTTTTCGCAAGTAATGTCAATAGCTTCCAAATTGCTTCTATCTACTACTACTGTTTTTGAATATTTGTTGACGCTAAAAAATATTATATACAATACATACATATGTTAGCATAATACCACATATATTCTGTATACAGGGTGTCCCAAAATTATGCAGCAAGCGGGAACAAGTAGATTGTTTATAACAAAAGAAATCGAAAATTCCTTTACCTTTTTTTTATTTGAAGCCCCGTTTTGGAGATACAAGCTTCCAAAATATCGTGGTCCGGCTTCCGGCCCGCGCAGTTCGAACATCAGCTGGAGGCATATACGCGAGAAAAGTATAGGCGAGCGGTCAGCGGGGAGAGGGGTATCCATCGACGCTCAGCTGAGATTTCGCCGAGCGATAGCTGTGCCCCTCTCCCCGCTAACCGCTCGTCTATGCTTTTCTCGCGTAGATGCCTCCAGCCGACGTTCAAACTGCGCGGGCCGGAAGCCGGACCACGATATTTTGGAAGCTTGTATCTCCAAAACGGGGCATCAAATAAAAAAAAGGTAAAGGAATTTTCGATTTCTTTTGTTATAAACAATCTACTTGTTTCCGCTTGCTGCATAATTTTGGGACACCCTGTATACAGGGTGTCCCATTTTAACCCCTTAACGCACGTTTTATTTGAAGAAAACCGGTAAAAAAATCATTTTTTTGTAGGAAAACACTTTAGCATATTGTATTGGCAAAAAAAAAATACAAAATTAATCAATATTTTTATGTTAATTTTGGATTGTAATCCAGATTACAGAAAAGAGCCGAATATCGCAATTTTACACGTATATACATCGACTTTTTTAACTTTCTTTTGGAATTGTTATTTCGAAAATAACATATTTTTACGAATAAAAATATTTATTTATTTATATAAAAATATTTATTAATAATGTAAATGATAATAATACTAGTACTTATTTATTTAAAAAAATTATAACAAATTTTCTTTTGTATGGTATATTGCGAAGTAAGGTGCAGCACATAGCGCAATATTGCAAGAGCTACACATGTAACGGCTCTCTTTTCTTGTCCTTTTTCCTTTGCTATCTCTTTTAGCACAACACACAGTGCGATATCCTGTGGGATTCTCTATTTTGCGTGTGGGTGGAACAAAACTGGGAAAATGACGTTCCGTTAGACATAGAATTCCAGAAGATTTTGGTCTACCCCGTTTTTTTATACTTGTATCACTATGATAGTTTTCTATAAGTTTCTCAACTAATTTGCATCTGAAATCTAAATTTGTTTTTTCTCCTTCATTTTTTTTGTACAAAACATATGCGTTTCAAATGCTGATGTCTAGCAAATGGTAGAATATTTTTTTATAATATTTTTTCCCTCTTCTGGGAATGGGATAGTCATGTACATAAATGCTGATCTAGACGATCAACACCTCCCATCGTTTCGTTATAATCTATCACCACATTCGGTTTAGATACAACATTACCATCTTTATTTGTTTTTTTTTTTTTGTAGTCGCCTATTCGGTGTTATGTACGGTAGATAACAAACAAATTTCTCTTTTATCTTGCCACTTCTTTACCATTACATTTCCACGTTGAGCAGCTACTATTTCACCCTTTTTAAAAACTTTTTTTTTTATCTTTTCTATTCTTCCGTACAGTCCCATATATGTCCGTTTTGTGACTTACTAAAAAATCTGCTAGTTGTGGCGATGTATAAAAATTGTCAATGGTGAGACAGTAGCCTTGGCCTAAAAGTGGGTCTAGCAACGACAAAACAATTTGGGAAGTAACCGGTAGATTTTTGTATATGTCAGATATTACTTTGCCTTTCCCTGTGTATATAATGAATGGAACAAGATAACCACTTCGAGATTCGCACAAGAAAAATAATTTTATTCCAAACCTCGATCTTTTTAGTGGAATATACTGGAACCAACCTAATCGACCTTTATAAAGCATTAGACTTTCATCAATTGTTATATCTCGTTCTGGTATATACATATAGAATAGAACATTTATTATTTATTATTTCATAAATAGGCCAAATTTTATAAAGTTTTGGGTTGGGATGCGTATTTTGGTCAATTGTTTCATTATTACAAAAATGTACATTTCTTTTTATGCTTTGATGTCTTCGTAGAGTCATCAGTTTTAGAAAAATAGGAGTACAAAAAATTTCGTTACTCTACCAATACATTCTTTCATCTGGTTTTTTTATAAGGCCCTAAAGTATATTTATAGCCAGAAATATCATCATTTCATTTTTGTCAACGCGTATCCATTGATAGAAAGATCTGCTCGGTTGTTGTTTCGCATATCTATTTGTTTCTAAATCTAAAATATCCAACATCGAATCATCAAAAAATAATTTGAAGTATGCTAGTACATCAAAATTGTCCATCAAAAGAAAAGTTGAACCAGGAGCGGCAATAAATGGAAACCTTTGAGGAGATGGATTTGGTTGCACATTGCTTATTTCCTTCCAATCAACGTCTATATCTTCTTGTGAACTATTTTCAGAATCACTACTAGAATTATCACTTTCTTCTGAGCCGCTTTCCGACAAATTTGCGTATTCATATTCAGATACATATAAGATGTATATTTTACTAAAATATAAAATAAAATAAAATATAATAATAATAAGAAGAATTTGAAAATGAGAAAATATACCAATTATATAAATATCCAATATACCTAATTTTATTTTCTGTAATCACAAAATAACTGACTGTCTATAAAGATACACTTATATTTGCAAGTTCACAACATTTAGTATGTTATAAATGAATACGTCTTCTAAGCTGAGTTGTAGAAGGTCACTTTACTCCATGTGCATGCAGACGCGTCAAGGATAAAACTATTGTCTCGAAGACGCACTTGACAACAAAGTATTCTCTGACCTAAACAATACCTAGTCCGACGACGCAATAGTTGCATTCCTCAGGACACTTGACAAAATACATCCTGCCTTTATTTCCCGAATTCAACGATCTTCGCGCCCGATGAGACACTAGTACTGAGCCTATATTTTATTCTTGAATAAATAAGTGTTATCAGCTTACAATCCAATGTAAATGATAAATATCAAAAAATGATATGTTTTCTTAGCTTTCACATTGTTATTTTTAATTCTCGATTATATCTGAGTGTGAAAGATTATAGCAGGCAAAATGTTTTTCGAATAATTAATCAGCAAAAGCATCCAAAATGCAAAGGTATAGGCCAAGTACATACAAGAGGATGTGACTTTGGAATAGCTTTCTCGTTAACATAAATTTCATTATACGAAGTATTTGAAATAGAACAAATGCGAGCAAGTACAAATTATTGTACAGCATCGACACGATGTTATCGCTAAGTAAATATATAAAACTAACTAAATTTCCCAAAAAATGATTTCTCCTCATTTAATTAATAAATCTGTTTATTGCTCGATTAAATGTACTTGGTGGCCCGCTTTTTACGAAGGTTCGATGGTGAAAAATAAGCCTAAATAGTTCTGGATGATCGACATTAAAAAAGAGTTATTAAAACACAGTATAAAGCGGCGTTCTTATTGTGTTGAATGATAATCCTCTAAATATCTCATGACGTTTCCTTTTAATTTATGTTATCATCAATCGTTGAAACACATGGCAATATGCATGTGTAATTTCCTCTCAGACACATCCAGATTGTTAACTTGTTAAATTTCTCCACTCTGATGCATCCGGATTGTTAATTTCGAAATGAGTACAAATATCTCTTACACATTTTGGATATCAAGCTTCGTAAAAAGCGGGCCACCAAGTACATTTAATCGAGCAATAAACAGATTTATTAATTAAATGAGGAGAAATCATTTTTTGGGAAATTTAGTTAGTTTTATATATTTACTTAGCGATAACATCGTGTCGATGCTGTACAATAATTTGTACTTGCTCGCATTTGCTCGATTTCAAATACTTCGTATAATGAAGTTTATGTTAACGAGAAAGCTATTCCAAAGTCACATCCTCTTGTAATTGGCCTATACCTTTGCATTTTCGATGCTTTTGCTGATTTCACTTCATTCGTAGAATATTGTTAAGTGTATTATTGCTTTTATTAAAATACTTGTTTTTAAAGAAATAAGGAAATAAAGAAATCAGGGAATGCAGGTACCAAGATATAAATAAGGGAATACAGGAATGAAGGAATAAAAGAATGTAGGAAAATATAGGAATAAACGGATCTGATTAATATGGTGATATGATGATGATATACGATGATGTGAAGGAATATACCAAATTTTTCTTTAAACGTTATTTCCTTTTAAGAAATATAGTAATAAGAATGATGTATTTATAAAATTTCAAAAAGTTTTTTGAAGAAGTGATACAAAAAAATGAGAGACTCTTCCGGAGCCAGGAAAATTTCAATCTGCGTTTCAGGTCAAGTACACAAGGTTGTCGCAGCATGTTAGACATTGTTCAATAACTTGCATATATTGTGGGTAATATTGAAAAAGAAAATACATTTGAAGGAATTACCAAAATATTAAACATATAATTATTGCAAGATAGTGCAGGATGTGTATAAGTTTGGCTTTTAAATTCTCAATTCGAAAATTATAATAAACATATAAGTGTAAAAAAACGGTTTAATTACACAAAAACCATCTTATTAAAAATATCTAAATTGCAAATAATTATTTGTATGAATTGTTGAAGAATGCTTTTTATTTCTAGAAATTTTAGAACTTCAATATGGTCCTATATACAGGGTGTCCCAGTTCCCAGGACGTTTATGACACCTTTCGATAACTCAGATAATTCTAATATAAGGTGTATTATTCTCAGCGTCCCATCACAATCCGTGGCCGAGCTATTAAAGAAAAACGAAAGCCAATTAGAAGACTCCGTTGGTAGCGACAGCGCGACAGTTCTTACTGGCACAAGTTAATGTCTTGTAGTAGCGGAATTGTTTATGCCGCCATGTCAATGGAGCCCTTGAAAGGGATACAGAACAAGCACTCACACACTACCACGAAAAATGTAACTATGAGTCTATGTCACTGGGTGACTGTACTTGAGTTGAAAGTTGAGCATGTCAGGAACTCTTTTTTTTTTAAATTGTTAGTTTTTTCTAATATGAGAGTGTCAGATATAATGTTGTCGACCGTCCTTTGCGCGGACCAGTCGGATAAACGATGCTCTAAGTCATCGTACATTCTTCTCTTCAGCTGCTGCCTCTTCCTTTCCGCTACATTTTTCTCTGTAAATGCAGTTACAATTGCAGCATTTTGCTGAGTTTCCCAAAATCTTCATATGTTATTGCATTGTTAAAGATTTCCTATCGGCTGCCATATTTAAGATATTCACTTCTCACTGAATAATAATCTCCAGTAAACTGTTACAGTAATCCTTCGATGTTTGTCCGCTCGCGAAGGGCACAATATGTATGTATGTATGTATGTAACTGCACGCCAAACCGAGACCAGGGTGCGATACCAATCGCAATGTCCTCAAATGTATTCGAGAACTGATGTGTCGCAATGTTTGAACGTTGTGCGGGTTTCAATGTTGCGAGTGTTGAGTGTTGCAAGTGTTCTCACTAGTTTGTACTGATCTGATCTGATCTGATCTGGACGCTTGTTTTTACTCAACTGCCTGAAAGAGCTCTTCCTGAATTTTCGTCCACGTTGGCCGTGAGGGTGGTTCGTAGAAATGGGTGCTGTGATGCCACTCTTCCAAGAGGCACCTCGGGGTAACCCAACAACGCTGGGGTTTTTCGTGATCAGAACATAGGCTTGGATACGCCATACCTGAACGTAACGGTCATGGTTGGTGGAGTTGGTCGTGTTTATGATGATTAAATCTGGTATGAATATTGAATTTTACTCTGGTCATGCTGGTAATAATGAAATAAACTCCTTGTTTCTTTTTTATTTTATTTGAAATAAAATCCGATTTGACTATAGCAAATGCAAATGAAACGAACCGTTCCGCCCGCATGCTCGAATTACATAACGAGCACGCGCTGAATTTGTTTATATCTAATTTCTATTACATAAAGCAGAGTTTTAGCGTTCTACCATGCTTGCTGCATGTGAAGACATGACAGAAAGGTCGACGCAAAAAACATAAAACAGGACTAAGGTCAGTGTATCGATGTGCTACAGACTAATGCAACAATGACCCTTTTTCATTTTTAGATTTTTTTCTGAAAATTTTACTAAGATTTTCGTGAGACTCTTCTGAGAAAAATGATATCAAACACAATGACATTAACATAACATTACCAATTTTTTCAAATAATCCAAAATACGTCGTATTTACAATTATTTTAATCAGAATTTCGGCTGCGCGACAAAGATGCCCGAAACTAGCAGCAAGAAGCGTGTAGAGTGAGACCTTCTTCTCCGTTGCCTTGGTTCTATATGCTGTCGGTTAATCGGCCAAGTAATCTGCCACCGCGTGTAAACGGCGCCTAACGGATCATGAACCATCTCAGGGGATAGTGCGGCGAGAGGATTGATTTTGCCTCGCGTGATTCGTTTGTCGCGGCGCGACCGTCAGTCCCCGCGCTGCACTATCCGCTGAGATGGTCCAGGTATGTTTTGGCCCACAGTACATACATATATCCTAGGTGGAACGTGAAATAATGTCAATCTCAACGGAACACTATCGGCAAAATAGTTGATGGATTTTCGAATTTCGCTCCTAGGTCTTGCTGAAAGTTCCAAAGCAGACCCGACGAGCGAGCTTTTACCGTGTCAATACTGTACAATCATATATGAAATGTATATAAAATTTGCAAACGTCACTCGTTAATTGAAAACGATCGATATGAAAGAGGAGAATATAGTCCTCTTAACAAACTAAATTACTATTAATGGCAACGTGGGTTCCCTTCCACATCATGACTAATATTGTTAAATAGAATGTAGTTCTTGGGTCACCGCCTTAACTGTTACTCGTTATAATGTGAATATAGAATTCCGTGTAACAAAATTTTCTTTACTGTTATAGGTAGAGTTCAATCTGGCATGGCGATCGTGAAGCGAATTGGGCTGATAGAAACCGATAAAAATGATAGACCTGTGGATGATATAAAAATTGTAAAAGGATCTGTACGGAATACGTAATAAAGTAAAGAATTTCTATTTATTTATATTGTACGCTTATTAGCAAAGATTATGGACTGAAGTGAACTGTAAACTCCTTGCATTACTTCAACGAGGCTGAATCGTGATAAGAATTTTTGGCTGAACTATTAATATGGTCAGTCAGCCTTGTGGTTAAATTTCATGTCAAACGTGAATACCACGAGTCAAGCTCGTGATCAAAATTTCGAACCAAACATACATTCAATCAATTAATTTAATAAATTAATTAAGTGACAACATCTGTTTGAAACGTGGAAAAAACGTGTATTTTTGGAATTTTGTTGACTAAACTAAAAAAGCAATCAAAAAACCCTCCCGGATATTCATTAATTACACTTTCAAGTACACCAAAGTTTTTTTAAATTTTTATTTAAAATCAAAATGGCGGCTGCTGGCGCTGCGATGTAAGGCAGCCTCTTCGTCATATGCTGTTGCGGCGAGCAGTAGAAGTGGCGGCCATCATGATCTAGAGCAGTGGTCAGCAAACTTATTTGCCAAAAAGCCAAATATGAACATAAGAACAATTTAAAAAAAAACTGGGAGCCAAATCTGCTTGTTTAGTAAACTTTTATTACATTAAATAAGTAGGACACTAAATAAAACTAAATTTCATACTTAATAAATATTTATTAACCCTTTGCGGTCGGCAGATTTCGCTTTTGGGAGTACCAGCAGTTCGGGGGAAATCTAGCGTTTCGCAGTACCTTTTCCGTACAGGATCATCGATCGGGACATCGACTTCTACGACGATTTTAAAAGGTCCCTCCTACGGGGATACCGACTTCTACGACGATTTAAAAAATGTCCCCGCTACGGGGACACCGACCGCAAAGGGTTAATGCGAACAATGTGCCGCACTTAAGGAGCCAAAGAGCCACATGCGGCTCTGAAGCCGCACTTTGCCGACCACTGATCTAGAGGAATACAAAAATTTGTTTCATTCTCTATATGAGTGTTGCTTGTGAAGTACACACGATTATTAAAAAATATTGGTTTTTGACCATTTGACGCTTTTTTGAAGAAAAAGTTGCGTTTTTGACCAATTTGTTTATAATAATCGTAATTGTTAATCAATCATGAAAATCGTGTGTACTTCACTAAATAATTTATCTAAGGAGGTACAGTTAAAATTTCAAGTCAATCGGTTGCAAATTGTTTGAGATCTACTGCCAGCCGATTGTGAAAACATGGTTTCGAGATAATCGCGTTTAACACGTTCACGGACGTGAATGCTATAGCATTCATTTTCATTGTAATGCAGAATGACATGAATGCTCTAGCATTCAAATTTTAAAGACAATTAGGTATATTGAATTTAATTTTATATAACCTTAAGTTTTCGTAATTTTTATACCTGTGAAGGTAATGACTAAATGATTCTCTTTAGGTATTTCGTATTATCTTATTTTTTCTTTGTGTATTTACAAATTCGCGTAGGGAAGCAAATTTGTCGTGGATGTTATAGCATTCATTGTATACATATAACGATTAAAATATGATAATCTGACTACCCTTAGAAAATGTATTTAATCAAATTCCGGATATCACAACCAATCAAAAAATAAAATGACCGTCAATATTTGGATGTCGCTGTAACTTTCACTGTCGGCGAACGTGTTAACCCTTACAGCTCTAACTACTCGCAGCCTATGCGATCCGTAGGGACGGCGTGCGGCTAGCGCTGACGATCGCTGTGGCCGGAATATTTTTTCGCTAGACTGCACTCTCTTGATTAATAAATAGTAATAAGTATAGTAATCCGTCAATTTATGCGTCCTTAGAGCTCTAACGGTTAAGGGGGGAACCCCCTCCAGACAACAGGTTTTTCAATGATGTTTTACGAAAACCTGAGAGTATGTATTGCATTCAAAGAAATAATATATTTAAATTGAGGTTGAAATGTATGCACACAAATTTGTTTATAAGAAAAGAAAACAAAATGGCGGAGCTACAGCTGCTCAAACTTGGCTCCTTCAATTCGCGCGGGGAATGCCCAGCCTCTTGTAGCCAAGTGAAATCAACCAACCAAAATTTTTCCATTAGAATAAGTTATTTCGCTTTGCATGAACCTACTTTTAATGAAAAAAAAAAGAAAATTGAAAATTTGGACACGAGAAGAAAAAAATTACACTCCTTTCTTCAGAAACAAATTGTTGTAAACAATATTTTTAGTTATAATTCATGCAAACTTTTAGGTTTATGCAAAGGCCAATACATTGAACAATATCTGTGGAAAATTTCAAGTTGATATCTCAATTACTTTTCAAGTTATGTTCCCCGGCGCGGAAAAAAACATGTTTTGAGAAAAACGCCAATAAAGTTTTCGTTTTTGTAAAGACTCGTTCACGTTTTGGGTGAAACCGCCAATGCAACGTTCAAGTAAATCATCCCGTGACAAATCTTCATATATTGGCAGTATTTTTTTTTGTACGTCTTCGTGCAGTGGAGCTGGATGTTCATAAGGAATATTGTTGGCTGGTGCAGCGTTGTATTTACACCACGAGCCGACGCCAGTGGGACAGAACTGATGTTGCGGCTTTTTATTAGTGGAGATCAAGTGATAATACGTGGCCATAATCTCTTTTTTTCATATCATCTTTCAACTGTGCATTTCTTCATATCGCAAGACCATAGTATTTTGTTAGTTTTTCAATCAAAGCATCGGTTAGTTTGTCTTTTCCACCGAGCTTTGCGGTCTTTTTTAAATTTCTAAGGCGGCTTCCCATACGCTTTTCTACGTGACCTACGCACTCACTTTTTTTAACCAACAAAAACACAATCCGAATAATCGTCCGAAGTACCCCCTATTTGCCAAAAAGTAGAATATGAAACATATTTGGCTAAAAAATTAAAAGGTATAGACCGTAAAGAGCGCGCGCTCGTTTAGCTGCTTTTTGTACTTTCGAAGCTCATCACTTCACTGACTTCCTAGGGACTTTCTAGACTTCCTATTGGGCTTAAAACATTGAAAATATATTCTTAAGGTTGTAATTGAATTTTTAAAGCAAAAAACCAAAAGTGCAAAAATTGCAAGTTCTGGAGGGGGTTCCCCCTTTAATTGTCGTTTTATAAAACAGTTCTCATGCAGGACGGTAAAGTGAACGAAAATATGTTTCTCTGTAAACAAAGTTGGAAAATTTGTATTCAGTGTTTAACAACAATTAATTACACTACTGACAATCTTACCTGTAAACAAAGAAACACCAAGTAAGGTTTAACAACTTAAAAACTGTAGGATGTCATTGTAGGCATAATGAACAAGGAAGAAACGAAAAAATCGACAAAAACAAATTTTCCAACTTGGATAGCCCCTTAAGGGGGGCGCCTTGTGTAACGGGTCAAAAAAATATTTTTTTTTTTTATTTATTGATTCGATAATACTATATTTAAAGAATATAATCCTAAAGTTTCGTAACGAAATTCAAAGTATTTATGGAATTGTAGAGAATTTTGGCTTGCGCGACCTAACGGTGCGCCGGACACCGTGGCGCGCTTTTACAACGGTGTGTCTGTTCAGTGTCCTTTTTAATAGCATTTTCAAAATCTACCTTTCTCTCGACACCAAGGTCCCGTTACACATCTGCCTCGCAAACCTCTTACATTTTTCCGGCTTTACCATGCACTTCCTCAATAAACCCTGATTTCTTAGAATTTCTGACTCCGTCAAACTTTCCCTCTCATAAAACGATTGCCTTCAACATCCGCGCCAAATTTCCTGGGCTACCTAACCCTCGCACATGTCCTTTGGTGTACCCCCTAACGGTACCTGCGTCATACCCGTAACATCCCTCGCACTACCTGACCGATTCTATCATCTTCCAAAATAATCACCGCCTTCAAAAACCCACTGATTCCGTTTAACCAATCATTACATTTTACATCCCACTTTCACACTTTTCCTTCCCTTTCCGATAACCAATCAAATTCCTTCCAGAAAAACCAATTCCAACAAAACCAACGATCCTCAATTTTTTCCCTCAGTTTTCAGCAAACTTCCGCCTACATTCTATTGTGTCTTGTATTATTTTGTTGTGTTTGCCAAATTTCGTCGCGAACCTCCCACGCGTACACGGCCTTACAACCCGTTAGATCAATCTGATTTCGAATTTTGGCCAGTGCAAAAGTGTCTACCTTGAAACATGTATCCAAAAGGTATGAAAAAGATACTCACCGCCAATCCAGACCGCAAAAGAAAGTGTTTCAGGGTAATCAATTTACTGATAAAGAAGACTGTACAGTTGGGCCAAGCACCAGCAAAAGGAAAATCAGCACTGCAAGCAGTGAAGACATATTCGTGACACCGTCCCATTGTTATCGAATCATCGAATTTGTAACTGTTTTTACCACAATCGCAAATATTGTAATTTGTCGCGAGTGTAAGCAGAACGTGCGGTTCGACGAATCGGGACATCGTGGTTTAGGATTTAAAATTGTATTGTCCTGTCGTTGCGGGCAGACAAATATCAACTCCGGGCCATTTGTTAAAAATAGCTACGAAATTAATAGAAGAATGGTATTTGTAATGCGGCTCTTAGGCGTCGCTAGAGATGGTATAAATATGTTTTGCGGTCTAATGGACATTGGGCAGGGCTTCAGTAAAACCGCATATGATGGTATTGTGAAACATATTCATATTGCATCGAAGGAAGTGTTTCAATTTTTACGCAAAAAAGCCGTCGATGAAGAACAAGTGGAAAATATTAAAAATAGGAGATCAGAAACTGATTTAAAAGTTTCCGGCGATGGTTCGTGGAAAAAACGCGGATTTACGTCTTTGTATGGAGTCATCACACTAATAGGGTATTATAGTGGGAAAGTGATTGATCTGGTAGTAAAAAGCAGCTACTGTCAGACATGTACTTAATACAAATCAATAAAAAATTCCACAGAATTTGAAGAATGGTACCAAGACCATAAAGAAGAATGCTCCGCAAATCATCGGGGTTCTGCAGGAAAGATGGAAGTTGACGCTATTATGGAAATGTTTTCTACTGCGGAAGAAACGTTTGGTGTAAGATATGGAAATTATATCGGTGATGGAGACACAAAAACGTTCAAAGCCATCATTGATTTAAATCCTTATGGTGATAATTTTAAAGTTGTCAAAAGTGAGTGCATAGGACATGTGGAGAAAAGGATGGGTAGTCGCCTAAGGAATGTAAAGAAGAACGAGAAATTTGGAGGGAAAGGCAAGTTGACGGATAGTCTTATAAAAAAATTGACAACGTATTACGGCTTAGCTATTCGAAGGAATATCGATAGCGTGGATAACATGGTAAAATCTGTGATGGCAACCTATTACCATATATGCTCCACAAATGAGCAACCCAACCATGAGAATTGTCCAGTTGGAGCAGACAGCTGGTGCAAGTGGCGCATTGCTGAGGCTACTGGAAAATTAAATGAATTTGACCATCCATCACCATTGCACCCTGACGTACAAAAACATTTATTACCTATTTATACCGATTTATCTAAACGAGACTTGCTTGAAAGGTGTCTAGGAGGACACACACAAAATCAAAACGAAAGTTTTAACTCGACTGTCTGGCGATTATCGCCAAAACACTTACATTCAGGCATAAAAATAATTGAAATCGCTGCATATATAGCTGCAGGGTTATTTAATGAAGGATATTCTGCAGTACTCAAGATAATGGACAAACTAGAAATCAAAATTGGTCAACAAAGCAAATTTTTCGCCGATGCGTGCGATAGAGAGCGACTGAGCAGGCAGGGGCGTCGAAGCTTGAGCAGTAGCAAAGAGGCTCGAACAGCTCGTAGGATGACGTTACTTGCAGAAAATGAATTCTTTGAACAATCGGAGGGTCAACTGTATGGGCCAGGAATAGCTGATTAGCATCAAAGAGCGGTAAGCATCGAGAAACTTGTTTCTTTTGTACCGAAAACTTCAAACGCGTTTTCCTCGAAACTACATTTTTCAAGTTGGCGTGCAGCATAACTAAAAAAATATTTGTTCGATCATGTTTCCACTTTACATATATGTAGATAACTGAATTCCCCCCTAGTTATACCTACTTGTTTGATGATTCAGTTAATTAAATAATGGTTATTGCATACTAAAAGCTTAAAAGTTCCGTGAAATACGCAACTTATTCATTAGAACCGCATAAAACGATTAATTTTTGCACTTTTATTTATCAGTTTTAGGTATATCCATAGCGTAATTTTATTAAGAAAACAAATTTTCTTATTTTTTTGTTCCAGGATAAAAACCAGAGGGCCTACACTGCACGCCGTTAACGCATGTCATCGCCGACGCTACCGGAGAACAATCGTCATTACATTTAAATTAACTTATAGTTCTAAATAAAA
This sequence comes from Mimumesa dahlbomi, assembly GCA_917499265.3. Classification (NCBI taxonomy): domain Eukaryota; kingdom Metazoa; phylum Arthropoda; class Insecta; order Hymenoptera; family Crabronidae; genus Mimumesa; species Mimumesa dahlbomi. The sequence goes on from OU824117.1 coordinate 1,997,374, forward strand.
AAATATTTTTTTAACTCTCGAAACATTGTACATAATATACAAAAAAAATAGAAAGGTCTGTTCAGCCATTTCTTTAGAAAAAATTCCGGAAAATTGCCTTATTTTCAGAGGTTTACACAAGGCGCCCCCCTTAAGGGGCTATCCTAGTGTGACATGCGAAAAATTAGGCGATATTCTGGAATTTATAAAATAAAAATTATTGCATGAAATTTGTTCAAACTTGGAGGATATATTCTTGTATATGTTGACTTATTACACGAATTTTTTTAAGTAAACATATATAAATTTGGCAGACTTATGCGCAATCTGCCTGCGGTCCAAAAAAAAAGTTGCTCAACTGCTGACACGATTGGCGCCTTCAGAGTACCTGAAATAAAAAAATACAAAATGCTTGTTAAACTAGAGGATATTTCCCCTACGATAAGGCTCGGGTTTGAAAAAATATTAAAAACTCACAAAATGGCTAAGTATTGTGTTACGAGCCGGGCGGGTTTCTAGAATGTGGCCGGCGAGCGTTATGGCTTATACGTAATGAGACGTGATTTCGTCTCTTATTCGACTTTATTGTAGCAGGGGGTATCGTACGTAGTAAGTAGTGGGAGCTACAAAACAACGTATGGTTCAGGAAATGACGTCATTCAATCCAGATGCTATAGGTGCTGGCGTTGAATCGGAATTAAATGGAAATGGAGAGCCAGATGAGCCTATAGTGGATGCTACAGGGTGCTGGCCTCTAGAGCGGTTGGTGTAGTGGATGAATGAATGCAGATGAGCCTACAGCATAAACTGTAGGGTGCTGGTGGTCGTATCGGAATTAGAGGAATCTAGTAGCAGATGAGCCTATAGTAGATGCTATAGGATGCTGGTGCCTAGAGTGGTTGAGTCGAGGAAGATGAATCCAGATGAGCCTACAGCATGAACTGTAGGGTGCTGGCGTTCATACAGGTGCGAGAGGAACTCAGGAGTGACACGAACCAGATGAGCCTACGGCATAAACCGTAGGGTGCTGGTGGTCGTATCGGAATTAAAGGAATCTGGAACCAGATGAGCCTATAGTAGATGCTATAGGGTGCTGGTGCCCAGAGCGGTTAATTAGATTTTTAGGTAAGGTATTTCCCCGAGGTAGATGTACTTGTAGACTAACTGCAAGGTGCTACTCTCTGGTTAATAACGACGCACTTGCTAGGACTGCAAATTGTGGTTTTGACCTGCTACGGTAAAGGTCGTAAAGTAATAACTCTCGTAACTTTGTTTCACTCCGAGCGGTTAGAGTGAATAATTTTGTGGGATCGTTACTCGATTATATTTTAAGTTTACCTCGAGTGGAAAGGTTTTAATATCTAGAAATAATTCTTGACTCGAATTTTATGTTCTAGTAGAAATATAACAAGCATATTCTTTCAATTGAATATATATACAAGTATGTTTAGTGTTTTGTGTAAGAGTTTTAATTGAATGTATTAATAATTGAAAGCTCTAGATGTTTACTCTTAGGCAGTGACGGTTGACGAGACTTCACAATTATGATGACTCCGAACTAATCGCGAGTGATTCTAACGTGAATTGAAACGGGGGAACTCCGACCAAGAGTTGAATAAATGCCAATGAGAAGACTAATCTCTCGAAGGTTAAAGAAACTCGAGTAGGAACTGGGCCTAGTCACGTAGTATCTTGCTCGAGCGTCGTACTGAGAATAACCCGATGAGATGCATTTTCGAGGCCCTTATATAGGTCGAAAAAGCAGTGGGGATTGAAAATTTTAGGAAATCTGGTCTATGGTGGGAGAAAAGATACTGCAGGAAAAGACGGTTGGAAACTGTGGAATTTCGGGAGAGGCAGACCCTCGCGGTCGAGTTTTCCTTATCGCGTGGGGTTTCAAGTGTAGCTATCCGGGCGTCCTAGACGAGAGGCTAAGGGTTACGTGCGTATCGCACTTAATGTATCCTGTTTTCGTTCAAAAAAGAGGACTAAGGCGCCTGGGTGTCGCCAAGAGAAAATTCCAGACCGAGAATTTTCGTAGGAATCATACGATTCATACGTGACAATTGAAAAAAAATGTTGAATTTTTTCCGAAAAATTGGCCGTTTTTTGCATGGCAAATTGACAATTTTTGTTCAAATGAAAAACTGGAGGGTCATCGTATAGGAAAACATGTACTGAGTATGCTCAACAAATTTCAAGATGATTCTATGATTTACATTCGAGTTAGTGTGTCAGCAAATTTGAGAAATGTCGTTCTGAGAAAAACACGTTTAAAGTTTTAACTACAGATTTTTTTCTTATAACGCAACTATTTTCACACTTACCATTAATCTGCTATCTCAGACCCGTATAAGGAACCTTCCTCTTCTTCGAAAAGTGCCTGCTGCGCTGTAGCAGCTATCCTCCTAGCTGTTCGAGCCTCTTTTGAACTCTCTTCATAGCGTTTCTGGGCTAGCCGGATTCTGCTCTCATCGCGATGTTCAGCATATTCTTTGGCCGCAGAGCCAATGATTACTCCCATAACTTGCATGATTCTTAAGATGGCTTTAAAACAATCATTAAATATATTTACTGTAAAAAAATTTCACAGTGGTATAATTTTCACACCGCTGTGAAGGTGCGTTGGAGCGAAGTGCCAAAGTAAGCAATTAAAACTTTCATCGTTGTTCTGGGTGTTGCTTCCTTTGCACCTGTCTAATAATTCTCGTCGTCTCAGATCCGTATACACTGGCTTTAAAACTTCTTGAATTTGTGGGTCTAGCGGAAAATAATCATGTTGAAACCATGCCATATCTAGTCCTTCGGCCAGCGCGCGACGGTATTTACACCAGCCCTCTGCGCCAGCCGGTCAGTTGCCGTGCATCGGATTTTTGTCTTTTGAACTCAAGTGAAAATATGTAGCCCAAATTGCGTTGTACATAGCATCTACATCATCTTGATGCCTGGTGATAGCCAGACCGAGTATTTCTGAAGCTTATTGATGATGGCAATTTTCAACTTCACCGTATTTTTATTTTTTCCGCCTAAGCCCTGGTTTTTCCGTCTAAGGTTGGCGACAGTCAATGCCTAGACTAAGCATGCCTCCCCTAATCATCGATGAGCGTGAGAAACTTTTTCTTTTTGAAAATGCGTCGCTCCAAAATTTTTGTCCTCCAAACAACGGCGCTTCGAGAGCTGCCATTTCAAAATTATTATAGATACAACTTTGAAACTTTAGGATGTCATTCTAGACATATCGAACTACCGAAAAATGAAAACAAAAAACAATCGATTTAAAAAAAATTTCACACTAGGATAGCCCCTTAAGGGGATTCATGTGAGTAAATTTGGCTTGGTAGGATGGGTGCTTTGAGACAGGTCCGGTCGGCACGACCGGGTGTAACCCCCCTCTCTCTCTCCCCCTCTCCCTCTCTCCCTCCCGCCCCCTCTCCCTCTCTCCCTCTCACCCTCTCTCCCTCTCCCTCTTCCTCTCCCTCCTGAGCACTATTAGCAGCTTGTCGCGGCGAGACGTGCGAAGCTGTCTCCCGGCCCCCTTGGCCGATCTAAATCGTGTTCGAGCTGTTGCTCGTCGTCGTGGCTATGCACGAGTATGGGCGCGCTCGGGTGCGGTAATGATCAATAAGGAGACGACATCTGACCCTATCAGGATTGGCCTTGAAGCGGATGTTGAAGCTCTCCTCCCCTGACTCCGCTCTTCTCCGAACCCGTGCCTACCTCGTGCTGGCTGGATCCCTCCCTCTTTTCACTCTCTTAATCTATGCCATGTAAATGCGCAATCTGTTCCAGCGCATTCTGATGAGTTCCGGCTTTTTATCCTCTCCCACGCATATGATGTGATCGCTGTATCGGAGTCATGGTTTAAGCCTCATATGGGTTCTGATATATTTGCTGTTGAGGGATTCAACCTTTTTAGATCTGACCATCAATCTAGAATGGGGGGTGGTGTCTGCGTCTATATTAGGTCCACCCTCACCTTCGTTATTACGGAGTCTTCCGCTGTTCTTCCAGCTGGCGATATAGACTACTTGACGGGTGTCCTTACTGACCCGTCTTCCTCTTCGTCACTCTCACTTTGTGTGTTTTATTGCCCACCGCACATTGCTCTTTCGGACCTTGATGCTGTCCTTGCCACATCCCGGTTGGGAGACGTGGTTGACTTTGGCGACGCCAACGCTGATCTCCTTTCGGTGCTGCATGATTCTTCCTTCTTGCGTCGTTCTGCCTCCTCGTTTGATCTATCCCTCGTTTCTTTCTCTCCAACTCACCATACCTCTCATTCTCACACCTGGCTCGATATTTATGCTGTATCTTCCCTCAACCTTGTCTTATCCTCTGGTCAGTTCTCGGTGCCCTTCTTATCTACCCATGACCTAATCTATATCTCTCTCGACCTACCTATCCGTCGTCTACCTCCTAAGACTGTGTCTCGTCGATCCTATTCTAATTTGAATTCAGACTCTCTCTCTTCCTTGTCTTGTGATCTTGGTCCGTTACCATCCGTCTCTGTTTTTCCTGCTCCTGCCGGCGACTCGGTGGATCAACGACTTGAGTGTCTGTGTACATCCTTGGTAGCCGCTCTTGACCGACTTTGTCCGGTTCGCTCGGTCCGTTTGAGAAGACCTGCCGCTCCCTGGCTTGCACAGGAGATTCGTTCCTTGATTAAGGAACGGGACTTCTGCAGGCGGGTTTATATTCGTTCGGGTGACCCTGAGTGGCAGGTACGTTATAAGTCGTTGAGAAACCGGGTCTGCTCCTTGGTGAGAGCGAGCCGCGGTGCCTTTATATGTGAATTGCTGGGTGGGGCTTCTTCAACTGCCGATGCGTGGAGGAGGTTGAGGGCTCTCGGGGTGGTCCGTTCAGCCCCCTCTGCTGCCCTTCCTCCCTCCATCACCCCCTCTCAACTTAATAATTTCTTCACCTCTGTGTTTGTTTCGTCATCTTCTTCTCCATCCTCCCTCTTTCTTTCTTCACTTTTCCCCGATCTTACTCAATTCTCTGACTCTCGTTCCTTCTTTTCACATGTTACACCTGATTCCCTTCTGCTTAGCTATTCTTTCTCCTCCTCCTCCACCTCTCCTCCGGACCAGCTCGCTCCTCGTTTCCTCTCTCTTTGCGCTCCGTACCTTTTTCCTTTCCTCCTTGATATTTTTAATCTCTCCCTCTCTTCATCTACTTTTCCTCTGCCGTGGAAATCGGCCTTTATCCTCCCTATTCCCAACGTCTCTTGTCCTTCCTCTCCTTCTGACTTCCGCCCAATATCCATTCTTCCTGAATTTTCTAAAATCCTCGAGCGTGTTGTCCGTCGTCAATTACTCCTGTTTCTCACCTCCCGGGGGCTGCTTGACCCAATGCAATTCGGCTTTGTGGCTGGTCGCTCCACCCAGTGCGTTCTTCTACGCATTCTTAAGATGTTCGTGAGGCTGTGGACGGTCGCATGGTTACGGTTCTGGTCAGCCTTGTCTTTTCTAAGGCCTTTGACACCGTTGATCATGCGACCCTCCTCGTCAAAGTTGCGAGTCTTGGCCTCTCCTTGTCGGTTCTAGAGTGGTTCCGCTCATATCTCACCGGTCGTAGGCAGGCGGTGCTTGTTGATTGCTCGCTCTCTCCTTGGTCACCCGTCTCGTCTGGGGTCCCGCAGGGCTCCGTTCTTGGTCCCCTCCTTTTCTCCATCTACTTGTCTGACGTCAATGCTGTCCTCTCCAATGTTAGTATTGTGAAATATGCGGATGATATCCAATTGTATGTCCATTGCTTGCCTGCCGGTCTCCCTAATGCCATTCAGTTATTGAATGATAACATTGCTCGTTTGGGGGACTGGTGTGCACGCAACTCTCTCTCCCTTAATCCTACCAAATCCGAGTCAATAATCTTTGGATCCTCGCGTTATGTACATTCCATCTATGCACTTCCTCCCCCTCCTGTCATTGTTGACCGTGTTCCCATACCTTTTTCTAACTGTTTGAAATCCCTTGGTGTTATCCTCAGTTAGACGTTAGATTGGCGTGATCATGTGGTCTCGATCTGCAATGAGATTCGGAGTACACTTTTCCGGCTCCGGCGGAATGGCTTTGCCCTCCCCGTCGGACTAAAGCTGAGCTTGTGCGCTCGCTCGTCCTCCCCCACATCGACTATTGCGCTCTGGTCTCTCGTGATCTCGGTGTGGTGGAGGACATTTGCCTTACTCGAGCTTTTAACTCCGGTCTTAGGTTTATCTTTGGCGCCTCTTTGGACGCCCACGTTTCTCCTCTCTATGCCCGTCTTGGGTGGTTGCGCCCATCTGCGCGCCGGGATTATTTCCTGGGCTTATTTGTCTATGACAGACTGCATTTCAACTGTTCGGGTGGGGCTGACCCTTTTTGTGGCATGTTCAAATCTGCCGAGGTGATGGGTTCTTGAACTTCCTCTCGGGCCTCTTCGCGCCTACTCGTGCTGCCCAAACATCGGACTGTTATGGGGAACTCCATGTCTGTGGCTGGAGCGCGTTTGTGGAATAGTCTTCCTCTCTCTTTGCGCTCCTGCTCTCGAGAGCTACCTTCAAACGTCTTCTCTTGGACCATTTTCTTGCCCTTGCTCCTTAGGTCACCCGGCACTGGCGACGTCTCTTAGCTCTTTTCTTTTTTTCCGTTTTTGCTTTTACTATTTTTCTGTTTATTTATTTTCCTTGTGTTCTGTGTTCTGTCCGCTGTTATTTAGCGGTACTTTTGCGTTAGTCTTTAGTCTTTAATTTTAAGTTTACTGGCATTTTCATCTTCTTCTTATCATCCTTCTTTCTCGCTGTTCATCATCTGTTCATCTCTTCATTTTCCTCTATTCATCAATCTTTTTGAAGTCTTTGTATCGTTTAATAATAACTTTATTTTTGAACTTTAATTTTTAAATTTAATTCAAATTTTAATTTTAAATTCATTCTGATTAGAGCTATTTATCTTTGTATGATTTGTGTACTGTTTGTTGTCGTTAAAGGGTTCACCCCTAGGACGCTATTAAAACCTAATATGTACCTTCTCTCTGTCTCTTTCTCTCTTGTCGTGGGTGGTGGTCTCGGGTCTTGACAAGCGACCGGGCGAATCTCTGAAGCCGCTCCTCGCGAAACTGTTCACCTCCTTAGTGTCTGATTTTTTAGAGGCGACTACGGTGGGGGTACAACACCAAAGTCCATACGATCACCGTGGTTAAGCAGCACTCGCTGTGGACACCAATTGGATAGGTGACCGCTCGAAGGCTTGCTCTCCCCCACACACCCTCTCTTTCTCTCACAAAGAGATAAAAACTACGCCCAGGACGTGGAAAGTATGAGCGATTGATTAACTCACTCCTGAAACACTGACTGGTAGAGATCCGAGGATCTACACCTGCGCATACTCAAGCAGAAAAAAAACTCAACCCGTAAAAAAACGGAAATACTTATACTACCACAAGTATAAATGCTAAAACACATTCTCTCACTACAGGAAAGAATGACTAATGAAAATCTGGCAAACTTGTTGTGTACGTGCCCAGTACGTTCTAAAAACGTAGCTGCACTGCTCCAAGGCTTGTCAACCCGTTGAGAAGCTCACTCCTGTATTGTTAACCGTCCTTGCAAATTAGTTCGTACCTAATTTAACCTCGGGCGCGAATTAGAGGGGGGGGGGGGGGCACCAGGTTCAGCAACGGGCGGTGGGCGGAGGGCGGGGGGGGGGGGGGGGGGGGCTAGACTTACTTTCTTAAGACTGCGCATTAGAAGTCTGAACACGATTTTCGAGTCTAATAGGTAGAGTCTCGCTTAATGGGGATGATAAGATAAGGGGAAGCGGACGCTTCTCAGTGTCCACTCCCTGAATGGAACAAACCGGATCAAAGTGGACTCTCTTCGGTTCCTCGTCAATTCCAGGCCGTTACAGCTTGACCATTCTATCACCAACTCGCCCGACGTAAACCACGGCCGACGGCCACTAGCTAACAAAGTAGGGAGCATGGCAGTTGGATGAATAGGTCAGAGTATAATCCCATGTCGGAAGGTGAAACACTGAGGTTCGAATTCGCGCTATGTGCCTCCTGGAGTAACTGGATGTCTTAGAGCAATTAAGGGTGAGCAATGCCTCTAGTGGGTATGAATTTACCTAAGGTCCTGGTGAGGGGAACCGTCTCCTCACCCCGCCCAACTTATAACTTACTACTTACTACTACTAGGGTCTGAGTTAGAAGAGGATAACATTGTCCGAGCTAATAGAGTCAGGAGTACCAGGGTTACCAATAGACCTCGATGTATCCATCTACTTTTCGCTCCTCGGAGCACTGTGATAGGCTTATTGGGTCCAGGCGATCGAAGAGAACTTTCGCTGCCTCCTGTGTTGATGCGAGTTTCGGGCACTCACACGTCTTCGTGAACCACCTACTTCCGGCCCCCTTGGCTGTTCTATTATCCCGCGTCCGCAGCGTTGCTCGCCGTCGCGGTTACGCGCGCGTTTGGGTGCGCTCGGATTCCGTGATGGTTAGGAAAGAAGCGACATCCGACCCCATCCGGGTGGGTCTCGGCGATGACGTGCACTCACTTCTCCCCTGACTTCGTCACTCTCTCTCCCCGGGTTTGCCCATAACTAACCGGCTCTATGGTCATCACTCTGCCCCCCGAGCTAAGCTTCAGCTTTGTCATGTCAACGCTCAATCGCTCCCGGCACACTTTGATGAATTGTGCGAGCTTATCCGCTCCCATCCATTGGATGTCACCGCGGTCTCTGAGACATGGTTCAAGCCTCATATGGGCGATGAGGTCTTTGCTTTAGACGGCTTTAATTTGTTTAGGTCTGACCGCGGACCAAGGGGTGGAGGTGGGGTTTGTCTCTTCGTCAGGTCGTCTCTCACCTTCACCATCAAGGAGTCTTCCTCTCTTCTTCCGGCGGGCGGCATTGAATATTTGTCGGGAATCTTGCGGGACCCCATTTCTCTCTCTGCCCTCTCTCTTTGCGTCCTCTATAGGCCTCCGCATGTCGCGCTCTCAGACCTTGATTCAGTCCTTACCAGAGTCACCTCCCATTTGGGTGACGTGATTGTCCTTGGGGACGCCAATGCTGACCTTTTTTCGGGGTCACATGATTCCTAATTCCTGCGTCGGACTGTCTCTTCCTTCGGCCTGTCTCTTGTGCCTTTTTCTCCTACTCACCATACCTCACATTCCCATACCTGGCTCGATATTTGTGCTGTATCTTCCCTCAACCTCGTCTCTTCCTCTGGCCAATTCCCTGTTCCCTTTCTATCTGCTCATGACCTCATACACGTCTCTCTTAATGTTCCCATCCTTCGTCTTCCTCCTAGACTTGAGATTCGTCGCAGCTTCTCAAATGTTGATCCTAACTTCCTCTCTTCCTTGTTTGCTAGTCTTGGTCCTAGTCCATCTCTCTTTCACTTTACTGCTCCTGCGGGCGACTCGGTGGACAAACGCCTTGCGTCTTTCTCTGCCACTCTGGTTGACGCTTTTGAACGGCTCTGTCCGGCCCGTCTGGTCCCTCATACGAGGCCTGCTGCCCCCTGGCTCACTTGTGAGATCCGATCCTTAATGAAAGAGCGGGACCTTTGCCGTAGGATCTACAGCCGATCCGGAGACCCGGAGTGGCGGGAACGCTACACGTCGTTGAGAAACCGGATATGTTCTATGGTGAGGGCGAGTTGTGGCTCTCATATTTGCGACTCTCTGGGAGGGGCATCCTCCACTGCTGATGCATGGAGGAGGCTGAGGGCTCTCCGGGTGGTTCGCGCCCCCCCTCGTTCTTGTCTTCCTCCCTTCCTCTCTCCGTCCCTAATTAATAGTTATTTCTCCTCAGTTTTTATCTTCTCGTCTCCTTCTCCCTCTACCTGCCCTCTTTCCTCTCTTTCCTCTCTTCCTTCTCTTTCTCATCTATCGCATTTTTCGGACGACCGCTTCTTCTTTTCCTTTATAACGCCTGATGCCCTTCTTTCGCACTTCTCTTTCTCCTCCTCCTCCTTTACTCCTTATGACCAGCTTCCACCACGTTTCGTCTCTCTGTGCTCCTCCTTCCTCTTTTCACACCTTCTAGATCTACAGTCGCGTCGGAAAGTAAGTTAACGATCAACGTCTCGTACCAAAATTGAAGAAATTGATAAGATAATAATATCTAATGGGTCCATTTTGTTATACATATAGTTAATAGTGATATCATGAACAGGTAAGTGTAAAAAAACAATATAATACTTCACTAGTAAAGAACAGAATAACCAAATACACAATAAAGCTAAAATAGAAGCGTCGGAAAGTAAGTTAACGCATCCTACTTTTTGTAATATTTTCATATTAAATTATAATTTAATATTTCGTGTGATATCCTTTTACTAGTACAACAGCTCGTAGACGGTTTGGTATACTTTGGACTACATTTTTTATTACTTCTGGACTGATATTGATCCATTCTTTGCATAAAGCTTGAATAAACATTCCCTTACTTTTCCTCTCGTTTACTTTTATACTTCTTTTTAAATGATCCCACAAATGTTCGATGGGATTCAGATCCGGACTTTGTGGGGACCATACCAACATGTTTATATTGTTGTTCTCTAAAAATTTCATAGTTAATTTTGCTTTATGCCTCGGATCGTTGTCCTGTTGAAGCACGTATTGATTTTCTAATCTCATTTTTCGGGCGGAAATAAATAAATTCTTTTGTAACATTTCAATGTATTTAACTGCTGTTAATTTGCTGTAAATGGTGACCAGGTTTCCATCACCGTGTACACACACACACACACACACACACACACACACACACACACACACACACACACACACACACACACACACACACACACACGCACGCACGCACGCACGCACACACACACAGTAAAACTTTTAAAATACCGAACAGACTCCCGTAGATCCAATATAAAAAAAAAAAAAAAAAAAAAAAAAAAAAAAAAAAAACTTTTAGAAAATCCACAGTAAGAATTACACCGCGTAACAATCCCACACACAGTAAATTCACACAATATCAAATAATTACAACCATAACGTAACACGCGAATTAGATCAAAGACATGCACATACCAACGACGAATGTAAAACACGCGACATACACTACCCACAAAGGAGACACACACAATTCACACAACCACTCACACACACAGTCGACAACGCGATAGCATAGTCATCGAAACCGCGAAATCATAACACCGGCAGAAATGAATCTAACCCACATATAAATCGTAAAATCAATTAAACAATTCGCGACACTCGAAACAACTTACGAAAATACCCCTCTCCCCTACACACTCCCCGACCCCTACGCTCTCGTATACAGTATCATAAACGCGAAAATCAGAAGAATATTCCTACAAACGACATATGTGTATGATTCCAACACCCCACACCCAACAACGAACAAACATTCTACTCAAAGCTCGTGACCTCCCACGACCACACTCTCTCACAAAATCAAAACAACATGCAAGCGAGTCTCCCCAAAAATCTAGAAAACAACGAACCTACAACGCCGAATAAATAATACAAAGGCCAACAAATACCGAATCATGTATCCAACAACCAGCTTACAAAACGATACACTATATAATCAAAATCCCACGTTTTAAGAAAACAAGACTGAACGATATACAGGCCAACGAACACCAACATTTAAACATCTTTAATTAATGAACCAATTATGAAACCCCACACAATTCAAGGAAAGCATATACACCTACAAGTATCATAACTCAATCCACCATACAGAGAACGCCTATGATTTCATGACCTCCAATAACGTTAACTTACCTGTAGCATACAAGCACACGAACATATCGCCAACTCTAATCACATCCCAAAGCCCCGTAGTAATTTATCATGGTCGGATCGCCCCTCGAATAATCACCGGGTTTGTAGATGCCGGCACGTTTTAACCTCAAAGCGAGGCTCGCACTCACGCTTACTCCCGACGGTCCGTCAACTCTCGTTCCGACACGCAATCAAGTGCGTAACACCTGCAACATATGCACAATTAATTTATACAGAAAGTTCCCCTCACCTCGCCAAGTGATACAAGTAACATAATAAACAAACACTATGTGAAATCACCGACCGCGACCGCTGAACACGCGTCATCGTACTCGCCATGAAACGCCGCGAAAATTCATATCCAAACCTATGAACCACCCATCTCACATGGAATCCCGGGAAAAACCGCAACCAAATCACCCACACGCGATTAAATGCCTCACCCACGCTATAACGTACGTCCACGTCGAAAGTAGGTCAACACGCGACTCCCGCGTAAATGACCGAACGAGCCAATCGCGTCGCGGATTTCAGATTCACATAGAAACACGACATCACGCGAGTAGGAACAAACGAAATCAACAACGATCACGATCATTAACAAATAATTGTAATAGTCGAACGCATACCACGCGTATATCCCTTAAAAAGATAACCTCGTAACTCTCGAGACACGCACGCCCGCACGCATTCGCCAAAATTCACATCATACATGAAAATCCCATGCCCCTCAAGAGAAATGTACCGCCTCTTATCGACACAATTAAACAGCCCGTACTAAAACTAACGCAGTCCATTATACAAAATACCCGAAAAGATCAAAGACAAATAATAAACAAAATTAAATTCGAATGACCAATTAACCTACGAACAAGATGACAAACATAAAATCGCGAATAGATTCACTCTACCTTAACGAATCGTACAAAGCATGACAACAGCTATCCGACGGCTCGCGAGATCCAACATCAAATCAGATAAAATCGATAAAATGATCCGCGACCGGCCGTACACGCGCCCCCTCGCGACGCGGCAAGGGCCACAGATCGTACGCGTAACACCGGTAGGACAATGATAAATAATTACTGAACAATATGTACATAATATGTCAACAGACACCGCAATCTATGTATTTAACAGGACGCGAACAATACAAACGCGACTCGACCGACGATAATATTAAAATTAAACATAACGCGACCTAAATGCTACCCGCGAACGAACAGAAAGAAGCGCCTGCAACCGCGAAAAGAGCCGCGCTAAAGCGACAACGTCGAATCAATCTACACCGAATTATGCTTGTTATAATATTAAAATGTAAAATAAATCGAGGTCGGCCGTGCACGCGCACGCCTTCCTCCCACGGCAAAGTGCTCGCCGCAAGGTTGCAAGCACAGCCATAGGGCCCACCCTCGTTTCAGAAAATAAAATCTGATAACGAAGGTGGTGATAGGGTAAAGCGACTCCCACCCTCCCGCCGCCAAACCCCTTGACTGATAAACTCGCGGTCCGCTATACTTATATGACCTCCGCGAACATTATGGCTGCGTTTTTGCGCCTCACGTAATCGGACGAGGGCCGTCTATCGCTTATCTCAGCAACTATAAAATCACGATTCAACGTCCCGTGGTAAAAAAGGGCTGACAAAATAGATTAGTCCAAATATCATCTCGGTAGTTAAAGGAAATCCCTAACATAACAAATATCACACCTATACCCACATAAGCTTAACTAACATTCAAAGACACATTAGTATACACAACATAAAATATAATAAAATATAAATATAATAACACAGCACCAAATCACAAATCACAATCGCCAGACTCTATCATCCGGACTGTATATCTACTAATAAGACATAGCTGATCGGGAGATTGATACATCCCTACACCCATGAACCTGTTAGAGGGTCCTTGAACCGACTGACCACCAAGCTACCCCTACCCCCAAAGAACAGACTACCCCACTACGACAAGTAGGCCCAGCTCCTCAAGATATATAAAGGGGCACAAACACCACCTTAAACAGTCCAAGGTCAGCTAATACAGCAGCAGCAAGCAACCTTGATAAATTCGCACTAAGTTCCGGTCAAAATCGCTCGTTAAAAAATGGACGGAAAAATCAACGTGAACTCTCCAATGAGGTCCAGCCAAATGGAGGACGAGGACTTAAGGATGCTGTTCCAAGATCTGGAGGAACCAACCACCTCCAAAAAAGGAAATGGAGCAGCCCTAGAGAGTCCGAACTCCGCAATAATCGAAGGTGGGAATAGCCCAGCTTGGAGCATAAAGGAGTGGTTGCGGGAATCATCAGACTCCGACGCATCAAATCGGAATCACGCAGGAGGATATAAGAAGAAAACACGGGAAGACAATCTTCCATGGAGAAGAAGAGGAGAAGAGCATACCTACAAACAGGGTAAAAATAGGTATAACAATAGTAATAGACATAGAGACACCGGGCCAAACAACACATCTAACTCAAACAGAAGGGCATTCAGCCCAAAGAGAACACCGCTCACGGAGAGAGCGGTAGTATCAATCAAAAAAGACCACCCCCAAACAACCATATCGGTTAAAGGAAAGAAGAACTATTAGACTTGATAGCTGAGAAAATTTTGGAAGCTGCAAGGACAGGCATAAGGGACCTAGAAATTGAGAGGTCCTACTGAAATTGAGAGGTACGTCCCTCTAGCGTTTGACAACCAAAGGACCGCACCTAACTTTATGAATAGGTTCGGGGCAGGCCGATAAAGAAATGTGAAACCGTATAACATGAACTTCTCGATTTATTCAGTTCTCTTAATCTCTACTGTACAATTGCTTATTTTCCTACGCTATCACACATTTCTCATACACGCGTTTTCCTAATTATATTCCTCTTAATGTAAATTCCCTATTCTAATGTTGGTATTTACAGAAGTCCCTGCGCTAATTCCTATATTACTGCCCGAACACACACTCTTGCACACGTACGCGATCAGCTGTTTGGCGCTGTTTTCGTTCGATCTCTCTCTCTCACACACACGTCGTTCGTCGTCTCACTCGCACTCGACTTATTCTATTTTCGGCTTTAAATGCCCAGAGTTTCTTTTCGCACTCTTCTCAAGCATTCAGAGAGGGGAAATATGGATTATGGAACGATGGATGAGATCGGGGTCTGACCGCAATGGACAGCCGCTACTACTTAGGTACGAAGGTGCAGATTTGGTCACTTTGGTATGGTAGGAAACCCCTTTGGAGATAGGTCCGGTCGCAATGTCCGGGTGTTACTCCCTCCAGGGTGGATTGTCCTTCTCGAGATAGGTCCGGTCGCAATGACCGGGTGTTACTTCCGAAGGAACGAAGGATAGACACTCGAGATAGGTCACAGCGCAATGCCGTGGTGTTACTTCCGTGTCTTTTAGGAAATTGGAAATTGGTGATATAAGGATATGCTCTCTCTATCTTTCTCTCTCTCTCTCTCTCATTCGCTCACTCCTCCTATTCTAATCGCAATATTCTTAATATTCATTTATTTAATAATCAATTTATCGAAGGTTGTTCAAATTGTGGTTGAATGCTACGTATGTTTTCAGTTTGACTGAGGAATAATAAGTAACTCTAGGTGCGTTTTGCGCCGCCTTATATACACTTTGTTGTCGCACGCGCCGCCCAATCATAAGCCTATACTCTATGCGAGACATCGAACTCTTTAGTTTTTTGTCTATTATCTAATTCTGCCGACTCATCGGCGCTGTCAGTGGTTCGCAGCTCCGGCAGTGGTAGTCAATTGGGGGCTACCGTCTCAACGCCCCCCCAGATCGGACACTCCTCGGACGATGTCCATGGCTGGCCGATCTTCATCCCCGTTGTCCCTCGGAACTGCTCTCGCCACTTCCCTCTTCTTCTTTCTTATTTCTATCTTTTGTATTTTATTCTATCTTATACTAATTTCACATATGTCGGTTAATAATCATGGGTTAGTTTTGTAACACTTTTATTGCCGTCTTATTGTAATGTATGGTACATATATATATATAAAAAAAACAAAAAAAAATTTGGCAATCTTATACCAGAGGATTTCTTATGTGACTAACTTTATCGCTACGAATCCATTTATTAGTCGCATGTTTTATTTGTCTAACTCTAATATATCCTTACTACTATATCTACTATATCTACCATATCTATTATACATATATCTATATATCTGTTTTTTTTTTTTTTTTTTTTTGTTTTTTTTTATATTAATTCTACCTTATCTTAAATATCGAGTCCCCGCCACCATTCTCCGACGTCCAGGGGCGTTGGATCGTTCCACAGGAGGTGCAGCTCTACCCATTCTCGTCCCTCGTCGTCGCGACCCCTCCACTCCACGGTGCCGATGCGGTTTCTCGTGGCGTATTGGAACGTGGTCGCCGGATTTCGTAGCCAAGACCTCCTTGTGGGTATCGGTTCCACTCCCCATAGGCTGCATTTTGTTGCCGCCGCTGGTATAGTTGGAAGGGGGAGCGAGAAAGCGTTGATCTTATTTAAAGAGCTCCGAAACAATTGCGAAACACTTGCTAACGAAAGGTACGAGTGCCAAGTTAGAAACATTAACGCAATGAGTAGTGCAGAGCAACAAAAGAAGATGATCCGGGTCACAGCCGTGGAAGACCCACAAAACCTGTGGGTGAGGTATCTGGATCTCGACGAGGAGGTCCTCATAGGTGAGATCGAACTCACAAGGCTAATCAGACGCGACGCCTTAACTTTTCGATGGTTAAGACCATCGCAAATGGTGAGAGGAGCAGGAGTCGCAGTCCCACGCCAAGAAGGATGGAGGGTGACCTACGAAAGAGCCAAAATCGAAGAGATATTGCACGGGAAGCTGAGGGTGCGTCGGATGGACACTGGAGCCGCAGACGTGTTTGAGATGGGAGAGATCTACTCCCTACCAGCCCATCTACAGAGCGATGAGGCCGCGGCAACCCATTGTTCACTATGGAACGTAGAACCGCTGCCTACGAGACGAACCTGGATGCGATCCCCCAAGACGGTCTTCCAGAAGGCAACGAAGGACCGCATCGGAACGGTGGATTGGAAGGGACGAGACGAACGAGGAAGAGCCCCACGTTGCGCGCCAAATGTAACGGTACGTCCCTCTAGCGTTTGACAACCAAAGGACCGCACCTTACTTTATGAATAGGTTCGGGGCAGGCCGATAAAGAAATGTGAAACCGTATAACATGAACTTCTCGATTTATTCAGTTCTCTTAATCTCTACTGTACAATTGCTTATTTTCCTACGCTATCACACATTTCTCATACACGCGTTTTCCTAATTATATTCCTCTTAATGTAAATTCCCTATTCTAATGTTGGTATTTACAGAAGTCCCTGCGCTAATTCCTATATTATTGCCCGAACACACACTCTTGCACACGTACGCGATCAGCTGTTTGGCGCTGTTTTCGTTCGATCTCTCTCTCTCACACACACGTCGTTCGTCGTCTCACTCGCACTCGACTTATTCTATTTTCGGCTTTAAATGCCCAGAGTTTCTTTTCGCACTCTTCTCAAGCATTCAGAGAGGGGGAATATGGATTATGGAACGATGGATGAGATCGGGGTCTGACCGCAATGGACAGCCGCTACTACTTAGGTACGAAGGTGCAGATTTGGTCACTTTGGTATGGTAGGAAACCCCTTTGGAGATAGGTCCGGTCGCAATGTCCGGGTGTTACTCCCTCCAGGGTGGATTGTCCTTCTCGAGATAGGTCCGGTCGCAATGACCGGGTGTTACTTCCGAAGGAACGAAGGATAGACACTCGAGATAGGTCACCGCTCACGGAGAGAGCGGTAGTATCAATCAAAAAAGACCACCCCCAAACAACCATATCGGACGAAAGGAAAGAAGAACTATTAGACTTGATAGCTGAGAAAATTTTGGAAGCTGCAAGGACAGGCATAAGGGACCTGGAAATTGAGAGGTCCTACATCAAGAATGGAGGCCTAATTATCGTAGGAAGGAACGCCAAGACGATAAAATGGCTAAACTACAACATAGATAGTGTTATTGAATCAACAGGACAAAAGGACCTGGTAAGAGGTGGTCTGAAACACCTTAGATTCAAAATCCCATGCACAATCAGATCCTTCGAGGCAAAGACGAATTTTACGACAGTTAAAAAATGGTGCGGTTTAATGTATCCCGAGCTATTGGCGGAACAGTGGGAGCTGTTGGAGGAGACGGAGGAAGCAAGAAAAAGGGGATATAGGATGAAAATCCTAATTCCCAGGGAGGATCACCGGCATATCAAGAGGAAGGACTACAAACTCTCCTGCAGGACATCGTCCATTAAATTTAGTTTTAAGATGTAATTTGTATTATAATAATTCAAAATCTTCTTTGTTTATTTTTATTTTATTTTGCTTACTTTTTTCTTTTGGTAAAACGTACAACATAATCACAATGTATTCACATAATAAATCGTACCTGTTAAATAGAACATACAAAAACGAGTAAATACCCCAAATATAAACATTATATGTAAAGAGAAAAAAAAAAAAAATCAATAAGTACACTACTAAATATATAAACATTGGAAGTTTAACTACTCCCAACCATACCATCACATTATTGAAATAACATTAAATTCGAACAACTATAATATTACAGTACACCCACAGAATTCCGTAAAGTAGTACTCATGAACACATAACTTAAGACTATAACACAGGACAACTACAACACAATATAACATGCCCTAATAAAACATACATCAACAAATAATAAGGCATCTCTAATGGGTAGCCCTACGAATATTAACATAGGATAGGACTGAATCATTTATATCTACCATCCAACTAATTCAAAACACCAACAAACTAACCCGACCAATGATTTAGTCATCTCATGACTTATCAGGATCTGTTGAATTAAATATAACAGTAACTGCAACAACAAACACAACATATCATCCGATCTCGGCAACCTGACATACAATAGCACTCTCTAGTAACACTCTCAGTCATCATGGATCTGACAACTACAAGAATACAACAAATCTCCAATACAACCGCAATACTTCAGCTATATTAATAGAACTGGATAAGACGTTACATTAACAGTATTACTATCTGCACATATGAACCTTGGGCATCAAGCAACATAACTTGAATAAGAACAACTGATACAACCATTGACATAATCTCACAAAGCAGAAAGTAGATAACAAAATATACATACAGATAAGAACACTCATATACCCATAACAAACTCTTAACCACAACACAATCAAACACCTATTTACACATAAAATCTCACACACCTTAAAACAAAGAAATAACATAACAAAACATAACATGCTAAATACAAGACAATAAGATGCACAAGCAGATATATCCACAACATACATCAGACATAATGATACAAGAAAGAAAAGAAATTATAAAGGAGTAAAGAACTACAACACAATTGAGCAAATACTCATAACACCACCCAAATAATTATAAAATCACTATATTATACGGTACTCTACAATACACTACATTACACCACATCACATCACATTACAGAAACAACAAAACATTATGGACCTGAAGTGCATGCAGATCAATCTCCATCACAGCCCTGCAGCAACGGCAGTGGCAGTAGAATTCGCCAACAGAATCGGCATTGACATTATGCTGATCCAAGAACCGTGGATCTCATATAACAGGATTGCAGGCCTGGGGACAGCAGGAACAGTAATCTGCTCCAATAAACTAGTAAGAAAGAGAGCATGTATCGTGGCATGTAAGTCAAACACGTTAACACTCCTACCAAATCTATCAAGTAACGATTTAACGGTAACCAGCATAGAAATAAGGAAACCAGGTAACAATAACAATACCAATAACACTAACAACAGTAACACCACAAACAAAATGACATTAATATTAGCATCAGGCTACTGCGATAGCACAGTTAAAGCAGCCAACTTCCCGGATGACAACTTGTTAACATTAGTAGATTGGTGTGATGACAAAAATCATCAATTAATTTTGGGCCTCGACGCCAACGCAAGGAACACCAGCTGGGGGAGCACCGACACTAACAGCAGAGGTACTAGCTTGAAAGACTTTATAGATATAACTGATCTAACAATCCTAAATAAGGGCAATAGACCCACCTTCATTACCGCAGTACGTAGCGAAGTACTGGACATCACACTGTGCACACCAGACATAGGAGGACACATAAGAAACTGGAGAGTCTCACCTGCAAACTCCATGTCAGATCACAGATTTATCTTGTTTAATATTTCAGGAGCCATTAATAATAACTCTACACAAAAACAGAACACCAAACATGCAGACTGGGAGGTCTACAAAGAAACACTGAAAACAGAGATGAAAAAATTCCCCACCAAATATGGGAACCAGATTGAGATTGACGAAGCAATAAAATTCACAAACAAAGCAATAAAAACAGCACTAGAAAGTAGCTGTGAAGCAAGACAGCCAGGTAAGGAAAAACGAGCTCCATGGTGGAGCAAAGAATTGGCTGTACACCTAACGAACAATGAAAAATTAAGGCGTAAAGCTAAATACACAGGCAGAATAACAGATATAGAAAACTTCAGGAAAGATAAGAATCTATTAAGAAATAAGATAATTAAAGCAAAAAGGGAATCTTGGAAAAAATACTGCAAAGAAATATGCAAAAAATGCAAATGAACAACTTGGAGCCTTGAAAAACGATCAAGGCATTTATACAACTAGCAATGAACAGATACTGGAATTGCTAACGAAAGAACACTTCCCAGGCTTCTGTAAAGATACAGACAGCCATACCATCTCAACAACCCCAAATGGAATCAAAGATGATATTGCAGCTCCAGTAACGGGGGACAAATGGCAACCCGACTGGAAGCTAGCAAGCAAAATGATAACCACAGAAAGGATAGAATGGGCCATAAAATCATTTAGCCCACATAAGGCTGCAGGACCGGATGATATAACGCCGATCCTCCTCCAAAAAGGAGTTGATACTCTTAAAGGTCCACTGACCAAAATATTTCGCGCCTGCGTAGCGCTGAACATCTTCCCGTCCGACTGGGCGGAGACTAAAGTAATATTTCTTCCTAAACCAGGGAAGGGTAACTACGAAACTCCGAAATCCTTCAGACCAATCAGCCTCACATCATTCATGCTAAAAACGATGGAGAGGCTGATTGATAGAAGGATTAAAGAGGAATATCTAAGAATTAAACCACTCCATAAGGCCCAATATGCCTTCAGAGCCGGCTACTCAGTAGAAGCAGCCCTACATAATCTCACAGGTAAAATCGAAAAGGCTGTTCTTAACAAAAAATACGCCGTAGGCTGTTTTTTAGACATTGAAGGTGCGTTTAACACGACACCTATCGACATCATTATTCAAGGCATGAAAGATTTTGAAATTCCGGCCACAATATGCAGGTGGATATATAAAATGTTGAGCAACCGGCATTGTTAACGATACGGTCGTACCACTTGACCTACGGAATTACCATTCCATACCGGGTCGCCTTGTATTTCCAATTCTAGGTAAATCAACTCGAGTGGATTCGGGAAGGGTACCAAGGTACACGTGTTTCGTTATCGCGACAGTTTATTGCTTTCGGCAGAATTGTCGTTCCAACGGTTTTAACTACGGGTGATGCTCGCACAGTTAAATTACATACAAATTCATCAAAGAATCGATCATACGATCATGTAGGTTCCCAGATAGCTACCATCGCCACGACCCCACGAGCTCCCCTTTGAACTCGCAGTTGCCCTCTGTGCAATCGCTGCTCCTGTTATACTACTGGATATTCACAGTTAGTATTCGAATCTGACTAGAATGCTAGCCGACTATCCAGGAGCGATAGAGCTGTGCTTGACCCCGTCGACGTCCCTCAAAGGAACCGTCGACAGTTGCTCTCTGTGCAGTCGAGTTTCCGGGAACCCACAATCAATAACTAAAAAGGTATGCTCCTTCCGCGTCTGAGTCTCCCGCGAGACTGCCAGTTTCGCTCTGTCCTTCAGTCATCGTCTGCATGATTCCCACCATTTTTCCTTACGTGGTCGAACCTCATAAACAATGCACTGAAGGTTGTATACATCTGCTCATACATCCGGTTACCATTTATTACTCTAACGGTGCGTCCCCGTAGTCAAAACGATTGTAAACGATCTAAATGAACAACTTTCGTTTCGTTCTTCTTGGAATTTACACTATAAACGAAATAAATTATAATGATATTATTCTCATGTCTTATCCGCGGTCACTCCCATATCGTTCTGTTCGCAACAGGCATATCAAAACAACAAGGGGCAACACATCAATCGGAGGTGTGGCTCCCAAAGGCTGCCCACAGGGGGGAATACTCTCACCATTACTATGGTGCTTCTAGCTTGTAGCTTCTAGCTTGTGGTAGATCTTTAAAGACACAAAGAGACAAAATTCAAGTAGCTATCAACATAATACAAGACTGGTGCGAAAACAATAGACTCTCGGTCAATCCAGGGAAAACCGAGGCGATGATATTCACTCGCAAAAGGAACCAAGAGAGAGTGAATAAATTACAAATGTATAACCAGGAAATAGATTTCAAAGAGGAAATTAGATATCTAGGCCTTCAATTCACGCCTAATCTACGATGGGGTAAACATATCCGTAAACAAACATCTAAGGCAAACAATTACCTAGCCCCCCTCTGCAGAGCGGTAGGACCAACCTGGGGCCTGGAACCCAATATAGTAAAATGGATGTATGACGCTGTTGTACAACCCCGCATTCTGTATGCAGCAGTCATATGGTGGGGAACGGCTAATCAAATCACGGTCGCTAAGAAGCTGAGCTCCATACAGAACAAAGCCCTACGAAAAATTCTGGGAGCCATAAAAACAATGCCCACTAAAAGCATGGAGATTCTATTAAATGAAGTACCCTTAAATATCAAAGCCACAGAGGTGGCCATCAGGACGGCGCACAGAATCAACACCTGGGGCTTATGGACGGAGTCAAAAGACACCCGTTCGCATGCCAACAACCTGGAAGCAGCAGGACCCATACTGGAAGGTACACAATACTTACCATCCGACAGTATGACAGCGAAATACGAATTTGGCAAAAAATTCGGCCGAATTCATACCACCAGGAAGGACTGGGAGGAAAATAACATGCCACCGAGGGAACACGATCAGGTATGGTATACTGATGGCTCGGTTACAGATACAGGAGTAGGAGTATCTTGGACTACGGCAGATGGCAGATTCTCCGATTTCGTCACTCTATGGGGAGGATCCACAATCTTCCAAGCTAAAACCACAGCCATCACTGGTTGTGTGACAGACCTGTTAAACCGTAACACCTGTAATCAGAGAATACTGATATGCTCCGATAGTCAATCAGTCCTCACTGCTATTGAAGGTCCAGTATTCACATCGAAACTAACTCATAATTGTTACATGAAATTGAATACTCTAGCTTCCAGAGGCAACAAGGTTAACCTGGCATGGGTACCAGGCCGCAGGGGAATAAAAGGGAATGAAAAGGCAGACGAGCTGGCGAAACAAGGGGCCAGTATTACATACATTGGGCCACAAGCAACCACTGGCCTTGCACTAGCCACGTCCAAAAGACTCCTCAGAAAAAGAAGCGCAACTGTAATGGAGGAAGCATGGGATAAGACAACAGACTGTAAACAGGCCAAAATCCTTCTAGGAAAGAAAACCAACCCATCCAGAACCAGAGACCTACTAAAACATGACAAAAGCCAAGTTAAAAAACTGGCAACAATACTGACAGGACACGGACGCCTGGGCAATATGCTTTACCATCTAGGCAAAATAGACTCCCCATATTGCACCCACTGCAACCGAGCAGACGCAAAAGAAACTGCAACTCACATCATTAGTAACTGTGAAGCATTCTTAAACATAAGAAACCAAACATTAGGTACCTTCATTGTACCGGAGGACGAGATCCAAGACCTGGAACTAAGTGCGATATGGAACTTTCTTCGGAAAGCTAATCCATTTCGCGAACCTTAAAAGGTAACAAAAACCTGCCCTGCCGCCAAAATAAGGAGAAAGAGACAAATTTATCCACCAAACACCTGATGTAGTAACCACTGACCTAACCAGTAGGATGAAATCACAATGGATACCACAAACCACCTACACATGGTAATTCCTCCGGAAACTAAACTTTCCGTGTCCAGCAACAAAAATCAAACATTAATACCAGATGAACTGTAGCACAAAGCTCGGCCACTAACTGCCCCAGGAACAGTTAACCTACTCAGAAACTACCAATACAACAATTAGTATTGGTGGATCTTTAGATCCACAAAATCTGCTTAAACAAGCAAGTAAACTTCACTGTAAGCCAGTGACAAATTAACACGACGACAAGTCGCCAACTATAACCTCTCTCTAAATATAGAGAAAACCAAGACTGACAGTCACGGAGTCTGCTGAATCACCGATCGGCCCCGTGACTTGTCACCTCTCAAGGTAGTCACTCCTGTCTGTCACCAGCCCTCACAATCTCCCTCAAAAAAAAAAAAAAAAAAAAAAAAAAAGTAGGGGGAACATAACCATTATTAACAATACAACACATAACTCTTGCGTTAGAAGACAGGACATGTAACATTCAAATCTAATAGATAGAATTTTACTCAAAGAGGTGCTAGGGTTAGGGGATGTGTTGGTTTCTCAACGAACAATCTCCTAACAGAACAAACAGGATTATAGTGACTCCTAAAGAGCTCCCTGTCAGTAATGACTACCTGAATAACCACAACACCAAGCTGCCCGACGTAAACCACGGCCTTCGGCCACCAGCTAACAGAGTAGGGAGCATGGCAGCTAGGAGGTTATTTAGAGTTTTGTCCCTGTCGGAAGGTGAAACACGGAGGTTCGAATTCGCGCTATGTGCCTCCTGGAGTAACTGGATGTCATAGAGCCAAACATAAGGTCAGCAAAGCCTCTAGTCGGTGTGAACTCACCCAAGGTATTGATGAGGGGTACCGGCCCCCCACCCGGCCTTCCCAATCACAAAATACAAATACCAAAAAATAATCTTCTTAAATAAATATTATTCATTTAATTGTATACTGTGTCCGAAATGAATTATTCGAAGTAAATATTCCAAAATTATTCCAAATAAATATTAAAAATAAATGTGTATGTATGTATAATTTGTTACCAATTTAATGTTTAGCATGGTCCAGGTTTGTCTCGCATAATAGCGTCTCTTACCTAAACGAGATTTTGGATTACATAATAAATTTTCCATAAATTTAAATAAAATAGTTATTATACATATTATAGTTCTCAATTCCTTATTACATTCGAGCTCTATCCTCGAAAATCAATATTCTGCGAAATTTATTTCTTACTATCTGTATTTTCGTATTTAAGGGCATTGGGTACGATTCGTTCGAGGCATGTGTGACTTCAGCGACGGGTGCGGAGAAAATACGAATTTCAAATAATCATGTTTTCGCTGAAAAAATCGTCTAAAACCATATTGATTATTGATCCACACTATACGTATCAACAAAAACTTTTTTTGAAAATCCGAAAATCTACGCTCGTGCCTTGAACCTTTATCGTTAAAATGACACTTTGTTAGACAAAAGCGGTCGAAAAATATGACCAGCAAATAGTATGGCGTTACTTCTTGCAAATGCATTGAGCGGTGATCGGCACAGGTTCACTACCTAGTAAGTTCCAAATGTTTGTACCATACTATTTCCTGGTCGTAATTGTTGGTCGATTTTATCGAACAAGGTGTCATTTGAAAGATAAAGGTTCAAGACACGAGCGTTGTTTCGTCGAAATCTCTTCAACACGAAGAAATTCCGTGTTTCAAAATTAATTAAAAGGAGAATTGGAGGTAAAGGTAATCGTAAAATAAAATCAATCAATTGAGCCGCAAAGTTAATGACATTTATTGGCTCGTTGGGGAAAAAGCCGTGTGGCATAAAAAACCCCAGGAAATTACAAAGTATTACTTATTCGTAAAACGATAAGTGAGGGATGAACGTTAAATGTCTAAAATATATAATATTTTAGTAGGTTCAAAATGTTACCGTGAAGATCGGCTCCGTGGAATCTACATATGTGGGATTCGCTTATGTAAGGGAAGCGTAGTCCACATACACGTATGAAAGAGGATGGAGTCGGTAGCTCCTCGGATCCGCCTATGACTAGATCCCTGGTGGAATCTACATAGGTGGGATCCGCTTGCATATGGGAACAGAAATCCACATATACGTATGACGAATGGTGGAGTCGGTAGCTCCTCGGATCCGCCTATGACTAGACCCTTGGTAGAATCTACATAGGTGGGATCCGCTTGCATATGGGAAGCGTCGTCCACATATACGTATGAAGGTGATGGAGTCGGTAGCTCCTCGAATCCGCATATGACTAGACCCACGGTAGCCTTTACATATACGATTTATTTATATCTATCACTATCACAGGGGAGGAGCAATGTTGACTGCACAGTACAATTTCACGGTCAATTTAATAATTGAATTCGCGTCGTGCGGGTACAATGTCTCCGCGCAGGTCCGTCCGGTCGCGAGGTTATTCGGAGACTGACTAACTAATCTTTTTTCCTTTGTTGTTCTCAAGGATCAAAGAATGGTAAATTTTCTTTCTACCCTCCGCTAGGAGGTCCGGAAATTCGACTTCGGCGTTTAATTTATGGGTTGCACATGGGCCTTCGGGCCCACGTGCACTCAAGTGGTGGACAATGGGTCCTGTGTTGCGCGTTTTCTAAAATCTGTATTTTCTTCGATGGTGGGAATGTTTGTTCACGGTCGAACAAGCGTATATTTTTAGATTTTCAAAACAAGTTTTTATTTATATGTATAGTGTGGATCAATAATTGTTGTTTTAGACGATTTCTTCAGTGAAAACGTAATTATTTAAAAATTTTAAAATACACGCTCGTGCCTTGAACCTTTCTCTTTCAAATGACACTTTGTTCGACTAAATCGGACAGAGAATTGCGGTCAGGAAAATATAATATGGCGTAAACCCTTGCGACTCTACGGGTTGGAGCACGTGTTTAAAATCTCGCTGTGTGGTAGCAGCAGTTTCGTGCGTTTTATAGTATTACCAATACTGAACGCTACTTCATTCGCGTTAATTAAAAGTTGAACTGATGGCGCTTTCAGAGCATCAGGTCTTATATATAGGGTGTCCCAGTTCCCAGGACGCTTATTGCACCTTTGGATAGCTCAGGTAATTCTAAGATAGGGAGTATTATTCTCAGCGTCCCATCACAATCCGTGGCCGAGTTATTAACGAAAAACGACAGCCAATCAGAGGGCTCCGTTGGGCGCGGCAGCGCGACAGTTCCTACTGTTACAAGTTAATGTCTTGTAGTAGCGGGAGTGTTTATGCGGCCGCATCAACGGAGCCCTTGAAAGGGATATAGACCGAGCACTAACACACTTCCACGAAAAATGTATCCATGAGTCTGTCACTGGGTCACCGAAAAAAGGTCTAATTTATGACATTACCTCTTGCGCGTACCCTATGAAATTGCACCGGTCGCACACCATCGGTTTACGCTGCAAACTTTACAGAACACCGCACAATAAATTCACATTAAAAAAAAAAGACCGTTGCCTGATAATTTTTACCTTAGATTTGATTAGATTATTATAAAGAATGTGTGCACTCGTACACTTGTTCCATTTGTTCAGCGAAAGGAATAGATTCTTAATCACCGAGAAAGTTTGATTATTAATCGATTACCAATACATCCGAAATTACGCGAACTTCACTCCGGGGTGACTTTTTCGTCTTTGCACTTCCAACGTTTTTGATTTTCTACACAAATACGTTTCCTTCGTAATGATAGATTTCTTCTTAGTGACTCGTAGAACTGTTCAGTTCGGCAGAAAAAATGATTCTGTATTTCTCGGGGTCGTCTTCGTATATCGGAACGTCCCGTTCCCCTCTTTGCTTTCATTTCGCCCTTTGGCGTACTAAGGATAGTGGGAGGTACGGACGGAATGGATGTTTCAAAAATTTCCACAATCGCTACATTTGGCGTCCAGGTTTTCCATGTCGAATCGCTGCATGTGTTGTCGAGAAGACCAGAGCTCGTCACTTGAATTCTTAACAGCGCTTTCATTGTTACGTTTCGGGTTTCAGCAGCCTCTTACAGGAATGTGTTGGAGCGATACCAGACCGTTTCCTCGACATTTTTATAACAGGAAACGTACGTTCGCGGTAGCAATACGCTTTCTACGGGATATTATTAACTATCGATATTATTAACTTACCGAATACGCTTTTTTTAGGTCCACGCGTACATTCAACGTGGGGACATCAAACAGATCGATTAAATTATCGGCTCCTTTCAGGACTACTCATACTTTCAACGTAGATTGACATTGTGGTCTTTTTCTGTGGACATCTGTTTACTGTTACTATTCTTTCGGTAACAGACGTCTCTCCTTCGCTTCATCTATTCTTCGGAAAACGTATTTGTGTGGAAAATGGAAAAGGTTAGAAGTGCAAAGACGAAAAAGTCACCATGAAATGGAGTCCGCGTAATTTCGGATGTATTGTTAATCGATTAATAATCAAACTTTCTCGTGGGTGAAGAATCTATCTCTTTCGCTGGACAAATGGAACAAGTGTGCGAAAGCATACATTCTTTATAATAATTTAATCAAATCTAAGGTGAAAATTATCAGGCAACGGTCATTCTTTTCAATGTGAATTTATTGTGCAGTGTTCTGTAAAGTTTGCAGGGTAAACCGGTGGAGTGCGAGCGATGCTAGTCCGTAGGTGGTGCGCAAGAGGTAAAGTCATAAATTAGACCTTTTTTCGGTGACGCCGGCAAGTAAAGTGACCCAGTGACATAGACTCATCGATACATTTTTCGTGCTAGTGTGTTAGTACTCGGTCTGTATCCCTTTCAAGAGGCCCGTTGACGCGGCGGCATAAACACTCCCGCAACTACAAGACATTAACTTGTAACAGTAGGAACTGTCGCGCTGCCGCGCCCAACGGAGCCCTCTGATTGGCTGTCGTTTTTCGTTAATAACTCGGCCACGGATTGTGATGGGACGCTGAGAATAATACTCCCTATCTTAGAATTACCTGAGCTATCCAAAGGTGCAATAAGCGTCCTGGGAACTGGGACACCCTGTATAGGGTCTTTCCCTACCATGCCATTGCCGATGTTCGTTTATCGGGTCTTCCCAATGCTGTAACTACGCATAGTTCTATATCAACAGCAATCTGTTCGAAAGGGACCCATTCTTTGTATATGTATAATATTTTTTTTTCAATAACAATTTCGGAATTATAAAGAACTTAAGTTCCGTATGATTCCGAGATTCATATTCAACAATGCGTGAAAAAAATATACATTATACATATAGGAAGTGAGTACCTATAGAACGGGGAACTATTTGTCCGGATTATGCGTATTTACAGCATTGCAGGGCCCAGAGATGCGAACGATGTTCACCCGGTGCATGGCGGCAAAATCACGTGCGCACGAGGCTATCGGATATTTCTCCGATCCATTCGAAGTAGATATCGATCCACCACTTTTACAGAATGGATTCTTCTTCAGAAATGTTTTTCGAAAATTCTGAATATTGCAGAAAGTATTGCGTAGCCAATACGCACATCGGCCCATTTTCAAACTTAGAGGTCATTTACACTTATTTAAAGATCACAGTAATTGATAAAAGCATAATATAAATTCGGGAAACTCTTCTCTTTTCAGACTTGACTGAAGTTCCTAGCATTTATAATTTTCGCGTAATTTTCTTCATTTTTGCGAAAATCATTCGATTTATCTTCATGTAGTAGGGGCAATAGGAAAAATTACGAAATGGGGAATCGAAATAAATCAAAGAAATTCGACGATCTTTTTAATACGCGTGTGACCCTGGATGCCTAGCGACCGATCTAACAAATTCCTCAACGGTCAACGACGAAAGCCCGTCGCATCTTGAAACGATTATAAGATATATTATGCTTACAATACAATGTCAGTATCGTTGCGACCGGAGATGAGAAATCGATTCCAAAATCACATCCTCTTGTACTTGGCCTATATCTTTGCATTTTTTATGCATTTTTGTGGATTTCACTTTATTCGTAGAATTATCTTTGCATTTTTAATGTCTTTTTGTGAATTTCACTTCATTCGTAGAATTATGTATACTTGCAAACTGCAGTATTGTTTCCATTAAGATACTCGTTATTAAAGACATTTTGTTAATGAGCAACCGATTCGAAAGTGAAATTACCTAGTACTTGGCTCATATCTTTGCATTTTTTATACTTTTTGCGGAAAAAGTATACATACACAGATATACAGGGTGTAACAAAAATTCTGGGACACTTTAGGTTTATGGATAGAACGCATAAAAATAAGAAAAAAAAGTCTTATAAGTTGTGGGCGCAACCCATCCCCTATCGAGATACAACCCCTTTTATAAAATATTTTTAAAAAATCATATCTCCGAAATGGTTCGTCGTAGAAGACGCGTTTTGATTACAATATAATCGGAGAAGATCAAAGATAATAGAAAAAATATAATTGCAGCGATTATTGCTGTTAAATAGCATTTATTCTTGTTTAATCCAAACAACGTCGATTACCTATATCGTAGCAGGTTTGTAACAACTTGAGAAAAATTGAGGGCATTCACTAAATCTTTCTTTGCGTAGATAGTGCAGATATTTTTTTCGTAAACTTTAATCTCTTCCGGTTATATTACAATCAAAATCGGTCCTCCACGACGTACCATTTCGGAGATATGATTTTTTAACAATTTTTTACAAAAGGGGTTGTATCTCGATATGGAGTGGGTTGCGCCCATAACTTATAAGACTATTTTTTCTTATTTTTATGCGTTCTATCCACAAACCTAAAGTGTCCCAGAATTTTTGTTACACCTTGTATTTAGGAAACTTTCCTCTTTTAAGACTATGTTGTAGTCACCAAAGTTATTAATTTTGACGTAATTTTCTTCATTTTTGCGAAAATCATTCGATTTTCTTTCATGTAGTAGGGGTAATAGGGAAAATGACGAAATGAGGAATCGAAATAGATCGAAGGAATTCAACGATCTTTTTAATAAATGTGTGTGACCCTTGTCTCTTGATAACGGTTAAATTACATTATGCTTTCAATGTCAATATTGTTGCGAACATGGATATTTCTCATAATCTTTATTTCAAATTTTAGCTTGTTTCTGTAACTAAAATAAACTTTTGTGTATATTTCGCTTTACTAAATTAATGTTACAAATAGTATAAAAGAGAAAATTTCGAAAAATTCCACAACGAGCACTTTTTAAACGCAGTTCAACTGAAATGATAGAAGAATATCAATCAATGACATAAAGACCCAGTAAATCGAAATATCTTTGAGTCTTATATGAACCATTTTAACCCTAAAAAATAGATTGTACTCGATCTACGTCACTATTTTAAAATTGTCATTTTCGTCCAATTGCAATGAAACGTTTCCTGAAACGTTAAAGTTGGTACCTTCCTGATCGATCTTATCGTAGTTTAGATGATATGACTTTTTTAATAAAGTCTTCATTAAACTCTCCCTGTAACTTGAAATTATCTCCAACAGATAATAACATATAATAAAAATCTATGTTGCCGGCAGAAAAATTATCGTCGCATGTAGGAAATCTATGTTGACGGTATAGAAAAAATATCGTCGCGTGTATGAAATATGACTAACATCACGCTGCGAGACACGGATGACAGAATTATAAAAAATGAAAAATGTGACTAACTTCACTATGGACAGAACGATATGGACAGAAAATGTGGACAGGAGACGGAGGAGAAAAAAATTACGAAAATCACGACTTTTTAAGCCGCAATATCTCGTAACTGGCTTGACGAATTTTTTCGTAATTAGTCTTAAATTACTCGTATCGACGCCACCTTTCCGAATTATATCATATTTTATGGGAAATTTGCTGTTTTAATGCTGTTTGACTGCCCCGAAAATTTCGACCTAATCTTTCCGGATAAGATACAGGTCTGTTGGCCGAAGCCTCAGTGCTCATGCACTTGCCAGTCGGGTCGGGGACTATTGTACTTGTGTTCGCGCTACTGCTCGCGCCATCCTGCGTCAGCAAGCAGCCAAACGCGCGAACCCTCTGGATAGCGAGTGCGCGGCCGCGCTAGGAGATAGCGCAGCGCTAGCCGTGACGTCACTCCGTCCAGAGGTCGCCCCCGCCTCACAGTAAATCATAATTAACGGTAATTATATTGTAATTTTCCGTACTGTGCCGTTATATTGTAATTTTCCCGCGCCTTCGCGAAGCAACATTTTACGCATCCTCGTCAGGCCGTTGCCGACGAGTCGAGTTTATAGATTTAAAGGACTGGGTTTATCCCTTATTTTTGTGTTATTAGTGCTAAGTTTTATTGTTAAATACATTGCTTGTTGAAGTTGTGCAGTTCACTTTATTCTCTCCGAAAGACGAGATCTTATCCACCCTTAACGCCTTAATCGGTGCGTTTAAACGTGCGCGATTAAACAACTTGGCCCGAGACAAGACCTTGTCTCTTGATAGTATTTTTATTTTAGGCGTGTATTTATTATGTGTAGTTGTTACTAATTTTTACAAATTTAATAATTTAAATTAGTACATAATAGAGGGAAACATGTCAAAATGAAGAATCAGGAAAATAATAATTATCAGAATTTTATATTAAAATAGGAAAGTGAAAATATATACAAGGAAGGAACGGTGTACTCACATATCGTTATTCCTACACTCATTCCAAGACTCGGAAATTCGCAGGTATACATTTTCAATAGCGCAAGGGTAAAAAATTCGCAGGCAGTACCTATAAAGTTTGGGAAAAACGGTACCTTTAGGTCATGCAGTTAATAACAGGTAGAGAAAATTGACAAATTCTGATTGGTTCGCATTTGATTCTGCTTTTCGTATATAAAGAGCTGCAGTCTTGAGAATTGTTCATTAGCTGAATAATTAGCATCTAGAACAGTGAGTTACGAATTTTTGACCATTGCCGCATTGAAATATGGATCCTTCATCGAGAAAAGCTGAACCCAGCACGTCTGGTGCGACAACTACGGACAACGAGAAATTGCTATTAACGCATAGCATACAATACGCAGTACAGATTTTGCATGAAGAGGAGAAAATTACGGAGGACGTAGCTGAATCCTTTACCGCTGGTGAGAAGGAAGTCGGCAGAGAATTGGCGAAACGGATCGAAGAGACTATGAACGAAAGGGTTCTAGTCGAAGAGGAGGAAGTCATCCTGTTTGATGAGGATCACGAATCGGAGCAGTACATTCTGGCACAGTCTGCACAAAGAGAGGTGGACAGTCCCGAGGACGAAAATGCGGATTTGGAGTATTGTCCACAGGAGAAAAGGGAAAAACTGGACCAGGTTCCCTGGAATGTCAAAGTAAAGGCCGTTACTGCGGCAAAACTGCATCCAAACTGGACGTGGAAAACCATTGAACGAAAGATATCCCGACATCTTCATTCATCCTCGCAATTATCACGATAGAAGCGCATGGTGGAAGAAGGTGGGAGCAACCACAATAAGTACCAAATGATTCGAGAAGGAACATATGATCGCTTTCTCGAGGCTCGCGAAGCGAAACAACAAGTATCGTCGCGCATGTTACAACAGTGAGCGCTGCAAATAGCTTACCAGTTCCTGTCTGATACATTCCATTTTATGGCATGACATTCGTGGATTGAGAGGTTCAAGACTCATTATAAAATTCGGCAACGTAAGATAACGCGCTTTGTGAGTAAGAAAGATACGTTGTCGTTTGAGGAGATTTTGAAGTCAGCAGCATTATTCCAACAGCAGGTTCGTCACATTCTTTCCTCGTTTGAGCCTGACTTCATCATCAACACGGATCAAACGGGTTGCGAGTACAAAATTCCGCCTAAACGTACGTACTCATTTCAGGGTGAAAAAGGTACAGAGGTAACTGCAGCAAGTTTGAATAAAATGACGCACTCGTATACAGCACAATATGCAGTTACGTTGTCAGGGAAGCTGGTGCCAAAGGTATTCATATGCCTGCAAGAACCTGGAGGTCAGTTTGGCGTGCGTGTGGCGAAAGACGTGCAGAAACAACAGGAAGAATTGGGCAACGTGCATGTGATATGCACAAAATCTGGAAAGCTTCAATCAACAACTTACGAAGATTTTCTTAAACATGTGATGCAGCCGTACGTGGGAACGAACAACTTCCTTCTATTAATCGACTATTAAGGTGGACAAGTAATCCCGTTTTATACAACGAGATTTTCTATAATCCGGAAGAAGAACATTTACAGATGTGTACGCTCAAAGTGATTCCTCCAAAGTGTACGCCTCCGTGTGAACCGTGCGACGTTTACTTTTTCCGCCAAGTCAAGAATTTCCTTAAACGATTACAAAATGTAAACGAATTAGTGTCCGTAAACAGAGAACTTAGTGACCGTAAAGACGTAGTTAAGCTGCACTCGTTAATTCATAATCAGTTGTCTGCGCCAATTTTTATAGCAATGATTAAATACGCATGGTTCGCTGCGAAACTTACACCTTCCGATATTGAAAAAGAAATCTTTTGTAACGTAAATCAAGTTTGTTTTCCTACGGAAGTGCTTTACATAAGTGTAAGTGTAAGCAATTATGTTTTGCATTCTGCGCATGGTGCAGGCGACCACAGTGTTTCTCATGTTTTTACGATACATCTCATGGAATTAAATGTAAAACTACCGATTCCACCGAACAATTATCGGACGACTCCGAAAGCAGTAATTTTGTAGATACTAGCTAAATAAGAAAATCTCCTTTCTTTACATACTGTAACGGTATGTCCCTAGGCTGACCGACCCGTAGCGTTTTTAATGGAACGAGCCTTTACTTTTAAAGAGTTCAAAGCAGGTGGTTTCAAGAATTAGGAAAGATTTGCAGACACACTCTCTCGATTTATTTCGAGTCGTCTTAAAGTCTATATGTACACGTCCTTATCCTACCTATGCTATCACGAATTCGTCCGTTCTTGTCACTCTCACACTCGACCCGCCGTCGGTAATCCGTCACGCTCAGTGCGTCGCACTCACACACATACACACACTCACTGCTCACGCCTATGCACACACTTACAGATAGAATCCTATATTACACGTGCCTATGAACAGGTGTTAGACTTTCGCACGTTCTTATAATAATTCCTATTATTACCAAATTGGTTTAGTTTAGTGTTGATTATTCTGGCTTTGCGAGGAAAGGATTCTGCTGGGTACAGAGTAGACGGGAGACGAGATCGGGGCTTGGCTATGAATGTCCAGCCGCTACTTCTTTTTAGGATGGTATGGTTTTGGCAAAATGGGACTCTCGAAATCGATAGTCCACGCCTAAGCGGCGAGGGTTTACGCCTGTCGAGAGGAATATGTTCTCCTTAAGATAGTCTCAGCCTAAGCGGCTGAGGGTTACTCCTCGGAGTGTTGGTAGGAATCACACTTAAGATAGTCACGACCTAAGCGGTCGTGGGTTACTCCTCGTGTTTTTAGGGTATAGGTAAAAAATTCTGGATGAGATTTATATGCCCGCATTCACTCTCTCCCTCTCGTTCCTCCACTCCTCGTATGCTATCTTATGTGCTATTATTTACAGTAATTTACACGCTCTTCTATTAAATAGAAGGTTCTATACATCGGCATATATTCACTGATACTCATATAAGTTGCGATGATTTTGACATACAATAGAAAAATATCATACATCAGCAATCTATCACAAGTATTGTAATCCGTAAATCAGAGAGATCATGCAAAAGTACTCTTCAGTACATGGAGACGGTAGCCTCACGCTGACAACCCCTGCCGAGATTGCGTACCTCTATTAGAGCGAGTATGGGCGAGTGACTGAGCTATATATGCGTGAATCATCCGATGCGTTACGTAATAACGATACGAATGAAAAACCTCAAAAGATGGGATTTGTCGTATTCAAATTGAGAGCTGAATGATTGGATCAGGCGATCGAACGATCGGGTATTTAAGACGCGACACAGCGGAGCGCAAACCACTTATGAATAAAATTTCCGGCTTGTCTTGTCACTTACGTATCGAAAATCACTTCGTATAAAACTTTCTAACGAATCGCTCTTGAATTATCACGTACCAAATAATACTTATGCATGAACTGTCTGATGTACAGATTACAATACTTGTGATAGCTTACTGATGTATGATACTTTCTATTATACGTCGAGAGCATCTCAAGTTATACGAATACTATCTAACATATGCCGATGTGTAGAATCTTCTATTTTATAGAAGCGCGTGTAAATTGCTGTAAATATTAGCAAGTAAGATAGCATAGGAGGAGTGGAGGATTGAGAGGGAGAGGGTGAATGCTGGTACATCAAAACCTTACCTAAAATCTTACCCATACCTTAAAAACACGATGAGTACCCCACGGTCATTTAGGCCGTGCCTATCTCAAGTGTATTCCTACCGACACTCCGAGGAGTACCCCTCAGTCATTTAGGCTGAGCCTATCTCAAGGAGAACACCTTCCTCTCGACAGGCGTACCCCCACGTCATTTAGGCGTGGACTATCGATTTCGAGAGTTCCTTGCAACCGAAAACCATACCTTCCTAGAAAAAGGAGTAGCGGCTGGACGACTTGAGCCAGACCCCGATCTCGTCTCCCGTCTATTCTGCATTTAGCAGAATCCTCTCCACACAAAGCCAGAACAATTGACAAGAGGCTGAGCCAATTTGATAACAATCGGAATTATTATAAGAAGGTGTGAAATTCTAACACCTGTTCATAGGCACGGGTAATGTAGGATTCTATCTGTAAGTGTGTGCATAGGCGTGAGCAGTGAGTGTGTTTAAAGGCGTGCGAGTGTGTGAGCATTGAGCGTGACAGATTACCGACGGCGGGTCGAGTGTGAGAGTGACAAGAACGGACGAATTCGTGATAGCATAGGTAGGATAAGGACGTGTATATATAGACTTTAAGACGATTCGAAATAAATCGAGAGAGTGTGTGTGCAAATCTTTCCTAATTCTTAAAACCACCTGCTCCGAACTCTTTAAAAGTAAAGGCTCGTTCTATTAAAAACGCTGCGGGTCGATCAGCCTAGGGACGTACCGTTACATTTGGCGCCCAACGTGGGGCAGGTGTGTAATAAAGAAAGGGAAGAGAATATAAGTGACATAAGTGAAAATGGACAAAACACGCGAGTGCCGAACGCGAGATTCGGGAATCGACGGGAATGATACGTCGTATGACATTACCGCCACCGATCGGTGGTCGTTGACGCGAGTGGTACCGGCGGAAAGTGGTGACGAACAAAGCATCAGAGACGAAATGGAGGAGGCAGAGGGTCACCTCCACGCAGAAGCAGCGCCGGCCCACAGGCAATGGGCAAGGCGAATAATATCCCCGATTGAGGAAGAAGAGGAGGATCGTGCAATGGCTAGTATATCGGAGCCTGTCGTCCTACGACACCACGAACGATCGTCAGAGACAACCTCTTCCGACGATCTATGATCCGCAATAAGGGCATTACAACTGACATTAGACGCTCTGGTCCCGAAACTGCAGAAGGAAACGGACGAAAAGGTACGAATGTGCGTGTCAAAGGAGACTAATGAGCTGAGGAACGAGTGCGCAGGGGAGCATCGATTCTTAGAAGAGGCTATAAAAGAATCAAAAGAAGAGACGACAACGATGGTGACAAGAGCCACGAATTCTCTTCGCGAAGAAATAACGGCGCAGTGGGAACAGTACCGTAGGGAGAACAACATCAAAATAAAGTCACAAATTGTGAAGGTTGGAAGGGTCGTGGAAAGGGGTATAGGCGTCATGTCAGACAGGGTCAATGAGCAAGAAGACCACATAAAAAGGTTAGATACAGATACGAAGTCGATCGCTAAGGATCTAGGCGAGACACAGCAAAAAATGCAGCAACACGACCGAAGAATGACAGAAATAGAGGACGTGTGGGTCCAAGGAGTAGTGGGAAGGAAGCAACATGGCACTAGCGAGAACAAGGACGCCCCAGTTAATAATGCCAACTTTCGATGGCACGGACCACATACCGCCAATGCAGTTTCTGCGAGATATGGAGACGTATTGCCATGAAACGCATGATCAGCGGGGAGATATATGAGTCTCCGTGAACCAATGCCTTTCTGGTATGGCCAAAGTCTGGTGGCATACGTTGAGGAAAGGAGCGGTGACATTTGAGGATTTCCGACAAGATTTTATAAATAGATACTGGAAGAAGAATGTCCAAGCACGGATACATCGGAATCTGCTCGGAGGCCACTATTACGAAGGAGGGAGGGTGTTTGAGAAACATTCAAACGTTTGAAAAGTCTTGGCAGCAAGGTAATGAGAGAATTGTGTTGCTCTCGAGCAGTCTCACTTTATTTCATGTATGTTATTATTAAATATACATGTTGAGCTGACTTATAATATATTGAGCAGACTTGCCTGTTGTATTGTAAGGATGATCCCGTTCCAATCCAAATGCCTTTCGGCGCGTGTGTAAACGCTGAGCAGAACGAATTCAAAGCCAACTATACTACACAGGCGATGAAACGATAATGGACGATTTCCGTGCGCTGCCGCGACACGAGGCCGATTTTAGCCAGTGCGCATGACCGTCACGTCACGCGACGAAGTCATGCTGCCACCTGGCTTGAGCGATCGGAGTCCAGGTGGTACTGCCACCACACTGGACACTCTGGGAACTATTTCCCAAACAGAGGGAGACCCGGGTAGAATATGCAACCCGAGTCATTAGTAATGTGATGGATCTGATACCGCCTGTGTCCGAAGAAAACATAGTTGACGCACTCGCCCGACACTTCGATGAAGCAACGCGCGACAAGGTCATAGACCAAGAGGTATGTACATGCACGCGTCTTCTAGTTATATTGGATCGGCGCGACAACGCACCGGCTCTGAACCGTAGATCGAGTCCGAGAATGCATGGTCCACAAAATCGGGGGGGGGGTCTGCAAGCACATCCGGCACGAGGGATGTACGCTCCGAGACCAGCGCAGGTGAATGCAATCAGTAGGCTACCAGAACCTCCCGACCGACGAAATCTCGCAAGCAATCTATCGGTGGAGGCGCCAAGGAAGGAGGTCAAACGAGAACCGGGAAACGAGTAACCGTTGTGCATGGAAATCGGGATAAACGACCAACAGCATCTCGGAAATGCACAACGGGACGGCCGCTTAAACAAAGACGAATAGATAACATTACGTTCGAATCTCCAAGGGACTATCTAAGGGGGGAAGAAAAGAAGAATAAGAAAAAGGAAAGAAAAGGCTGTCCGATTATTAATGGTCGAGATCGAGAACAAGACAGTAGAGGCGCTCTTAGATACAGGAAGCGAGGTAACGTGCGTCTCGGAAGAATTCTATCAGGAAAGCGTAAATCGGTTCGAAAATTGTCCTACCTTACCGATGGTCGGAATAAGGGTGTTGGATATTTGTGTTTGAAATGGAGCGAAGTCTTCTATAAACAAAATTGAATCATCGATATAACGTCATCGATAGTACGTGGCGATTTGGTAGAGATAGCTGCTTTTGTTTTCCGTGGTTCAAATTTTTAATTTGAATACGATATCTGTTTGATACAGACGTTTCTTTTCACGTCATTAAAGAAATCAGAATAAATATATATTTCAAATATAAATAAAAAGTTATTTCAATTTCCCATTTCCAATAAAGGGTGATCGGCGCGACGGGAAAGGCATCGGGGAAATTAAAGATATAATTTTTGGCGAAACGAAAGATCAGAGGGGTCGAAACGTCGCAAAATATCATTGTAGTCCCCAAATTGACAAGAAGATGTATAATTGGAATGGATATGTTGAGGAAGATACGGGCTATAATAGAAGTAGAGCAAGAGCAGGTCAAGATACGGAGTGGCGATAGAAAAGGTGAAGTATCGGTCGTGAAATGGGAGTTGGTAGAAAAGAAGAGTCAGAGGATCCAATTGGTCGGAGAATTGGGGTTGCCCGAAGTAGGGGAACCACTATCCAAGGTCAGGGAAGTAAAGGAGAAGCAAAAGCGGGTAGAAAGTATAGTCCACAAGGAGGCGGTAGAGGTGAAGATGAAGGAAATGGGTTGTGATAAGCAGACGGAGGGAAATAGTCAGGCGGATCATGCAGAGAGACAAGCCCGAGGGAGTTTAGGAGAAGAAAGTATGGACACGGAGGAGAATGGGGGGGCAGAGGTCGAATGCATGAGAACCTGGGTGGGAAACAAGTCGAAACCAAATTCAAAACCCGGAGATGAAAGAAGGGAGAGTAGGTGGACGGGAAAAGAGGACGGAGAGTTGACGGAGGAGGAGATAAAAGAAAAGATTTTGGAAAGTAGCGAACTCTCAGAGGGACGAAGGAGGGAATTCCGACTAATGATCGAGGAATATAGTGACATCTTCCGGAAAAGACCAGGAAGAATATCGGCGTATTACCATTCGCTGAAGGTAAGCACGACAACACCTTTCTGCGCGAGATCGTATCCGATACCCACGGCAAGAAGAGAGGCAGTACGGGAAGAAATTGAACGACTGCTGCAACACGGAGTAATACAAAGATCTAGCAGTCCGTGGATCAACCCAATGGTGACGGTGGTAAAAAAGGATGGGTCGATTCGATTATGTCTAGATGCAAGAGGTCTAAATAAGGTATTGGAGGAGGATCGAGAAAGGCCGCAAAACATCGAGGAGCTGTTCCAGCGCTGTACAAACGCAAAAATTATGAGCAATTTAGATCTGACGAGTAGTTTCTGGCAAATTCCACTAACACCGGAATCCAGAAAATACACGGCATTTTTGCATGAGGGAAAATGTTACGAATTCACCGTTACCCCGTTCGGTCTAAAAACTAGCAGCGCAAGGCTTATCAGAGGTCTTGATTTTGTCCTCCACGATATGGGACAGAATATTATAAATTTTGTCGATGACCTGTTATGTATCTCCGGAAACGAATCAGAACATCTAGATCACTTAAGGGGCTATCCTAGTGTGAAAATTTTTTTAAATCGATTTTTTTTTTTGCATTTTTCGATAGTTCAATATGTCTAGAATGACATCCTAAAGTTTCAAAGTTGTATCTATAATAGTTTTGAAATGGCAGCTCTTGAAAGCGCCGTTCGTTACCTGCGCCGGCGGGCGATCGGGAGGGATAAGAGCAGGAGTATTCGGTCTCAGGCTCCGACGTTACTGTAAACTATTTTTATTGTAAACTATCGTTACTGTAAACGGCCAAAAGGATACCCTTCTGTAGATCCACGGATTTGCAATAATACCTTTGTTTACTGGACAATTTTCTTGCGATTGTCTCGTAGTGACCATAGGGGTAAAATTCATTTACAATTTCTGCGAAAACAGCAAGGGCCAGATGTTTTACAACTTCCTAGGAAAAACTAGTCGGTCGAGAAAAAACAAGGTTGTAAAACATCTGGTCGCCAAAACATCGGATTGTAAAAGGCGCAAATACCTGGTCATACCGTCGACCATACCTGGCTAACGGGACTTTTTCGGCGATATCACGGCGGTCAAAAAATATTACTAAGTACGGTAATTTGAAGAGACATTTCCCTCTCTTGGGACCCAACGAGGGTGGAGTTGTGCACTAGGCATTCCTCCAATAGAAATCTTCCAACCCTCTGCTCTGGGCCTTACACCCCCAAGAGAGGGAAAATTTAATTCTATATAAGAATCGATTTTGGCCACGCGGATCAGATTTTTACTCAGATACTTAATCCGATACTTACCGAGATACGTGAAAACGAGTTTTCAAAGGCTGTCATGACACTCCTCTGCATAGATGCAGATCTAAACGAAGAAAGTTCGCCGGAAATCGGAGCACGGAAGAGCAGCATACGGAGAGTACCAGTACGGCAGCTGGCAAACTCTTACAAACACAAGACACAGAGGTTGTTGTTAATTTTGCTCATAGATACCGCTTTATCGAATTTGTTACAGTTTTTACTGCACTTAGCAATATAGTAG
This sequence comes from Mimumesa dahlbomi, assembly GCA_917499265.3. NCBI lineage: Eukaryota > Metazoa > Arthropoda > Insecta > Hymenoptera > Crabronidae > Mimumesa > Mimumesa dahlbomi. The sequence continues at coordinate 2,039,176 of OU824117.1, forward strand.
CGTGCAAGACTTGCAGAAAAGATATTGAGTTCAACGAGGCAAGTTCACGAGGCCTAGGATTTAAAATCGCGGTAACGTGTGAGTGCGGTACTTCGTATATCAATTCTGGGCCAATGATCAATAACGCGTATGATATTAATCGCCGTATAGTGTTTGTAATGCGAATTCTTGGCGTTGGCTTTAATGGTCTTAATCTTTTTTGTGGTTTGATGGATCTGGCAAAAAATTTCAACTACCAAACCTTCATTGGCTGCTCCGAGAATATATTCAAAGCAGCAGAAACTGTTTGTAATTTGTGTTTGGAGCTCGCGGTGAAAGAAGAAAAAAATAAAACGCTCGAAAAAGAAGGTACAGATACCAACCTAACAGTTTCTGGAGATGGTACCTGGAAAAAACGTGGCCATACTTCGCGTTTTGGCGTGACAACTCTCGCAGGAAAATACTCAAAGAAAATTCTTGATTCTGTGGTAAAATCATCATATTGTAAGACGTGTGAATCATGGAAGAAGAAAGAAGACAGCAATCCAGAAGAATACCAAGAATGGCTTTCAGAGCACACCGATTGCGATGTAAACCACGAGGGATCGGCTGGAAAAATGGAAGTCGATAGTGTAATAGAAATGTTCGGTCGCTCCATTGAAAAGTAAGGAGTTAAATATATTCGGTATATCGGCGACGGTGATAGTGCCACTTTTAAAGGAATATTGAATTTAAATCCATATGATATCGAGGTACAAAAATTAGAGTGTTACTTGCATGTAAAAAAAAGAATGGGAACGCGATGTCGAGATATCAAAAAGCAAAACAAGGGCTTAGGCGGAAAAAGTAAAGATACGGTGAAATTGACCGTTGCCGTCATCAATAAGCTTCAAAAATACTACGGTCTGGCTATCACCCGACATCAAGATGATGTAGATGCTATGTATAATGCGATTTGGGCTACATATTTTCATTTAAGTTCAACGGACAAAAATCCGATGCACGACAATTGCCCAGCTGGCGGAGAGCTGGTGTAAATACCGTCGCGCGCAAGCCGAAGGACTAGATATGGCAAGGTTTAAACATGATTATTTTCCGCTAGATCCACAAGTTCAAGAAGCTCTAAAGCCAGTGTATACATATCTGAGCCGACGAGAATTATTGGACAGGTGCAAGGGAAGGAACACCCAGAATAATAATGAAAGTTTTAATGGCTTGCTTTGGCACTTCGCTCCAAAGCATCTCCACAGCGGTGTTAAAACTGTACAACTGGCAAATTTTTTTGCAATAAATATATTTAATGATGGGTTTCAAACAATCTTAAGAACCATGCAACTTATGGGAGTAATCATTGGCTCTGCGGCCAAAGAATATGCCGAACATCGCGATGAGAGCAGAATCCGGCTACCCGAGAAACGCTATCAAGAGAGTTCAAAAGAGGCTCGGACAGCTAGGAGGATAGCTGCTACAGCCCAGCAGGCACTTTTCGAAGAAGAGGAAGGTTCCTTATACGGGCCTGGGATAGCAGATTAATTGTAAGTATAAAAATATTTGAGTTATAAGAAAAAAATCTGTAGTTAAAACTTTAAACGTGTTTATCTCAGAACGACTTTTCTCAAATTTGCTGACACTCTAACTCGAATACAAATCATAGAATCATCTTGAAATTTTTTGAGCATACTGTTACGTCCCCACGTTCTGATGTCTTTTGTCAGTTCAAGACCAAGGAAATACACTTCTAAAAATCGTAAATCGCCTTCTAAAGAAAACACATTTCGATTGCCTTGGTCGAGACTGGCAGATAGCATCAGCAAAATACGATGAAACAACAAACTCCTAGCGCAATAAACACGACGTCTCTCGAAAAGAAAGTTTCCAGATGACAAACTCCTTCATGGACAATGCAGACCTTGTGCCGCGAAAATGTAAATTCGGCACCAGACCATGTGCTGGCTTGGGGACACTTGGAGGGATGATTAACAGCAGGCCCTAAAGCGAGTCTAACGCGATTTCAAACATTTTTCCCTCGATGATGGTGTCGAGTTGCACGAAGAGGAGTGCATTGTCTGAACCGAAAAACGTTAGAAACCGAGGTAGTGGGAGACCACGAATTTTGTATATAACCGTGGTGCCCTTCGACATGTCACCATTCTTGAACTGTAACCTTGACGCGCGACATCGGAGTTTTTTCCTAAAGTTATCCTGAGCAAGAAGTTTAAGTGTAGTGAAAACGCAAGTTTCCAACCATCGTTGAATAGAACATCAACCACAAGAACCTGAATCAACCGCTGATCAACCAGGAACACTACAAGTGAGTCACATTGAAGTTTTAAAATTTAAAATCCAAAAGAAGGTCAAAATTAGTAGCTTTGCTATACCAACCAAACCTTTAAAACCAAATCTTGTACACCATACCCTTTTCGCTGGATCAAAGCCAAATCTGGTCAAGTGAGTAGTTTTGGACGCGGGTAAGCGTGTAAAACAAAATCAGTTGTACCAGAAAGTAAGCTGAGATCCGTGAGACTCCTTTCTACATCCAAGTCCCCTGGACAAGATTGAAAGTCTTCATATGTGAGTAACCGCGCGGGTAAGCGTGTGTGAAATCTGTATGAATTCAAGTAATGATTGTGCAGAGAATCAAACTAAAAATCACCTTCAATAATAGTGGCAAAGCGAACAAGGCGACCTTCGGCCTGGAAGCGCAAGTGGGAAGAAGCGGTGAAGCAGGACCCGTCGCTGCTCGTTAATAAGAAAGAGAAGCAGCCAGCTTTCCGAGAGGCATTCGGGCCACCGCTTGAAATCCAACAACCCGCGAACGCAAAACAACCTAAAGGACCCAAGGTCCACAAGAAGAAGGCAAGGAAAGAGAAGGAGCGCATCCAAAAATTAGCGTCATCCCTAAAAAATAATTATTCTCCGGATAAAATTCAGGAAGTATTTCCTACCGGGGAAGTAACTTTGCCGGATATACCACCTCCACCAGATGTCGTCGACATTATTGACTCCGATGATGAGGGTGCACTGGTGGAAGTGCATTTAGACTCTTGGAAACTAAAAGAATCTGTACTAAACGATATATTGGAGAAAATTAGTCCAGGATCGTTTATACAAATAATTTTTCCCGACGGAACGCCAGCTCCTATGGCCATTCCAGCCACAATAATAAAAGAAAAATTCCGGCGACGTGTAACCATCGAAGAATTATTTAGTTAAATATATATATATACATAGCAGAAGTAAATTGGACATAATTATATCTCATTACCATCTCCTTTCGATCATAATACGACTCAGCCCCGTCCCGAGTAAATTGGTGTTACCATTGACTCAAAAGGGGGCAAATTTCAGACTTTGTGAAACAATTCGAAGCTGGACCGTAACCAAAGCTCGAGGCGTGACACTTAGTCCTGATGTAACAATACTCAGTACATGTTTTTCCATACAATGAACTACCAGTTTTTAATTAGGACAAAAATTGTCAATTTGCCATGCAAAAAACGGCCAATTTTTCGGGCAAAATTCAGCTTTTTTTCAATACTTCGCCATTTTGTAAAATTTTAATATTTTTTCAAACCCCTAGTTCATTGTAGGGGAAATATCTTCTAGTTTAACAGGCATTTCGTATTTTTTTATTTCAGGCACTCTCAAGGCGCCAGGCAGATTGCGCATAAGTTTGCCAAATTTAAATATGATTACTTGAAAAAATTCATGTAATAAGCTAACATACCCAAGAATATATCCTCGAAGTTTGAACAAATTTGATGCAATAGTTTTTATTTTATAAATTCCAGAAAATCGCCTAATTTTTCGCATGTCACACTAGGATAGCCCCTTAAGGAAGCTTTTTAAACGATTCAGAAAAAGTGGTATGACCATAAACTTTAAAAAATCACATTTTTTTCAAAAAGAAGTAAAGTTTTTGAGTCACATATTAACCACGGAGGGGATCAAACCACTGCCTGACCGTGTCTTAGAGATCAAGAATTTTCCGGTACCACGAAACCAAAAACAACTAAGAGGATTCCTAGGACTGGTGAACTTCCACACCAAATTCACGCGCTTCCACGCCTCGGCAACGGTGCCGCTTCTCGAGCTGTTAATAAAGGAATCAAGTTGGAAATGGGATAAGGACAAGGAAAAGGCGTTTGAACAAGTGAAAAAGCTATTCAAGGATACGATCACATTAGAACACCCGGACGTAGACAAGGAGTACATTCTTCATACGGACGCTAGCGATTATGCGGTGGGTGCGACTTTAGGACAGGGAGATGAAAACGGAGAGCTACATGCGGTGACATTTGCTAGTCGAAAGCTGCGAGGAGCAGAGCTTAACTATTTCACGACGGAAAAAGAATTGCTTGCGATCGTGTGGGCGCTGGAAAAATTTAGATCGTATGTTCTAGGTGCTAAGGTACGAATTTTAACAGACCACAAGGCGTTGACATACATACATACAGACATGTCAATTTACAAATGCAAGGCTGACCCGCTGGATCCTGTCCATCCAGGACTATGACCTGGAAATTGAACATTGCCCGGGAAACAGGAATAACGTAGCCGACGTATTAAGCCGTATAACGTCACCGAAGCAAATTGAAGAAAATGATACCACCAGGGACATCTGCCTGTATACGATGCTAGCAAGAAAGCCGAATCGAGACGTCGCGAAGAAGATGCGCCAACTGCGCGAAATTCAAAAGGATGACCTTCGCCTGAAGGGGATATTGACGCGCATCGACGAAAACGACAATGAAAAGGAAAACGCCGACAAGAACATATATAAAATAGAAGACGAGTATCTGAAAAAGAAAGATCGGAATGGAAATTGGAAAGTCTGTTTGCCCAGCAGTCTGGTCAATATTCTAATACAAGAGATCCATGAATTTCACGGTCATATAGATCCAAAGAAAGTCTTTAGATTATTAGCCGAAGAGTTTTTCTATCCAAAATTCTTGAAAAAGACGAAGCAGATCTTGACCACCTGTGATTCCTGTCAAAGAAATAAAGTAACGAACCAGGCATGTTACGCTGCTATGCAGACGATCGTACCAGAAAAACCTGGCGATCTGGTGTCCATCGACTACTTTGGACCTCTACCAACATCAAAGGGTGGATGCAAGCACATACTCGTCACGATAGATGCATTCTCGAAATATGTCGTGCTATATCCTATCAAAAAGGCGACGACGGTAGCAACGGTGAATAAGATCTTCACGCATTATATTCCGAACATAGGAAAGCCGAAGCGATTACAATTCGACCATGATACGCAATTCACAGCTCAAAAATGGTTTAAAGAGCTACAGGAGGAAGATATTGAAGCTGTGTTCTCATCGATTCGTCATCCGCAGGGGAATATCGTGGAAAGGGTAAATCGGGAACTGGGACGATTTTTTAGAACGTTCGTGGGAGAAAAGCACACGAACTGGATGACATGGGTGGGCATTATACAGGATATTATGAACAAAGTATACTGTTTAATCGCGAACTAAGCGGTTCCGATTAAGAGGGAAATGATCGGATAGAACTCGTCGGGGTGCAGTAATGAAAACCGGGTGCCGCACGAACCATGTATTTTACCCTATAAACCTTATGCACTAAATAACTAAATAAACGCTCGAACTTAACACTAAAAAGGGATAAGCCCAGTCCGTTATTTCACTATAAATCGACTCGCTGGCGAGGGCCGAAACGAGGAGTATGCAGTAAGTGTTTCGCGAAGGCGCGTAAGAGTCACACGTGAATTTCGGCAAGGGCCGTGACGTAGGATGTTTGCGTTAAACGATCCGTGACGAGAGTGTCGACGTGACGCAATTCTCATATGATTTCCGCCCGCACGAGAGGCGGGGGCGACCTCTGAACGGAGTGACGTCACGTCTAGCACTGCGCTATCTCCTAGCCCCGACGCGCGCTCGCAATCCAGAGGGTTAGCGCGGGCGGCTGCTTGCTGCCGCAAGCTGGCGCGAGCAGTCGCTCGAACATATACCATGATACTACTGAATATACACCGGTCGAATTACTATTCGGTGTAAAGCCCATACGAATCTGGAAAACCTGGTTGAAAGTGACAAAGAATGACAAGGACGAAGAAGCGCTAGAAGAAAAACTTCGTCTCGCAAGGGAAAGAATTATAAGAAGAGGAAGAAGACGTGCTAAAAGATTCGACGACCGACATAAGTTGACCACGTTCAATGAAGGCAATTTGGTACTGGTCCAGGAATGCAGTGTCTCAAATGCATTGAATCAAAAATTAGCAAAATTCTTTGCAATATATGAGGGACCGTACAGAATAAAGAAAAAGATCTCAAACGCCTCGTATATTTTAGAAAATTTAGATCGAATTAAGGAACGTGGTATGTTTCATACGTCGAATTTACGCCGATATTATTTACCGGTCACGAATAATGATTTCGATCACGCGAGCATAGACAAAAGCGCTCGAGTCACTCAACCGATTAATACGCTAGCAGTAAACACCGACAAGCAAATTCGGCGATCGATCGACAAGCAGATTCAACGAAATTATAATTTCACGAAATTAATTCAGAATGAACGAATCGAAGACTGTTGGAATTCAGGTAAAAGAAGAGGACTTCACCCGCACCATTGGTACACAGACGGGATTGACCGGCACATGGGAGCCAAAGAGGATCCAAGGCCGCGTACTAATCGCTAAAAATTCATGGAAAGAAGGGGAGGAGAGATACATCCAAGGACAAGCGAGCCAATGCAAGGTGAAGCGAATATGCAAAAAGGGGAAAGAGGTGCAAACGCCACCCATGACACTAAGGATCCGACAGGTGGAGGAACCCTCTGTAAAACAAAAGGAGTGGGCACGGAAATACCAAAAGTCGCTGCTGGAATAGAAGAAGAAGAAGCTGGAGCGCCTCCGCGAGGACCGGGAGTGGCACCCACATATTTGGCCTATAAGAAATTATCTGATCATGAAAGAATTCATGGAAAAATGGACGGATCAAGAGACAAGGTCTTGTCTCGGGCCAAGTACGAGAGAAGACTCTTGACTCTATTCCGGAAAGATTAGATCGGGGTTTTCGGGGTATTCAAACGACATGAAAGCGGCAAATTTTCCCAAAAGTGCGATGACATACTTAGAGGCAGCGTCGAGACGAGTCGATTGAGACTAATTGCAACAACATTGGTCCACCCAGTAACGAGATATTTGATGTCAAAAGTACGCCTTTTTTATGTAATAAGTCGTCTGCTTCGTCTTTTCCAGTGTCACACTTTCGACTATGCGAGTTCTGTCGGTGTCAAACCGAACTAACAGATTTTCATACCATGCGACGATAATTTTTCTGTCGGTAATGTAGATTTTTATATGTAATCTGTTGGAGACATGCGGGAAAAATCAAGAAACAAGGTCTTGTCTCTGGCCAAGTACAATCAACAGCATAAATGGTTTCACTGCGGGGTACGGGGTGCGCGCGGGTATCCACAACTGTTAATGCTTGTTTTACCTGAGTGATTTTCGTGCCCTCTCTTTCTAATAATTCGTCTCTCTCTCTCTCTCTCTGACGTATGTCGCAGCATAGTAACAAATGATAATGACTACTTCATTTCTTTCTTGTCGTCGCTCTGTCGCACTCATTCTATCGAGGCACATGGACTTAGGTCCGATAGGCATGTGTGAGAGCGCGATCGTCAAACGAGGAAGGCATCAAACGCAGTTTTCGCCATGGTCCGAATTTTTCTCGTATAAGAGCCTCTCTTTCCTTTATCTGCTGTCGCGCTCGCACTCCGATCGCGGCTCACAGACGATGGCCGAGCTCACAAAGGTGTGTCGGTGCGCCTTGGTCGTACTCGATCGTTCATTCGCGTTCTTTTGGACATTTCGAATTATTTTATCGGACACTTAATATTTCTTGCTAATTTTTGATCCCTATGATAGGATTTTGAATAAATTGATATAGTATGACAATTATATGTTTCTCAATTATTTATTTAAAGTTACAATATTGTCTCAGTAAATAAGGAATAAATTTCGCGAAATATTGAATTCTGGAGATTAATATAATGTGAAATGAATGAATAAGAAACATCTAATATAATTCCATTTCTATTTAATTAAAATTCAGCGACACTGTAGGATCAAATATTGGACATAAGTGTTAAATGCCCGATAAAATGATAAGAAAAATGTTTCGAATAAAATGAAAGAGTCGCCGCGACCGGCAAAGACAAACCGTCGCACTTGCTCTTGGCGATCGTAGTGCGAGCAGTGCGAGCGCGACAGACAGAACGAAGAAAATAAAGGCTCTTATGCAAGACAAATTCGGACGATCATGAATTCCGCATTGATAACTTCCTCGTCGTCAAACGTGCTATTACACATGCTTGCTCGGCCCACGTTCGTGTGTTTGGCTAGTGCGAACGCGACGGATCGACGGAAAGATAGAGACAAAGTATGCAGTTGAATACAGTGTTGTTGATATCCCGAGCCATAGTACGACACAAAGACAACGAATTATACGAAAGAGAGAGAAAGAAAGACACCATCGTGATGCACGCATTAGTACGTAATTCAGAAAATATCAAACTGTTATCAATAATTTATACATTTAACATAATGGGTGCTTAAATTGTTATAACAAGATATTTTGTTTCTAGAACTTCGATACATGTCAAAGCGTCTCTTCAAATTTCTGCAAACTTTTTTTTAGTACATAATCAAATTGTTCTATAAACCGGTCTTCCATGATAAAGTCAGCAAATTTTGCTGAGTCTGTCCGAAACGTGTAGTTATCGGTACTGTTAACAAATTTTTGTTACATATCTTGCATTGAAACTTTACTATCTTGGATATCGAATTTCTAAATTGTTCCGTATCTGTTTGTAACAGTGTTATGATATTATCTACACATCTTAACAATGAAATTAGTATATTTTTCTTCAGGTATACTGTAAAATTAGATCAGAAGATGCCACGGTGATAAAAAAAATTCATGATTTCAAAAAACTATTTTTTCTTCAAATAGATTGTTGAAGTATAGGTACGTTTAGAGGACACGATGACGTTGTTGTATGTAAATTGAAAAACATTTTCAACGATATACATAGGACCATATTGAAGTTCTAAAATTTCTAGAAATCAAAAGCATTCTGCAACAATTCATACAAATAATTATTTGCAATTTAGATATTTTTAATAAGATGGTTTTTGTGTAATTAAACCGTTTTTTTACACTTATATGTTTATTATAATTTTCGAATTGAGAATTTAAAAATCAAACTTATACACATCCTGTACTATCTTGCAATAATTAAATGTTTAATATTTTGGTAATTCCTTCAAATATATTTTCTTCTTCAGTAGTACCCATAATATATGCAAGTTTTTAAACAATTTCTAACATTCTGCGAGAACCTTGTATACTTGACCTGAAACGTACGTATAGATTGAAATTTTCCTGGCTCCGGAAGAGTCTCTGATTTTTTTGTATCACTTCTTCAAAAAACACTTTGAAATTTTATAAATACATAATTCGTATTACTATATTTCTTAAAAGGAAATAACGTTTAAAGGAAAATTTGGTATATTCCTTCACATCATCGTATATCATCATCATATCACCATATTAATCAGATCCGTTTATTCCTTGATTTTACTATATTCTTTTATTCTTTCTTTCCTGTATTCCCTTATTTATTCCTTGATACCTGCATTCCCTTATTCTTTAAAAACATTATTTCTTTAAAAACAAGTATTTTAATAAAACCATTACTATACTTAACAATATTCTACGAATGAAGTGAAATCAGTAAAAAGCATCGAAAATGCAAAGGTATAGGCCAAGTACAAGAGGATGTGACTTTGGAATAGCTTTCTCGTTAACATAAATTTGATTATACGATGTATTTGAAATCGAACAAATGCGAGCAAGTACAAATCATTGTACAACATCCACACGATGCTATCGCTAAGTAAATATATTAAATTAACTAAATTTACCAAAAGATGATGTCTCCTCATTTAATTAATAAATCTGTTTAGTGCTCGACTAAATGTACTTGGTGGCCCGCTTTTTACGAAGGTTCGATGGTGAAAAATAAGCTTAAATAGTTCGGTATGTTCGATAGTAAAAGAGAGTCGTCAGAACATAGTATAAAGCGGCTTTCTTATTGTGTTGAATGAAAATCCTCTAAATATCTCATTACGTTTCCTTTTATGTTATCATCAATCGTTGAAACACACGGCAATATGCATGTATAATTTTCTCTCAGACACATCCAGATTGTTAATTTAGAAATGTGTACAAATATCTGTAACGTTACATTTTGGACATCAAGCTTCGTAAAAAGCGGGCCACTAAGTACATTTAGTCGAGCACTAAACAGATTTATTAATTAAATGAGGAGACATCATCTTTTGCGAAATTTAGTTAATTTAATATATTTACTTAGTGTTTAATCGCGAACTGAACTGTTCCGATTAAATGTGAAAGTTCGGATTTACTTCGTCGGGGTGCAGAAATGAACACTGTGTGTGCCACAGAGCAATGTATTTGTCAGAACTATAATAAAGCCTTACGCACTAAATAAACACTAAACTTAACACTAAAAAAGGGATAAGCCCAGTCCGTTTATTTAACACAAATCGACTCGTTGGCGAGGGCCGAACGAGGAAAACCGTGAGATAGGTCGCGAAGGCGCGAGAGAAAAAAACCACGTGTTGGCGAGGGCCGTGACGTAAGAAACAGATGTTTTCGGTAAACGATCCGTGACGAGAGTGACGTGATTTACATATGATTTCCGCCGGGACGAGAGGCGGGGGCGACCTCTGGACGGAGTGACGTCACGTCTAGCGCTGCGCTATCTCCTAGCGCTGACGCGCACTCGCTATCCAAAGGGTTCGCGCGAGCGGCTGCTTGCTGCCGCAAGCTGGCGCGAGCAGTCGCGCGAACATACCGCCCGCCTCGTCGCGCAGCGACGAAAATCCTTGCTGCTCATGTGTGGTCGTGAATGAGCCGGTGTCGTGGTTGGTGAATGGCGCGATGGTGGTGCCGCCCGCCGTGATCCGGTGCAGGCGCCGCAGGGGGCATTGATGCCTGCGTAGCGGATCGATACGGCGGTCGATACATCGAAGATACGACGATCCTGGTTGGCTGGCGCGTCGATCTTAGCCGACAGCCAATCCGAACCGTCGTTTTGGCTCGCCGGCCAGAGGCGCGCCGGCGCAGTGAGTCTACTCGCCGGTCGTAGCTGCAGGGAGCAGGCATAACTGCGTAATAGGACGTGAGAAAGTGCCTGATGCAGTCCTCACGGTCACTACACGAGTCCGGCCATCTTTACCTGGCGAGCAGCCCACGATACGCCCAAGCGGCCATTGTGCTGGAGGAGACTGGGTTCGTAGGAGAACGAGGTCACCGACCTCCACGTTCCTCTGCTGTTTCTGCCACTTGTGTCGTTTCTGCAGCTCCTGCAGATATTCGTGCCGCCATCGCTGCCAGTAATTCTCCTGCAAGCGCCGTACTAGTTGCCATCGGGTGAGGAGCGTTTCTGCCGAATTCGGCGTAGAAAGCTCCGGCGCTCCCAGGAGAGGACCTCCGATGAGGAAATGCCCCGGAGTGAGGCAGGCCAGGTCGTCGGGCTGCGTCGATGCGGCGGAGAGAGGCCTCGAGTTGAGGCAAGCCTCCACGAGACAAAGGAGCGTGGTAAGTTCCTCAAAGGTCAAGGTGTGGGTACCTGTAACACGCTTAAGGTGAAATTTTACACGTTTTACCCCTGCCTCCCAAAGGCCGCCGAAATGAGGAGCTGCTGGCGGGATGTAGTGCCACTGGATCTCCTGATTGGCCAGGTATCCGGTCACGTCGTCGCTACTCGTTGCCTGGTGGTAAGCTCGATGAAGCTCGCGGTCTGCACCCACGAAGTTGGTCCCATGGTCGCTGTGAAGCACCGCTGGTCGTCCCCGGCGAGCGATGAATCGTTGGAGGGCGGCCAGGAAAGCCGACGTGGTGTAGTCGGAGACCAACTCGAGGTGGACCGCCCGGGTAGCGAGGCAGGCGAAGAGGGCGATGTAAGCCTTATGCGACTTGTGGCCGCGGCCCTTCGCAAGACGGACCGGAACCGGCCCGGCGTAGTCCACGCCTGTTTGCGTGAACGGGCGCCCTGGTGTGACCCGAGCTGAAGGCAGATCTCCCATGATCTGCTGGGGTATAGCCGCTCGATGACGGGTGCAGCGGACACAACGGAAGAGCACCTTCCTCACGATGTTGCGGGCGTCCAGGAGCCAGTAGGACTGGCGGAGCACCCGAGAGGTGAGCAGCGGTCCTCCGTGTAAAGCTTGCTCGTGTGCCTGCTGCACCATCAGGTCCGAAAGACGATGTCGAGGGAGTAGCACAGGGTGCTTCTCGTTGTATGGTAGGAGAGCCTTAGAGAGCCTACCTCCCACCCGTAGAAGGCCTTCGTTGTCCAGGAAGGGCGCCAGTGCCCGTAACCTGCTGGATGCAGGTAGGCCCCTCTGTGTCTGAAGCGCACTGATATCTGCAGCAAAGTGGAGTCGCTGCAGATAGTGAAGCCAAGCCGTCCTCGCCCTGGTGATGGAGGCGGCCCCTATGGTGGATCGGTTAGCTTCAATTTTCGTGGTTTTAGTTCCGCTGTGACGTGCCACATCGCAGAAACGGAATAAGTGAGCCGTGACACGTAGTAACCGAGGCCAGGAGGAGAACCGGCTCGTGAGATGCTCTAGAGGCTCCTGGTCAGGCTCTGGTTTCGTTTGAGCAGCTCGTAAACGTGCCTCCGGGACATTGAGGTTATGTGGCCCCGTGGTTGTCGACGGCCACTCTTCCTTGGGGCTCCTTAGCCAGAGGGGCCCATTCCACCACAGCCCAGATGAGAGGAGTTCCTGGGGTGACACGCCCCGGGAGGCCGGGTCCGCCGGGTTGTCTTCTGAGGCCACGTGGCGCCAGGTGGCATCCGGTAGTGTGTCCAGGATAAACGACACCCGGTTAGCCACGAAGCACTGCCACGCAGAGGGGTGGCGGCTCAGCCACGCCAGCACAACGGTGGAGTCGGTCCAGGTATGTATTGGAGCCTGGGTAAAGTCTCCCTGATCTTTTACCCTTTTTAGGAGCCGAGCCAGTAGTGCTGCTCCACACAGCTCCAGGCGAGGCACGCTTAATGTCTTGACGGGAGCCACCTTGGTTTTGGCGACCAGCAAGGAGGTGGAGGCCTCTCCCGTAGCTGTGGTGACTCGCACGTAGACAGCTGCTGCGTAGGCGATGGTGGACGCATCGCAGAATCCATGCAGTTGGACACTGTTGTGTGACACCGTGGACAGCCAGCGAGGAACCCTAACCTCTTGGAGCAGGTTAAAGTTGACCGTGAAGTCCTGCCACCGGCGAGAGACGGCGAGAGGCAGATCATCGTCCCACTCAACCTTGAGGAGCCACAGTTCCTGTAACATGGCCTTCGCGGTCACCAGCACGGGAGAAAGCCAGCCTAGTGGATCGTAGAGCTTAGCCACCGTGCTCAGTATCCCTCGCTTCGTGTGTGGTGCGGTTGGCAGCTGGCACCGAAAGCGGAAAGCATCCGTGGTCGGGTCCCACCGGATGCCCAGAACTGCCAGTGAGGTGTCAGGACTCCCGGAAGGTAAGTGGACCTCAGTAGCGCCGCTCCCGTCATTTTCCCAGAGCAGCTGGGAGGAGTTCGTTGCCCATTTGCTGAGAGTGAACCCGGCGCCCTGTAACATATCTGTTAGTTGCAGGCGACAACTCCTGGCCTCCTCCAGAGTCTCGGCGCCAAACAGAGCGTCGTCCACGTAGAAGTGGCGCTCTAGGATACGCTTCGCCTGTGGGAAGCGGTCGCCGTCGTCCCGAGCGAGCTGCAGAAGGACGCGGTTGGCGAGGAACGGGGCCGAAGCAGTGCCGTAGGTCACGGTAAGCAGCTGGAACGGCGCGATTTCCTCCGACGGGTCACTCCTCCAGAGGATCCTTTGATGATCCACGTCCCTATGGTCCACCAGGATTTGTCGAAACATCTTGACGATGTCCGCCTTGTAGACGTAGCGGAATCGTCGCCAGCGTAGAATAACCGCGACAATGTCCGCCTGGAGTTTTGGCCCGACGAGGAGGTGGTCGTTAAGGGACGACCCGTTGGCGGTGGCGCTCGAGGCGTTGAAGACCACCCGCAACTTCGCGCCGTGGTCGGTTGACTTGAAAACCGGGTGATGTGGTAAATACACCCGGACTGCGTCCCGCGGAATGGGCTCTGTTACTCGTCGCATGTGACCTAACTCCTCATACTCTTTCAGGAAGAGCCGGTATTGGCGGTTCAGATCATCGTCGCGCGAAAGTCGTTGTTCGACTTTCTTGAAGAGCGCAGCGGCTCTACTCACCGAGTCTCCCACTGAAGCAGGTGGTCCGTGTCTGAAGGGCAGACGCACCACGTAGCGGCCGTCGTGCTGGCGGTGATGCGTCTGCATGAAATGCCGCTCACATTCGTCCTCCTCGGGCGTCCACCTGGGTGGGTCCACCACTTCCTCGACCTCCCAGAAAGCGCGCAATGTGGCGCTCAGGTCCTCCTGTACGCTGCAGTGAGCGGAGGTGATCGCCCTGGAGTGGCTGGTAGACGTGTGGGAGCTCCCAGTAGGTCCGGATAGCACCCAGCCGAAGACGGTGTTCTGCGCGACCGGGGCATTCGCGCTTGCCTGAAGGAGGCCCGGACGCAGTAGTGCTCCGTAAACGTCGGCTCCAATAATAAGCTCCACCGCCCGCTGGCGATGCGGCAGGGGATCCGCCAGCTGGAGTCCCAGGAGATGTGGCCATTGTGGATCGGCTGAGAGACGCTGCGGACAGAAGCCAGAGAGCTTCGGTAGCACCAACGCGGTCACCGACACGGCGTCTGAAGAAGTGGCCACGTTCGTCAACTGGAGCGAAACCCGTGAGCGCGATGTCCCGACCATGGAGTCGCCGACCCCTGTGACCCTGGTGACCGTTCGAGCACGCGGAGCGCGCAGTGTCTGTGCGAGGGATTCACTCGCGAAGGTGGCCTCTGAACCTTGGTCTAGGAGAGCTCTAACCACGGCGCAACGGCCATTGTCAGCCCGCACGCGAACCATCGCGGTGGCCAAGAGCACCTTCGGGCCAGGCTCGGCGAACGTCCTGGAGGCAAACAGTGCCTTTGCCTCTCTCGTCGTGGAGGCTCCCCCCGGAGACCGCGGTCTCGACGCAGGCTCTGGCTGGGATCCGCCCTGGGCCCGGGTAGCTTCCGGGTGCAGAAGCGTATGGTGCTTCTTCCCGCACCTGCTGCAGGTAAACTGCGACGGACACGCCGTCGCCGTGTGGCCCGAGCGCAAACAGTTAAGGCACTTGCCGTGGTCCTTAACCAGTTGTAGGCGGTGCGTATGGTCTAATCCTTTAAACATATTGCAGCGATACAGGGGGTGTCTCTCTCGGCACGCCGGGCAGGAAGCCTCCCCGCTGACGGTGGTCGCGGCACGCAGGGACGAAGACCTTGGAGCTCGTGGGGCGGTGGGTGGCGTAGGCGGCGCGTGGAGTTCGCGGCTCTGCTGCACTGCGCCGAGAGCTTCGATGCGGGTCTCCAGGAAGCGGTCTAACTGCTCGAAGGTGGGAACTTCTCGACTGGCGCCCAGGGAAGTCTCCCACTTCTCCCGCGTGCGCTGGTCCAACTTCTGGGAGATGATGTGCACCAGAAGATCGTCCCACGTGTTGGTGGGGCGCCCGAGGTTGGCCAGCGTGGAGAGGCACTGGAGAGTGGTCTCTCGGAGGCGAGCAAGGTTGTTCGCGACGTCTCTGCCCACCGGCGGCTGGAGCAGCAGTCGATTGGCCAGGCTGGCGACCACCACGCGCTTGTTCTCGAAGCGTTCCCGAAGCGTTTCCCAGACCGCGCTGAAGTTCGCCCTGGTGCTGGGAATTTGATTCACCAGCTGATATGCGGGGCCCTCCAAACAGCCCTTGAGGTAGTAAACGCGCTGGGTATCGGTGAGGCCCGCGCGCTTAATTACTAGGTCCTCAAATAAGTCGGCGAAACCTTGCCATTCCAGGAACGAACCGTCAAAACGCGGAAGTGGAATGGACGGCAGCTGCGGCATGGCGGGAGCCTCAACGGGAGGCTGTGGAGCAGAGGCCATGCGGTCGGAGGCTCTAGCGGCACGGAGCTCCTCTAATAAGTTAGAGAAAAAGTCCGTGGCCTCGAAATACGCATCTTCGGCCATGTTGAAGTGCTCGGCCTGGAAGTACGGCTGGTTTGACTTGTCTGCCGTCGTAGCCGTAAGTCGGATCTGAAGGTCTGTTTCGCACACCTTTTCCCACCGTTGGTCTAAGAGCGCACGTCTGCTCTCCACGGTGGCGATCGTGAACTTATCTTTCCCCTGTTTTTTAAAGTTCTCGATCGTCCTGAATACTGCTCTCATATGGCCTTCTTGTTGAATTAACAGGGACTCCATTTCGACCGCGTGGAGGAGAGTTCAGGGTAAGAAGTCAAACACACGCACGAGACACGAGTTCACCAAAAAATACACCCACGAGGGACGAGAGTTTCTCCGGCTCGAAGGACCAAATGTTTAATCGCGAACTGAACTGTTCCGATTAAATGTGAAAGTTCGGATTTACTTCGTCGGGGTGCAGAAATGAACACTGTGTGTGCCACAGAGCAATGTATTTGTCAGAACTATAATAAAGCCTTACGCACTAAATAAACACTAAACTTAACACTAAAAAAGGGATAAGCCCAGTCCGTTTATTTAACACAAATCGACTCGTTGGCGAGGGCCGAACGAGGAAAACCGTGAGATAGGTCGCGAAGGCGCGAGAGAAAAAAACCACGTGTTGGCGAGGGCCGTGACGTAAGAAACAGATGTTTTCGGTAAACGATCCGTGACGAGAGTGACGTGATTTACATATGATTTCCGCCGGGACGAGAGGCGGGGGCGACCTCTGGACGGAGTGACGTCACGTCTAGCGCTGCGCTATCTCCTAGCGCTGACGCGCACTCGCTATCCAAAGGGTTCGCGCGAGCGGCTGCTTGCTGCCGCAAGCTGGCGCGAGCAGTCGCGCGAACACTTAGCGATAGCATCGTGTGGATGCTGTACAATGATTTGTACTTGCTCGCATTTGTTCGATTTCAAATACATCGTATAATCAAGTTTATGTTAACGAGAAAGCTATTCCAAAGTCACATCCTCTTGTACTTGGCCTATACCTTTGCCAACTCACGTTAGAGTCACTCGCGAACTAGTTCGGAGTCATCTTATTGTGAAGTCTCGTCAACCGTCACTGCCCAAGGGTAAACACTTAGAGCTTTTCAATAATTACACTACTTTCTTAAATTCATACACCAAACACTTAACATACATGTATATATATTCGATTAAAAGAATATACTTGTAACATTTTACTAGAAACCTAAAATTCAAGTAAAGAATTATTTCTAGAAATTAAAACCTTTCCTCTCGAAACGAATTTAAAACATAATCGAGTAACGTACCCACAAATTATTTCACTCTAACCGCTCGGAGTGAAACAAAAGTTACGAGAGTAAATTATTTTACGACCTTACCGTAGCAGGTCAAAATCACGAACAACGGGTATCGGACTGTGTGTGCCTTTCGGCTTACTTTCCGTGCCTGTGCGACCACTTGCCGTCCTAGCAAGTGCATCGTTATTAACCAGAGAGTAGCACCTTGCAGTCCACCTGTAAGTACATCTACCTCGGGGTATCACCTTACCTTAAAATCTAATTAACCACTCTGGAGGCCAGCGCCCTACGGTTTCTGCCGTAGGCTCATCTGGGTGTAGATTCCTTTCAACACCGATTCACGTCCAGCGCCCTACAGTTTATGCTGTAGGTTCATCTGGCTTGTATCACTCCTAAGATCCTTGCACACCTGAGTGAATGCCAGCGCCCTACGGTTTATGCCGTAGGCTCATCTGGATTCATTCTTCCTCGATCTTAACCACTCTGGAGGCCAGCGCCCTACGGTTTATGCCGTAGGCTCATCTGGGTTCAGATTCCTTTTAACCGATACAAGACCAGCGCCCTACGGTTTATGCCGTAGGCTCATCTGGATTGTGTCATTCCTGAAATCCTTTCGCACCTGAGTGAATGCCAGCGCCCTACAGTTCATGCTGTAGGCTCATCTGGATTCATTCATCCTCAATTCTAACCGCTCTGGAGGCCAGCGCCCTACGGTTTATGCCGTAGGCTCATCTGGGTTGTATCTCTCCCTACCTCAATTCAAGGCCAGCGCCCTACGGTTTATGCCGTAGGCTCATCTGGGTTGAATTAAATATCATTTCCTAGATCATACGTCGATTTGTAGCTCCCACTACAATTGACGTACGATACCCCCTGCTACAGTTAGGTCAAGGAAGTGACGAAACTAACGTCTCGTCGCGTCTATTCCATAACGCTCGCCGGCCACGTTCTAGAAACCAGCCCGGCTCGTAACACAAATGTGAATTCCTACGCAAGGAAGTAGGATATCTTGGACATATAATTTCCTCGGATGGAGTAAAACCCGACCCGAAGAAATTACACGCAGTCAAAAATTTCCCAGTACTGAAATCACAAAGGAATATTCAACAGTTTTTGGGACTTGCCGGATACTATCGTCGTTTTATTCAAGATTTTTCAAAGAAAGCAAAACCGTTAGCAAATCTTTTGGGAAAAGGAATCCGCTTCAATTGGACAAAAGATCAACAGCAAAGCTTCGAACAATTACGGGATGAATTATGCCAACAGCCAATTTTACAATTTCCTGATTTCAACAAACCATTTATAGTAACAACCGACGCCTCAGAATTAGCAGTTGGTGCTGTACTTAGTCAAGGAGAAATTGGAAAAGATCTTCCAGTGGCATATGCATCTCGAGTATTAAACCCTGCGGAAAGAAATTATTCTGCCACCGAAAAAGAGTGTCTTGCCATGGTATACGCCGTAAATTACTTCAGACCGTATATTTATGGTAGGAAATTTACTCTCGTCACTGACCATCGACCCTTGGTATGGCTACATTCAGTAAAGGATCCGACCTCTCGCCTAGTGAAATGAAACTACGGCTTTTAGAATACGAATACGAGTTAGCTCACAAATCCGGTAAGACAAATAAAAATGCAGATGCACTTTCAAGGAATCCGCCAACCATCTGTTTACCGCTAATACCCCGCTATGAAGATGATCCAACATATAAACAGTATTCAAGCAAACCGACCAATCAAACCAGTACAATAGCAAAGCGAGTCACTGAAAGTAGACGAAGAACCAAATATCAACCCTACTACAATGAAGATACCTCAACCTCGGAAGAAGAAACTCCTGCTGCAAGTAATTTAGACGCTATATTTAAACCAAGGACTGTTTTACGAAGATCTCTTTCAAGTTTAGAGATTGAAAAAACACTTGGAGACGAACATACTGCAAGCCTGAATCCCATACCTATTGGACATTCGACTCAGCTGGAAACACCCGTTGTAGAAAGAGTAACTCCCACCTATTCACCCAATAACACAGCAACTGACTACCAAGATTTAATAAATTTTAATGATATTTCGGAAGATACTATTCTTGAAAATACAGTTAAAGCAAAGGACACTCCAGCAATTGTCGAATTACCACCTCTGCCCGCCGAAATTTCATCTGACGAAGAATTACATCAAGATGTTACGAATTCAACACCAGTCGCAGATAATATTTTATCTCGACCTTTGCCATCTTTACCATACCATGCCTCACGCCTATATCTTCGAAGAAAGTCATTAGAAATACACCAATTGGACCACTTGAAACCAGCGTGGAAAGTAAAGGAATGTTTTCGGACCTCATATGTGAATCACCAGATGATGACTCCGATATGGAAATTTACGACACTCTCTGCAATAGGAACAAAGAATCCGAAATTCAACAGCCTGTAATTGGAGACATCATTGTCTCGCCGAATACCGTCGTATCCGAAAAAGGACACGTTGCACATTTCATACCAGCAGATTGTACCATGCATAGCCCGGTTACAAAATTACTGTGTGACACTAGCTTCATTTCAAAAAGAATCTTATCCACTGGAAAACCAAAGAAGGGAAAAGTAATCATTTCATCAAGAGGACAATTTAAGATTTTCAGCATCGTTTCAACACATTTCAATCACGAGAAAATGACTATTCAGGAATTAGCCCAAGGACTGACCGATTTAAAAACAGCACTCTTGAAAACTAAAGTCAAAACTATCAGGATATCAGCAGTAAACGACAACCATGATCATATTTCATTCAGAACTTTCAGAACCCTCTTAGAATCAATTTTCTCAGATTCTAACATCAACATAATTCTATGTGAAGGAGCTACTAAAGAACCATCGAAACAGGAAAGACAAGAATTAATACAAGAAGCTCACAGCAGTCTCGTAGGAGGACATAAGGGAATTACAAAAACGTACAATCGTCTACGCGCAAGATTCAACTGGACAGGAATGCGCAATGAAATTCAAGAATTTATTAAAACCTGGACAAGTTGTCAAGAACAGAAATTAGTCCGAGCTAAAACCAGACAACCTATGATCATCACAGATACACCTGCAGAACCTTTCGACAAAATTTCATTGGACACCGTAGGACCACTACCATAAACTCCAAACGGAAATCGTTACATATTGACAATGCAGGACAATTTAACCAAATATTGTCTTGCAGTTGCTATTCCGAATATTAGAGCCACAACCATCGCCGACGCTTTGCAAGACACTTCATTGCAATTTTTGGAACACCGAAAGCCATTCTTACTGACAGAGGAACAAGTTTTATTGGAAAATTGTTGACACAGTTAGCAGAAATATTCAAAATTCGACAAATCACTTGTTCGCGCTACTGCTCGCGCCATCCTGCGTCAGCAAGCAGCCAAACGCGCGAACCCTCTGGATAGCGAGTGCGCGGCCGCGCTAGGAGATAGCACAGCGCGAGCCGTGACGTCACTTCGTCCAGAGGTCGCCTCCGCCTCACCATAAATCATAATTAACGGTAATCAGGCACTCTTTGTCTAACCAGCACCGAGTGAACCCCGTATAAACGGCCGTGCCGATATACAGCAATTTTTCCGCGCCTTCGCGAAGTAACTTTTGTGCATCCTCGTCAGACCCTCGCCGACGAGTCGAGATTATAGATATAAAGGACTGGGTTTATCCCTTAATTTTGTGTTACTAGTGCTAAGTTTATTGTTAAATATATTGTTTTGTTGAAATTGTGCAGTTCTCTTTTTTTCTCTCCGAAAGACGAGATCTTAACCACCCTAACGCCTTAATCAGTGCGTTTAAACGCCCGCGATTAAACATTTGGTCCTTCGAGCCGGAGTATCTCAGAAATCTCGTCTTTAGAGGAACTCGTGGTGGTTCGTCGTCAATCTCTTTGTGCGTTTGAATTCGTCCGTTGGTCCGGTAGCGCAGTCATCATGGCCGACTCTATGGAAAGGCTCCTGCTACAACAGGAAAAGAATATCAGGGCTGTAATGCGGATCGTGGAAAACTTTAAAAAAGTGGGGAAAGACAACTTCACAGTCGCAGCCGTAGAAGATCGACGCACTCTCCTCGATCAACGATGGTCGGTAATTCGAGATACCGACATGGAGATCTGCATGGTAGCTACCTCCTCCGATAAGAGAAGTTGACCTTATTTTACGGAGGACCAGTTCACCACCGCCGAGGACGCTTTCTTTGCGGCGAGAAGCTACTTCGCAAATCTTCTCGAACAACTCCGAGCTTCCCGCCAAGAAGAGCGGGCAACCGATCCCGCAGGGAACCCTCCTCAGGAGAGCGCCTCCATGCCGCAGCTCCCCTCCATTCCTCTGCCTCGCTTCGCCGGGTCGTACTTGGATTGGCCAGGATTTTCCGATCTATTTGAAGATCTGGTAATCAACCGCTCCGGCCTCACCGATTCGCAGCGGTTGTATTACCTCAAGGGCTGTTTGGAGGGAAGTGCATTCCAGTTGGTCAGCCAAATTTCCAGCACAAGGGCGAATTTTCCGGCTGCCTGGGAGGCTTTGCGAACCCGATTCGAGAACAAGCGGGTGGTTGTGGCCCATCTCCTTATCCGATTTCTTCTGTTACCTCCAGTCGGCAGGGATGTTCCATCGGACCTCTCCAACCTCCGAGACATCACCATACAGAGTCTCGCTCTTCTAGCAAACCTAGGAAGGCCCACTCAGGCCTGGGACGACCTGTTGGTCCATAACCTAGTGCAAAAATTTGACGTTAAGACCAGGGAAAAATGGGAGAACTTCTTGGGGGCCAGCAAAGAGGTACCTAACTTCCAGCAGCTAGAGAGTTTCCTGGAAACCCGGATTGAGTCTATGAAAGCCGTGCAGCAGAGCCGAGACACCCTGACTGCGTCCGCTCACCAGGGTACCACCAGGCCTCAACGGTCCTCTTCACTGCGTGCCGTTACTGCTCGACCCGGGGAAACGCCTTGTGTGGTCTGTCGGGAGAAACATCCGCTTTTCCGCTGTAATCGATTCAAAGCCGCGACCGTGACACAGCGTCTATCCATTGTGCGCGAGAACCAAAGGTGTGTGAACTGCTTACGGTCGGGTCATAGTGTTTCTGCGTGTCCTTCGAGCTTCACGTGTGCTCGGTGCGGCAGGAAGCACCATTCGCTGCTTCACCCTGATCAGTCGCGCCCGAACCCGTCCACTACGGGAACCGGGACTGAGAATACCACCGGAGCAGAAGCGGCAACTGTCTCGGAGAGCTCACTATTCTGCTCTCAGGCGGAGTCTAACCGGCCGCCAGCAATCATCTTGGCCACGGCACTAGTGCGAGTACGGTCCAACAACGGCCGGACCACCGTTGCCAGGGCACTTCTCGATCAGGGCTCTGAGGCCACCTTTATCAGTGAGTCGCTGGCTCAGGTACTACGGGCGCCTCGTTCTCGGGCCATGACGCGCGTAACCGGCGTAGGCGAGACGGAGGTAGGGTACGCCCGCTCACGGGTTAGCCTTGACATCACCGCTTGTAAAGGATCGACAGACACGATTCGGGTGAGCGCTTTGGTACTGCCCAGGTTATCAGCCTTCAACATCAGGCGTTTGACAGGGGAGAATCGGTGGCCTCATCTTTGGGGGTTGAAATTGGCGGACCCTGTTCCGCATCAATCAAGAGCGATCGACCTCATTTTCGGGGCTGATGTATATATACGGAGCTCTGTTGCGACCTGGACTTCGACAGGCGGGGGCACGATCACCTGTAGCGCAGAACACTATATTTGGCTGGGTGCTCAGCGGTCCCGTGGACGGCGCCTATGGGGACACCACCATCACCACGACATCGGCTCACTGCACCGTCGAGCAGGACTTATCCGCGACTCTTCGAGCCTTCTGGGAGGTGGACGAATTGACGGAGCCGCCGCCGATGACCCCCGATGAAGTCCGGTGTGAGCGGCATTTCATTGAAACTCACCGTCGCCTGCCGGATGGGCGCTTGTTGTGCGGCTGCCATTCAAGGGTGAGTCTCCCAGCCCTATAGGAGAATCCTTTAAACGGGCCGCCTGTCTCCTGGGGAAAGTTGAGGGTCGCCTCCTGAAGAGCCCCCCTCTGGCTGAAGCGTATTCCGCGTTCCTCCAGGAATACGAGACGCTGGGGCATATGTGCCAGGTGACAGCGCCTCTCCCGACGACAAAGGTCAGGGTGTACCTGCCGCATCACCCAGTGCTGAAAGCTGCTGAGCATGGGCCGAAACTGCGCGTAGTGTTCAACGCGTCAAGCGCCACCTCAAACGGCTCCTCGCTGAACGATCTGCTCTTGGTGGGACCTAAACTACAACAGGACCTGGTCTCAATTATTTTGCGCTGGCGAAAATATCGGTTTGCCTACAAGGCCGATATAGTCAAAATGTTCAGGCAAATTCGGGTAGATTCGCGAGACGTCGACCATCAGCGTATACTCTGGAGGAGAGCGCCTACGGGGACACTTACGCCATTTCAGCTGCTGACTGTCACCTACGGCACAGCTTCGGCCCCTTTCCTAGCCAACCGTGTCCTGCGGCAGTTGGCAATCGATGACGGAGCTTCCTTCCCGCTGGGCCGTCAAATCTTGGACCGACATTTTTACGTCGACGACGCTCTTTTCGGCGCAGATGAGCTGGATGATGCCATACGCTGCAAGGATCAGGTAACACGGTTGTTGCAGGGCGCTGGCTTTCCATTGGGGAAATGGGCTGCGAATTGTCCGGAATTGCTCCCGGAGGCCGATCACACGCCGTCAGCTGCAGTCGACCTGCCATCACAGGATGCCGACGACTCACTGGCCGTCCTAGGAATCTCGTGGAGCACTACGACGGACGAGTTCCTATTTCGGTGCCACTTCCCACCTGCGCAGCATACCAAAAGGGGCATTTTATCCACCATCGCGAGACTGTATGACCCCCTGGGATGGTTCTCACCTGTCTTGATTCTCGCCAAGATATTGATCCAGGAGTTGTGGCTCGCACACGTCGAATGGGACGACCCTCTCCCAGCCGAGATCGCTCGTCGGTGGCAGGGGTTCATAACCTCGTTTCCGGGTTTGCGCGACATCAGGGTGCCCAGGTGGTTAGCCTCGTCTTCAAAACACGCAATAGAGCTTCACGGGTTCTCTGACACGTCCACACGCGCCTACTCCGCGGTCGTGTACGCACGGGTAACCGCGCCCTCGGGGGAGATCAGCACGTCCCTCTTGGTGGCCAAGACGAAGGTGGCACCTGTCAAGACCATCAGCGTCCCTCGCCTGGAGCTCTGCGGTGCAGTGCTGCTCGTCCGCCTCCTAAAAAAGGTAATCGATGAGGCAGACCTGGGCAACAGAGGATACACACGTGGACGGATTCGACAGTGGTGTTGGCGTAGTTGAGCCGACACCCCTCCTCATGGCAGTGTTTTGTAGCCAATCGGGTGTCTTACATCTTAGACACCCTGCCGAACACTACATGGCACCACGTACCGACCGCTGACAATCCAGCAGATGCAGCATCAAGAGGAGTCACCCCAAAGGAGCTACTGGAGTCGACTCTGTGGTGGAAGGGTCCCTCTTGGCTTTCCCAGGATCAAGCGACGTGGCCTATCGTGTCAGACTTGGCACATAACCTCCAGGCACCGGAGGCTCAAGTGCACGTGTCACACCTCCAGGAGTCATCCACTCAGGAACCATTGGAGCGGGTCTTCTCCAGGTTCTCCTCCTGGCCCAGGTTACTGAGGACCACGGCCGTACTTCTGCGGTTTTGCGACACGGCAAGGCGTCAGGGAGCGTCGAGCAAGGGCAGCGAGGCGAATTATATCACACGGGCTCGTATTGCGTGGATGCGCTACCTTCAGTGCATTCACTTTGGCGCTGAACTCACGGCACTGCGAGACCATAGGCCCATCTGCAGCTCTAGTAAACTGCGGGCCCTTAGCCCTTTTCTGGACGACACGGGGTTGTTGAGAGTAGGAGGTCGTCTCACACATTCGCGCCTGCCCTTGCAGTCCAAGCACCCGGTCATTCTGCCACGCCACTACGTGTCAGAACTACTTGTCAGGCAGTTTCACCAGCAGACACTTCATGGAGGTCCGCAGTTGACCTTGTGCGTGATGCGGCACTCATTCTGGGTGTTAGAAGCCCGGAACCTGGTCGGGAAGATCCACCGACTGTGCGTAACCTGCACTCGTCACCGTGCTGCCACGCCACAGCAAATCATGGGCGATTTGCCTACAGCTCGAGTGACTCCTGCCCGCCCATTCACCAACACAGGAGTGGACTACGCTGGCCCCATTCCAGTACGGCTCTCAAAGGGCAGGGGCCATAAATCCCAAAAGGCATACATAGCCTTATTCGTCTGCCT
The DNA here is from genome assembly GCA_917499265.3 of Mimumesa dahlbomi. Classification (NCBI taxonomy): domain Eukaryota; kingdom Metazoa; phylum Arthropoda; class Insecta; order Hymenoptera; family Crabronidae; genus Mimumesa; species Mimumesa dahlbomi. The sequence goes on from OU824117.1 coordinate 2,064,959, forward strand.
GGCAACTCGGGCCATCCACTTGGAGCTGGTGTCCGACTATTCGACTCCTGGGTTCCTGGCTGCCTTCCAGCGTTTCGTCTCGCGCCGAGGCCGACCCGCTGCCCTGTACAGTGACAATGGCACCAATTTCGCGGGTGCTGAGCGGGAACTTCGCCGAGAGTATGCGCGGGCGACGAGCGACCCGGACTTCCAGCGGCACTTGGCAGACCGGGAAATTACGTGGCACTTCATCCCACCGGGCGCGCCGCATTTTGGGGGCCTCTGGGAGGCCGGGGTAAGGTCAGCTAAACATCATTTACGGCGTGTTACAGGGTCACACATGCTTACCTTCGAGGAATTGACGACTCTCCTGTGTATGGTGGAGGCATGCCTCAATTCCCGTCCGCTGTCCGCTGCCTCCCCGCTGCCAGAGGACTTCGAGTGCCTCACGCCGGGGCACTTTCTGGTCGGTGGCCCTCTCCTTGGCACTCCCGAGCTCACGTCTCCGGACTCCGCAGAGACGCTGCTCTCCCACTGGCATTTGGTGCGTCGCCTACAGGAGAGTTTCTGGAAGCGCTGGCACCTCGAATATCTGCAGGAGTTACAGCGGAGAGTCAAATGGCAGCGTGAGCGACGCAATTTCTCGGTGGGCGACCTGGTGCTCTTACGTACCCCTTCATCACCTCCTTCTCAATGGCCGTTGGGACGCGTAGTAGGGTGCTCTCCTGGACGAGATGGCCGCGTTCGGGTAGTGAATGTGAGGACTGCGAATGGTTCATTCACAAGGCCCATCTCGCAGCTCTGTTTGCTACCCATGGCCGCCCAAGACGAGTGACGTCATTGCGACTGCGCACTCCTTGGTAGAGGGCCAGGAGCGGCGGCTTGGATTGGCTGATCGGATAAGATCGACGCGACAGCCAACCAGGGTCGTCGTTCGAACGCGTTTTGCGCACGATCAATCCGACCTCTTGATCATTGGTTGCTCCCAACGGCTGAGTACCAAGCATCACGGCGGGCGGCGCTGCCAGCGCCCCGACACCCAACATGGCGGCACTCGTCCCCGCGCACGGATCACGGCGGGCGGCTCTGTCCGAGCCCCGTCGTTCAGATGCTAACTTCTCGTCACTTCGCAACGAGGCGGGCGGTATGTTCGCGCTACTGCTCGCGCCATCCTGCGTCAGCAAGCAGCCAAACGCGCGAACCCTCTGGATAGCGAGTGCGCGGCCGCGCTGGGAGATAACGCAGCGCGAGCCGTGACGTCACTTCGTCCAGAGGTCGCCCCCGCCTCACCATAAATCATAATTAACGGTAATCAGGCACTCTTTGTCTAACCAGCACCGAGTGAACCCCGTATAAACGGCCGTGCCGATATACAGCAATTTTCCCGCGCCTTCGCGAAGTAACTTTTGTGCATCCTCGTCAGACCCTCGCCGACGAGTCGAGATTATAGATATAAAGGACTGGGTTTATCCCTTAATTTTGTGTTACTAGTGCTAAGTTTATTGTTAAATACATTGTTTTGTTGAAATCGTGCAGTTCTCTTTTTTTCTCTCCGAAAGACGAGATCTTAACCACCCTAACGCCTTAATGAGTGCGTTTAAACGCCCGCGATTAAACATCACTACTTCCGGTTACAGACCTCAAACCAATGGATCCCTAGAAAGAAGTCACATCGTACTTACGGAATTTTTAAAACATTACATGGATACATATGAAGACTGGGATCTCTTAATCCCATTTGCTATGTTCTCGTACAACACCAGTGTACATGAATCTACCAATTTTACACCACATGAATTAGTATTTGGAAAACTTGCTCGACTACCAAGTGCATTCCCAGAAGGAGAACAATTAAAGACTTATGGATCATACCTGGTTGATTTAATAACCAGAATGTCTGAAATTCAAAATATAGCTTCCGATAACTTAAAATCCGCTAAAGTCAAATGGAAACAATATTACGATAGACACATACGTCCGAAAGAATTTAAAATTGGTGATCGCGTATATGTACAATTAGAACCGAGGACGAGTAAATTTAGTCCACATTATGTAGGCCCTTACACAATAATAGATGTCACAGATTTACATAATGTAGTTTTACAAACACCAGACAATAGAGTTATTACTAAACACCAGGACAAACTAAAACATGCTTATAATTCAGAGAAAAATGTTGGAATTACAGACGAACAAGATGACCGACTTATGGCGAATGATCCTGACGATAGTGATTCTTAAGGGATAAGGGAATTCCTTTTGAGAAGATGTTCAGATGTTCAACACTTTGTACAACACAAACAACCGACTCCTACAGATCCTCCTATCTCGATTAAACCAGTTGAGATAATAGAAATAATATAATCCTGGAAGAGAAGACTAATCGTAAAACAACCACCTATCTATTTAAATACATTTTACCTGCAGAATGTGTGCCGGACATCCTATTAAACCTAACAGTCAAAGCCAAGTAATAGCAAGAATCAAGACTGCACTGATGAGAACATCTTGTTCCACTGGATTTGTATTCGAAAACCGGGAAGACGACCTTTATTGCATCACCTGCTGCGACACAATGGGATTGAAGCCGAGTTATACACCCAGATATGTACATATCATACACCATGGAGAAGAAGTTCGTACCACCTGTGGGTCTTGCGGACAGATAATTTGGCTGGAACAGAAACAAGCCGGGGATTGTGATACGTGCTCGGCTGAAGTCTTAGAATTTTTTAACTTATGTGAATCTACGGGTCGCTTCTACGAAGAGTCCCGTTATCTCATCTTACATGAGTATGACTCAGACGAGGATTCTGAAGAGGGCGAAGAATGGGAAGACGCATCATAAGAAAGCAAATAGGGCCTTAAAATTTTGTATCGAAGGAAGGGATAGACTACCCTGAGTATATAAGCTCAGGGTAGTAATTCTTCCGTTTCTAGAAAGAAAAAACCATGCCGACTGTTAGCACGCAAACGGAGAGCAACGAGGGTCATCGGACCGTGGCCGTCCAGACAGGTGAACCGGCCTATTGGTTACAGGAGACCCGCACTGGACGCCTGCTTGTAACAAGGGGCCCCTTCAAGAAAGAGGACTTGGTCCACAGATATGCAAAAGGAAGGAATTCGCAAACTAAGCAGTCCATCGGGAAAGCTGTGGGAGTTCAAACTGCTAACCTTCGAAAAAGGACTCGCCGGATGGAGGAGTTATTTGGTTTCGTTGAATTAGATGACGATTCCATCAAAAATTGGTGCCCGGGAGAAACATAAAAAAAAAAAAAAAACAACAACTACAACAACCAGGACACCAAGAACGAACTACACTCTCAGATTTTATTATTCCAGAAACCCAGCCATGAGGAAAAATCCTTACTCTTCAACCATTTCTGCAATAGCAATCATCTGTTTCCCAGGTCACATTATGGGAGTTACCCATAAGACAACGAGTGAAGGCGGCACGGGACCAAAAGAACGCCATAGATCCATGGACGGGGTTCGTCCAACGGATTATCGTCCAACGGATTATCGTCCAACCTATGAAGCTTGGGAGTTCTTCCGCTGCTTTCAAACATTGGGCCCACCGATTTATTGCGGTTCCGGCTTTCGCCTCTGCCAGGCCTGCCATGAGGTGCTCCCGGAAAGTTTGAAGTCTAGACTGGAGGTACGCGGTCATCACACCATGGCCATTGCGCATCTATCATCGACCTTAACGCACTGCAATAAGTGCCGCCGACCCCTGACAAACTGCAGACCGGTCACCAATTGCCCGGAATGTATCGAGGAGTTGCTTGAGGCAGGCTCCACGGGACGACGCCGACTCTACAGGGAGGAAATCATCAACGTCGAAACCCGGAGATAGAGGACAACGCGAGAGTCAACTCAGAAGAGCACTACGTTCCACCAGAGATGACCATCTACTCCCAACACGTCATCTAAATTAAATTTGATAAGTACACATCATAACATTACACAGACATACACCGCGATCATTTGTTTTTCATTATTTTATTTTCATTCAAATCATAGTTTTTCTGATTTCTTCAATTATCTGAATATTGTAAACTCTGACCAAAAATTTGTGAAAACGCTTTGGGTGCCGCCAATTTTGAAAGCATCATATCAATATGATGTTTCATTTTAAGGGGGGAGATGTTACGTATGAATCGTATGATTCTCATGAAAATTTCTCATCGTGGAATTTTCTCTTGGCGACACCCAGACGCCTAGTCCCCTTTTTCAAACGTAAACAGGATACGATATACATACAGCCCTTGGCCTCTGGTCTAGGGCCCGCGGATAGCTACACTTTCGACCCCATGTAATAAGGAAAACTCGAAAGCGAGGGTCTTGCTTGCCACGTAATTCCAGCCGTTTCCAACTGTCTTTCATACAGCATTTTTACTCCCACCATAGGATAGATTTTCTAGAATTTTCAATTCCCCACTACTTTTTCGACCTATATAAGGGCCACGAAAATGCGTATCTTCGGGTTACTCAAGGTACGACGCTTGAGCATTACACTACGACACTAGGCCCAGTTCCTACTCGAGTTTCTTTAACCTTCGAAAGATCAATCTTTTCATTGGCATTATTTCAACTCTTGGTCGGAGTTCCCCCGTTTCAATTCACGTTAGAATCACTTGCGATTAGTTCGGAGTCATCATAATTGTGAAGTCTCGTCAAGCGTCACTGCCCAAGGGTAAGCATTTAGAGTTTTTCAATAATTATTCTACTTTCTTAAATTCATACACAAAACACTTAACATACATGTATATATATTCGATTGAAAGTATATACTTGTAACATTTTACTAGAAACATAAAGTTCGAGTAAAGAATTATTTCTAGAAATTAAAACCTTTCCTCTCGAAACGAATTTAAAACATAATCGAGTAACGTACCCACAAATTATTTCACTCTAACCGCTCGGAGTGAAACAAAAGTTACGAGAGTTTATTATTTTACGACCTTACCGTAGCAGGTCAAAACCACGAACAACGGGTGTCGGACTGTGTGTGCCTACCGGCTTACTTTCCGTACCCGTGCGACCATTTGTAGTCCTAACAAGTGCGTCGTTATTAACCAGAGAGTAGCACCTTGCAATTCACCTATAAGTACATCTACCTCGGGGTATCACCTTACCTTAAAATCTAATTAACCACTCTAGAGGCCAGCGCCCTACGGTTTATGCCGTAGGCTCATCTGGGTCTAGATTCCTTTCAACACCGATTCACGTCCAGCGCCCTACAGTTTATGCTGTAGGTTCATCTGGCTCGTGTCATTCCTGAAATCCTTTCGCACCTGAGTGAATGCCAGCGCCCTACAGTTCATGCTGTAGGCTCATCTGGATTCATTCATCCTCAATTCTAACCGCTCTGGAGGCCAGCGCCCTACGGTTTATGCCGTAGGTTCATCTGGGTCTGGATTTCACTCATTCCAATACAAAGCCAGCGCCCTACGGTTTATGCCGTAGGCTCATCTGGGTTGTATCTCTCCTTACCTCAATCAAGGCCAGCGCCCTACGGTTTATGCCGTAGGCTCATCTGGGTTGAATTAAATATCATTTCCTAGATCATACGTTGATTTGTAGCTCCCACTACTGTTGACGTATGATATCCCCTGCTACAGTTAGGTCAAGGAAGTGACGAAACCAACGTCTCGTCACGTTTATTCCATAACGCTCGCCGGTCACGTTCCAGAAACCCGCCCGGCTCGTAACATGGCGTACACGTCCCACGTGGCCTGAACGGAACGTCTTTAAAAATTGGTCTGGCAGGAAACGTGTTAAATATCGGGAATGGCCTCTTTTCATTGACGCAATAGGATACTATTCTACCAATTCATTTATTTCAGAATTGGAAATACAAGATACTGGCGCGCCAATTGTTGAAGAATCAACAGTTCAAGCTCTTCAACAAGAAGTAAAATTAGTCAAAGAGCACGCCCGAGTGCAAGACGCCCGGATGACAGAGCTGCAGGAGGAGCTGCGCATCCACCGTGAAGAGGAAGCCAGGCGGCAACAAGCCTCGCGGGCGCAAGCCTCAACGCGCGGTGGCCATCATGGCCACAATTACCGGGGACGTGGGACTGGGCGGCCCATCCCAGTCCTCGTCCCCGTAAGGACGACCGCCGCAGCCACGACCGCCGCAGCCACGACCGCCGCAGCCACGACCGCCGCAGCCACGACCGCCGTAGCCACGACCGCCGCAGGAACAACGGTGGAAAATAACCCCGGGCCATCCTGGGTGTACGAAAACGGTAAGCTTAACAATTATAACAATTAGTTTGTTTGTTTCTTAACCTTATATGTGCCCACAATTATGAAAGTGGTCTAGCTGGTCGAAGCACTGAAGGAACCTGTGACAAGAGAAGGAATTTGTAAATCAGATTCGCATTATGATTCTAGAAAAAGTATGCCGTCCTATATACATATGTGCCCATAATTATAAAAGTGGTCTAAGTCAGCTCAAACTTTAAAAACAAAATTTTCGTATGAAATTCACACAAAATTTCATATTCGTAATAAATTTCCATTAATCAAGACTAATAAAATTATAAATAAAATGTCGCATAACGTAAAAATATTTTTTAACTTATTCAAATGCCAATATATTTCTTGTTTCGAGATATTTAATGAATTGCATTTGAATAAGTAAAAAAATATTTTTACATCATGCGACATTTTATTTATAATTTTATTAGTCTTGATTAATGGAAAATTATTATGAATATGAAATTTCGTGTGAATTTCATACGAAAATTTTGTTTTTAAAGTTTGAGCTGACTTAGACCACTTTCATAATTATGGGCACATATGTATATAGGACGGCATACTTTTTCTAGAATCATAATGCGAATCTGATTTACAAATTCCTTCTCTTGTCACAGGTTCCGTCAGTCAACCAGCTTCGACCAGCTCCCAAGGAGAGGTGGCCATGACTGGAAAAAACGGTATAACAATTTTAATACGATATTGTAACACATTTCTTATATATTACATTTATATGTAATTTTAATATAAATCTTTTGTCTGTAACAGGGGGAAGAAGGAAAATGCTTCGCGGTCGTGGCTACGGGCGCGGACGCAGCAGGGCCCGCTGGGCCGCTGCACGCGCTGAAAGAGCCCGTGCCAAGCACAAGCAAAATGTGTTTAATTTTTATTGAAAATATAAACTTCTAGAAAATAAATATGTATCTTTTTTAAAATTATATTAATAAATATCTTTTATATGTATCTAAGTATGTGTAACTTTTTAAAACTTATATTAAATATACATACAGAACTTTTTGAAACTTATATTAAATAAATATATGTATCTTAAAAATAGTTTCGTATAATTTTCCACGTGCATGTATCAACATGTTGGTCAGGTTCTCCTGATTAAAATGATACCAAACATGTCATAATTAGAATTATTTACAATTCATTAGCTTTATTTAAAAAACGAGCAATGTTATGTAAAAGTGATTGCGTTTGGAACCATTTTAATCGGAACAGCCTTACGAATATAATAATAAAATTTTTCTAAAAGAAAATGCAATAATCGGAAACTTTCATCGTTGCATTAATGTGTGGCACATCGATACACGGGCCTTATCTGGTCTGTCGCAGGGCTTCACTGTTTCAAGGAGGAAACTCATCAGTGGTGGGGAACAGTACATGCACTTATCATGTTCCTCGCAAACGAAAAAATTACAACGACGATGTATCGTTGCGCAAGCGTTGGCATCACAAGAGTATTGCGTTTAATGGTTCAAATTGAATGAAATACTTATAGCTTTTTATAGTTCCGTGCTTGGAAGTATTGTTTAAGTATTGTTTATTTAAGTATTGAAAAGGTAATTGGTATCAAAAATAATTCTCCCTTTCTCCCACAATACGTTGCATTTTTCCAAGCCCTTGTAAACTCGTCAAATGCCTGCGGTTAACTTGGCACAGGCACCCGTTTTTGTAATTAATATTGTCATATAAAATTACTATAGATATAATAACATTCTAATAAATCTTGTAATTTTATTAATACTTTATCGACCGGACGTAGTTCAGGCTGCCACTCCCGCGGATTTACTCCCAGTACCGGCTGAATAGTGTTGCGTTTATTCCTTTTGTTTCAAAGGAATTTTATTGATATTTATACTTCATTTCGCATTTATTTTATATAATAATGGGCCTTATAAACGAACATTCATAAAATATATTCAAGGTAATACTAATTCAATTTTTTAACACTATGACGTTCGGTGGCTCCACGTTACTGCCATGCGAAAATCATCGGGTAAGTGCCGGTGGCTCCACGTTGTTGTCATACGCAAATCATTGGGCAAACTCCGGTGGCTCCACGTTGGTGCCATGCGAAAACTATCGGGGTAAGTCCCAGTGGTTCTACGTTGGTCACATTTGGAAATTATCGCGATAGCGCCGATGGCGCTATCGACTAATCGGCTAGCGGTCGATAAAACATTTATATATCACAGTATTAACCGTTTGACTACGGCAGACATTGACTTGACACATATTTAACGACATATATTAAAGTATAAAAAAATACTGCATTCTATTATATTAAATAAATATTATTTATTTATTAATATTCTGCTTTAAATTGTTAGGGCACATTCACTTACGTCTGTTTCAAATAAGATTTATCACAATTTTGATCGATAAAATTTCAGGAATTCCAATAGGCGTCTCTCGTGGTAGGGATTAAAAATAGGTCATTCGAAATAGGTAATCTACATTACCACTATAGGCCTACATTACCATAAGCAACAGGGAAATTTGATCTGGACGCCCATTGGCGCCAACACTACCAGCGTAGGAAAGTCAACTGCCCATTGGCGCCTACAGTAGACAAAGGGTCCACGAAATACATTGTTTTAGAAATGTATGCATATTTTTCGTAATACCATATCACACGTTAAGCTACGGCTGTTTACGTATAAAAATTATCGATTGCATCATCACGTAATAATATAAATAAATAAGAGGAAGTAAGTGTAACCGTATTTATAGAAATTTTTTAATTGTGTGTACTTTTGTGGAAAATTATTTCGGGTACACAAAACACGACCATACAGCCCACTTTACGTTCACACCATATCGCAGCCTCATGGACGAGGACACTGTATATATTGGACATTCGGTACCCTAGAAAGAAAGATCGTTGACAATGACGTCAGCTCAGAAAATCTGACGATCAAATCGGAACAATGGCGAGAATTCAGTCTTCCATCAAACTCGCCTGTGAACGCCTCTCTTTAATTCGTATGTAAATGTATCGCGAAATTATTAGCTTTTTCTCGCGATTTCGTGCCGGCCCACGCCCTCTGGATTACCGTGTAGTGTACAGTGTTTGTGAGATGTGCATACAGTGTTTGTGAAGTGTACATGCAGTGTTCTCGCTTCGTATGACGCGTACAACCTTCCACCGCTGCTGTACGTTGGGTCCGAACGGTCTGCAAGCCATAGGATATAGGAAATACAGGATTAACAACCGTGCAGATACTGGTAAGAATTGATTAGCGGAAAAGATACGCATTTTATTAAAATAGAATTACGCGTATTTAAGCCCCTTCTGCGCCCCCACCCCTAGCCGCGTTCGTCTGAAAATTCCGACATTACCGACCCAGATAGGGCCCGCCATGTTTTTTCTCGTTCTCTCTCGCGCACACACACTATTTTTCATCCTTGTCTATGACGCGATAAAGAAGCGAGCGATCCGGGAGGGGATAATTTTCAGCAAATCATACATAATAATTAGTGTCGGGTACTTTACATTTGAGACCATAAACAAAATATGTATAATAGAATTCTATTAGTAGTATCTGCAGTTCGTATAATTTAAACAATTTCAAAAATTTCGGAATTACCATTTATCGATTTGCAAAATTATCTACTTCCATTCGCATTGAGGTACAAACGAAAATTTCGAAGGTACAATCGGGTGGGAACTATTCTTAAGAGATCCACGTTGGAAAATTGAAAAAATATTAATAAACAAAAAAGTTATTAATGGTTAAATGCCCGGAAACACCGATTTCGATCTAACTTCTACTTTACTTCTCTCTAACTCCTATTCCTTTAGGGTACAAACGAAAATATTGAAGGTACAAACGATAGGGAACTCTTCTTAAGAGATCCGCGTTGGAAAATTGAAAAAATATTAATAAACAAAAAGTTATTAACTGTTAAATGTCCGGAAACATCGATTTCGCTCTAACTCCTATTCCTTTAAGGTACAAACGAAAATTTCGATGGTACAATCAAGTGCAAACGATGCTGAATCATTCCCCGTTTACAGAATTCAGATATCTTGAAAAAGAGAAAAGTTACCCCTTGACGAATTTTGAAAATTCCGTATTTCCACCCCCTTCCAGGTACAAACGAAACGAAAAGTGGTACAATCAAGTACAAACGATGTTGAATCATGCGCCGTTTACAGAATTCAGATATCTTGAAAAATAGGACAGTTACCCCTTGACGAATTTTGAAAATTCCGTACTTCCACCCCCTTTGAAATAAAAAAAAAATGAAAAGTGGTACAAACGACAAGGAATCAAACCCCGTTTACAGAATTCAAATATGTCAAAGTGGGGTGCTGGCCATTTTTTGACCCCATTTTTTTTCGGAAACCGTAAGGGTACAAACGAAAAAAAGGTGCTACAAACGGGTACAAACGATGCTAAAACAGACCCCGTCGAGAAAATAAAAAAATTTTAAAGTCGGGTGCCAAGTTCACATAGGTCTATAAATGGGCAACGAGATCACGCTCTGAAACAGTAATTAGAGATATATACAAAAAAAAAAAAACGAGGTGAAAATGAATAACGACCTAGCGGGGGAAAAAGTGAGAATAACGATTTCGCAAGACCCGGGAGATTTATGGGTGCGTGGGTGCCATGAAAAAGAGGAACTTCTGCCGGACCAAATCGAGCTAACACGATTAGTATACCGCGATGGACATCTGGCCTGGTGGCTAAGGCCAGAAAATATGCAACGGGGCGTAATAGTGGCCATTCCTCAACAGGAAGGATGGAGAACCGTGTACCAACGAGGGGAAATAACAAAGGTAGTGCACGGAGCGGTACGCGTTCGAATATTGGTAACGGGAAAGGAAGAGGAATACCTCATGGGCCACGTATACAGGCTCCCAGAGTATTTGACGGAGCAACGAGGACGAGCGATAAATTGCTGACTGTGAAAGACGCAACCCAGCACATCACAGACAGAATGGAGCGCAAGGCAGCCGTGATTATTTTACCACGCGACCATGTATAGGCTCGGAAATCTGGAGTGCTACGGGCGTAAAAACAGGCGGGAGGTAGTAAACGTCCACTTAGAATGGAACGACTAGATTCCACTCAACCTGTGGACATGGCGGATACAGAATTGTCAGGATCATCCGCAGAGACAACGTACGAGAGCAGGGGTACCATTTCCATGCTCAAGATCCAGTTTAACATTCAAACCTTTCTTACTGTTGAGGGATCGAAGAATCTTTTGGAACGTGCGATATTCGGCGTCTGACCATTTTCTAGTCTCCTGGCCCGGAGGACCGGTCAGCCAGAAGGAGGCAGATCGTGCCGATAGTCTGACATACGGTTGGGCGTTCGGTTGGGGTGGCTGTCCTTCCGGTTGTGGAGGAACAAACTCTTCCCACTCGATTCCGGGTAGGCCATCTAGTCGTCGAGCGACCTCATAGACCTCACCGGCTTGGGGGACTCCTGCTCTCAAGATACGAAGAAGCGGTAATATTTGTCGTGGAGCGTAGCTCAACACGCCGCTTAACATTGGATTCTCATGTTCGCAGATGACAGGTGTAACGAGTCTGTCATTATGTTATACGTTTCCAATGCACTCAAGGTACATTGCGAGGGTAGTGGAAGTGAAGATACCATGTTGTTAAGATCGCGCAACTCTTCTGATGTGTAGTATTTCCGCCCTGGTAAATCTTCATCCGGCTTATCTAAATGTGCACGTTGTGCATAAGCCACTTTTGCTTCTGATACTATAAGCATACCCTTTTGAAACGTTTTTCTGTTTTCCATGGTATTCAACGCTTGGAAAGGCCTTGTTTCTATTACTTCCATAGTATCCCAGGTACGGTTCAGAAGGTCATATTGGCATCTGAAGCTGACTGGAACTACGGTAGGATGGCGTTCCCGTTGTATCTCGATAGCAGTGACTGCAGTTGGATCTGAAAGTTTCAGTCTGGCAAAGATTCCAGCGGTAATATCCTTCTCGGTCTCGTCATTCTTCTTCTGACGGAAGGCCTCAGTTCTTCTACTGCGAGAGCCTTTTCCGGTTGGAGCTGGTTTCTTTTGCTTCTTGAAACTAGAAGCAGCTGCGTCGGTAACTTCCTGTGAATCTAAATTATTATTAGAACTCATTTTAAGAATGATTTCTGCTCGGCTAATATCAGTCGAATAAAAATCCGTACCTTTTTCTCCATCTTTATCTCTCTATCTTACTTCTGGTGGCTCTGTTCCTCGGCTTGTGTTCAAGGGTTAACTGTGTCCGGTGGTCTCTCCGTGTCGTATTTATAAACGCGTCGATCTTTATGTTCCCCCTTCGATTCCCGATTGATTTCGCGAATTTCGATTGGTTGTGGCTCCTTAAACGATTCGCTCGTGCCATTTCGCGCCCTCTTCGGTCCCGCGAGGCTCTCGAGGAACCCGTTGGAAATTTAAACTGCCTTGAGAATTTAACGTTCGTCCTTGCCCGTTAAGTTCTTCCATTTTTCTAGAAATTCCATTATGATTAGGTAATTTCTTACGGGCCAAATATGTGGACGCCACTGCAGGTCCTCGCGGAGGCGGTCCTGCTTCTTCCTCTCTTTTTCCATCAACGACTTCTGGTAGTTCCGTGCCCACTCCTGCTGTTTTATGAAGGGCTTCTCTACTTTTCAGATCCGCAGTACCGTTGGCGTCGTTTGAACTTCTTTCCCACTTCCATGTAATCGTTTTGTCCGGCACTGAATCGCTTTCCCCTGCACATATTTCTCCTCTCTCTCTCTCTCCACGGATTTTTGGCGGCTAATACGCGACCCTGGATCCTCTTTGGTTCCCAAGTGCCGGTCAATCCCGTCTGCGTACCGATGGTGCGCGTGAAATCTTCTTCTTTTACTTGAATTGCTACTGTCTTTGACTCGTTCATCTTGAATTAATTTCGCGAAATTACAATTTTGTGGATTCTGCTCGTCGATCGATCGCCGAATTTGCTTGTCGGTGTTTACTGTCAGCGGATTAATCGGTTGATTGACTCGAGCGCTTTTGTCTATGCTCGCGTGATCGGAATCATCATGCGTGACCGGTAAATAATATCGGCGTAAATTCGACGTATGAAACATACCACGTTCCTTAATTCGATCTAAATTTTCTAAAATATACGTGGCGTTTCAGATCTTTTTCTTTATTCTGTACAGTCCCTCATATATTGCAAAGAATTTTGCTAATTTTTGATTCAATGCATTTGAGACATTGCATGCCTTGACCAGTACCAAATCGCCTTCATTGAACGTGGTTAATTTATGTCGGTCGTCGAATCTTTTAACACGTCTTCTTCCTTTCCTTGTAATTCTTTCCCTTGCGACACGAAGTTTTTCTTCTAGCGCTTCTTCGTCCTTGTCATTCTTTTTCAATTTCAACCAGGTTTTCCAGATTCGTATGGGCATTACACCGAATTGTAATTCGACCGGTGTATATTCAGTAGTATCATGGTATACTTCGTTCATAATATCCTGTATAATGCCCACCCACGTCATCCAGTTCGTGTGCTTTTCTCCCACGAACGTTCTAAAAAATCGTCCCAGTTCCCGATATACCCTTTCCACGATATTCCCCTGCGGATGGCGAATCGATGAGAACACAGTTTCAATATCTTCCTCCTGTAGCTTTTTTAACCATTTTTGAGCTGTGAACTGCGTATCATGGTCGAATTGTAATCGCTTCGGCTTTCCTATGTTCGGAATATAATGCGTGAAGATCTTATTCACCGTTGCTACCGTCGCACAGTGGTCCGGATCGTGAAATGACGTGCCAAATTTCCAAAAAATCAATTTTCGATTATCGATATCTACTGTGTCTATATTTCTTCTTAAATATCCATTAATCTCAGAAATGAAAGAATTAATTGAATTTAAATCTCATTTTCATTAAAACGAGCAGTCAAAGTCAGATGTTTTTAAAACAGTCTTTTTCGCATGAAAAATATGATTCTCTTCTTCAAATTGTTCAAATAAACCTGTTCAATATTTTCGATTCGTTTTTTTTTTAACTTAAGCGCAGTCTTTTGTGATAAAAATCATATATATTATTAGTCATTAATATTCATAGTTTATTTAAAAAATAATGTTGTATAGAGTAAGAAAAATTTGTGAAATTCTTCAAATTAAGGAATGGATATCTTTTAAATTCCAAAGAGTTCCACTTCCTAACAAATTGCAAAATTTTCAGCACACCTTCCTCTACAAAATCATACAAAAACATTTTCCCCCCGCGTCCCACTCTTCAAATTATTCGTGTTTGAAGTTGACAACGTTCGGTCTGTCCGTACGGCTTTTCACGCGCTTACGGTTCGCATCTATCGTCGCCTTCTCCGCAAAGATGAGGAACTCTTCTAAGAAATTCTCTTATACATTGTATACAAATTGGTATTGTTTATACTACGATGCAGATAAGATTTGGTCTAGGTCTTCGATTTTCTGTCGACATTCAATAGCTTCGAGACGTTCGAGCGTGCACAGTGTGACATCGAGAGAAATTTTTACCGAATTCATAGTTACAGTTTTGATTTATTTTGGTTTATTTCGCGTTTTATTTTTAGTTTAGTGATATATATTAGTTTGTGAAGATTTATTCCATATCCTATATTTAAATTTTGTTATATTTCATTGTGTTTCTCTTTGGTAAGTATGAAAATACGTAAATGTGTGGTTCATTAGTTCTTTTTTTATTTATCATAAGTTTCCTTGCTCTTCAGATTGGATTTATATAATTAAAATGGAGGGTTTTCGTACAAATAAGGATTTATTTATTATGTTAAGAAACGATAAAAAAGATATGGGTGACCACTTATATTTACAAAATAAGATTTGTGAAAAATTCAGTATCTCTCCGGAAAAATTGGAATTATTAAAACTTAGCCTAAAAAATTTTACTTTTAAATTGAAGCGAAAATGGATTAGGTGTAGCTACACAGAAAGTAAATTCATTAAGCGTTATAATACTTGGCTACAAAATGATTTCGTGTACCCTAATGGAATACTAGAAGAATTACCACCGACAAGCTGTGATGTAAAGCCAAAATCGTCATATGTACGTATTTATAAAGGAAAAAAAACATTTTCGCAGTGCAGAATTAGAGAACGGAATAGAAGAGCTCAGTCCCTCGCTGATAATTTCTCATTATCAGAATTAATGAATGCTATCAAAATGAGTTTAAGAAGACGTGGCATGCGCACGAAAGCTCGTTTATTTCAACAGTTAGAAAATAATGAGTACGATAAAATAGCTGCACATTTAGATAAGAAAGGATACACAACAAAAAGGAAACATATGTCGCCCCAAAAAGCTTTAAATATTTTTATTATGGCAGATTTATCGAAATTTCAGTACATCACAATCAGAAATGAAGCCATTAAATACAACTGTAATGCATGGCCCTCTTATTTTAAATTATTAAGAGAAAAATGGAACTCTTATCCACCAAGGAGCAAAATTGAAATTTCTGAAATGCACGCAAAAGTAGAATTACAAAGCTTGTTAGACCACACTGCTTCTCGAATTATACAAACAGTAGATAAGGAAATTAATAATATCGAATTAATGCTTATATGCAAATGGGGATGCGATGGTGCATCAGGTCTATCAAGATACAAACAATTACAACATCAGAGTGATGAGATAGACGACACTTCTATATTTATTTCAAGCGTAGTTCCCCTACGTCTACAAGAAAAATCAAGCCAGGAAATTATATGGGAAAATCCGCGACCATCATCACCTTGGTTCTGTAGACCTATAAAATTTCAATTCGTAAAAGAGAGTACAGAACTGATAAATCAAGAAATTTCTGAATTAAATCGCGAAATTCAAAATTTAAAATCTTTAACAACAGATAATAATATAACCATCGCATATAGGCTGTTGTTAACTATGGTGGATAATAAAATTTGTAATTCAATTACGCAAACTTCATCAGCGATGAAATGTTATATTTGTAAAGCCACGCCTACGGAGATGAACAATTTAAATTTGATAGATTCCAAATCTTGCAATAGCTCCAATTATATGTTTGGAATTTGATCACTCCATGCTTGGATTCGATGTATGGCGTGTTTGTTACATGTAGCTTATAATTTGCCATTTAAGAAGTGGTCCGCCCAAAGTGCAGATGCTAAAACTCAAAAAAATGAAAGAAAAGAATACATTCAAAATCAGTTCAAAGAACGAATGGGATTGTGTATCGACTATGTAAAACAAGGTTGGGGTTCATCTAACGATGGTAATACAGCCCGTCGATTTTTTTTTAACTCAGGCATATCAGCTGAAATCACAGGCATTGATGAAATATTGATAAAAAAATTTCATGTAATACTTCAGGTAATATTGTTTTCATTTCACTGTATAGATGTATTGAAAAATAGTAATTCATTATATGACATGCTCTACATACTCATCTTGGAGAGTTCCGCGCACTCTTGATATCAAATAGATTTTAAAAAGACCGAATTGATATGATACTAATTAAAATATCCTATTCTTTATTCCAGGTAATTTCTTCCCCCTATAAAATAAATATTAATAAATTTCGCCAATACACTAGAGCCACAGCAGAGCATTATGTTGCAAATTACGGGTGGTATTATATGCCGGCTTCTGTACACAAATTACTCATTCATGGGGCAGAAATAGCACAACATGCATTGCTTTCAATTGGACAGCTTTCTGAAGAAGCTCAGGAAACAAGGCACAAAGATTTCAAAAGAATCAGAAGTTATAATACAAGGAAATTATCCCGATGCCTGACCAATGAGGATATAATACACAGATTACTATTAACCTCTGATCCTTTCATCTCTACTACACGCATTCAGTCATATTTAAAAAAAATAAGAGATTTAGATACTGAAGCAAGAGAATTAATAATTATATAATTTAAGTTATGTAATAATAATAATTATGCTAGTAAGAATATTATTGAAATAATATTTTTATAATTTATTGTTTAATTTATTTATAACCTAATACTAGAACTACAGTCAAAATTTCATGTCAATATCTCTTACGGTTAAAAAGTTATAATCAAAAGGCACGCTATTTCTCGATCCGGACCACTGTGCGTCGTCGCCTTTTTGATAGGATATAGCACGACATATTTCGAGAATGCATCTATCGTGACGAGTATGTGCTTGCATCCACCTTTTGATATTGGTAGAGGTCCAAAGTAGTCGATGGAAACCAGATCGCCAGGTTTTTCTGGTACGATCGTCTGCATAGCAGCGTAACATGCCTGGTTCGTTACTTTATTTCTTTGACAGGAATCACAGGTGGTCAAGATCTGCTTCGTCTTTTTCAGGAATTTTGGATAGTAAAACTCTTCGGCTAATAATCTAAAGACTTTCTTTGGAACTATATGACCGTGCAAATCATGGATCTCTTGTATTAGAATATTGACCAGACCGCTGGGCAAACAGATTTTCCAATTTCCATTCCGATCTTTCTTTTTCAGATACTCGTCTTCTATTTTATATATGTTCTTGTCGGCGTTTTCCTTTTCATTGTCGTTTTCGTCGATGCGCGTCAATATCCCCTTCAGGCGAAGGTCATCCTTTTGAATTTCGCGCAGTTGGCGCATCTTCTTCGCGACGTCTCGATTCGGCTTTCTTGCTAGCATCGTATACAGGCAGATGTCCCTGGTGGTATCATTCTCTTCTATTTGCTCCGGTGACGTTATACGGCTTAATACGTCGGCTACGTTATTCCTGTTTCCCGGGCAATGTTCAATTTCCAGGTCATAGTCCTGGATGGACAGGATCCAGCGGGTCAGCCTTGCATTTGTAAATTGACATGTCTGTATGTATGTATGTCAACGCCTTGTGGTCTGTTAAAATTCGTACCTTAGCACCTAGAACATACGATCTAAATTTTTCCAGCGCAATTAATATAATTACGCAGCGGTCGTGTTCGCGACGCGACGCGATTTACTTTGCAACCTAACTTTCCACATTGGCTACGGGATTAATATAATCTCCCAGCCCGTCGACGACATCATCCTTCACTGCTGCATTTGAGGAAGTTTTCCGCAACTTAACACCTATCCCGGCATCTCAGTTCGCTTCGAGTCAGGGTCGTGTTCGTGAGAGGGGGATGCGTGTCCATCTTTGGTGGGCCACCTACCTTTCTCGCGGCACACTCGCTCTGCTCGTTCGAACAATATGTGACCCAAAAACTTTACTTCTTTTTGAAAAAAATGTGATTTTTTAAAGTTTATGGTCATACCACTTTTTCTGAATCGTTCAAAAAGCTTCCTCAAGTGATCTAGATGTTCTGATTCGTTTCCGGAGATACATAACAGGTCATCGACAAAATTTATAATATTCTGTCCCATATCGTGGAGGACAAAATCAAGACCTCTGATAAGGCTTGCGCTGCTAGTTTTTAGACCGAACGGGGTAACGATGAATTCGTAACATTTTCCCTCGTGCAAAAATGCCGTGTATTTTCTGGATTCCGGTGTTAGTGGAATTTGCCAGAAACTACTCATCAGATCTAAATTGCTCATAATTTTTGCGTTTGTGCAGCGCTGGAACAGCTCCTCGATGTTTTGCGGCCTTTCTCGATCCTCCTCCAATACCTTATTTAGACCTCTTGCATCTAGACATAACCGAATCGATCCATCCTTTTTTACCACCGTCACCATTGGGTTGATCCACGGACTGCTAGATCTTTGTATTACTCCGTGTTGCAGCAGTAGTTCAATTTCTTCCCGTACTGCCTCTCTTCTTGCCATGGGTATCGGATACGATCTCGCTCAGAAAGGTGTTGTCGTGTTTACCTTCAGCGAATGGTAATACGCCGATATTCTTCCTGGTCTTTTCCAGAAGATGTCACTATATTCCTCGATCATTAGTCGGAATTCCCTCCTTCGTCCCTCTGAGAGTTCGCTACTTTCCAAAATCTTTTCTTTTATCTCCTCCTCCGTCAACTCTCCGTCCTCTTTTCCCGTCCACCTACTCTCCCTTCTTTCATCTCCGGGTTTTGAATTTGGTTTCGACTTGTCTCCCACCCAGGTTCTCATGCATTCGACCTCTGCCCCCCCCCCATTCTCCTCCGCGTCCATACT
This sequence comes from Mimumesa dahlbomi, assembly GCA_917499265.3. Taxonomy (NCBI): domain Eukaryota; kingdom Metazoa; phylum Arthropoda; class Insecta; order Hymenoptera; family Crabronidae; genus Mimumesa; species Mimumesa dahlbomi. Next base: position 2,084,279 of record OU824117.1, read on the forward strand.
TTCTTCTCCTAAACTCCCTCGGGCTTGTCTCTCTGCATGATCCGCCTGACTATTTCCCGCCGTCTCCTTATCACAAACCGTTTCCTTCATCTTCATCTCTACCGCCTCCTCGTGGACTATTCTTTCTACCTTCTTTTGCTTCCTCTTTTCTTCCCCGACCTTGGATAGTGGTTCCCCTACTTCGGGCAATCCCAATTCTCCGACCAATTGGATCCTCTAACTCTCTTTTTCGACTAACTCCCATTTCACGACTACTACTTCGCCTTTCGTATCACCATTCCTCACCTTTACTTGTTCTTGTTCTACTTCGATTACTGCACAATGATATTTTGCGACGTTTCGACCCCTCCAATCTTTAGTTTTGTTACGTACGAGTATGAATCGTATGATTCCTACGAAAATTCTCAGTCTGGAATTTTCTCTTGGCGACACCCAGGCGCCTTAGTCCCCTTTTCGGATCGAAAACAGGATACATTAAGTGCGATATACACGTAACCCTTGGCCTCTCATCTAGGACGCCCGGATAGCCACACTTGAGACCCCACGCGATAAGGAAAACTCGACCGCGAGGGTCTGCCTCCCCCGAAATTCCACAGTTTCCAACCGTCTTTTTCCTGCAGCATCATTTCTCCCACCATAGACCAGATTTCCTAAAATTTTCAATCCCCACTGCTTTTTCGACCTATATAAGGGCCTCGAAAATGCATCTCATCGGGTTATTCTCAGTACGACGCTCGAGCAAGATACTACGTGACTAGGCCCAGTTCCTACTCGAGTTTCTTTAACCTTCGAGAGATCAATCTTTTCATTGGCATTATTTCAACTCTTGGTCGGAGTTCCCCCGTTTCAATTCACGTTAGAATCACTCGCGATTTAGTTCGGAGTCATCATAATTGTGAAGTCTCGTCAACCGTCACTGCCCAAGGGTAAACATTTAGAGCTTTTCAATTATTACTTACATTCATTAAACTCTTACACGAACACTAAACATACTTGGATATATATTCGATTGAAAGAATATACTTGTTATACTTGTACCAGAAACACAAAATTCAAGTGAAGAATTATTTCTAGAATTAAAACCTTTCCACTCGAAGTAAATCTAAAGCATAATCGAGTAACGTACCCACAAATTATTTCACTCTAACCGCTCGGAGTGAAACAAAAGTTACGAGAGTTATTACTTTACGACCTTTACCATAGCAGGTCAAAACCACAAACAGCGGGAGTCGGACTGCGTGCGCCTTTCGGCTTGCTTCCGTACCTGCGCGACCATTGGCAGTCCTAGCAAGTGTGCCGTTATTAACCAGAGAGTAGCACCTTGCAGTTAGCCTACAAGTACATCTACCTCGGGGAAACACCTTACCTAAAAATCTAATTAACCACTCTGGACCTACCAGCACCCTACGGTTTATGCCGTAGGCTCATCTGGTTCCAGATTCCTTTGATTCCGACACGACCTACCAGCACCCTACGGTTTATGCCGTAGGCTCATCTGGTTCGCATCACTCCTGAGTTCCTCTCGCACCTGAATGAACGCCAGTACCCTACAGTTTATGCTGTAGGCTCATCTGAATTCATTTATCCACTACATTAACCGTTCTAACGGCCAGCACCCTGTAGCATCTACTATAGGCTCATCTGACTCTAGATTTTCCTTTTAATTCCGATTCAACACCAGCACCCTATAGCATCTACTATAGGCTCATCTGGATTGAATAACGTCATTTCCTAAAATCATACGTTGATTCGTAGCTCCCACTACTGTTGACGTACGATACCCCCCTGCTACAGTAAAGTTTAATAAGAGACGAAATCGCGTCTCATTACGTTTAAACCATAACGCTCGCCGGCCACGTTCAAGAAACTCGCCCGGCTCGTAACACTTGCAACCGGGCCTTGGCACCGGCTGCTTTTTAGCCATCTGTATTCGTTCGAACTGGGCTCTAGCGTACAACTGTCCCAGCGCCTGCACTGTTACGGGTCACAACGCCTGCTCCGGAGAGACAGTGCTCGGCTTGACTAACCCAGGCAGGGGTGGCTGCTCAGGTGCCCAGACGTGTGCCACACTTTCGATGTTAGCCGCCTTCCGAGCGAGCCCGGAAGACGTTGCCCTTCTAGCGCCACGGGGAGGCCTCGAAAGTGCTTTCGCTAGAACCCAGATCAAGACCAGTTTAATGTCTGAGTCGCCACCACGAAAGTGACGACCCCCGCGACCTCGCCTCTTAAGGCATTCGCCACCAGCGACCTATCCACCCTCCTGAAACAGCTGCAAAGGGAGCCGTCGAGGAAAAACCCAGTAGCGCTCGCAGGGCGTGCGAGTGAGCGGTTTAGCCATGACGTGGTTACGGCACAGCACTAAATCGCGCCATGACGTCCCCACGCCATGCCCACGGGGAACCTCGGGGAGGCCCGCTCATGACGCTCCGATCCTGAGCGCCCGCTCTGTAGAAAATAAGGAGAAGGAGATAGAAAAGAGAAAGTAGAAAATGGGAAATTTAGAGTGGGAGATAGAGAATAGAAAGTAGAGCATAGAATAGATAGAGGAAAAGGTAGATAGAGGAAGTCAGGGAGAGAGATAGAGAGAGGCGGGAGGGATAGAGGAAGTTTGGACCCGAATGGGTCCATGTGGTCGAAGACGACCGAGGGAATAGGAGGGCAACCGATAATGTGGGGGCCCGGTGGCACGGTGGTCCCGAGAGGTGTACGGGGCTCCCAGATCAAGACCAGCTCAACGTACACTTCACCGTGCAGCATTAATATAATCTGCGGTTATTTCATGAGGAAAACCGGCATAGCCGTTTAACATCTACGGCCACGTGTCGCTATAGCCACACGTGCTAGGCACCCTCAGGTACCACCAGTTTTTGTACAATTTAAATTTCAAGAAAACTCTCTATTATCAACGTAACGGCGGCCCGCAGCAAATTTTATACACATCGTCTCGTTCTCGTCGCCACCCACCATCTTATGCACAGACACACCACCCTTTGGCACGTGGGACGAGTTATACATATGTATATTAATTAAATAAGTCATTATTTAATTTTATTCAGCAGTATTATAGGAGAAAATTCACTATTGCTTAACAGATATTGCAACAAATATGAATGTAAGTTTGAATCCAGTCACGTTGATTTTAATACTATTCAGAGTAACAAAACATTCTTGTCCAAGCTTTAGAATTTTGGAATGCATTGTTTGAATAAAAGAGAATGCGGTGCACTTGAAGCCGCAGATACATTGTGAGGGGTACCATTTTATGGTACGGATAATGATACTGTTGTTAGGTGGATAGATATCAATGAAATCAGGAATCGAAAAGTTAAATCATTCCAGGAAATTAAGGCTATGGATAAGGACTCTGAAGATATTTACTACCCATCACTTATTGACAGTTATTATACCCATAGGCCTGTGGAATTGGAATTATTAAATTTATATGAATTTGCCAAATGATATGAAAGCATAAAGTATAAACCAAAGTTTATGAATAAAGTGGAATTATTTGAACTAGCTGAAGGATTATATGTGAAAAAACGGAAGAAGCCTTACTTAATTAATCATTACCAGCATAATGTCAAGACTAAACCAGAAGCATATTTTTATTCTTTACTACTCCTCTTCAAGCCATGGAGGGATTTCACTGAATTGAAAGGTCGATATGACACTTATACAGAGGCATTTCACAATTCGCATTCTGAATTAGAAGCCAATAAGTATCATGATAAATTGAACGAAATACCAAATAATGTCGACCATGCTAAAGAATTATTCGAAAAGCGTGAACGTGAATTGGAAGTAGCGAAGAGTCAACAATTTTGTGATGAACAAATAGATTTTCGACCCATTGAAATTGAAGGTGCTATGAAAGAATTGGAAGCTTTTGGAGATAAAGAACGTGATACGGTTGGCATTATGTAAATGATATCACAACTAAATACGGATCTGAGAAGAATATTCGACAGAGTTACACACGCTGTTAAGAATAGTAATGATATTTTACGATTTTTTGTCAGTGGAGAGGGTGGAACTAGAAAAAGTTTTCTCATCCAAACCATTAAATGTTGGATTAAGCACAATCTGCAAAAGAATACAGCAATATCTGCTCCTACGGGTTTAGCAGCGTTCAACATTGATGGTTTGACGATTCACCGATTATTTCAATTGGCAGTCTCACATGGTACTACGGCAAAGTACGTTCCACTGTCAGATATGGTATTAAAAACTTTAAGAAACAGAATGAAAAACGTTGCACTTTTATATTCGACGAAGTCTCAATGATTTCAAATATTTCTTTAATATATATTAATTTAAGCCTTTGCGAAATGTTTGATTCAATTGATTCAAATCATGGTTGGTTTGGTAAAAAACATATTCTTTTATTTGGAGATTTATTGCAGCTTCCACCAGTACTGGTAGATCCTACTTTCATTAAATTATCTCCATCCGCTGTCAAAAAACTTGTAGGCAGCATAAGTGCATTTCACTTATGGGCATTATTTAAATATGATGAACTCATTATTAATATGAGACAAGAAAATGATTTGTCATATCGAGATATTCTTTCAAGAATTCGAATAGGGTTTGTAATAGAATCTGACATACGAATTCTTGAAACAAGAAAGATTAAATTTTCAAAGACTACATCTGATGAAAGATTAGATGAGTTGTGTCATTATATTATGCATAAATTACCAGTCGACACAGTATGTTTACTACCCACGTGCGAATAATGCGAAGTTTTAAACACTGCTATGCTTTCTAAATTAAGTGGTGATGAGATTATGCTCGTTGCGGACGATAAATTTGATTGTTCTGCAGGTAATAGAAAGAAAATTAATAACATTTTGCAAAAAAAATAGTAGCAATGCATCCGAAACAGCTGGTATTGAAAGGATTATTACAGTAAAAATTGGTGCAACAATAATGATTGGGCGAAATATAAATGTTGCATCGGGCCTGGTAAATAGAACAATAGGCACTATCATTTCAATATCACGGACCATTGGTACCAATAATGTTAAATCTATTAATATTGCTACGTCAGGAGGAAAGGAATTTACAATTGAAAGAGTAGATGGTAAATTCGAAGTAGTACATGGAATATTTGTAATTCGTAAACAATTTCCATTATCGCTGAGTTATGGAATGGAAAGAGAGAGAGCAAAAGAGAGAAACAGTGAATTCCCTATCAATAACTATCCTCCAATTCCTGAAGGACACGGAAGTAACACCACGGCATTGCGCTGTGACCTATCTTGAGTGTCCATCCTTCGTTCCTTTGGAAGTAACACCCGGTCATTGCGACCGGACCTATCTCCAAAAGGGCCTCCCGTCAAACCAAATTTACTCAGACAAAACCCTTTACCTAAAAAGAAGCGGGTGGCCATTGCGGTCAGCCCCGATCTCATCCATCGTTCCGCAATCCTTTCCCCAGTCTTCGAATGCATGAGACGACTTGTCAAAGAAACGTTTGCGGCATTTAAAGCCGAAAATAGACTAAGTCGAGCGATAGTGTGGCGACGAAAGACAAGTGTGAGACAGAACGAGCGAAAACAGCGTCGCCTAACAGTTGATTGAGTGTACGTGTGCGAGCATGTGTGTGCGGGCAATAGCATAAGAAATAGCGTAGGGACTTTTGTATATATTGTGTATGAAGGAATGAGTGATAGCGTAGGAAAATAAGAAAATGTACAGTAGTAATACTAAGTAATACTGAATAAATGTATGTTAATGGTAAAAGTTTCCTACTTCTCTATTGATCTGCCCTGAACCTATTCATAAATGTAAGGTCCGTTCTCGTGGACAGTAGCCACTAAGGGAACGTACGGTTACAACATCCACGACATTGCAAAAAAATAATATTTTATTGTTACCACTACTTCGACCAAAGAAAATTAATCCAGAACAAACTACGTTGCAAACATTAATTGCAACTGAGTTTGGTCATTGGAATGACAGAGGAATTAAATGTGATCGATATGGATGTGCTAAATTAGTAAAAACAACCATTACTTACGTCTAATAAATTAGTAATGGTCTTGCAAATTCTATTATGCTCAAGTGATCAAGGTGTTATTAGAAAGAGAAGTGATTATAATATTTCTACTGTTCCTACTAGTAACATTAATATAACTGGGGAAATATAATATAAAGGTATAAATTCTACTTTTTACCATGGCGAATATTTAAATCGTATTTAAATCGTTTAATAAGGAAGAACATGTTCTTGGGACTTCGTAAATGATGAAAAAGTTATAAAGAAACATTGGCCTAGAGGAGCAAAGGATTCATATATATTTTTTTTGGAAAAGAACCAAAAATAATATTAGATAACGAAAACAGTTTTGAATATTTCACAAACATAAACAAAAAAGTTAATAAGAATTGTATAGATTGGTACTCAAATTCATTGTTGAGCGTATTCTACAAAATGTGCTGCACACGAAAATACGTCATACATGTATATGTTAAATACACCATAAAGGAAACTACATTATGCAGAAAACTACACCATGTATAAAAATACACCATGTATTCCCTTATTCCGTTATACTTTCAGAATTAAACTCATCATTCCTTTCCTATTCGATGATGATTCAGCGAGGAATTTGATTGATTCGAATTTACTTGCAACTTTCTGAGAATACTTATCCGTTTCTAAACATCCCTCTTTTTTACTGTATTTTTAAAAATATTTATTATTGTTGTATTAGTGACATCCCTTTATTTTTTTGGTTTCCTATACTTCTTTATTTCTTTATTTCTTCATTCCCTTAATTCGTCTTCGCACAGTACTTTGCTATTATGCGTAATTCTACGAATGAAGTGATATCATTAAAAAGCGACGTAGCTGGACATTGCGCTTCAGCTAAGAAATTGAAGGATGCGATGAGGATTTCGACGTCAATGGTAATTTTGCGTACAAAATTACAAACTTTTTTGGTGTATTCTCCTTTATATTACAGTATGTAAAGTGTAAAACGTATGATTCTGAAATAACTTTTCGTGAGAGAAGTCCTCGAGGCTTAGACTTTAAAATAGTGATAATATGTCCAAATTGTCCTGAAGATGAAGTTCCGAACAGTAAATGTATTCAAAATGCTTATGAAATAAATCGTCGTATTATATTAGCAATGAGACTACTAGGCTTTGGGCTAAATGGCATAATAAAATTCTGTGCATTTATGGAACTGCCGCGATCGATATTTCAGTCTTCTTACGACGATGTTGCGACGCATCATAAGCTCACAAAGCCAACAGATGTAGTTTATATCTTTAAAAACTTTCACTTTCGCAGGCCTCGAGTCTTTTCGTTTATAACAAGGTTCCGTTGGTCCGAATTTTTAATTTTGCTCGAATGTCTGGAAAATCTATAGGCTTTATGACTTTATGGCGGTCAGTTGTGGCAGCCAGAGTTCGGTGGGCCATCAGCTGTTTCGGTTTTGGCGGCAACTTGTCCACGCGGACGGTCACTCCATTCGTCTATTTTTACTTATCCTTTTTAACCAATCAATGCGGTGATCGTCCCCGGTTTACCAATCCGGAAAATTGAGGAATTTCCGCCAATCAGCTTTTTTTCTGACTGCAACATGCCCCTCCTAAGGCCTCCTCGTGGCCAATTTCGGTCTCACGCGGAAAAGCGCGGCGTGAGATCGACAGACCAAACTTTACATCCGAAGTGTCTACTTCGGAATAATCAAATACTTATACTCGCAACTACGCGATATTTTATACTTTATACTTAGAGACTCGTGACACTCGTACTATACGATAAATTTTAATACACGACGTTTTCTATAATAACACAAGTTGCTGTCCGTCTTCAACCATTAGTTTTGTTTAACCAAGCGCGGTCAAAAAACAGTTTAGTTGTTTTAACAATTCTGTTCATATACACGTTTGTGTATATATACTTTGAAAGAACGTGTACCCGTCCGAGCATCGCAACGACAGACACGACACAACAGACGATATTATACACATGATTTCAATCGTAATAGCAAGTGTACATACGAGAAAAAGTGTAGAAAAAAGAATGCTGGAAGGAATAATTGTTTCCGGAGACGGTTCTTAGAGGAAACGTGGATTTTCCTCACTTTTCGGAGTGAGTTCATTAATTGGTTGGTTTACGGGCAAAATTGTAGATGTTGAAGTAAAATCAAAATACTGCAAGTCTTATGAATATTGGAAAAATAAAGAAGGTACAGCTGAATACGAGAAATGGATGGAAACATATGCAGATATCAGTGCCAATCTAATCACGAAGGCTCATCTGGCAAAATGGAGGTAGATTCCATAGTTGAAATCTTCAAGCGTTCAGAGTCATTATATAGTATTGAATATGTAAACTACGTTGGAGATGGAGATAGCAAAACATTTAATGGTATTACCGAGAGTCATCCATATGAACATTTTGAGGATCAAAAAAAAAAGAATGTATAGATCATGTACAAAAACGGATTGGTACTCGACTGAGAAATCTAAAAAAGAAATTAAAGGCATTGGGGGAAAGGGAAAATTAATTGACAAATTGATCGACCAACTAACGATTTAATACGACTTTGCAATACGAAGAAATTCAAACTCCATTGAAAAAATGAAAAATGATATCTGGGTCACCCTACATCATAAAATATTGACCGATAAAAATCCTCAACACGAGAAGTGCTCAAATTCTTGGTTCGAGTGGAAGAAGGCGCAAACAGCGGGAACCTTGGGTGAATTTCATCATAAATTGCCACTACGTGAAAAAGTCTACAAAGCCATCATGCCAATTTATGAGGAATTGAGTCGTGATAAGTTATTAAATCGCTGGTTAGGAGGCTACACGCAGAATAGTAACGACAGTTTCAATGCTACAGTTAGGAATTTAGCTCCGAAGTCTCATTCAAGTGGTAAAAACGTCTTGGACCAAACCGCTAACATCGTCGTATATCATTTCAATGTTGGGCTAACTAGTAAATATATTACGAGTTATGAAGGTTTTAGAGATGGATATCGGTTTTCAGTCTTATAATTTTTGCCTTGAAAGTGATGCTAAGCGATTCAAGCAGGCCGAGTTGTCGTTGGCTGATGAGGCTAAAGCAGCGCGATCCAATATCAAATGTTCCAGAAAAGAGGATCAGCAAAAAGCATCGAAAATGCAAAGGTATAGATCAAGTACAAGAGGATGTGACTTTGGAATAGCTTTCTCGTTAACATAAACTTCATTATACGAAGTATTTGAAATCGAACAAATGCGAGCAAGTACAAATTATTGTACAGCATCGACACGATGCTATCGCTAACAAGGGGAGGCTACAACTCATCAACTCGCGATTTGGATGAAACTGGGTGGAAATGGTAGAGGGTGATGCGTATAATGATCCTGTGAAGCAATACAAATATCTACCGATTCGTTTTTATAAAAAATCGACTTAAAGTTGAAACATCGATGTGAATGAATCGAGCCCAATTTTTCCCAGGTCATAGGGTTTGATGTAAGGAAGAAAAAATCCTTATGAAACATTTCTCCTAAAGCAATAGTTTAACTAAAAAAATGATACTTCTTATTTATCGTGGCCGTCGGCGGGTGAAGACTTTATATTTTGAAGGGATTCTCAACCGCCTCGGTAGCTGTGCGCCGTTAAGCAAGTGTTCGAACGGTAGGGCTCCGTCGACTGTCACGCGTGCGAACCCATGCTGGAAAAAGTTTTTTTTTTTACATCTTAAGCCGTATGTTACTCTTCAAAGTGAATGAAGAAAGAGGCCACAACCACCCCCGTCAAAAGACGGTCCTCTATTTATTTCATTCTTCGGTCTGGCATTCCTGCAACTAAAAAGTCAGTTTTATTTTTTTGTGTACTTTACAAATTCAATTTTATGATTATTTATCGAGAAATGAATGGGTCAATACGTACATTTATGAATTAAAAAAGGGTCACAACAACCCTTATTACTTCGTTCTAATTTAGATTTTAGTTTTAACGCCGCAGTTGAATTGTAATAATAGTCGTCATAAAGTGGTTTTGAATGAAATCAATCCGGTGTCTTTTCATATATGTACCGAGGGTCATAAAAGTTCCAGGTAACCCTTTCAGAGCGGATCATCGCAAACTAGAGCAAACGGTAAGTACAATACTTTATGATATTTTATTAGTCCTTGTAGAGAAAAGTAATCATAATTGCAAAGCTTCGTTCCTAATTAAATTTTTCCCACCATAAAATAATGAACTGGAAGTTATGGCAATTATCGGTCGAACACCGGTACCGGTCTGGGATTTCCCTAATTAGCACAGATATTCGCAGATCATCGCGATTGGTGGAATCGGTGTGCAGTTTTCTTCGAAAAGTAATATATAAGAAGGAAAAATGGGTTGCTACCTTAAACAGTTCCGTAGAGCGAAGGAGTCAGTATATTCTTTATCACGCACTGCACGAATTGGAATTTGCAATGGAGCAAGGATCAACTTCATCTGTGACCAGCGCCAACTGCATTGAAACCTACAAAGAACTTGTGACATACGGGATCGCCCACACCACAGCCCTCCTTCTCGAGGAAGGACTAATGTTACCAGAAATAACTGGTTCTATTTCTTTTGCAGGGAAAGAATTGGGGAAACAAATAGTGGAAAATATAAAATTTATATTAGATGACGCAGTTATCACACAAGATGACGAAGTAGTACGTGCGGCGAAAACGGATGGAACCAGTGATTACGTTGTCCAAGACGAAGACCTTTCCGAGGAAACATAAGGATGCACGTCTGACGAAAGCAGCAGCTACTCCCCAGTGAAGAAGAGGGCACGCAGAGATGAAGTGCCTTGGACGACAAAGGTGAAAGCAGTGACGGCCGCCACAAACAATCCTACATGGAAGTGGAGGACTATAAGGAGCAAAGTCGCCAGGCAATTAAAGTCGGCTAGTCAATTGATCCACTGAAAAAATGCAGTGACGAATAAAAGGAATAAATTTGAAAAATTCCGAAAAATTGCTGATGCAACGTATGCTCGATTCCTCGAAGCGCGGCAGAGGAAACATCATGTGACGACTCGCAATCTGCAGCAGTGGGCAATGGAGGCGGCCCAAAACCTTGATGATGATGAATTCAAATTCGAAGCATCTCGAGCATGGACGACAAATTTTAGAACATCGAGGAATATTCGGCAACGGAAGATAACAAGATTGCTCACGAAAGGGGATGTAATGTCGGCAGCAGACATCGCAAAAGCTGCGCGATTATTTCAGAACCAAACGCGACATATGCTCACATCATTTGATCGAGACTATGTAATTAATAGCGATCAAACAGGATGTGAGTACAAGGTAAAACCACAAAGGAGCTTATCGTTTAAAGGCGAGAAAGCTACAGAAGTAGTCACAGGGAGTATACACAAGATTACTCATTCTTATACAGCGCAATACGCACTGACTCTTTCGGGAAAGTTATTGCCAAAAGTATTTTTATGTTTGCAGGAACCAGCAGGAAATTTTGGACCGAGGGTGGCCCAAGCCGTAGAACAACAAGTTCAGCAGTTGAAGAACGTGTACGTCACATGCACGAAATCAGGGAAACTATACGGAAATACCTATGAAATATTCCTGGATAACGTAGTGAAGCCATACGTGCAACAAAATCCGTTTGTATTTATTGTTGATTCCTGGGGCGGACAAACTAATCCATCGTTGTACGATGAAAGATTTTTTAATATAGAAACTAAAGCCCCAATTTGCACATTAAAAGTTGTTCCGCCGAAATGTACAAGGACCGGCCCGGGTACTGACCGATTAACACAGAGTATATAGGGCTAAGGCAGCGGAGGAGAAGGTCCTCCTACTTTACGCGCGTCTCGCTGCCAGTTTCGGGCTGCGCGACAATGATGCGCGGCAAATCATTCTAACACCGATCGGTCGATAGAGCGGATCGAAGCGCCCGACACTTGTAATACGGTGTGGCCCGAGTCTAAGGATTCGGGTGTTTTCCGCCATGGTACGGATTTTGATAAAATTTTAATATGTCGTATGTAACGTCGAAATTAGAAATCCATTTGAAGAAAGTTTCAAAACATCAAATATTTTTTAAGCTACAGGCAGTCAAAGTTTTATGCATGGGTTTTTTTCATAATTTGTAACTCTCAAACCATAATTTATACAGAAATTACAAAAATACCAATTGATTCAAGAAGCTTCAAAGTTTAAAAAAAAATTATAATTTAAATGCCACTTGTTTTTAAATAGTTGAAAAAATGTTTTTAATTGTTTGAACTTAAATTTCGTTCAAAGTGCATCTTAAACTTTTTTTAAACATTTTCTTTCATCATTGTCGAAATGTTTTCTAAAAATAACTTCTAGCCGCAACTTCGCCCAATGAATAGTTTTCAAGTTAGAAATTTTTATTTACTACGGCGTTCGGGTTTTCGCCCGCGATTCCGGCCGCGCCGTAACACGTATACCTGCCGTTATTCAGAAAAAACCCTTGTTCAATGCTCAATCCGATTCTCATTTCACAGTATACCTGCAGAAAAAGATACCTACGCATTCACATGACAACAATTAAGAAATAAATTTAACACAAAGACGAAATAGAGATATAATTGTTTCCAAAGAATTTAAAGTGTAAGAAATAAATAATAAATGAAGTTAATAAAAGAGAATTCAGAGCTAATGTTTTCCAAAAAAAGAGGAGCGGCAACTGTTCGATTTCAATGAAGATAATTAAGAAATAAGTTTAAAACAAAGACGAAATAAAAAAATAATTTGACCCGAAATGATTAAAGTGTAAAAAATAAATAATAAATGAAGTTAATAAAAGAGAATTCAGAGCTAATGTTTTCCAAAAAAGAGGAGCGTGAATCGCCGCACCGTATTAAAAGTGTCGGGCGCTTCGATCCGCTCTATCGAACGATCTGTGTTAGAATGATTTGCCGCGCATCATTGTCGCGCAGCCCGAAACTGGCAGCGAGACGCGCGTAGAGTAGGAAGACCTTCTCCTCCGCTGCCTTAGCCCTATATGCTCTGGGTTAATCGGTCAGAATCCGAGCCGGTCCTTGTACCTGTACGAATATCGTACAATAAATTCTGGTCCTTCGAGCCGGATTGCGTGAGCTGTGTGACCCGATTCGTTTGGATTCTCGCGTGTTGTAATTTTGTGACTCTGTGACCACGTGTTGAAACCGCGCAAAACATGGCGCAAAAATGGAGTACCGATGCTGAATTCTCAGCTCTTCTGGAGCAGCAAAGGTTCGATTTCAACTCGATGCGACGCTTGGTGCCCAATTATAAGAAATTGGGAAAGGCCAAAATGACGAAGGCTTCTGCACAGGGGAGGCTCCAAATCTTAAAGGAAATTTGGGCGGAGTGCGTGCGACAGCACGTGGCCCTCGGCATCCGGGCAACCACCGTGGAATTGTTCAATGACCCGTATTTCACCGCCGAAGACTTTCTGGCGGCGGAGGAGGTGTATTACGAGGCCCACGATTTTCTCCAGGAAATCGCGGCGTCGACGCAGACGGTTTCAGAGACTCAAGGTCAGTCCACATCGTTCCTAGACGGCACGACTCCACCTGTCGCAAAGTTGCCGAAAATAAATTTGCCAACATTTTCCGGAGCATTAGAGGAATGGGTCGACTTCCGCGATCTGTTCCACTCACTTGTGCATCAGAATAATCAGTTGCATGATGTTCAGAGGCTCCAGTATCTCAAGACCTCCTTGACGGGCGAGGCTGCGCAATTAATTTGCGATATTTCACTAATCCCCGCCAATTTTAAGTCGGTATGGGAAGTGCTCATGCCCCGTTATGACAATAAGCGCGCGCTTATTAAAGGCTTTCTGCAACTGTTATTCGCCGTGCCTTCAGTGTCTAGTTCACGTCTCCAGGGGATCAAAGCTCTCCGAGACACCACTAACCGGGTTTTGGCTATGTTAAAAAACCTGGAACGCCCAACAGATCATTGGGATGATCTTATGGTATACATGGTCATGACCAAGTTGGAGAAACAAACACTTACCGAATGGGAGATGTCTCTGGGTGCTTCAAGGGAGTTTCCGACTTATAAGGAGTTAGACGATTACCTACAGGCTCTCATCCAGTCGTTGTCATCCCTAACCATAAGCGTACGCAACGACACACAACCACGCTCTCCTCGCACACTACGAAGTCACGCCACGGTGACAGCATCTTTAGCGTGCCCATGCAAAGAGAAACATCTCTTATATTTGTGCAAAAAGTTTAATGTTATGTTCGTTTCACAGCGGCACCAGTTCGTGCGTGGACAACGGCGATGTTTCAATTGCCTTAAGGCGGGACACCTTCCGGATAGTTGACCAAGTTCTGGTACATGCCGACAATGTCAAGGAAGGCATCATACTCTACTGCATCGAGAGTCAACCCCTACGGTACGCACTTCCTCACCGGTGAACGACACGGCTTCGTCTACGTTCATGACGCATGATCGTACCAGCACTCCCAGCGGCACAAGCGAGGTTTCTTCTAGAAACATTACTATTAATAATTGTATTCAGGCTCCCTCGGCACCTCATAATGTGCTTTTGGCAACGGCAATCGTTCAACTCACTGCGAACAACGGCCGAGAGATGCGTGTCCGAGCCTTGCTCTACCAATGTTCAAGAATGTGGTTGCTAGCGGCAGCCGCATTCTCGCGTGGCGCACCTGCTGGACACACGCACTTACGCATTAACGCCGCGCAGCGACGTCACTAGCGTCCGTGCGTGTGGACCCCGGGCCCTTCCGAGCCTTGCGACAATGCTTCCGCATTCCTCACTCTAGTTTGAACCTCGGAGCTGACAACACGCATTCTAGTGCCTTTTCCAAGTGATCTTTTAAGTAGTGCGACGCACGTTTGGCCGTGATACAACGTTCCCGAGTGCCGCGCACAGGAGACGATACGGCGTTAACGCTGCGTGATTAATATAATTACGCAGCGGTCGTGTTCGCGACGCGACTCGATCTGACACCCAATTCTTCAAAAGGCTACGGGATTAATATAATCTCGTAGCCTGTCGGCGACATCAATCCAGCTGCTGCATTTGTGGGCCACCTACCTCTCTCGCGGCACATTCGTTCTGCTCGTTGCGAACACATAGGGTTGAGAATGTAGCTATCCGCGGGTCCTAGACCAGAGGCCAAAGGCTGTATGTATATCGTATCTTGTTTATGCTTGAAAAAGGGGACTAAGCGTCTGGGTGTCGCCAAGAGAAAATTCCACGATGAGAAATTTTCATAGGAATCATACGATTCATACGTAACAATGGCCAGCACCCCACTTTGAGATATTTGAATTCTGTAAACGGGGTTTGATTCCTTGTCGTTTGAACCCGTTTGTACCACTTTTCTTTTTTTTATCTGAAAGGGGGCGGAAGTACGGAATTTTCAAAATTCGTCAAGGGGTAACTTTTCTATTTTTCAAGATATCTGAATTCTGTAAACGGGGAATGATTCAGCATCGTTTGTACTTGATTGTACCACTTTTCATTTCGTTTGTACCTGAAAGGGGGTGGAAATACGGAATTTTCAAAATTCGTCAAGGGATAACTTTTCTATTTTTCAAGATATTTCAAATCTGTAAACGGGGACTGATCCAGCATTATTTGTACTTGATTGTACCATCGAAATTTTCGTTTGTACCTTAAAGGAATAGGAGTTAGAGCGAAATAAGTAGAAGCAGGTGCAGGTAAATCTTTTTGTTAATCGTATAAAATTTCTAAAATTTGTTCTCGACATTTTCTTTTTCCACACCGGTGGAAAATTATTGCAGCCATACGACATTCTAATACATTGTCATAAAAAATGGCCTGCCTTGTACATACTGAGAAGTGACGTCACACGGCAAGAAACACTTCAACGTTTTCCTTTCGAAACAAAGACTGTTTTCTTTGCTTTCTTCGGAATCGTTGCGTGAGCTTGAGATCGTTCGTGCTTTCGATTGTATCGAGAGCACATCTCATACGAGGAGCAGCTGATCAAAAGTTTTTATATTTTGTTCGCGGCTCTGTGTTTTGTAGTAGTAGTAGTAAGTAGTAGTAATTATAGTTACTGTTAATATAATTACAGTTACTATTATTATATAATTATAATTGATAATTACTATAATTATAGTAACTGTAATTTTGATAGTATAGTTTACGTATACTATCCATATATTATACGTGTACAGTGATTTGTACACGTATATAGTGCAACGTGTGTGTTATTACTGTGCCTGGACACGTTGGACGTCGTCGCACTTGTGCTTCCCGGCCTCGCCCCCCGCTATCGCTGCGTCGCAGGTACAGGTAAAGAAGATACCTTTTTAAAATAAGGCAGAAGTATCTATTTTGCGGTGATCCGACTTTAATATTATAGACATCGCGTGTATATATATTCCTAGAAATCGTAGTTTGAATATTTTACGGCAATAGAATGCCGCGTGCGCCGATAAAGTCAGTAGATGAAATTTATGCAGCCGTCAAAGATTATAATTTTTTTGACGACAGCAATAATATTCGTCCGTTAAATGACATTGTTTGGGAAAACGCGAGAACAGCTCTAAATTGCGAGCTTAGTAAAAAATATTTATATCTACAGGGTGTCCCAGTTCCCAGGACGTTCGTCACACCTTTGGATAGCTAAGGTAATTCTAAGATACGGATCATTAGTTTCAGCGTCCCATCACAATCCGTGGCCGAGTTATTAACGAAAAACGACAGCCAATCAGAGGGCTCCGTTGGGCGCGGTAGCGCGACAGTTCCTACTGTTACAAGTTAATGTCTTGTAGTGGCGGGAGTGTTTACGCCGCCGCGTCAACGGGCCTCTTGACAGGGATACAGAGCGAGCACTAACACACTAGCACGAAAAATGTATCGACGAGTCTATGTCACTGGGTCACTGCACTCGCCGGCGTCACCGAAAAAAGGTCTAATTTATGACCCTACCTCTTGCGCGCAGGCTACGGAACAGCACCGCTCGCACCCCGCCTGTTTACCCGGCGAACTTTACACAACACTGCACAATAAATACACATTGAAACGAATATCCAGCGAAAGGGATAGATTCTTCACCCACGAGAAAGTTTGATTATTAATCGATTAACAATACATCCGAAATTACGCGGACTCCATTTCGTGGTGACTTTTTCGTCGTTGCACTTCCAACCCTTTCCATTTTCCACACAAATACGTTTTCCGAAGAATAGATGTAGCGAAGGAGAGACGTCTGTTACCGAAAGAATAGTAACAGTACACAGATGTCCACAGGAGAAAGCCGCCACAATGTCAATCTACGTTGAAAGTACGAGTAGTTCTGAAAAGAGCCGATAATTTAATCTATCTGTTCGACGTCTCCACGTCGAGGGTACGCGTGACCCTGAAAAAAACGTATTCGGTAAGTTAATAATATTGATAGTTAATAGTGTCCTACAGAAAACATATTGCTGTCATGACCGTACGTTTTCTGTTATAAAAATGTCATGGTATCGCTCCAACACATTCCTGTAAGAGGCTGCTGAAACCCGAAACGTAACAATGAAAACGCTGTTAAGAATTCAAGTGTCGAGATCTGGTCTTCTCGACAACACATGCAGCGGTTCAGCATGGAATTTCCCAGGTCATTTGACCGTTGCCCGATAGTTTTTTTTAGACTTGTCAAAGTTATTGCAAAAATCGATCGAATCGATTTCTTCGCTGTGGCAGCAGCGTGGCTTTTTTTTACAGAGGAGGTGGAAATCTTCGAAAGACACCCGGCTCGATGGTGTTGCCGGGTAGTGTGGGATTTTTACCCACTAAAACCACCTCCCCTCATCACCAAAGGCTGGGTCCCTGGACCACTCTAAACGAGTATTACGCATGGCATCCAGGCCGGTGGTATGACTACATAGCAGCGTGGCCCTGAGAAGTGCCGATTATTCCATCGATCGAATCGATTTGTCTACGTTTTATGTATTTCGGGTCCTGAAAAGAATTATCTCTTCTTTGTCTAGCAGAACTTCCTTTTTTTCTTTTTCCCTCCACTTAGCCCTTTGATGCACCAAGGGTAGTGGGAGGTACGGAGTGAGTGGGAGTTCAAAAAATTTTAACCAACGTTACATCTGGCGTGCAGATTTTCCCTGTCAATCCGCTATGTAAGAAATTGAGAATATCGGCAATCCTCGCTCCGAGCCTTTACGACGTTTTCAATGGTACGTCTTCATTTGAGATATACCAGGCCCTTTTTATGGCAGGGGAACATGCTGTGCTGACAGCAATACGCTTAGTGTAGGATTTTGTAAAGTTTACAAAATAGTTTACAATGTAAACTATTGATGTCTGTAATACGCAATTTTTGATAAGGTTGGAAGTTGCAGATATGTCGTGGTGTGGTAAATAACAGCATGCATATTACACGACAAAAAGAAGGAAGGACACTATTATGCGAGAAAAATTCGGCGTATGTAATTTCGCATTTTTATTAAAGCCTTCCACGATCGACAAGCGGTGCCCGAAGGTTACATTTTTCTTTGTTTATTAATACTTTTGTAAAGTAGTTCCTCTTCAGTAACTATTTAATTACATTCTTTCTTAGTTTAATTGAAAATTAAATAATTTTTTCACCTTGATACTCGATGTTTCTCTTACATTGTATTTCTTACCGGTCATTTTTTGAAAAATTTGCAACTCTATGGCCACAATAGATACAGAAATTTTTAAAATGCCAGTTGCGTCAGAAAGACTCAAATTTTTAGAAAACAGCTATCAATCTAATGCAACTTGTTTTTAAATTGATGAAAAAATGTTTTTAATTGTATAAACATCAATTTCGTCCGAAGTGTGTCTTCAACTTTTTTAAACATTTTTTTCCATCATTGTCGAAATGTCCTGTAAACATAATACCAGCTGCATTTGTGCACAAAGAATAGTTTCCGAGTTATGAATTTTTATGCATCGCGGTGTCGGTATTTAGCGCGCGACTTCGCTCTCACCACGACGCATCTGCAACTTCCAGCCGTGTAAAAAATTGCGCAATCGCGGGCGAACAATCGAACGCCGCGTTGCATAAAAATTAAAAGAAATAGTTATTTAAATGTATTACAGACATCAATAGTTTAAAAAATCCTACACTAAGCGTATTGCTGTCAGCACAGCATGTTCCCTGCCATAAAAAGGGCCTGGTATATCTCAAATGCAGACGTACCAGTGAAAACGTCGTAAAGGCTCGGAGCGAGGATTGCCGATATTCTCAATTTCTTACATAGCGGATTGACAGGGAAAATCTGCACGCCAGATGTAACGTTGGTTAAAATTTTTTGGACTCCCACTCACTCCGTACCTCCCACTACCCTTGGTGCATCAAAGGGCTAAGTGGAGGGAAAAAGAAAAAAAGGAAGTTCTGCTGGACGAAGGTGACTCCAGGAGAAGCAGAATAGTTTTTCCTGTTGTCGTGTGCGCAAGTAAAGAAGCGAAAATGTACCCACTTCATGTATATTATAATATGCTCGCGATATTTTTCCGCTGCTGCAGCAATGCCGCGGTGGCAGCGCGGGAATACGCGGAAGTGTATGGTCCTCCGCATCCTGGACCAAAGGCGTTCCGCGGCCTCGCTCACAGGCTCTACACGACGGGGAGTGTTTTGCCCCCTGCGACGAATGAGAGAGGGCGGAGGGTGCGCTCCACGGACACGGAGGAAGCCATAATTGAAGAGTTTGAAGATGAACCGACTTCAAGCGTCCGCGAGGTTTCGAGACGATTAAGGTAAGCCCTTTGATAACACTGTACAATTAACGGAAAAAATGGTTTCACTGCGGGGTACGGGGTGCGCGCGGATAAACGAGAGGTACCATAGTTAAACTAATACCGATAATATTGGTACGTCAAGGGCTATAACGTCAGTGATTTTGAAAAAGTTCCGACATGTTGCTCCGAAAAGTGATCGTTTGCAAATAAAACAGTTTAATAATAAATAATTAATTTACTAAATAATTAATTTTTAATTAATAATTAAATTCATAAATAACTAATTTTTTGCACCACGCACTTGCAATAATGAGAGGATTTCCACTAATATCGCGATAAGTTTTCCATTTATTTCAAAACTTAATTTTGCTGGATTGTTATTATCGGTATTAGTTTATCTATGGTAGCTCTTGTTTAAAAATCAACAGAACAGTTTTTTTTTAATTTATTATAAAAATTATTAAATTGATATTATTTATGATTTGTAGGGTTCCCCGTTCAACGGTACACCGCGTTGTGGCAGATCACGGTATGCACCCTTACCATTATGTAAGGGTGCATCACCTGATGCCCCAAGATTTCGAGAAACGGGTGGTTTACTGTTCGTGGCTCTTGGGGGAAGTCCAGCGGAATCCTTCGTTTTATAAATACGTGCTGTGGACTGATGAAGCTACCTTCACACGGGAAGGTTGCTTCAACACCCACAACGCGCATTTATGGAGCGAAGAGAATCCGCTGGCGCTTCGTCCACGCGCAGCACAAGTCCGCTGGTCAATCAACGTCTGGGCCGGCATTTGCGGTACTCATATCATTGGGCCGTACATCCTACCGGATAGGTTGGACGGTCCAGGATATGAGGCGTTTTTAAAACATGTTCTTCCAGAATTGTTGGAGGATGTTCCTCTGCAAATTCGGAAGAACATGTTTTACCAACATGATGGTGCTCCGGCCCATTACGCCGCAAATGTCCGGGCACACCTGGATGAAGCCTTCCAGGACAGGTGGATTGGTCGCGGCGGTCCTGTTGCGTGGCCCCCAAGATCCCCGGATTTAAATCCACTAGATTTTTATTTATGGGGATATTTAAAGGTAATTATTTAACATATAAAGTGCAATATTTACATATTTCTACTATTCTCTAATATTACAAATATTTTGCAATTTTTCGTTTTAGGCGCATGTTTATACCGCGGAGCCATTGACGTGCAAGGAGGATGCGGTGGCACGCATACATGCAGCCGTTACAAATATCTCTACGCAAACGATGGCGAACGTGGGAGACGCCCTCGTTAAAAGGGCGAACTCGTGCGTTTCGCGTGGGGGTAGCTACGTCGAACCGTACATCGCTTAGCGGGCGTATTATTTGATCGGCCTTTTTAACGGCCCAGCCTTTGGTGGTGAGGGGAGGTGGTTTTAGTGGGTAAAAATCCCATACTACCCGGCAACACCATCAAGCCGGGTGTCTTTCGAAGATTTCCACCTCCTCTGGAACAAAAAAAAAAAAAAAAAAAAAAAAAAAAAGCCACGCTGCTGCCACAGCGAAGAAATCGATTCGATCGATTTTTGCAATAACTTTGACAAGTCTAAAAAAAAACTATCGGGCAACGGTCAAATGACCTGGGAAATTCCATGCTGAACCGCTGCATGTGTTGTCGAGAAGACCAGATCTCGACACTTGAATTCTTAACAGCGTTTTCATTGTTACGTTTCGGGTTTCAGCAGCCTCTTACAGGAATGTGTTGGAGCGATACCATGACATTTTTATAACAGAAAACGTACGGTCATGACAGCAATATGTTTTCAGCAGGATACTATTAACTATCAATATTATTAACTTACCGAATACGTTTTTTTCAGGGTCACGCGTACCCTCGACGTGGAGACGTCGAACAGATAGATTAAATTATCGGCTCTTTTCAGAACTACTCGTACTTTCAACGTAGATTGACATTGTGGCGGCTTTCTCCTGTGGACATCTGTGTACTGTTACTATTCTTTCGGTAACAGACGTCTCTCCTTCGCTACATCTATTCTTCGGAAAACGTATTTGTGTGGAAAATGGAAAGGGTTGGAAGTGCAACGACGAAAAAGTCACCACGAAATGGAGTCCGCGTAATTTCGGATGTATTGTTAATCGATTAATAATCAAACTTTCTCGTGGGTGAAGAATCTATCCCTTTCGCTGGATATTCGTTTCAATGTGTATTTATTGTGCAGTGTTGTGTAAAGTTCGCCGGGTAAACAGGCGGGGTGCGAGCGGTGCTGTTCCGTAGCCTGCGCGCAAGAGGTAGGGTCATAAATTAGACCTTTTTTCGGTGACGCCGGCGAGTGCAGTGACCCAGTGACATAGACTCGTCGATACATTTTTCGTGCTAGTGTGTTAGTGCTCGCTCTGTATCCCTGTCAAGAGGCCCGTTGACGCGGCGGCGTAAACACTCCCGCCACTACAAGACATTAACTTGTAACAGTAGGAACTGTCGCGCTACCGCGCCCAACGGAGCCCTCTGATTGGCTGTCGTTTATCGTTAATAACTCGGCCACGGATTGTGATGGGACGCTGAAACTAATGATCCGTATCTTAGAATTACCTTAGCTATCCAAAGGTGTGACGAACGTCCTGGGAACTGGGACACCCTGTATACATATCGCAAAATAGAAATGGCATTTTACGTAAGCTCGGATTGCGTTGCGATGACGAAATTAATGATAAAACATTGATTTCTGGAAGTAATGATGAAACATTAATTTCAGAAATTAATAATGAATCATTAATTTCGGAAGCTAATGTTAGCAGCGAGTCAAATTGGTCGACAAGTTCCCCTGTCAATCGTTTGCCTTCTGCACGGACTACTTTTGATATGCCTCGAGATACGTAGAGTAAAATTGAACCCTGCATCGTACAGTATGCAGATAATAGAACCTATAAAGTTTTGAAATCTGGTTGGGCGGATGTTATTAAAGTAGAGTTATGGAAAAATCTGAAGTTGCCGTGTTGTTTCAGTTTTAAAAACGCTAAAATTAATGATAGTCCGGGGGAAATATATTTAAAAATCGTTGGTCACTGCGTCGAGTGTTTTACAAATATACATTTACATTCAATGACCGCAGCAAATGACGACGGTTTGCAAATCCACGTATCCACGAAAGACACACGAGGCATTGCACACGTAAAGAAAAGACATTTATGTATGACCGGAGCGACGAAATGTCGTGAAAGAAATAAATGCAATGTCTACGTATGCATGGCCATGACAGAAGGCTAACGAAGTAATGGAATTTGGTGATCCAGAACCAGCCCAATTATATTCTGAAAATGTTCTGCGAAAAGCCAAGCAATTAGAAAATGATCGGTGCTTGGGACTCGAGAAAGAGTCCGATCCCATTTTGTCTGTACTAAAAATGAAATACAAAGCAGAATTTGCAGGATATATACGGGAGATTGGAACCGACAAATTCTTTGTTATATATTTTAGTCCTGAGCAAACTTTACTGTACAAAACATACGCGAAAAGCGAGTACAGTCAAATTGGCAGTTTAAGCATCGATGCAATTGGATCTATTGTAGAAAAAATCATAAGACCAGATGGATCGAGCAATCCGATATTCGTGTATCAGGCAGTTGTTCCGTTTTTCGGTAAAATCTTACCTATATTTCAAATGGTATCGGAGAAACACGATACCAATATTTTAACATATTGGATGCGAGAGTGGCTATGTTGCGACGTGCCTCGTCCGACGGAAGTAGTCACAGATTACTCTTTAGCGCTACTAAATGCCGTTAGTCTCGCATTTAACGATTCTAATTTAGATATATATATCGAGGACTGCCTGATTAGCTTAGATTCGGAGAAACCGGGTAAATTAAAATGTATCTCGAAACACGTACTGTATCATCCAACTAGTTGAATATAGTAATAATAGCCTTTTTCATACCTAGGCTACAATAGATTTCACGATGGTATACCACAAAATATATACGATCTGCGATGAACTTCACGTTTCAACGGTTTGAAATTTGGCGCCCTCTTTATGACTCTTATTGTATCGATCTATCGATCACGAATAAATTTAGAAATACGGATAAATTTCAGTGTCACGAAATATTGCCCCCTTTTGTTTATCCATTGGGTCATTAGTCTTTAACATGTACGAGGAGTAAGACGTGTCATACCCGATGTCTCCGTTCAAAATTTTAAATTAATTTACCATACTTTTGTTTAACATATTTATTACTTAATAATATAGTTACATATTCAACGAAGTGCTACATGGTTCTTTTGAATTTATAAAATTAAAAATATTAACTAAAGTTTATTAAGTTTGTTTTTCATTTTGTTTTAAACATCAAATAGGTTCTATAATATGATTCAGAACAAATAGTTTATTTGAATTTTAATTTGGTTTTTTCTTTTTTCTTTTTTAATTATGTTCTCCTTACAAAGAGAACATAATTTCTTTTAGAATATTGTCCCTGAGGATGATCCCAACAAGGATCGAAACGTAGGACGTAATTTTCGATTAATAGAATAATGTTCTCGCCTGTGGATGGTGATATATGCAAATTTACACTATATTTTAACATGTAAGTAATTTTAATTTTTGAATACATATATCATTTTTGAAGTTTGAAGATCGCAACAAAAGGCCAAGTAAGTTATTTTTTACATAAAATTAATAGAGCGATCGGTAAAAGTTATTTAGTTTAATAATTAAAATGTATAGTGCGCATAGACATCGCACACTTAATAAAGTTAGTGTGCCGGGGGAAATGTTTTAAGCACGTACATATGCGCGTTAAAGACTTTTTTGTTCGATGCGTTGGTATTCTAACCAAATGTAAGACCATCGAAAATTTTTAAATTATTTTGTGCAACGTTCTAACCGTGGCATTTTCGAAATCCGAAACCATAGCCGAAACTGGCACGGTGGAACAAAACAATTGTTATACGGCACAGAAAAATCTCATCACATTAATCAAATCCGATAACATCGTGTACGATTTTACGGATTTGAATGATGACGAGAGTAATGTGCTTACGAACTTCGATGAAAAGAGCGACAGCAGAATTAAAACTTTTTTACATTCGATCGTAACCGAGAGTCAATTAAATTCTGGTATCGGAGATAGAATAAATCCATACCATGGCCCGAAATTTGCTACAAGTTTATTAAAAATAGCTAAACATTTTCCACTCTGGACGGCAGTAATGTCAGAAAACTGTTCTGAGATTGCGTCGTCAGCACGGAGTGAAGAATATTTTCGGGAATTAAACAATTTAATTCTTAAAAATTCGAAATGTATACGAATCGATAAATTCTTAGTTCAACATATTCGATCTTTACAAGGAACTATGAAAATATTAAATGCTGCCTCTTCATCGACAGCGGCATGTACGAAAATAGAAAATAAAAAATTCGTACCTGCCGACTGTGAAAATGAATTCGTTCGGCTAAAGACTGCACCAGCAGAATCTATTCTCGCTTCGGACAGCGAGAAAGAAAACCCGCGAAATGAAACGCCGGTAGAATTAGTAGGCGATGCAGAGTTTTTAAATGAAATCGAATGTTGGAAAGGGCAAACTGTACTACCAAAAAAACGCGGTAAATATTTACGAGCTTGTGCGGATGTCGAAAACATTCACAAAAAGCCTAAATTTTGTCTTAACATCCCCTTATTGCGAAACGGCAACTTTTTACAGCCGCAAACAATTAATGGGAAAAAGACCATGGTATACAATACATGCCCATTCGACTCATTTGCACAGTCATTACTAGTCGCGTATCATGACTGGTCGAATTATCATAAATATATTAACGAAACTTCCAACGACATATTCGATTTCATTAAAACACTTTCAATTGCTGGCGCGACTAATAAAATTTACAATGAAAGAGCTCTAATCATGAGCAAAATAATAACGCCCGCCAGTGGCTCAATTAATGCTGCGTGTAATATTAGTACCTTGGTCGGAAAACACCTGTTACCAAGAGAGTACAGTTTTGAAATTTCGCTGCAATGTTCGGATTGCCACCGACGTACGAATCATGCATCCACTGTGTTAGAAATTGATACAACACCATTCTACACCAGTGGCATGCGTATTCTGGAAACAGCTGTTGCTAATCAAGTTGCGAGATTAGCAAAACGCTGCAGATTTTGCCCGAGCGAAAATGTAGTATCTACATTCACGAGCGGGCACCATTTATTTGTAGACATTGAGTGTCTTCAAATACAAAGATTTGCAAAAATGTGTTACGTATGAATCCCGCGATTCTTACGAAAATTCCCGTCATGGAATTTTTCTTGGCGACACTCAGGCGCCTTAGTCCCCTGTTTTTCGAACGAAAACAGGATACATAAATCCTGATACACTTGTGACCCTTAGTCTCTGGTCCAGGACCCACGGGCGGCTACGCTCCGGTCCCCACGCGATAAGGAAAACTCGAACGCGAGAGCCTGCCTCCCCCGACACTCCAGAGTTTTCCAACCGTTTTTTTCAAACAGTATCTCTACTCCCACCCCAGGGTAAATTTCCTAGAATTTTCAGTTCCCCACCACATTTTCGTCCTATATAAGGGCTACGAAAATTCTCATCTTCGGGTTATTCTCAACACGACTCTCGAGTATTACAGAACGAGATCAGGCCCAGTTCCTTTTCGAGTTTTACTTAACCTTCGGAAGATTAGTCTTACCATTGGCAATTCAACTCTTGGTCGGAGTGCCCCCGTATAAACTCGCGTTAGAGTCACTCGCGAACTAGTTCGGAGTCATCTTATTGTGAAGTCTCGTCAACCGTCAATTCCCAAGGGTAAACATTTAGAGCTTCACAATATTTAAACTACTACTTAAATTCACACACAAAACACTAAACATACATGTATATAGATTCGATTGAAAGAATATACTTGTTATACTTTTTACTAGAAACATTGAATTCGAGTAGAGAATTATTTCTAGAAAATAAAACCTTTCCTCTCGAAGTAAATATAAAACAATAATCGAGTAACGTACCCACAAAATTATTCACTCTAACCGCTCGGAGTGAAACAAAAGTTACGAGAGTTATTACTTTACGACGTTACCGTAGCAGGTCAAAACCACAAACAGCAGGTATCGGACTGCGCGTGCCCTAGGGCTTGCTTCCGTACCTGTGCGACCATTTGTAGTCCTAACAAGTGCGTCGTTATTAACCAGAGAGTAGCACCTTGCAGTTAGTCTACAAGTACATCTACCTCGGGGAAACACCTTACCTTAAAATCTAATTAACCACTCTGGAGGCCAGCGCCCTACAGTTAAGCTGTAGGCTCATCTGGGTCCGGATTTCACTCTTTCCGATACAAGGCCAGCGCCCTACGGTTTATGCCGTAGGCTCATCTGGGTTGAATCACTCCTAAGATCCTTGCACACCTGAGTGAATGCCAGCGCCCTACAGTTAAGCTATAGGCTCATCTGGATTCATTCTTCCTCGATCTTAACCACTCTGGAGGCCAGCGCCCTACAGTTAAGCTGTAGGCTCATCTGGGTCCGGATTTCACTCTTTCCGATACAAGGCCAGCGCCCTACAGTTAAGCTGTATGCTCATCTGGATTGTATCTCTCCTTACCTTAATTCAAGGCCAGCGCCCTACGGTTTATGCCGCAGGCTCATCTGGGTTGAATTAAACATCATTTCCTAGATCATACGTTGATTTGTAGCGCCCACTACTGTTGACGTACGATACCCCCTGCTACAGTAAAGTTGAATAAGAGACGAATTCGCGTCTCATTACAATCGGTACTAACATACCGATAACGCTCGCCGGCCACGTTCAAGAAACCAGCCCGGCTCGTAACAAATGCAAGGGTACCTGGACTGGTCAGGTACATTTACGATTAGTGAGATTCCTACTGGAATCACATTTCTTAACGAACAATATAAACTGCTTGCGGCAATAGAATATGCCGGCAGCGATAACCCTAAGGAAACGGGTCATTATATTGCCTACATTCGAAGAATAACAGGTAGGTGGGAGCTACATAATGACCTTTGTAATAATCAAACGTTATTGCTAGCAACCAAAAGGATATTGTTACAAAAGAGAAAAATATCTCTATTAATTTATATAAAATAAATTATATAAAATAAATTATATAAAATAAATTATATAAATTAAATTCTCGTAACATACCAGGTCTGCAAAATTTACTTTTGCATTAGACTCACGGTCTGCAAAATTTACTTTTGCACTAGACTCCCAGGTCTGCAAAATTTACGTTTGCATTAGACTCACGGTCTGCAAAATTTACTTTTGCACTAGACTCCCAGGTCTGCTAGGGAGAGATCAAAATCACCCCATTTCGAGTTATCTCATTCAATGAAAGCTTTAACTTGTGATGAAGGGACTTCAAAACCAATAAAGGCTATAGCTTACCATAATGATACAGTACAATCAAGGAAAGATTTAAACTTCCACGACGCTCATCGTACCGACGAGGCGGTGAGCAAGCAAAACGCAACTCGTCCAAAAACAGTAACGTTCGCGAGGAACGAGCAGAGAGGCAGCTCGTCAAGGAAGTATCCAGCCCGCGAATACGAATCAAGGTCCCGGAACTGGAAACGGGAACGGGAGAGTTTATAATTGACGGAGGAGCTTCAGTCAATTTAATTCTACTAAAAACATTGGGAGAAAAATCAGAAGTAACCTCACGTGATGAAATAGAGATCACGGGACTTTCTCCTACACCAATTGTAACCCTTGGTACAACGATCCTACAGCTCGACGGGACGCCAGCACTGTTTTATGTTGTAAAACGCTTACCGATACCCGTCGACGGTCTCATCGGCAGCCCATTTCTTCTACAAGAGGAGGCCGAAATATCATATTTCCATCGTACCGTTGTACTTCGGGACAAGCCTACCCGACCATTGAAATTTACGAATTTCGATGAATATGACAGAATCCAGAAGACCACATCAAAAACGAAACACTGCATTCCAGGAAGAACAATGCAACAAATATCCGTCCGAGTTGCAAACACCAACATCAAAGAGGGTTTCTTACCACGCATCAAGACCCCGAAGAAATTGTACATTGGTAATGCAGCTGTAACAAATAGACAAGGAGAATGTCAAGTCCTTGCCTATAACACTGACACGGAAGATGTTGAATTCGACCTGGAACCACAACATTTAATTCCTTTCGATTTAAACAGCTCATCCGACGAAGAATACTACTTACAGAATGATCCACCAATAATTAAGAAACAAGAAAGGATTAATCAAATACAGAAAACTTTACGCATGGATCATTTAAATTCAGAAGAAGTAAATCATGTTTTGGATTTAATTAAAGATTTTCCCGACAGTTTCTTTTTACCTGGAGATAAACTGGGAAAGGTGTCAGATTTTGAACATTCTATTCACACCACCGATAACATACCTATCAATACCAGGCAATACCGCTATCCGACCATACATCAAGCTGAAATTCAAAAGCAAGTCAGTGCTATGCTTTCAGAGGGCATTTTAACACCTTCTAAGTCACCGTACAATTCACCCCTGTGGATTGTACCGAAGAAACCAGATGCGGACGGTAATAAACGTTGGCGCATGGTAATTGACTTCAGGGCTCTCAATGACAAAACAATAGGAGACCGGTATCCACTTCCACAAATCACAGAAATTTTGGACCGTTTAGGCGGAGCAAAATATTTTTCAGTCTTCGATTTGGCAAATGGCTTTCACCAAATTCCAATGAATCCAAAAGACCGAGAAAAGACAGCTTTTACCACACCATTCGGACATTATGAATTTTCAAGAATGCCATTTGGATTAAAAAATGCACCAGCCACTTTTCAACGCCTCATGGACCAAGTTTTAACCGGACTACAAGGCACAGAATTATTTGTATACCTGGATGACATCGTGGTTTACTCGTCATCACTCCAAGAACATGCAGTAAAGGTCAGAAAATTATTGAACAGATTAAAAGAACATGGCTTAACCCTTCAAACAAACAAATGTGAATTCCTACGCAAGGAAGTAGGATATCTTGGACATATAATTTCCTCGGAAGGAGTAAAACCCGATCCGAAGAAATTACACGCAGTACAAAATTTTCCAGTACCGAAATCACAGAGAAATATACAACAATTTTTGGGACTTGCCGGATATTATCGCCAATTCATTCAAGATTTCTCAAAGAAAGCGAAACCACTAGCAAATCTTTTGGGAAAAGGAATCCGCTTTAACTGGACAAAAGATCAACAACAAAGCTTTGAACAACTACGAGACGAACTATGCCAACAACCGATTTTACAATTTCCGGATTTCAATAAAACATTTGTAGTAACAACCGATGCTTCAGAATTTGCAATTGGTGCAGTATTGAGTCAAGGAGAGATCGGAAAAGATCTTCCAGTGGCATATGCATCGAGGGTATTAAACCCTGCAGAAAGAAATTACTCTGCTACGGAAAAAGAGTGCCTTGCCATGGTGTATGCCGTAAATTACTTTAGACCGTATATTTATGGCAGGAAATTCACTCTTGTCACTGACCATCGACCCTTGGTATGGCTCCATTCAGTAAAAGATCCGACCTCCCGCCTAGTGAAATGGAAACTCAGGCTCTTGGAATACGAATATCAGTTGGTCCATAAATCCGGTAAAGCAAATAAGAATGCAGATGCATTGTCAAGAAATCCACCAACTGTCTGCCTACCCTTAATACCACGATATGAAGATGATCCATCTTATAAACGATATTCAATCAAGCCAACCGATCAAACCAGTACGATAGCAAAACGAGTCACCGAAAGCAGAAGAAGAACTAAATATCAACCATACTACAATGAAGATACCTCAACCTCAGAAGAAGAAACTCCTGCTGCTAATAAATCAGACGCAATATTTAAACCCAGGTCTGTCTTGCGAAGATCACTTCCAAGTTTGGAAATTGAAAAAACCCTTGGAGATGAACATGCTGCAAGCCTTAACCCCATACCTATTGCACATTCAACTCAGCTGGAAACATCCGCTGTAAAAGGAGTGACTCCAGCAATTACACCTAACAACACACTAACTGACCATCAGGATCTAATAAATTTTAACGACACTTCAGAAGACACTATCCTTGAGAGTACAGTAAGAGCAAAGGACACTCCAGCAATTGTCGAATTACCACCCTTGCCGACTGAAAGTTCATCCGACGAAGAATTACTTCAAGATGTTCCGAGTCCAACACCATTTGCAGACAGTATTTTATCTCAACCATTGCCGTCTATACCGATACCATGCCTTAACCCTATGTCACCGAAGGAAGTCATAAAAAACCCTTCGACAGGACCACTTAAGCTCCGTGAGGAAAACAGAGTCAGGCTCACTAACCTAGCATTCGAATCACCAGATGACGATTCCGAACTTGAAATTTACGATACCCCCTGCAGAAGGGACGAAGAAGTTGAAATAATGCAGCCTGTAACTGGAGACATCATTGTCTCACCGAACACTGTCATATCCGAAAAGGGACACATTGCACATTTTATACCTGCGGATTGTACCATGCACAGCCCGGTTACAAAATTACTATGCGACACTGGTTTACTTTCAAAACGAAATCTATCCACTGGAAAACCAAAGAAAGGAAAAATAATTATTTCATCAAGAGGACAATTCAAGATCTTCAGTATTTTTTCAACAGAATTCAACCATGAACAAATGACTATTCAAGATTTAGCCCAGGGAATAACCGATTTAAAAACAGCACTTTTGAAAACTAAAGTCAAAACCATCAGAATATCAGCAGCAAATGATCACCATGATCATATTCCTTTCAATACTTTCCGAAACCTCTTAGAGTCTATTTTTCAAAATTCTAACATTCGCATAATTTTATGCGAGGGAGCTACAAAAGAACCGTCGAAACAGGAAAGACAAGAATTAATCCAAGAAGCTCACAGCAGTCTTGTAGGAGGACATAAAGGTATCACAAAAACATTCAACCGTTTACGTGCTCGATTTAATTGGTCAGGAATGCGTAATGAAATCCAAGAATTTATTAAAACTTGCACAAGTTGTCAAGAACAGAAATTAGTCCGCGCAAAAACTAGACAACCTATGATTATCACTGATACACCCGCTGAACCCTTCGACAAAATCTCATTGGACACCGTAGGACCACTACCAGAAACTCCAAATGGAAATCGTTACATATTGACCATGCAAGATAATTTAACCAAATATTGCCTTGCAGTTGCTATTCCGAATATTAGAGCCACAACCATCGCCGACGCTTTTGCAAGACACTTCATTGCAATTTTTGGAACACCGAAAGCAATTCTTACCGACAAGGGAACAAGTTTCATTGGAAAATTGTTGACACAATTAGCAGAAATATTCAAGATTCGACAAGTCACCACTTCCGGCTACAGACCACAAACCAATGGATCGCTAGAAAGAAGTCATTAGTACAGTTCAATACAAACAACCCACCACTTCAAAACTTCCCATTTCAACAAAATCTGCCGAAATTGTGGAGATGATATAATCTCACAAAATAACCACATCTTTATTAAATACAATTTTAGATACAGAATGTGTGCCGGACATCCATTAAAGAAGAACAAACAACGTCAAAAAATAGCCAGAATTAGGACCGCATTATTGAGAACATCCTGTTCAACCGGATACGTTTTCGAAAATCAAGAAGAAGACCTCTATTGTCTCACTTGCTGTGATACAATGGGGTTGAAACAAGGTTTTACGCCCAGATATGTACATATAGTACATCACGGAGAAGAAATCTGTACGCTCTGTGTATTTTGCAAGCAGACCATATGGTTGGAGACAAAACAAGCAAAAGACTGTGATGAGTGTTCTGCTGAGGTGCTAGAGTTGTTCAACTTATGCGAATCTGAGGGACGCCTCTATGAGGAATCCCGTTATACAATTTTACATGAAGACTCCGACGAAGAGTATTCCGACGAAGAGGATGAAGAAAGGGAAGGATAGAAAACACACAAAAAGAGAGGGAAGGAACGAATATCTATATAAGGGTTGCAGACCTTTTTTTTCGCCATTCATGAAAAATGCCAAGAAGTGTTAGCACGCAGACGGACAGTTGCGAAGGTCACCGCACAGTAGCGGTGCAGACGGGCGAATCAGCCCTATGGATGGAGGAAAAGCGTCAGGGACGGCTCCTGTCACCAGGGGGTGCATTCGTGCAGGCGAACGGCCCAGCCTCCAAGCCGAAGCGAGGGAGGGACTCGCAAACCCGCAAGGTCTGGACGAGGACTGTGGGCGTGCAGGCGAACGGCCCCGAAAACAGGAAGCGACGGAGGGAGGACCTTTACGGACTCGTCAACCTGGACGATGAGTCCGTAAAGAGATGGTGCCCAGGCGGGATGTAAACCAACCAGGACACAAACCAACCACGCGAACCGACCAGCATGACGACCAGCCACTGGACACCAGGATCCACCAAAGATGACCATCCATCCCGAGCACAACGCATTAAATAGACTGATAAGTACACGCACGACACTACACAAACATACACCGCGATCATTTCTTATTTTATTTTTGTAGTTCTCCGTTTTCTTTAATCCCGAAATATTGTAAATTCCGACCAAAATTCGAACCACTTTCTAATCGAACGCTTTGAGTGCCGCCAAATCTCGAAAGCATCATATCAATATGATGTTTCATTTTAAGGGGGGAGATGTTACGTATGAATCCCGCGATTCTTACGAAAATTCCCGTCATGGAATTTTTCTTGGCGACACTCAGGCGCCTTAGTCCCCTGTTTTTCGAACGAAAACAGGATACATAAATCCTGATACACTTGTGACCCTTAGTCTCTGGTCCAGGACCCACGGGCGGCTACGCTCCGGTCCCCACGCGATAAGGAAAACTCGAACGCGAGAGCCTGCCTCCCCCGACACTCCAGAGTTTTCCAACCGTTTTTTTCAAACAGTATCTCTACTCCCACCCCAGGGTAAATTTCCTAGAATTTTCAGTTCCCCACCACATTTTCGTCCTATATAAGGGCTACGAAAATTCTCATCTTCGGGTTATTCTCAACACGACTCTCGAGTATTACAGAACGAGATCAGGCCCAGTTCCTTTTCGAGTTTTACTTAACCTTCGGAAGATTAGTCTTACCATTGGCAATTCAACTCTTGGTCGGAGTGCCCCCGTATAAACTCGCGTTAGAGTCACTCGCGAACTAGTTCGG
This sequence comes from Mimumesa dahlbomi, assembly GCA_917499265.3. Taxonomy (NCBI): domain Eukaryota; kingdom Metazoa; phylum Arthropoda; class Insecta; order Hymenoptera; family Crabronidae; genus Mimumesa; species Mimumesa dahlbomi. The sequence continues at coordinate 2,118,180 of OU824117.1, forward strand.
AGTCATCTTATTGTGAAGTCTCGTCAACCGTCAATTCCCAAGGGTAAACATTTAGAGCTTCACAATATTTAAACTACTACTTAAATTCACACACAAAACACTAAACATACATGTATATAGATTCGATTGAAAGAATATACTTGTTATACTTTTTACTAGAAACATTGAATTCGAGTAGAGAATTATTTCTAGAAAATAAAACCTTTCCTCTCGAAGTAAATATAAAACAATAATCGAGTAACGTACCCACAAAATTATTCACTCTAACCGCTCGGAGTGAAACAAAAGTTACGAGAGTTATTACTTTACGACGTTACCGTAGCAGGTCAAAACCACAAACAGCAGGTATCGGACTGCGCGTGCCCTAGGGCTTGCTTCCGTACCTGTGCGACCATTTGTAGTCCTAACAAGTGCGTCGTTATTAACCAGAGAGTAGCACCTTGCAGTTAGTCTACAAGTACATCTACCTCGGGGAAACACCTTACCTTAAAATCTAATTAACCACTCTGGAGGCCAGCGCCCTACAGTTAAGCTGTAGGCTCATCTGGGTCCGGATTTCACTCTTTCCGATACAAGGCCAGCGCCCTACGGTTTATGCCGTAGGCTCATCTGGGTTGAATCACTCCTAAGATCCTTGCACACCTGAGTGAATGCCAGCGCCCTACAGTTAAGCTATAGGCTCATCTGGATTCATTCTTCCTCGATCTTAACCACTCTGGAGGCCAGCGCCCTACAGTTAAGCTGTAGGCTCATCTGGGTCCGGATTTCACTCTTTCCGATACAAGGCCAGCGCCCTACAGTTAAGCTGTATGCTCATCTGGGTTGTATCTCTCCTTACCTTAATTCAAGGCCAGCGCCCTACGGTTTATGCCGCAGGCTCATCTGGGTTGAATTAAACATCATTTCCTAGATCATACGTTGATTTGTAGCGCCCACTACTGTTGACGTACGATACCCCCTGCTACAGTAAAGTTGAATAAGAGACGAATTCGCGTCTCATTACAATCGGTACTAACATACCGATAACGCTCGCCGGCCACGTTCAAGAAACCAGCCCGGCTCGTAACAAATGCAAGGGTACCTGGACTGGTCAGGTACATTTACGATTAGTGAGATTCCTACTGGAATCACATTTCTTAACGAACAATATAAACTGCTTGCGGCAATAGAATATGCCGGCAGCGATAACCCTAAGGAAACGGGTCATTATATTGCCTACATTCGAAGAATAACAGGTAGGTGGGAGCTACATAATGACCTTTGTAATAATCAAACGTCATTGCTAGCAACCAAAAGGATATTGTTACAAAAGAGAAAAATATCTCTATTAATTTATATAAAATAAATTATATAAAATAAATTATATAAAATAAATTATATAAATTAAATTCTCGTAACATACCAGGTCTGCAAAATTTACTTTTGCATTAGACTCACGGTCTGCAAAATTTACTTTTGCACTAGACTCCCAGGTCTGCAAAATTTACGTTTGCATTAGACTCACGGTCTGCAAAATTTACTTTTGCACTAGACTCCCAGGTCTGCAAAATTTACTTTTGCATTAGACTCACGGTCTGCAAAATTTACTTTTGCACTAGACTCCCAGGTCTGCAAAATTTACTTTTGCATTAGACTCACGGTCTGCAAAATTTACTTTTGCATTAGACTCACGGTCTGCAAAATTTACTTTTGCACTAGACTCCCAGGTCTGCAAAATTTACTTTTGCACTAGACTCCCAGGTCTGCAAAATTTACTTTTGCACTAGACTCCCAGGTCTGCAAAAATTACTTTTGCACTAGACTCACGGTCTGCAAAATTTACTTTTGCACTAGACCACCCAAACAAATAAACGTCCCAAATAAATCCCCAAATCCTTTTTCATATTCAGTGATGATACAGCAAAGAATCTTAATGATTCAAATGAGTTTGCAATATATCTGAGAATACTCCCTCATTTCATCCTTTCCCAAACAGTACACCTCGGTATACCGGTAGTGACACCGATCGGTTCCCCTATTTTCCCTGTTCGTTCCGTCGCGCTTGCACTTAAATCACGGCTCCCGAACGACAGTGGGGCGCACGTGTGTAAACTGGGCGAAAACATACCTGGACCATCTCAGGGGGTAGTGCGGCGAAGGGATTGATTTTACCTCGCGTGTTTCGTTTGTCGCGGCGCGTCTGTCAGTCCCCTCGCCGCACTCCCCCCTGAGATGGTCCAGGTATGTTTTGGCCCAATTTACACTAACCGGCAAAAACGATGACCGGTTAATCCAGTGTATGCTATGGGTTAACCGGTCATCTTTTTTACCGCTTAGTGTACGTGCGGCTTCGCTATCCGCGATAAGGTCTGAATTTGAATATTTATAAATATTTTAGAAAACCATTAACGCTTTTTTATCTTAATTTGATCCCATAGTGTCATTGAATTTTGAATTACATTGAAATAGATTAATAAATGAATATTTTATAATTTTTTGTCCATTGCAAATTATATTCTCGGGTTTCAATATTGTATGAAATTTATTTTGTATTTAATTATTTAATGAGACAAAGTATTAGAGACGGATGAAGTATGTCATCGAAACATTTGTTTACATTTGTACGTTTCGTAGTCATTCTGTAATATCACTCAGGCTTTTTATTGTTTTGTTTTATTCAGAATAATGATTTTCATTATTTTTTTAGCATATATTCCCACGAGTATTTTTGTACTATGGGATCATAATATAACAATCAATATATCTGAATGTATATACGTATATGAATGTCGATCGACCGATATTAGCGGATGCATATGCGTAATACGGCCCGGCGTTCCGGAAAGCGCGAAAATGAAAAAGAATGAAATTTGTTTTTTTACAAACACCGTTAGTTCTGTGATAAACGTGATCAAGGATAAATGTTCAATACATAAGAAGACTGTCGCGGAGTTATGGATCGGATGTTCGACACTGAAACCGGGAAGTAGCAGAAGGAGGCTTATTAGCTTACATGAACCACTTTAGAAACAATGGAGGGAGACCGCGGCAAACTGTAAACGAGCCGGACGAAGCTTTCGCCCTAAAATTCCGCTCGAAAATCATCGTCCAAAGCAACGCATCGACTTTGTGGTGCAGAAAATGGCATGGGGAATTACGCGGGCAAGAACAAAAGAAAATCGAGGTCCGCTTTTATCGAGCACGCTCATATGGCCTGGGCAATACCTGAAGACGTGACCGTCCCGGAAAAGTCGTAAGCCGGCAGGGGTATTGAACGGAAAATAAATGACCACGAAAAGCGGTGGTTCAAGTCCACAGAAGTGGGGCCCATATAGAGGTTCAGGTATGTAGAGTATATAAAACATTCCCTGTTAGTATTTAATGTTAGATGTTATAATATTCATGTATTAATATATTTTACAGGTATTATCACTAAGTCATGCATTGCGTGTCCTGCACAGAATAGTTGTGCCGAAACCGGCCCCCTTACAATTCATGCAAAGAATATGCATATTCTTTATCCTCTAAAAATGAGGATAAGACGGATTTAATTCCGATAAATGTGAGTATTACGTATAGTACAGAATATATAGCAATTTTTCAATCCGTCGTATAATGCGAAATATGTTATTTAATTTTCTACTTTGAATTCTTTTTGTAGATAACCTGAACCTCAACGTGGATTCCGTACCGTCTGTACCCGTGTCTGACCGATGCTTGTTCGAGAAGAACTTGCATATAACGGTAAATGTAGTAAATAGGATATAGATATTCTAAGTTCGGTATTTAATATGTGTGCCTGCTCGATAAACAGCAGACTGACTTCGACGATCCACCACGAAGATGATTTTCCATTGCGCGGTTAATTGTGTCAACTTCAATACCACGAAGTCGACGCGTTGCTATCGATGACGGTTTTCGCGCAAAATTTTCGGACCAATGTTTGGTCCTGCTCCTTTGAAGTTGTCCTAGGACTCCTTCCATTGTTTCTAAAGTGGTCCATGTAAGCTAATAAGCCTCCTTCTGCTACTTCCCGGTTTCAGTGTCGAACATCCGATCCATAACTCCGCGACAGTCTTCTTATGTATTGAACATTTATCCTTGATCACGTTTATCACAGAACTAACGGTGTTTGTAAAAAAACAAATTTCATTCTTTTTCATTTTCGCGCTTTTCGGAACGCCGGGCCGTATTACGCATATGCATCCGCTAATATCTGTCGATCGACATTCATATACGTATATACATTCAGATATATTGATTGTTATATTATGATCCCATAGTACAAAAATACTCGTGCGAATATATGCTAAAAAAATAATGAAAATCATTATTCTGAATAAAACAAAACAATGATATTACAGAATGACTACGAAACGTATAAATGTAAACAAATGTTTCGATGACATACTTCATCCGTCTCTAATACTTTGTCTCATTGAATAATTGATTAACGGTTTGTTGCATAGCAGCAGCTATGTGCGTCGCGATAAGAGCGAAGTCGCGCGTCAAATATCGGCACAGTGGTGCATGAAAATTCATAACTCGAAAACTATTCTTTGGGCGATATTGATCTTTTATATATATCGATCTTTGACGTGAACGCAAAATATATTTTGTTGTATACGATACACGTGTGCCCGACCGTCGTCCGAGAGCCTCGGAAAATTCAAGCCTTGTAATAATTAATTTGATGAGAGATTCAACCAGGTAGAGGACAGCGAAGGAAAGGTTTTCGAAACTGACCATAAAATATCTAAATCGCTTGCTTTGCCGGTTCCGGTTCGGCAGCGACAATTTCACTTTATGGTTTTATGAGTTTTTTCAATTTCCACGAACTCCTGCATTGGCTTAACACGATCGCGACGGGCTGAACGAAAGGAGGCAAAATTCATGCCCCGTCTGTTGCATGAAAAAAACAGAAACATTTCGTGCGAATCACTTACCAATATTATAGAGTATTAATAGGTACAGATTTTTATCTAGCTTTGCAATGTCGTAAATAAGAGGAACAAGCAATAGAAGAAATAAAAAGTTCGAAGTTGAAGTAATGAGAAAAATGATAATTGAAATAAATCACTTCTTTCTCATGTCAATAAGAGTCGACAAATTAATGTTCGTTGCAAATATTAATATCTTTAATACTCAATGTCATTTTTTAAAAGTATTATTAATGGCGAGTTCATATTTTTCATACATTGTCTTACAATCTTTTACAGACGGTCAATTTAACAAATTAAATTTATAAAGGGGTTCTATTTTCAAAATATACTAAATACTTTTATATTATTACGCCTTTTATTTTATTGTTATATAACACTAGATTTTCCGAATCTGTAGTAAGGACGGGATGGAGACTTTTTAATGATTATTAAAATCATCGAAGCACCTTTGTCGGAATTTCTGTCGATTCTTCTTGATGTAGTCTAATGTAGTCTGATATTGTTTATGAAAACTTTGCAACAACTCATTCTGTTTAGGGGTTCAGTACTTTTACTGCTAGTTAATCTCAATCATTTTGTAAATCTAGATACAAATTTCTATTTCATTTATTCACTATATTTACATTTCGTTTTTTATTCGTTATGATATTGGTAATTGACTCGCAAATAAACTGTTTCTGTTAATTTGATGGGGCCCAGGAAGCGAGAGAAAGATTCCCGAAGTGCACACTATACGTCGCTGCTTCGGGACAATTTCTGCAACGAAAAATGTAGTGGGGGTTACGCCGATATAAGGGCCAGTTGGAGGAAACTTAGACATTTGCGTGGAAAAAGTACACTAGCAAGGATGAACCGTAAGTAGAAATGTTGTATATTTAATAGTGGCACTTGTGACTTTACTTTTATAACAAAGACTGATTTCCTTAAGTTATTTTTCTAATAATAACATATACGTCTAATATTTTATCTATTCTTTCTTTGTGTTCAGTTTTCATTTTTATACATCATTTTTTAAATGTCAGTTAATGCCCACTTTTCCTTTAACGCAATAGGATACTACTTTAACAATTAATTTTTTTCAGAAATGGATGTTGATGTCGGTGTGCCGGAGCAGGAGAGGCCGCAGGAGAGGCCGCAGGAGAGGCCGCAGGAGAGGCCGCAGGAGAGGCCGCAGGAGAGGCCGCAGGCGGAGAGGCCGGAGGTGGAGAGGCCGGAGGTGGAGAGGCCGCAGGAGTGGCCTATGAATTTAGCGCTGGGACAGCAGTTCCAGCAGTTAATAGATTACTTAAAAATAAAGGATGCCGAAAATGCGGAGCTCCGGGAGCAGCTCCGCTTGCACCGGGAAGAGGGCTGCCTGCAGCAGGCTGCTGCCAGCACCAGAAGCTCACGGGGGATCCGTGGGGGCCATAGAGGCCACAACGGCCGCGGACGAGGGACAGGACGCCCTGTACCTGCACCTGGCCCTAACCCTGTCCCCGTGGCGGATGTGGCAAGCCCTGGGCCATCCGGGGTGAATAAAAAAGGTAAGCTTAACAATTATAATACTGTTGCTGCGCAATCATTTTCAATGGTCCACGGACCATAAGTGTCTTATGTGAGACGTGTGTGTGTGTGTGTGTGTGTGTGTGTGTGTGTGTGTTTGTTTGTTTGTTTGATTGATTAGTTTCTTGACCTTATATATGCCCATAATTGTGAAAGTGGTCTAAGTCACATATTTCTTGTTTCGAGATATTTAATGAATTGCATTTGAATAAGTTGACAAATATTTTTACATTATGTGACTTTGTAGTTTATAATTTTATTAGTCTTGATTAAGTAATGGAAATTTATTATGAATATAAAATTTGATGTGAATTTCATACGAAAAGGTTGTTTTTAAAGTTTGAACTGACTTAGACCACTTTCATAATTATGTGCACATATATAGGATGGCATGCTTATTCTAGAATCATAATGCGAATCTGATTTATATATTGCATTCATATGTGTTTATAACAAAAATGTTTTGTCTGCATTAGGAAAACAGAAGCCGAACCGCGGCCGTGGCTGGGGGCGCGGAAGGAGCCGGGCGCTCAGGGCCGCCCAAATGAAGCTCCGGGGCAGCAAGCATGGCGGCTGCTATTTTAATATAGTTACAAATAATACATAAGTTATAATCTAGTTTTTAATTTAATATAGTTTTTGTATACATTTTAGTTTAATATAGTTAGTTTTATTAGAATAGTTAGTTTTATTAGAGTAGTTATAATTCTTTATTATAATTTTTATTTTTAAGAATAAATTTGTATTAAAAAAATTTTATGTAATTCATTTATTGTAGTAATAGAGGAATACTCTATTATTCCCCTCCATAGTGAAATTTCAACAAATCATGTCGCAATAACGTTGACGTTAGATATACGGAGGTTGATTATATAGCTATTTTTAATGAAGTGAGCCAATTTAGGTACTATTCTCAGATTTATCAAGTTGCGTAGAAAACTGTGCCATTTTATCATCTTTAGTATTCGCAATTTTAGGTAATTCTTTTCGGTTTTCACATATAATACGAACCAAAGTAGTTTTCTTTGCAAGTAAAATGTTTGTAATATTTCGGTCACAACCTAAATATCGCTCAGCAAGCTTAGTTACTACCATTTCGCTCAAATATTATAGGTATGTTAGGAATGAAAAATGAAAAAAGAAAAGAATTTCGTGCGAGTTGATTGTTGTCCAGGCCTGATACAGTTTATAAATTTCATGCGTTATACGAATAACTGTTAAATCATTCTATTAGTAAAAGTGGCTCACAACTGTAAAAATAGGTATACCACATTCGATAATGCGGAATGAAGGGGACAACGAGGAACAGAAATTTACTTTACATATATTTCATTACTTAACTAAAAACTAACGAATGTATTTAAAAATAATATAAAAGTTTTATACATCAGTACCTATATAGTAATCAAATTTTGAATGAGTCAAATTGGCTCGGTCCGTAAATCTAATGTTAAATCGCAAAGCAGTTTTTTGTGTAAATATTCATCCCGAATGATCCAATTTTTCAATAAAAAATATAATTTACAGTATAAAAGATGTGGACTACTCTTAATATATAATTAGTTAAACAATTGAATAAAAATTTTGCAGAGAATGTTACCCGAATGTATGAATGTGTGTTTTTCTTTAAACCTTTCACTGCTAAAGGCGTATGTGCAATGAATATAAGGCTGCAATAATTTTCCACCGGTGTGGAAAAAGAAAATGTCGAGAACAAATTTTAGAAATTTTATACGATTAGCCAACTGATTTACCTGCACCCGCTTCGAATGAATTGGAAAATATGGCTAAAATTACGATTCGTTTCGAAAATCGTTCGCAGTAACGCAGTCGCAAAAGTAAGTATTGCTAAATCTTGATATCGATTGTTAATGCGTTAATCCCCTACAGTGGGACACATTATTACGGGAATATGCGCGAGATGTTGCAAGCGTTGCAAGCGACATAATTAGGCGGTAATAATTAATAATTACGTGAAAACCGGAAAGGCTGTGAGTTCAATTTAATTCGTAAATCATAGGGGAATGTTTGCCGAAGGTATTAGCGTGAAGTTTTCTTTAATTGTCTGATTCTGAAGGGATGTAAATGTATTTGTCGGCAACGTGCGCACGGTATTTTGCCGCCGAGCAGCCATAGTTCGCGCGCCTCGAATCGCCAGTGCCGTAGCTACGCGTTACCGACTCCGACAGTACCCTATGCAATAGGCACCTACTTTCCATGTGTTTAATGATTAATTTTTTTCATTCATTCGACAAGGACTCGTTAGATGCCGTTTCCAGAATTACAACGAATCGTTACAATCTGATTTTATCTTTTTAGATATTTATAGTTAAATACTTTTAACAGAGGATTCCTGAGGGTACTGCCAGATTCTTTGCAAAAATATTTATTGGATCCATGGTAGTGAGATTCCTTTATTTTTCAAGAATGTATAAAAACAATTGATCGTGAAACACGTGGAAAGTAGGTGCCTCTCGCATAGGGTACTGTCGGTGTCGGTAACGCGTAGCTACGGCACTGACGAGTCCAGATAGGCGAACAAGATGGCCACTCGGCGGCAAAGTACCGTGTTGCCGACAAATACATTTACATCCGTTCAAAATCAAGCAATTAAAGAAAAGTACACACTAGTATATTCGGGAGACTTTCCACTACGACTTAATACTAAATTGAACTTCCTGGCGTTAATAAATGCAACGCGATAATTCGTTTTTGTGAAAATCGTCCGTTTTTTTTTACAAAACTCGTGTATTCAACCACAGAGTTCAACTTGAATCAAAAACTAGAATCAACAGGCAGATGATGCAGTTTTGAAAATAGGCTTCAATTCGTCCTGTGACATATTTTACGGTAACAAAGCTTGGAGAATCTTTATCAAAAGGGTCTGTTTTCCGCGTTGTCATTACGGATGCGACGCCACGTGCTCGCCAATGCTCGAGTGAAACGATACAATAGAGCAGCGCCGGCGTGACATTTTGCGGGCCCAGAATACACATTCAAATCTTTTGCGCAACTTTCATAAAGAGGAATTATTTATTATGAGCACAAAGGGAGGTTACTTTTTTTTGCAACGTGAATGTTAGATAATATTTCTCGCTTTTTTCGCCGCAAAATATTTAATTACCTCGTCAAAATTGATTGAGTTTGCTGCTTCCCTTTCTATTGAAAGAATGGCGAGAAATCGGTCATGGCTTATTGATGATCGAAAATAATCTGTTATTAGTTTCGAACGTGCGATACTACGTTCAGCTGAAGCCACTGTTACTGGCGGAGTTAACATTATTTGTAGGATCTTGCAAATTGACTGATGAGCTTTCCCAGAACGCAGGGCCGGATCCCGGCGAACGCACAGAACCCGCATCGTGTCGGCCCTGCGACAGAGTCGTAGGGACCACCATGCTTTGTTCATCCCAAACTGTTTACAGATTCAAAACCTCTTAAGACATTCCAGTCCTACGGAGCCATATGACTGCTGTCCAAACTTCCTATCTGCGAACCATGTTCGACGTGATTTCAAGCAGAAGAATAATTAAATTTTACGAACAGTCTCATGGGACCAAACTCGTCGTCCATCACTAACTTTTCCACGTGCAGATATCAACACGTTGGCGAGGTTCTTCTGATTAAAGTGATACCAAACGTGTCACAATTAAAATCATTTAAAATTTATTAGAATTATGTAAAAACCGGGTAATGTTATAGTGTTTGGTATCATTTTAACCAGAAGAACGTCACGAATATGTTAATAAAATTTTTGTGAATAAAAATACAGATACGATACTCAAAATTCATTTACGACTCCGAGGGCAGAATCTAGAATTCGAACCAATGTTGCCAAGTACGAAAACCCCTTAGACTTGGCAACGTCGTCAACGTGTGGGCTTTTAAACCAACTTCGAGAATGGCGGAGGCGTGTATTGCCATCTTCTGAATTTTCGATACACTCTTAGTCCCAATAATTTTCATTTTTCTTCAAGGAGGCGCTGTAAATCCCCGGAAATTTCAACGCGTCGGTAATTCAGTGTCGTGACACGGACCCCCATAGAGTGCAAGGGCTATCCTATCTCTCGTCTCTGCGAAAACTCTCGGGTAAGTGCCGGTGGCTCCACGGTGATGCCATACGCAAATCATTGGGCCAGCTCCGGTGGCTCCACGTTGGTGCCATGCGAAACTATCGCGTAAGCGCAGATGGCTCTATTATGGTATTAAAAACTGTAGAACGAAAGTTAATATTGCGTGTTCTACCGGCGCGACACGAAAAAATCTAGATTAGACGTGCGGACGGCTGTGTTAATAATTCTGTAGAGTGTGACATCGAAAGCCGATTAATAGGCTAGCAGTCGATAAGCGTTGCCAATCGAAAACCCGATTAACAGGCTAGCGGTCGATAAGCATTACGACGGCAGACTTTGACGTCACACATTTTTGACGAAATATATTAAAGTATTCAAAACACTGAATTCCATTACGTTAAAGCAATATTATTTACTTATTAATATTCTGCTTCTAATTGTTAGGGCACATTCACGTACGTCCGTTTCGCGTAAGATTTATTTCAATTTTGATCGATAAAATTTCCCGAGCTCCTACAGACGCCTCTCGTGGTAGTGATCCAAAATAGGTTAATCGTAATAGGTAATCTACATTACCACTGTAGGCCTACATTACCATAAGCAGCAGGCGAAATTTGATCCGGACACGCCCATTGGCGCCGACACTACCAGCCTAGAAAAGTAAGTCCAGCGCTCATTGGCGCCAGCACTACCAGAGTTGCAAAGTCCGGCGCCCATTGGCGCCTACAGTAAAGAAAGGGTCAATGAAACACATCGTCTTAGAAATGCATGCATATTTTTCGTAATATTATATCACAATTTAAGCTACGACTATTTACGTGGAAAAATTAACGATTGCATCGTCACGTAATAACAGAAATAAATAAGAAGTAAGTGTAACAATCGTTATAGACGTTTCTTAATTCTGCGTACTTTTGTGGAAAATTATTTTCGACGCAGAAAACACGACCATACAGCCCACTTTACATCCGCACACCATCTTATCGCAGTCTCATGGACGAGGACATTGTATATATTGGACATTTGATACTTCACAAATAAGGACCGTTGACTCTGACGTCAGCTTGGAACGTCTGACGAGCCAATAGGAACAAAGGAAGAATTCAGTCTTCCGTCCAACTCGCCTGCGAACGCTTCTATTCAATTCGTACATAAAAGTTTCGTGATATTATTAGCTATTTCTCGCGATTTCGCGTAGGCGCGCCCTTTCTGGATTACAGTGTACACACAGTGTTTGTGAGACGTGCATACAGTGTTTGTGAAGTGTACGTGCAGTGTCCGTAATTTGTGCATACGCGAACAACCCCTTCCACCGCCGCTGAATGTTGGGTCCGCACGGTCTGGAAGACACAGGACATACAGGATTTACAACCGCGCGATAGAGGATGGTGCTAAAAGCTGGTTACTGGGAGGGTACAAATTTTATTATAATACAATTACGCGTTTTTAAGCCCCATCTTCGCCCCCACCCCAAGCCCACGGTCGTCCGAAAATCCCGACATTACCGACCCAAATAGGGCCCGCCATGTTCTTTCTCGTTCTCTCTCGCGCGCACACACTATTTTTCATCCTCGTCTATCACGCAATAAAGAAGCGAGCGATCCGGGAGGGGATAACTTTCAGCAAATCATGCGTAATAATTAGTGTCGGGTACTTTACATTTGAGAACATAAGCAAAATATGTATAATGGAATTCTACTAGTACTATCTGCAGTTCGTATAATTTAAATAATTTCAAAAATTTCGGAATTACCATTTATCGATTTACAAAATTATATACTTCCATTCGCATTGAGGTACAAACGATAATATCGAAGGTACAAACGACTGGGAACTATTCCTAAGAGGTCCGCGTTGGAAAATTGAAAAAATATTAATAAACAAAAAAGTTATTAACTGTTAAATGTCCGGAAACACCGATTTCGCTCTAACTTCTACTTTACTTCTCTCTAACTCCTATTCCTTGAAGGTACAAACAATAATATCGAAGGTACAAACGACTGGGAACTATTCTTAAGAGATTCGCGTTGGAAAATTGAAAAAATATTAATAAACAAAAAAGTTATTAACAGTTAAATGTGCGGAAACATTGATTTCTCTCTAACTCCTATTCCTTTAAGGTACAAACGAAACGAAAAGTGGTAAAATCAAATACAAACGATGCTGGAGCAGTCCCCGTTTACAGATTTGAAATATCTTGAAAAATAGAAAAGTTACCCCTTGACGAATTTTGAAAATTCCGTATTTCCACCCCCTTCCAGGTACAAACGAAACGAAAAGTGGTACAATCAAGTACAAATGATGCTGAATCATGCCCCGTTTACAGAATTCAGATATCTTGAAAAACAAGAAAGTTACCCCTTGACGAATTTTGAAAATTCCGTACTTCCACCCCCTTTGAGATAAAAAAAAATGAAAAGTGGTACAAACGGCTACAAACGTCAAGGAATCAAACCCCGTTTACAGAATTCAAATATCTCAAAGTGGGGTGCTGGCCATTTTTTGACCCCATTTTTTTTCGAAAACCGTAAGGGTACAAACGGAAAAAAAAGTAGGTACAAACGGGTACAAACGATGCTAAAACAGACCCCGTCGAGAAAATAAAAAAAATTTAAAGTCGGGTGCCAAGTTCACATATGTAGGTATCAATACCCCCTGCGGCGCCTGCACCGGATCACGGCGGGCGGCACCACCATCGCGCCATTCACCGCAACCATTCATGAGCCACTTGCGCACCAGGTATTTTCGTCACTACGCGACGAGGCGGGCGGTATGTTCGCGCGACTGCTCGCGCCAGCTTGCGGCAGCAAGCAGCCGCTCGCGCGAACCCTCTGGATAGCGAGTGCGCGTCGGCGCTAGGAGATAGCGCAGCGCTAGACGTGACGTCACTCCGTCCAGAGGTCGCCCCCGCCTCCCGTGCGGGCGGAAATCACCTGCAAATTCCGTCGACACTCTCGTCACGGATCGTTTCACGCAAACTTCTCGTTATTACGTCACGGCCCTCGCCAACACGTGTTTTTCTTTCGCGCCTTCGCGACCTACCGCACGGTATTCCTCGTTTCGGCCCTCGTCAACGAGTCGATTTTCTTAAGTAAACGGACTGGGCTTATGCCTTTTTAGTGTTAAGTTATAGTGTTTATTTAGTACATAAGTTCTTGTGTAGTGAAAAATACATGGCTTGTGCGGCACCCAGTTTCATTACTGCACCCCGACGAGTTCAATCCGAACCCTTCCCTCTTAATCGGAACGTCTTAGTTCGCGATTAAACACGGCCGTATTTAAGAACTAAAGACAAGCGCAATTTATTTCCCGAAGCATTAAATCTATTACGGGTAACGGATGTTTAAAACAGTGATGAAGATGAGAAAACCGATGAGAATTTCGTGGAACGTATGGAACTTGTAGATGAAGACAGTAATGAAGGCCAAGTGTAATATGTGAAAAAGTGAACAATGTCAGAAGTGGATAGTGTCAAAAGTATAGTGAAAATATTGTTTCTTTTTTCAGAATATATTATTTTTCTTTTTCAGAATGTAATGTTACCATATTGCAGATATTTGAGAGCATTTCAGGGTAAGGACTGTTTCTATTTTTCGCCAATTATAGAGCATTATTTATTATTTTTGTTTGCAGGGCGCTTAAAAAATGTTTATGCTTATATGGACTTATACAGGGTAGAACATATCATCGGTGACCTTTTTTCAGAATCGATAGTACACAACAAAAGGTGAAAAAAAACCAATAAAGTTAGGTCCGAATATCACCCCCTATCGAGATACAACCCCATTTGTAAAAAAATTTTTTAAAATTATATCTCCGAAATGCTAAGTCGGAGAGGAGCGGTTTTAATCTTTTAGGTGCGGCAGAACTTTGCGCGTGGCTATCTCCCTGGACGGCAGAGTCTGAATCGAACGGTGTAAAAACGATACAGCACGGCAAAGTGTGATGAGTAATGCCATTTTGTGCGCGAATATATTCAAATGAAGTATTTGATGATATAATAATAATTTAAAAATATGTACTACACATACTTTAACTTGAACAATTCCCTTTAATAATTAAGAATATAATTGAGTATGATATATTTTAAAAACATGGTACAACACATAAATCTACGTCACAATTTTCACATTCATAACGAGATCTTCGTCTTGTATCGTTTCTCGAACACACGATACAATGTCGAAACGCTTCTTTTTACAAATTTTTAGATTTGCAATAGGATGGAAAATGTTTTTCGGACAGTCTGAACGGTTGGTCAACGGTATATTTACTACAGCTAACGTTACTGTTCATATTCCCGTAATTTCTTGAAATCTCTTTGAGTAATGTAAGATGAAACACTCGCACTGTTACGCTTTGCTTTCGTAACTTATATAGGCAACACGCAATCCGTATTGCCACGTCAAGTAGATGGAAACAAAATTTGTTGTACCATTCCAAAGTTGACAAAGAGTTCACAAATGACATCCGCGAAAGCCACTATAGAGGCTCTTCGTTCAGAGAGCTGACATACACGAAAGCCACTATAGGAGTGCGTCGTCCTGAAAGATGGTTGCCGCCAAAGCCACTATAGTGGCGCGTCGTACCTAAAAGGTTAATTGCAAAATAACCGGAAAAGATCAAAGTTTACTTAAAAAAAATATAACTACTTCGATTATTACGGTTACGTAGCATTTTTGTTTGTTTATAAAAAAAACTCTAATTTTTTCAATGATAGCGGTTGATTAACAACTTGAGAACAATTCGGACAATGCGTCAAGACTTGCTTTTCGAAGACAGCCTAAAAAAAGTTTAACATTATTGCACGGTTTCGGCGTAAAAAATTGTTAAACACCGTTACATTGCCGTGCTACCGACGAACCTAATACAGTAATTCCTCCCAGAGTGTAACATATTCGAGACCGGCTCGGAACATTTTCAGAATCGGGGGAACCAATGTCGCACATAATAAATTTCTACTGATTGTTGACAGTTCGTCTTTGTATTTTACCGACAGCGGCGGATGCAGAAAAGGACAGAGAGTAATAGACGAAGAGAGGCTGATACTCGAGAAAACCGATACAATTTAAGTACCTGCATATCGGTGAGTTGAAACACTAATGCAAAGGCAAATCTTTTCTAATATTGGCCTTTTGGCAATGAAACTTTTTTTAACAAATTGGTATGGTTTTTCTGATTAAAATGGTACCAAAGACGATATAATTCCGATAATTTATGGTATTTTGAAAAACATGAAAAAAATTTATAGCTTACGCAAATACCATCGTGCTTGGTATCATTTCAACCAGAAAAATGTCACAAATATGTTAATAAAAGTTTCATGAACAAAGGACCTAAAATAAAAAAGTTTTATTGTTGGATTAGTGTGTTGGCTCACACATACACAGCTTATCTCTTAGGTCGCTCGACCCTCAGCTCGACCCTCGGCTCTCCGTTTGTTTTTCTTTGCCGCCGGCTCTGACCCGTGACGCTTTCTCGGGAACTCAGCATTGTCGGTAGGCTACATTTTCGGATTCGACCAGGCCATTCGCTCTGGATTCAGCTGGTTTTTCGAACACTATTCGCGATGTCATATGGTACTTATGGATGTTTAAACGAACAATTTCGGAAATATAGAAACGAATTCCATTCCATTGTCGGCAAGTCACACAAACATATGTTTTCATATGTTAACAAGTTAAGGACAAATCAGTTGATCGCAACACGTGTTTGATTTCTGACCGATTGATTTTCTGTTTCGTTAACCCCTCCAGACCCGATTTTTTTTCGTTTAACAAAAAATGATTTTATACTAAAATTAATTTAATTCATGTGAATGAAAGCAACAATATACTTTTTACAAAAATATTTATTTCAGAGGTTATTTTTTTATGTTAGATTCACTGGTAAGTACATTAAGTATTGGAACTGAGTTTAAACCTATACGTATTAAAATACAACACGAAAAGTATTATGTCCATTACAATGTGCACAGGGTCCGAAGGGGTTAATTACGCGACTTTCTAAGAATAAGCGATTAAACTCGTGGTGTTCAAGGCTCTCTAATCATAAAAGTTATTGTCTCCAAGAAATCTGTACTTTTCCTTAACGCATTGGCGAACAAGCTTTATTCATCGAAAGTCCAAAAATCGTGGACAATAGATCATAGATGTCCTTTAAAGAAATTATTAACGCTTGTAGAAAGATATCCTTTACCGCTTTAACAACACCATCAATAAACCATGAGCCTGCCCATCATAAACCGCCAATGATGACTTGATCATGTGGCAGGTAGGACTTTCCGGGTTGGATTCCAAGCATCACGCCGCGCGGTTTGTTTCTGGAATTACCATTACCTGGTGAGCCACCCGAATTTTCCGGGTTCGGTTCCAAGAATCACGCCGCGCGGTCTGTTCCTGGAATTACCCTTACCTGGTGAGTCACCCGAATTTTCCGGGTGGTGGGCGGTTTCCAACACCCTGCCTCTCCTGGTCACTAACAGGGAGGAAACATATTTTGTCGTCCAATCAGCGAATCTCGCGATACCAGAAGCGGGGTGGAGGGGTACCAGTGTTTCAGGTGGAACAAACTAATTTTTCTCAAGATCATCAGATCTTCAAAGTCATTCGACCTGTGAAGATCTTCTAACGCTACGATTACAATTTCTGTGATTTAAGTGGTTTTACTTTGACGTGATTTAAAGTGCCTGAGGTGTTTGTCTATTTTTCCATATCTTGGAGAAGATGGCTACAACGAGGAAATCAACATTGACCATGCAGCAGAGGCTCAACATTTTGGAAGAGCTGAAGACGGATTCCGTTGCCGTAATTGCGGCAAAATATGGTGTTCACGCCATAACCATTCGCCGCATTAAACAAAATGCGGTGAAGATATCTGCCTTTGCAGATGCCAACAATTTTCAAAAAAAGCGGCGTACGATTAGACCTCCGATGTACGAAGACTTGGAGGTCGAATTATTAAAATGGTTCGAGGAGAGAAGGATTCTCGGTGATTGCATCACAGATGCATTATTGTTAGAGAAAGCGGCTGATATAAAGGATAATTTTCCCACCTGCACAAATTTTAAAGCCAGTAATGGGTGGTTTTTAAAATTTAAACGGCGCCATAACATACGTTTGTTGAAAATGTATGGCGAGGAGGCAAGTGCCGATACGGATGCAGCGAAGAAATTCGTGGAAGATTTCCGAAACTATGTAAGGGACAATGAAATACAGTTGTGCAACGTGTATAATATGGATGAGACTCGTTTACTATGGAAAGCGGTGCCTACGAAAACTCTGGTCGGTGGAAGAGAAGTGTGTATCAGCGGGAAAAAAGGGAAGAAGGAGCGGATCACAATAGCTTTATGTGCAAATGCATCCACCACATAAAAACACTTTCTTTCTAGGTAACTCAAACGTACTAAAATTTGTACGGCAGGAATATGAAAGAAGGATGTCACGAATAAGAAAGAACTAAGGGAGACCAGCTTACAACTGCGTAAAAAGGAACAGAGTTATTTATTTTGTCGATTAATTTTTGGTGAAGCAGCGTATTATAAGTCTTTTTCTTTCTAGGTAACTCAAACGTACCAAAATTTGTGCGGCAGGAATATGAAGGAAGACATCCATTTGCGAATAGGAATTACATATGTACATTACCCGACATTATTAAATAAGTAAATTTTATCGAAATTGTATCGTGTTTGGTATCATTTTAATTTAAATAATGCCACCAATATGGTTGTAGAATTTCCATTGCAAAATAACTAACAATAAAAATGTTTTATCTGGATATCATTGTTATCTCGCCCATAAAAATGCTGTTTATGTTTCTCGGGGTCCCGTCAGCTTATCTAAGGGAGACGCGCTCGTGTTACGTTCTCGCTTGCCTGAATCCAGGGGGAAGCCCCCTGGAGTGGGGATGACGACGAAACATTTTGCGCAATGTGCCTTTTAAACACTCTGGGAGGAATTACTGTAATGAGGAAACCGAGCCCACGATTTCTCATAATTACTTACGTAGTCTCAACTGACGTTGTCTTAGCGTAGATATTTCGTTTAGTAATCAGTTGTGTTTTGGAAAAGTGGATCAGCCAAGCGTGCACTTCGAAAAGGTATGGGAAACTTTATTTTTTGCGTTAGTTAGCAACGTAGTTGTCTGCGTGTTGTGTGGTTTCCGTACCAAAAATGGGACAAGCTCCACAGTGCGCAGACACTACGAGAAAAAACATGCAACTGATTACATCAGTATGTGGGTGAGGAAAGGCGAAATTTGTTAAAGGGTTTGAAATTAGTATACGGCTGCAATTCGGAGTGTAGCAGTAATGATTCGTCAAAAGCTTTCACCGCGTCATATGCGATTTCAATGCTAATAGCACAGAATAATAGGCCGTTTGCAGATGGCGAGTTTATTAAGAAATGCCTCACCGAAAGTGTTAAATCTTTCGGTGGTTCGATATCCTTGGCTCAAATTGAAGGCATTCCTTTATCGCGAAATACAATCGCCTCCCGCATCGTGAGCATTTCAGAATGTATTGTCACAAATTTAAAAAATGTATTATCCACCTGTTGCTACTTTTCGGTCTGTTTGGATGAGTCCACCGACATTCGACACGTGAGCCAGTTGAGCATTTTTGTTTGAATCGTGTAAAACGATTTCTCATGTGTCGAGGAATTACTGGATTTTATCCAAATGCATGGCAGCACGACAGGTGCTAATATTTATAGAGTCGTCGCGGATTGTTTATCAAAGTTTGAAGTAGATCTTTCAAAGTGTTCCGCGATCGTCACGGATGTCGCGAAATCTATGACCGGGCGCAAGATAGGTTTCCTCGGCCAATTAAGGCAACGTAATTTTACATTTCCGGTAGTACATTGCATTTTACATCAGGAGGCATTAGAGAGGGATTCAGAAGGAGCAAGAAGACCCTAAGGTCGCCAAGGAAGGCGTGCGAGGGGACGGTAGGGGGTAAAGGGCAGGAAGGGAGAGGAGAAAGAGGAAGGAAAAAGAAAAGAAAATGATATTGAAGGGATAAAGGAAGAACTGAAAAGGATGCAGAGGGAGTACGAGAGAGGGGGGGAGGAGATTTTGAAAAGGGTGGGGGAGTTAATTAAAAATGAAATATAGGAGATGAGAAAGGAGATGAAAAGGAGGGAGGAGACCTGGAAAAAAGAGCAGGAGGAGATGGAGAGAAGGATAGGAAAGTTGGAGGAGGAGGTGGAAAGAAATAGGGAGGAAAGAGGGAAAGGAGCAGAAACAGAAAGAGGACGGGGGAGGCGGAGAGAAGGGAAAAGGAGGAAGACGGGAGGAAAAAAGAAAGAAATGAGGAGGAAAGAAGACTGAGGGAAATAGAGAGATGGAGGGAGAGCAAGGAGAGGGAGGAGAGAAGAAGGAATGTGGTGATAAAGGGCTTGCAGAGGAAAAAGGAAGGAGTGAAGGAGGAGGTGAGGGAGAATTTGGTGGTCGGATTGGGGGTGAAGGCGGAAATTGAGGAGGTGAAGGAGATAGGGGCAGATGAAAAGTGAGGAAGGAAAGAGGAATAGAGGACGATATGACATGGAAGGAGAGGAAAATGCAATGGAGGTTAAGGAGGATTGCGGAGGAGGAAAGCAGGAGAGGGAAAAGGGTAAGGGTAAGTTATGGAAGGATATGGATAGAAGGAGAGTGGTGGAAGGGGGATGAAGAGAAAGAGGTATTAAGAGATGTAAGAGGAAAAGAGAGAGGAAGAGAGGAGGGGGGGAGAGAAAGGGGGAAGAAGCAGCCATGAAGGAGAAGAAAGGGGGTAGAAGAGAGGACAGGAACAAAGAGGAAGAAGGATAAGGAGAGGGGAGTGTGTAATATAGCATGGTGGAATATGGCGGGGTTGGCAAAGAAGGACAAGGATTTCTGGGAGAGAGTGGGAGGATGGGATGTGACGATTTTAACAGAGACATGGTTGAAGGAGGGGGGTGGGAGAGAGTAAGAGGAAGGCTGCCAAGGGGATACATATGGGAAAGACAGAGTGCCAAAAGGGAAAACAAAAAAGGGAAGGCAAGGGGAGGGATGCTGGTGGGGGTAAAAAGGGGAGTAACAAAAGATGAAGGGGTAGAGATAAGGGAAAGAGGGGAGGGTGTGATGGAAGTGATCGGAAAAATAGGCGGGGAGGAATGAAGGATAGTAGGGGTATATGTGAACGGGGACATGGACAGAAAACTAGAGATTTTGAGGAAGTGGGCGGAGGCAGGAAAGTACAGGGAGGGAAGTGATTGTAGGGGGGGATTTCAACGCGAGGACGGGAAGGGGTGGAGGGGGATGGGAGGAGGAAGGGGAGGAAAGAGGGAGGGAGTCAAAGGACGGGCAAGTGAACGGGGAGGGCAGGAAGCTGTTAAGATGGATAGGGGAACAGGGATGGTGAATTTGGAATGGAGGGATAGAGAGGGACAGGGAAGGAGAGTTCACATATACAGGGGCCAGAGGGGAGACGGTGATAGACTACATACTAGGGGAGCAGGGATTGGAAGAGAAAATGAAAAGTCTAGAAGTAGGTGAGGGAGACGAATTGGATCACCACCCGCTAGTAGTGAAGATAAGAGGAAAGAAGGGATGGAAAAGAGAAGAAAGGAAGAGAGGGGAAAAAGGGTGAAAAAGGGAAGGTGGGACAGGGACGGAACGGAGAGGTTCAGAAGTGAAATAAGGAATTTTGGAGAAGAGGAAGGATTAATAAGAGGAAAAGGGGAGGAATGGAGAAGGGGGACAAAGGAGATAAAAGAGGGAATGAAGAAAGCGGAGGAAGGGGAAGGGGCAGTAAAGGGAAGAAAGAGGGGTTAGTGGGACGAGGAGTGCGGAAGAGAGAAGAAGGAGGCGAGAAGAAGGCTAAGGAGGTGGAGGGAGGGTAGAGGTGGGGTAGAGGAATACAGGGAGGCAAGGAGAAAGTATAATAAGGTATGCGAGGATAAGAAGAGGGAGGAGGCAGAGAGAATACTAGAGGAACCAGAGAGGTGGTAAATAGGGGGAGGAAGAAGAGGAAAGGAGTGAAGGAGGGAATACAGATGGGGGAATGGCGGGAACATTTTATGAGGATACTAAGAGGGAGAGAAAATGGGGGGGGAAAGAGGAAGGAGGAGAGGAAGGATTGGGAGGGAGAGGGGGGATAGGAAGAGAAGAGATGGAGGGGGCGATAAGAAAGTTAACCCCTTAACGTGCACGCTCGAGTTAACACGAGCGTGCACATTTTCGACCGTTTAGCGCGCTCGTGTTAACTCGAGCGGCGTTATATTATATGCTGCAATTTTTTTTATTAATTTTGAATTTTTTGTATTTTTCTGTCAATACAATGATCTAAAGTGCGTTTTTTTACAAAAAAATGATTTTTTTTACCGGTTTTTTTCAAATAAAACGTGCGTTAAGGGGTTAAGGGACAGAAAGGCAACGGGGGTAGATGGGGTACCGAACGAACTATGGAAATATGGATGTTCGCGCGACTGCTCGCGCCAGCTTGCGGCAGCAAGCAGCCGCTCGCGCGAATCCTCTGGATAGCGAGTGCGCGTCGGCGCTAGGAGATAGCGCAGCGCTAGACGTGACGTCACTCCGTCCAGAGGTCGCCCCCGCCTCCCGCCGGGCGGAAATCATATGTGAATTGCGTCACTCTCGTCTAGGATCGCTTATCGCAAACATCCTACGTCACGGCCCTTGCCGAAATCCACGTGTATCTTGTTAGCGCCTTCGCGACACATCTTAGTACTTCCTCGCTCGGCCCTTGCCGACGAGTCGATATAAGTAAACGAACTGGGCTTATCCCTTTTTTTGTGTTAAGTTAGTGTTTATTTAGTGCATAAGGTTTATAGTTGTGAAATACATTTTGTGCGGTACAACGGTTTTTTTCTTTCTCTGCACCCCGACGAGTTGAATCCAACCCCTTCGCCTCTAATCGGTACTTTTCTGTGCGCGATTAAACAATTACAGATCCATGACTTTACGGCAAAATGTCAACGTAAATTTTTTAAACAAAGTATTGAAAGTTTAAAGTCTTCCGAATTCGTAGTCGTCGGCGACTATGCGGAAAATTATGCCTTTGTAATTCAAGTAAAAATTTCCAGTTCTTATTGGAATAACAACCAGGCTACGATTCATACCTTTATTGCATACCATAAGGAGAATGATGAGGTAATTCATGACAATTTTGTTGTGGTGTCCGATTGCTTGGAACACAATACCGTCGGCGTTCATTTATTTCAAACGCGATTAATAGAATTTTTAAAATAGAAATATGTTAATAATATTTCCAAAATCACATACTTCTCGGATGGAGCTGTATCCCAGTACGAAAATGAATCTAATTTCATTAATCTTGTGCATCATGCAGATGATTTCAATCTCTCAGCCAAATGGCATTTCTATGCAACTTCGCACGGTAAAGGTGCTTGTGACGGTATTGGGGGTACATTGAAACGTCTCGCAGCTCGTGCAAGTGTGCAAAGACCTATTGATAATCAAATAACAACCCCACGAGAATTATTTGACTGGGCCCAAGGTCATATCAAAAACATTAATTTTCAATACACTACACGCGCCGATCACAAGACACACAAATTATCTCTGCGTGATCGTTTTTCTAAAGCCGTAGTACTTAAGGGCTCTCGCGATTACCACGGCTTTATACCATTCGGTTTTAAAACCCACATTAGGGTTTGTTCGCGATCCGCTCGTCTCAAAGTGATGCGTAGTAATGGTCGTTCCGAAACCCATTCGTCTAGGAGAGCGTTGGGCGATCTTAGCGCGCCCTAGACCCAAATCGATTCTGGATCGATAATAATGGGTCTCGGAACACACCTGCGCGCGTGCCGAATCACCGGTCGGCACCTCGACTCTCTCGTTCCTACCGTATTACGCAACGGTCTTACCTTTTTCGCTAATCGCTTGATTACGTAACGCTCGTTGTGCTGTACTTTGCAATTAACGGAAATGCCTGCTATTCCTAAAATTACTGTGTTAAGCCGGTTGCCGGTTCTTTTCGTGTTTATTGAATAAACAAACAATTTTTGTGTTGTCTGTGGATTTTATTTAACTTTAATACACGCAGTGTGTTGTACAAACACGTGGTTTTCGCGAGTGTTTTAAACGGAGCTAAGAGCTCACCACCGGCAACGGCACGAGTCTTGTGCCTGTACGAATAGCGTACAGGGTTAAAACTTCTTCCCTTTTGGAATCAACAAAAAATGCTCGAATCGCGTAATTTTGTTGTGTCGTTTTTATTTATTATATTCTCTGCCACATGTGCGGTCCTTCAAGTGTCCTACCCCATCCTATCGTTTCCCGATGGAAGTTGCTCACCACCTTCAAGTGGTTTTCATCGACCAATAATATTTTACAAAGAATAACATCATAATGATATGTACAAGGGTGGTTTGATAAGTCTGGTAAAAATTGAACAATGTCGCATCACAAAATATTTTGAAGTACATAAGCTCAAAGTGGCATTCATTTGCCTGGTAAATATCACGTTTTGTCCAAAAGCGACACTTCGTTTAGATTTGGTAGACGTTTGAAACGAGCGACTTAGTAGTTCCTAGGACAACGCACCAGTTCACACTTTCGCAATCGCAATGTCAAAAATACACGAATTGGGCTTGGAATTGATTCCGCATCCACCCTACTCTCCTGATATGGCTCTCTGTGATTTTTTTATTTCCCAACTTGAAAACATGGCTCGGTGGGAAGAGATTCTCATCGAATGAAGGAAATATCGATGCCGTGAATGCGTACTTGCAGACTTTGACAAATCATACTTTTTTGACGGGATAAAAAAATTAGAATCTCGCTGGGTTAAGTGTGTCGCCCTCAAAGGAGACTATGTTGACAAATAAAGGTTTTTTAAAAAAAAATAAAAATGTTTACCTACTTTTTTACCAAACTTATCAAACGAGCCTTGTATGAATCGTATGATTCCTACGAAAATTCTCAGTCTGGAATTTTCTCTTGGCGACACCCAGGCGCCTTAGTCCCCTTTTCGGATCGAAAACAGGATACATTAAGTGCGATATACACGTAACCCTTGGCCTCTCATGACTAGCCTGTACATGATTTTTAGCCTGTACATGACTAGCCTGATGTTTTACAGATTCACTTTCAGTACTATTCCTTTCCTTTCTTTATTGTAACCAAATGTTGCTCGAGTGCAAATTGATCACTCTCGCCATTCTTAATAGTGCCCTGCCATAAAACCCTTCAAGGGACCGGTCGGTTTGGCGGGACATGAACCAGACTCTTGCACCCTCATGCTTGCTGCCCAGCAGGTACCGATCGCGACATGGGGGGGCAAACCGATGACCGCCTACGTCACGGGGTACACCGAATTTTCCACCGAAGGACCCAAGTTAAAAACGGACTTCGACTTCGGGTTTCTTCGGTTTTCAGCACCCCTCCCACCCCAAACTTCTCGCCAGGATGATAGCAGGGTGGGGATGGTTCACGGAAAGAATTTTTGGGCCCAAATGACAATTTTAAGACCCCGAAAGTCAGTCATACGTGAACTCGTGCGACACTCTCATTTCTTTTACAGAAATTTATTAACGATGTATCGTTATACGAATGAAGAGTTTACTGATATGGTCCTCGCATACGGCTTGGCCGGCGAAAATAGGTACGCGGCGCGGCGGTTGTACCAACAACGGCACCCTGCTCGACATTTGCCGAATGTCAAGACGTTTCAACGGGTGGTGCAGCGATTACGCGATAAAGGATCGTTCAGCAACGTGGACATCAATCGCGGAAGACAGAGGACGACGCGGACTTCTGTGTGCGAAGAAGATTTTATACGTCGCGTGTCCGATGATCCCGGGATCAGCACCCGGCGATTAGGTGCCCAGTGCGGAACGTCGCACATGAGTGCGTGGAGGACATTAGCAGAGAACGATCTGTATCCATTTCACGTACAACGCGTACAAACATTGTCGCCTCCGGATGCAGGGGCAAGGCGGAACTTTTGTGCGTGGTTGGGGGGGGATGGCTTCGGTGGACGATTCGTTCGTATCGAATGTTTTATTCACCGACGAGGCGGGATTTACGCGCGACGGTGTGTTAAATTTAAAAAATACACATGTGTGGAGCGAGGAAAACCCACATGCCGTTGTGGAGTGCCGCAATCAGCGGCAGTTTTCCTTAAATGTGTGGTGCGGGATTTTGAATAATTATTTAGTGGGACCCTATTTTTTACCGCCGAGGCTTAATGGGGAGGGTTATTTAAATTTTCTCGTCGAACATTTGCCTCAGTTATTGGAGGATGTTCCGCTGTCGTGCCGCGCGGACATGTGGTTCATGCACGACGGTGCACCGCCACATTTTAGTGTCGCGGTACGCGAACATTTAAACGCGCGTTTTACAGACAAATGGATCGGTCGGGGAGGGCCAGTCGCGTGGCCCTGCGTTCGCCGGACCTTAATCCCCTGGACTTTTATTTGTGGGGACATTTAAAATCTTTGGTGTATTCGTCGCCCGTTAACGATGTGGACGTGTTACGCGAACGTATTGTGCGCGGGTGTGACGAGATACGAGCCAGCGGTGCATTACGGAATATTCGCCGGTCCATGGAGAAGCGGGTGAAGAAATGCCTGGAAGTCCGCGGGGGCCATTTTCAGCAATACGTGTAGGTGCAGGCACGTGCAGGTAAGTACTGTGGAGGTTTTAGCCGGTAAGAATCCGGCACTACCAATCTTCTCATCCGAGAAGTCTGGTGTCTATGAAGATTTCCTCCACGTACAAAAAAAAAAAAAAAAAAAAAATAAATCAAAATAATAGATTGGTGGGTTATTGATTAGTGGGTCACGGGGCGAGCAACAGATGTGAGATCTAGGTCATCTGTGCCTTCGCCGTGGCTCCGTAGAATAAGGAAGATATAGGTCAGCCGTAGTAGGCCGAACAAGCGGCTCACACACTGAACTTACTACGACGGCTGCATATCGGCAGGCTTCTTCGCGGCGGGCGTTTAACAATTTTTAGCTCCTAAACTTTATAAAAATAATAACTTTTTTTTTGCTGTCTTCGAAAAGCAAGTCTCGATGCATGATCCACATTTTTCTTGACGTGATAAACAGCCGCTAACATAGAAATAATTACGTTTGTTTTTTATTAACAAGAATAAATGCAACTTAACGGTACTAATCGCAGTGGCTACATTTTTTTTATTAAACTTTGATTTTTTCCGGTTATATCGCAATCAAAATCACTTTTCTACGATTTACCGTTTCGGAGATATAATTTTTTAAACGTTTTTTACAAAAGGGGTTGTATCTCCGTAGGGGGTGAGCTGCGCCCTTGATTTATAAGACTTTTTTTTCTTATTTTTATGCCTTCTATCCATAAAGCCCAAGTGTACCAGAATTTCTGTTACACCCTGTATATTCGATTGAAAGAATATACTTGTTATACTTTTACTAGAAACACAAAATTCAAGTGAAGAATTATTTCTAGAATTAAAACCTTTCCACTCGAAGTAAATCTAAAGCATAATCGAGTAACGTACCCACAAATTATTTCACTCTAACCGCTCGGAGTGAAACAAAAGTTACGAGAGTTATTACTTTACGACCTTTACCGTAGCATGTCAAAACCACAAACAGCGGGTGTCGGACTGCGCGCGCCTTTCGGCTTGCTTCCGTACCTGCGCGACCATTTGCAGTCCTAGCATGTGCGCCGTTATTAACCAGAGAGTAGCACCTTGCAGTTAGTCTACAAGTACATCTACCTCGGGGAAATACCTTACCTAAAATCTAATTAACCACTCTGGACCTACCAGCTCCCTACGGTTTATGCCGTAGGCTCATCTGGTTCCAGATTCCTTTGATTCCGATACGACCTACCAGCACCCTACGGTTTATGCGGTAGGCTCATCTGGTTCGTGTCACTCCCGAGATCCTCTCGCACCTGTATGAACGCCAGCACCCTACAGTTTATGCTGTAGGCTCATCTGGATTTATCTTCCTCGACTCAACCACTCTAGGCACCAGCACCCTATAGCATCTACTATAGGCTCATCTGGTACTAGATTCCTTCAATTCCGATACGACCTACCAGCACCCTACGGTTTATGCCGTAGACTCATCTGGTTCGCATCACTCCTGAGTTCCTCTCGCACCTGAATGAACGCCAGCACCCAACAGTTTATGCTGTAGGCTCTTCTGGATTCATTTATCCACTACATTAACCGTTCTAGCGGCCAGCACCCTGTAGCATCTACTATAGGCTCATCTGGATTGAATAACGTCATTTCCTAAAATCATACGTTGATTCGTAGCTCCCACTACTGTTGACGTACGATACCCCCCTGCTACAGTAAAGTTTAATAAGAGACGAAATCACGTCTCATTACGTATAAACCATAACGCTCGCCGGCCACGTTCTAGAAACCCGCCCGGCTCGTAACAAACTGGTGACAGCTGTGGGATACTCACCATTATTTTACATTTTCTCGAGATAGAAAGGTTTAGTAAAAGGCATAACAAATGGCCACATCAAATATTACCAGTAATATGAGTCATTCCGATTCTATGAATTGGATTGCTCTTCAAAATTGTATACAACATGCGACACGAGAAGTTCCTCCATTTGATGGAGAATACCCCTCTTTGTCAACATTCGCGCAGGAAGTAAAAAACGGGTTAGCTTTGATTCCTCCTGATACCGAATCACAATACCTCGCGATTGTCTTGACTAAATTAAAAGGTTCCGCGAGAATCTGTGTTCAGGGCGTGAAATTTACAAATGTCGAGGGATTATTAAAAGTTTTAAAGAAACGTTTCGCACCGGGGAGAAGCTTTGCTTCATTTCAATCCGAAATCGCTAGATTGAGAATTCGAGAAGACGAAACTGTGCGAAAGTATATTGACAGAACGGCCAAACTGATGTATTACGCACAAGCAGCGGCTAGAGATCGCTACAGTAATAACTTGGCAGAAGTTCTGGAAGAACTGGAACGAGACACAAAGCGTAATTTCATTGAGGGACTTCCAGAAAGAGTTGCATGGAGGTTAGCCGTATTTAACGCGAATTTAAAAACACTGGAAGACACTTTCGACGCGGTAATGGAGATCGAAAGAAGTATGAGAAATCGAAGAAATCTGACCATGGAAGAATCCCCGGACAGAAGACCGAGATCAGATTATAGGCGTGAAAATTATTCACCCCGACGTTATGAACGTCGATACGTGTCATACCCACAATCGCCAAGTCCAGTCGATCGATATCGGCACCGAGGAAGAAGTCCAGATGGATCGGATCAAGAAATTGAAGAACGAAGATCAAGGACTTCTGCATTTCCGGTCCGACGCAGGTCAACACCACGATCCCCGTCGCCCCATTCAGACACATCTGTACACGAGGAATGTACCAGAGAACAAAGCGGGGACAGTAATGGTAGATTCCGTAATCCTGCCAGACTATTCTGCTATAGATGCGGAGTTAAGGGACACGATGGCAAATACTGTTGGGAGAGATCAAAATCTCCGCACTTTGAAATATTAAAATCGATGAAAGCCTTAACCTGTCATGACGATAAACCAAAATCAATGAAGGCTATTACGTATCATAACGACGCAGTAAATTCAAGAAAACCTTTAAACTACCAAGACGCTCATCGTACCGACGAGGCGGTGAGCAAACAAGAAACAACTCGTCCAAAAACGGTAACATTCGCGAGGAACGAACAGAGAGACAGCTCGTCAAGGAAGTATCCAGTCCGCGAATACGAGCCAAAGTCCCGGAACTGGAAACGGGAACGGGAGAATTTATAATTGACGGAGGAGCTTCAGTCAATTTAATTCTACTAAAAACCTTGGGAGAAAGATCAGCAGTAACCTCACGTGACGAAATAGAGATCACGGGACTTTCTCCTACACCAATTGTAACCCTTGGTACAACGATCCTACAGCTCGACGGGACCAGCACTGTTTTATGTCGTAAAACACTTACCGATACCCGTCGACGGTCTCATCGGCAGCCCATTTCTTTTACAAGAGGAGGCCGAAATATCATATTTCCACGTACCGTTGTACTTCGGGACAAGCCTACCCGACCATTGAAATTTACGAATTTCGATGAATACGACAGAATCTAGAAGACCACATCAAAAACGAAACACTGCATTCCAGGAAGAACAATGCAACAAATATCCGTCCGAGCTGCAAACACCAACATCAAAGAGCGTTTCTTACCACGCATCAAAACCCCGAAGAAATTATACATCGGTAATGCAGCTGTAACAAATAGACAAGGAGAATGTCAAGTCCTTGCCTATAACACTGACCCGGAAGATGTTGAATTCGACCTGAAACCACAACATTTAATTCCTTTCGATTTAAATAGCTCATCCGACGAAGAATACTACTTACAGAATGATCCACCAATAATTAAGAAACAAGAAAGGATTAATCAAATACAGAAAATTTTACGCATGGATCATTTAAATTCAGAAGAAGTAAATCATGTTTTGGATTTAATTAAAGATTTTCCCGACAGTTTCTTTCTACCTGGAGATAAACTAGGAAAGGTCTCCGATTTTGAACATTCTATTCACACCACCGATAACATTCCTATCAATACCAGGCAATACCGTTATCCGACCATACATCAAGCCGAAATTCAAAAGCAAGTCAGTGCTATGCTTTCGGAGGGCATTTTAACACCTTCTAAGTCACCGTACAATTCACCCCTGCGGATGGTACCGAAGAAACCAGATGCGGACGGTAATAAACGTTGGCGCATGGTAATCGACTTCAGGACTCTCAATGACAAGACAATAGGAGATCGCTACCCACTTCCACAAATCACAGAAATTTTGGACCGTTTAGGCGGAGCAAAATATTTTTCAGTTTTCGATTTGCAAATGGTTTCCACCAAATTCCAATGAATCCAAAAGACCGAGAAAAGACAGCATTTACCACACCATTCGGACATTATGAATTTTCAAGAATGCCATTTGGATTAAAAAATGCACCACCTACTTTTCAACGCCTCATGGATCAAGTTTTAACCGGACTACAAGGCACAGAATTATTCGTATACCTGGATGACATCGTGGTTTACTCGTCATCACTTCAAAAACATGCAGTAAAGGTCAGAAAATTACTGAACAGATTAAAAGAACATGGCTTAACACTTCAAACAAACAAATGTGAATTCCTACGCAAGGAAGTAGGATATCTTGGACATATAATTTCCTCGGAAGGAGTAAAACCCGATCCGAATAAATTACACGCAGTTAAAAATTATCCAGTACCGAAATCACAAAGGAATATACAACAATTTTTGGGACTTGCCGGATATTATCGCCGATTCATTCAAGATTTTTCAAAGAAAGCGAAACCACTAGCAAACCTTTTGGGAAAAGGAATCCGCTTTAACTGGACAAAAGATCAACAACAAAGCTTTGAACAACTACGAGACGAACTATGCCAACAACCTATTTTACAATTTCCGGATTTCAATAAAACATTTGTAGTAACAACCGATGCTTCAGAATTTGCAATTGGTGCCGTATTGAGTCAAGGAGAGATTGGAAAAGATCTTCCAGTGGCATATGCATCGAGGGTATTGAACCCTGCAGAAAGAAATTACTCCGCCACGGAAAAAGAGTGCCTCGCCATGGTGTACGCCGTAAACTATTTTAGACCGTATATTTATGGCAGGAAATTCACTCTTGTCACTGACCATCGACCCTTGGTATGGCTCCATTCAGTAAAAGATCCAACCTCCCGCCTAGTGAAATGGAAACTCAGGCTCTTGGAATACGAATACCAGTTGGTCCACAATTCCGGTAAAGCAAATAAAAACGTAGATGCATTATCAAGAAATCCACCAACTGTCTGCCTACCCTTAATACCACGTTATGAAGATGATCCATCTTATAAACGATATTCAATCAAGCCAACCGATCAAACCAGCACGATAGCAAAACGAGTCACCGAAAGCAGAAGAACTAAATATCAACCCTATTACAACGAAGATACCTCTACCTCGGAAGAAGAAAGTCCTGCCGCTAATAAATCAGATGCAATATTCAAACCAAGGTCTGTTTTACGAAGATCTCTTCCTAGTTTAGAGATCGAAAAAACCCTTGGAGACGAACATGCTGCAAGCATGAACCCCATACCAATTGCACATTCAACTCAGCTGGAAACGTCCGCTGTAAAAGGAGTAACTCCAGCAAATACACCCAATAACACGGTAACTGACCATCAGGATCTAATAAATTTTAACGACACTTCAGAAGACACTGTCCTTGAAAATACAGTTAGGGCAAAGGATACTCCTGCAATTGTCGAATTGCCACCCTTGCCTGCAGAAAGTTCATCTGACGAGGAATTACTTCAAGATGTTCCGAGTTCGACACCACTTGTAGACAGTATATTATCCCGACCATTGCAATCTTTACCGATGCCATGCCTCAACCCCATGTCACCGATGGAAGCCATAAAAAACACGCCAGCAAGACCACTTAGGCCCTGTGAAGAAAATAAAGTCACGCTCACGGACCTCGCATTTGAATCACCAGACGACGATTCCGATTCCGAAATTTACGACATCCCCTGCAGTAGGGACGAAGAGGTTGAAACTCTGCAGACTGTAATTGGAGACATCATTGTCTCGCCGAACACCGTTGTATCCGAAAAGGGACATATCGCACACTTTATACCTGCGGATTGCACCATGCATAGCCCGATTACAAAATTACTATGCGACACTGGTTTACTTTCAAAAAGAATTTTATCCGATGGAAAACCGAAAAAAGGAAAAATAATCATATCATCAAGGGGAAAATTCAAGATATTCAGCATCTTTACAACAAATTACAATCACGAGAAAATGACTATCCAAGAATTAGTTCAGGGATTGACAGATTTGAAAACAGCAATTTTAAGAACAAATATTAAAACCATCCGAATATCAGCAACAAACGATAACCATGATCATATTCCGTTTAGAACCTTCCGAAATCTCTTAGAATCTATTTTCTCAGATTCTAATATTAATATAATTCTATGTGAAGGTGTCACAAAAGAACCGTCAAAACAGGAAAGGCAAGAATTAATTCAAGAAGCTCACAGCAGTCTTATAGGAGGACATAAGGGTATTACAAAAACGTATAATCGCTTACGCGCTCGATTTAACTGGACAGGAATAAGTAACGAAATTCAGGAATTCATCAAAACTTGCACAAGCTGCCAAGAACAGAAATTGGTCCGAGCAAAAACTAGACAGCCAATGATTATTACTGATACACCCGCCGAGCCCTTCGATAAAATTGCATTAGACACTGTAGGACCATTACCAGAAACTCCTAGTGGAAACCGATACATATTGACAATGCAGGATAATTTAACCAAATACTGTCTTGCTGTTGCCATCCCGAACATTCGAGCTACAACCATTGCTGACGCTTTTGCAAGACACTTCATCTCAATTTTTGGAACCCCTAAAGCAATACTTACTGACAAAGGCACCAGTTTCATCGGAAAAGTATTAACACAGTTGGCAGAAATATTCAAAATTCGACAAATTACCACTTCTGGTTATAGACCTCAAACAAATGGTTCCCTGGAAAGAAGTCATATTGTCCTTACCGAATTTTAAAAACACTATATGGATACCTACGAAGACTGGGATCATTTAATACCATTTGCCATGTTCTCTTACAACACCAGCGTACATGAATCGACAAATTTCACACCTCATGAATTAATTTTCGGAAAACTTGCCCGAGTACCAAGTGCATTCCCAGAAGGAGAACAATTAAAAACATACGGATCATACTTAGTTGATTTAATAACCCGAATGACAGAAATTCAAAATATCGCTTCCGATAATTTAAAATCAGCTAAAATCAGATCCAAACAATATTACGACAAGCATGCACGACCAAAGAAGTTTAAAATTGGTGATCAGGTATACGTACAATTAGAGCCGAGAATAAGTAAATTCAGTCCACATTATGTAGGCCCTTACACTGTAATAGATATCACAGACTTACACAACGTAGTTCTACAAACACCTGACAATAAAATACTTACAAAATACCAAGACAAAATAAAACATGCATACTTATCAAAGGAAAATATTGGAATTGCAGATCAACAAGATGACAAACCAAAGGAGTCTGATTCTGATAGTGATACTTCCGATTCTGGTTCTGAATAACTCTGGAACCGCGACTGATACTTTTGACACTGGCCTCACGATAATACCACTTGAACATAATACCGGATTGTACTTTGACAAAATGGATACTATTAGTTTATTTAAAACCGAATGGAAACTAGTCACTGCAATCGATCTAAGGGAATTTCCCTTACGAAAACCATCCGTTTCGAGTCATTTGAAGATTGCTGAGGAAATCTGTGAAAATCATACCATTACACCTTGCATTGCCACAGATATGGGAAATCAATATAAGAAAGAACTCAAGGATGCGGTGCGTTACGAAACCCTAATTTTTACCACTATCGGAGAAAAAGTTAAAAGGAATAGAAAACCACGCTCGGCACCCTTTGCTTTCATCGGTACCGTAAGTCGTACTCTTTTTGGAACGTTATCAGAAGAGGATATGACTTACTATAGTCAGGAAATAGATAAATTATACGCAGACAACAACAAAATGGCAGAACTACTGGCAAACCAAACACATATTATCTGAGCCCAATTTGAGAATCTTCAGCAACAGGCCGAAAACTTATCCGAGAGTGTAACTCGAATGTCGACACAAGTAGGAGTTCTGGCAAATAATTTAGAACAACTTTACTCGCAGGTAAATAAAATGAAACTGGAAAATTCAATGCGAGACTGGATGCTACAATTAGGGAGAGAAGTTGATAATTATCGCTCTAATCTCATAATTTTACTGGACGCCATACTGCTTGTTAAACAAGGAATACTTCACCCGGCAATATTATCTCCACAGCAATTATATAGTGCAGCCCAAAAAATAAGAACTTCCACGAAATTCGAATTTCCGGTTACGCCTCAAGAACTACTATCTGAACAACTCGAAGGGATAACAAAAATGAAGACCGCTTTTAAAAATGGAAGAATTATTTTAGAAATCACCGTTCCACTCCTCGATAACAGTAAATTCAACTTATATAGAATCTATCCTTGTCCGTCTACCCAAGTTTACGGGTCACGTAACCTCACTGGATTTATTAAACCGGCTACCCCTTACTTGGCTATATCATTTGATGAACAGTCATACTTTTTACCAACTGAAGCATACATGCAAACCACTCTTCAACACCGCGAAAGATATCTTGCACCTATGACACTACCTCTGTACAGTGTGGACAGAAGACCTACATGCGAAGTCACTCTTCTTTTAAGTCCATCAATTGTCGACTGGAATCATTGCAATATTCAATTAATCAATACTGCAGACATTCTCCTTCAACAACTAGAATCAAAGAAAACATGGTTATATTACACCCATAATAGCAAAAGGGTTCAAGTTACTTGCCGAGGCCATTCAACGGGATATGAATTTATCCAAGGGACTGGCTTATTACATATCCAACCGGGATGTATTGCAACCGCGGATTCAACACAGTTAACTTCATTAGACGTTCTGGAAGATACACAGGAATATGTTTACAAACCTACCGTTTCCTTGAATATCTCAGCAAGCATTGATGTCAAAGAAGTCCACGCCAGAGAGGAAATTACACGGAACATTAATACCACGCATGTTCACAACAACAACTGGCAAGACTCGTTAGCTTCCAAGTCTTTATCAGATTTGGAAAAAGAAACCAGAATACTAGCAGGCCACCACAGAACAACGTCAACTATTCATAATGTTCTCTACTCCGGAAGTAGTACGATCATCCTCATTATAATTCTGGTTATACTCATATACTACCGTCGATTCATATTTAACTGCCTGGGAATTTGTTTCAAACCAACGCAACGACAAAGAGGGGTTACAGAAGTCATTAGTACAGTTCAATACAAACAACCCACCACTTCAAAACTTCCCATTTCAACAAAATCTGCCGAAATTGTGGAGATGATATAATCTCACAAAATAACCACATCTTTATTAAATACAATTTTAGATACAGAATGTGTGCCGGACATCCATTAAAGAAGAACAAACAACATCAAAAAATAGCCAGAATTAGGACCGCATTATTGAGAACATCCTGTTCAACCGGATACGTTTTCGAAAATCAAGAAGAAGACCTCTATTGTCTCACTTGCTGTGATACAATGGGGTTGAAACAAGGTTTTACGCCCAGATATGTACATATAGTACATCACGGAGAAGAAATCTGTACGCTCTGTGTATTTTGCAAGCAGACCATATGGTTGGAGACAAAACAAGCAAAAGACTGTGATGAGTGTTCTGCTGAGGTGCTAGAGTTGTTCAACTTATGCGAATCTGAGGGACGCCTCTATGAGGAATCCCGTTATACAATTTTACATGAAGACTCCGACGAAGAGTATTCCGACGAAGAGGATGAAGAAAGGGAAGGATAGAAAACACACAAAAAGAGAGGGAAGGAACGAATATCTATATAAGGGTTGCAGACCTTTTTTTTCGCCATTCATGAAAAATGCCAAGAAGTGTTAGCACGCAGACGGACAGTTGCGAAGGTCACCGCACAGTAGCGGTGCAGACGGGCGAACCAGCCCTATGGATGGAGGAAAAGCATCAGGGACGGCTCCTGTCACCAGGGGGTGCATTCGTGCAGGCGAACGGCCCAGCCTCCAAGCCGAAGCGAGGGAGGGACTCGCAAACCCGCAAGGTCTGGACGAGGACTGTGGGCGTGCAGGCGAACGGCCCCGAAAACAGGAAGCGACGGAGGGAGGACCTTTACGGACTCGTCAACCTGGACGATGAGTCCGTAAAGAGATGGTGCCCAGGCGGGATGTAAACCAACCAGGACACAAACCAACCACGCGAACCGACCAGCATGACGACCAGCCACTGGACACCAGGATCCACCAAAGATGACCATCCATCCCCAGCACAACGCATTAAATAGACTGATAAGTACACGCACGAAACTACACAAACATACACCGCGATCATTTCTTATTTTATTTTTGTAGTTCTCCGTTTTCTTTATTCCCGAAATATTGTAAATTCCGACCAAAATTCGAACCACTTTCTAATCGAACGCTTTGAGTGCCGCCAAATCTCGAAAGCATCATATCAATATGATGTTTCATTTTAAGGGGGGAGATGTTACGTATGAATCCCGCGATTCTTACGAAAATTCCCGTCATGGAATTTTTCTTGGCGACACTCAGGCGCCTTAGTCCCCTGTTTTTCGAACGAAAACAGGATACATAAATCCTGATACACTTGTGACCCTTAGTCTCTGGTCCAGGACCCACGGGCGGCTACGCTCCGGTCCCCACGCGATAAGGAAAACTCGAACGCGAGAGCCTGCCTCCCCCGACACTCCAGAGTTTTCCAACCGTTTTTTTCAAACAGTATCTCTACTCCCACCCCAGGGTAAATTTCCTAGAATTTTCAGTTCCCCACCACATTTTCGTCGTATATAAGGGCTACGAAAATTCTCATCTTCGGGTTATTCTCAACACGACTCTCGAGTATTACAGAACGAGATCAGGCCCAGTTCCTTTTCGAGTTTTACTTAACCTTCGGAAGATTAGTCTTACCATTGGCAATTCAACTCTTGGTCGGAGTGCCCCCGTATAAACTCGCGTTAGAGTCACTCGCGAACTAGTTCGGAGTCATCTTATTGTGAAGTCTCGTCAACCGTCAATTCCTAAGGGTAAACATTTAGAGCTTCACAATATTTAAACTACTACTTAAATTCACACACAAAACACTAAACATACATGTATATAGATTCGATTGAAAGAATATACTTGTTATACTTTTTACTAGAAACATTGAATTCGAGTAGAGAATTATTTCTAGAAAATAAAACCTTTCCTCTCGAAGTAAATATAAAACAATAATCGAGTAACGTACCCACAAAATTATTCACTCTAACCGCTCGGAGTGAAACAAAAGTTACGAGAGTTATT
Source organism: Mimumesa dahlbomi (assembly GCA_917499265.3). Classification (NCBI taxonomy): domain Eukaryota; kingdom Metazoa; phylum Arthropoda; class Insecta; order Hymenoptera; family Crabronidae; genus Mimumesa; species Mimumesa dahlbomi. Next base: position 2,155,723 of record OU824117.1, read on the forward strand.
ACTTTACGACGTTACCGTAGCAGGTCAAAACCACAAACAGCAGGTATCGGACTGCGCGTGCCCTAGGGCTTGCTTCCGTACCTGTGCGACCATTTGTAGTCCTAACAAGTGCGTCGTTATTAACCAGAGAGTAGCACCTTGCAGTTAGTCTACAAGTACATCTACCTCGGGGAAACACCTTACCTTAAAATCTAATTAACCACTCTGGAGGCCAGCGCCCTACAGTTAAGTTGTAGGCTCATCTGGGTCCAGATTCCCTTCAATTCCGATTCAAGGCCAGCGCCCTACGGTTTATGCCGTAGGCTCATCTGGGTTGAATCACTCCTAAGATCCTTGCACACCTGAGTGAATGCCAGCGCCCTACAGTTAAGCTATAGGCTCATCTGGATTCATTCTTCCTCGATCTTAACCACTCTGGAGGCCAGCGCCCTACAGTTAAGCCGTAGGCTCATCTGGGTCCGGATTTCACTCTTTCCGATACAAGGCCAGCGCCCTACAGTTAAGCTGTATGCTCATCTGGGTTGTATCTCTCCTTACCTTAATCAAGGCCAGCGCCCTACGGTTTATGCCGCAGGCTCATCTGGGTTGAATTAAACATCATTTCCTAGATCATACGTTGATTTGTAGCGCCCACTACTGTTGACGTACGATACCCCCTGCTACAGTAAAGTTGAATAAGAGACGAATTCGCGTCTCATTACAATCGGTACTAACATACCGATAATGCTCGCCGGCCACGTTCAAGAAACCAGCCCGGCTCGTAACATCGTTATGATATTGGTAATTGACTCGCAAATAAACTGTTTCTGTTAATTTGATGGGGCCCAGGAAGCGAGAGAAAGATTCCCGAAGTGCACACTATACGTCGCTTCTTCGGGACAATTTCTGCAACGAAAAATGTAGTGGGGGTTACGCCGATATAAGGGCCAGTTGGAGGAAACTTGGACATTTGCGTGGAAAAAGTACACTAGCAAGGATGAGCCGTAAGTAGAAATGTTGTATATTTAATAGTGTCACTTGTGACTTTACTTTTATAACAAAGACTGATTTCCTTAAGTTATTTTTCTAATAATAACATATACGTCTAATATTTTATCTATTCTTTCTTTGTGTTCAGTTTTTCATTTTTATACATCATTTTTTAAATGTCAGTTAATGCCCACTTTTCCTTTAACGCAATAGGATACTACTTTAACAATTAATTTTTTTTCAGAAATGGATATTGATGCAGTTGCGCCGCAGGAGGAGAGGCCGCAGGAGGAGAGGCCGCAGGCGGAGAGGCCGCAGGCGGAGAGGCCGCAGGCGGAGTGGCCCATGGGGCTGTCTCAGGGGCAGCAGTTCCAATTATTTATGGAACATCTGAAGGTGAAGGAGGCGGGAATAAGAGAGCTCCGAGAGCAAAACCAAATACTGCGCGAAATGGGGCAGTACAATCAGCAGGCGGCCCCACGGAGTATTCGGGGGGGGGGGGGGGCATAGAGGCCACAACGGCCGCGGACGAGGGAGTGGTCGTCCTGGTGCTGGTCCTGGTCGTCCTGCTCCGGGTCCTGTCCCTGACCCCAACACCGTCACCAATGTGGCAACCCCGGGGCCATCCGGGGTTAATAAAAATGGTAAGCTTAACAATTATAATACTGTTGCTGCGCAATCATTTTCGATGGTCCACGGACCATAAGTGTCTTATATGAGACGGGTGTGTGTGCGTGCGTGCGTGCGTGCGTGCGTGCGTGCGTGCGTGCGTGCGTGCGTGCGTGCGTGCGTGCGTGCGTGCGTGCGTGCGTGCGTGCGTGCGTGCGTGCGTGCGTGCGTGCGTGCGTGCGTGCGTGCGTGCGTGCGTGCGTGCGTGCGTGCGTGCGTGCGTGCGTGCGTGCGTGCGTGCGTGCGTGCGTGCGTGCGTGCGTGCGTGCGTGCGTGCGTGCGTGCGTGCGTGCGTGCGTGCGTGCGTGCGTGCGTGCGTGCGTGCGTGCGTGCGTGCGTGCGTGCGTGCGTGCGTGCGTGCGTGCGTGCGTGCGTGCGTGCGTGCGTGCGTGCGTGCGTGCGTGCGTGCGTGCGTGCGTGCGTGCGTGCGTGCGTGCGTGCGTGCGTGCGTGCGTGCGTGCGTGCGTGCGTGCGTGCGTGCGTGCGTGCGTGCGTGCGTGCGTGCGTGCGTGCGTGCGTGCGTGCGTGCGTGCGTGTTTGTTTGTTTGTTTGTTTGTTTGTTTGTTTGTTTGTTTGTTTGTTTGTTTGTTTGTTTGTTTGTTTGTTTGTTTGTTTGTTTGTTTGTTTGTTTGTTTGTTTGTTTGTTTGTTTGTTTGTTTGTTTGTTTGTTTGTTTGTTTGTTTGTTTGTTTGTTTGTTTGTTTGTTTGTTTGTTTGTTTGTTTGTTTGTTTGTTTGTTTGTTTGTTTGTTTGTTTGTTTCTTTGTTTCTTTGTTTCTTTGATTGATTAGTTTCTTGACCTTATATATGCCCATAATTGTGAAAGTGGTCTAAGTCACATATTTCTTGTTTCGAGATATTTAATGAATTGCATTTGAATAAGTTGACAAATATTTTTACATTATGTGACTTTGTAGTTTATAATTTTATTAGTCTTGATTAAGTAATGGAAATTTATTATGAATATAAAATTTGATGTGAATTTCATACGAAAAGGTTGTTTTTAAAGTTTGAACTGACTTAGACCACTTTCATAATTATGTGCACATATATAGGATGGCATGCTTATTCTAGAATCATAATGCGAATCTGATTTATATATTGCATTCATATGTGTTTATAACAAAAATGTTTTGTCTGCATTAGGAAAACAGAAGCCGAACCGCGGCCGTGGCTGGGGGCGCGGAAGGAGCCGGGCGCTCAGGGCCGCCCAAATGAAGCTCCGCGGCACCAAACATGGCGGCTGCTATTTTAATATAGTTAATAATAATACATAGGTTATAATCTAGTTTATAATATAGTTTTTAATTTAATATAGTTTTGCGTACATTTTAGTTTAATATAGTTAGTTTTATTAGAATAGTTAGTTTTATTAGAGTAGTTATAATTCTTTATTATAATTTTTATTTTTAAGAATAAATTTGTATTAAAAAAATTTTATGTAATTCATTTATTGTAGTAATAGAGGAATACTCTATTATTCCCCTCCATAGTGAAATTTCAACAAATCATGTCGCAATAACGTTAACGTTAGATATACGGAGGTTGATTATATAGCTATTTTTAATGAAGTGAGCCAATTTAGGTACTATTCTCAGATTTATCAAGTTGCGTAGAAAACTGTGCCATTTTATCGTCTTTAGTATTCGCAATTTTAGGTAATTCTTTTCGGTTTTCACATATAATGCGAACCAAAGTAGTTTTCTTTGCAAGTAAAATGTTTGTAATATTTCGGTCACAACCTAAATATCGCTCAGCAAGCTTAGTTACTACCAATTCGCTCAAATATTATATGTATGTTAGGAATGAAAAATGAAAAAAGAAAAGAATTTCGTGCGAGTTGATTGTTGTCCAGGCCTGATACAGTTTATAAATTTCATGCGTTATACGAATAACTGTTAAATCATTCTATTAGTAAAATTGGCTCACAACTGTAAAAATAGGTATACCACATTCGATAATGCGGAATGAAGGGGACAACGAGGAACAGAAATTTACTTTACATATATTTCATTACTTAACTAAAAACTAACGAATGTATTTAAAAATAATATAAAAGTTTTATACATCAGTACCTATATAGTAATCAAATTTTGAATGAGTCAAATTGGCTCGGTCCGTAAATCTAATGTTAAATCGCAAAGCAGTTTTTTGTGTAAATATTCATCCCGAATGATCCAATTTTTCAATAAAAAATATAATTTACAGTATAAAAGATGTGGACTACTCTTAATATATAATTAGTTAAACAATTGAATAAAAATTTTGCAGAGAATGTTACCCGAATGTATGAATGTGTGTTTTTCTTTAACCCTTTCACTGCTAAAAGCGTATGTGCAATGAATATAAGGCTGCAATAATTTTCCACCGGTGTGGAAAAAGAAAATGTCGAGAACAAATTTTAGAAATTTTATACGATTAGCCAACTGATTTACCTGCACCCGCTTCGAATGAATTGGAAAATATGGCTAAAATTCCGATTCGTTTCGAAAATCGTTCGCAGTAACGCAGTCGCAAAAGTAAGTATTGCTAAATCTTGATATCGATTGTTAATGCGTTAATCACCTATAGTGGGACACATTATTACGGGAATATGCGCGAGATGTTGCAAGCGTTGCAAGCGACATAATTAGGCGGTAATAATTAATAATTACGTGAAAACCAGAAAGGCTGTGAGTTCAATTTAATTCGTAAATCATAGGGGAATGTTTGCCGAAGGTATTAGCGTGAAGTTTTCTTTAATTGTCTGATTTTTGAAGGGATGTAAATGTATTTGTCGGCAACGTGCGGACGGTATTTTGCCGCCGAGCAGCCATAGTTCGCGCGCCTCGACTCGCCAGTGCCGTAGCTACGCGTTATCTACGCCGACAGTACCCTATGCAATAGGCACCTACTTTCAATGTGTTTAATGATCACTTTTTTTCATACATTCGAGTATGAAATCCCGAGATATATGGTCGGGATGGCCAGCATCCTTATCATGTGCGACGTGTGCAATCGTTAATGCCTACGGACATTCCGGCGAGACATTCTTTTCGTGAGTGGTTGTTAAGACAATGTGAAGAGGACCGGGAGTTTTTAAATAAAATTTTGTGGACAGACGAAAGTACGTTTACGCGTTCGGGAACTTTTAATACAAGAAACACGCATATCTGGGATCATCTGAATCCTTGTGCGATGAGAAACTACAATTTCCAGAATCGGTGGAGTGTAAACGTTTGGGCTGGAATTCTGGGGAATGACGTTATAGGACCGTTTTTCTTGCCAAATCGGTTAACAGCGGCTAATTATTTAAATTTTCTTAAAAACGATCTTCCGATACTTTTAGACGATGTGCCGTTATACACGCGAGAAAAACTAATATTTCAACAAGATGGTGCACCGGCACATTTTGGTCGGGATGTGCGCGAGTTTTTGAATAATAATTTCCGCGATCGGTGGATCGGAAGATTGGGTCCGATATCGTGGCCACCGCGATCTCCAGACCTCACACCGTTGGACTTTTTTTGTGGGGTTACGTAAAACAAAAAGTGTATGCAGTGGACATTGAAATTGAGGAAATTTTACGTGAACGCATCATAAACACATTTCAAGAACTAAAGACTGAACGGGCATGTGACCGCATAATGGACGGTATTATAAGAAGATTGCAAAATTGTGTGGAAGTGCGCGGAGACATTTTTGAACCACTATTAATAAATTAAGTGACTGATAACAGTGAGTGTAATGAGAAAAGTGCGTGCGCGTATCCTTTGGACATCATTTGAAGAGCTCGGTCCACGAATTACAGGTTGAGAGACCCTTTAATTTTCTATCGCACTCTTTTACAAAACCTCTGATGATCGCTCTCCCTTCCACAGCAGCAGCCAGCAGCAGCCAGCGGCCGCCAGCAGCGATCAGCTGAGCGCCAACCGTCCGAACCCCTCTCTCCGCTGACCGCACGCCTATACTCCGCTCCGCGTAGATGCCTCCAGCCGACGTTCAAACTGCGCGGGCCGGAAGTCGGACCACGATATTTTGGAAGCTTGTATCTCCAAAACCGGGCTTCAAATCAAAAAAAGGTAAAGGAATTTTCGATTTCTTTTGTTATAAACAATCTGCTGGTTCCCGCTTGCCGCATAATTTTGGGACACCCTGTATTTAATAGTGTTACTTGTGACTTTACTTTTATAACAAAGACTGATTTCCTTAAGTTATATTTCCAATAATGACATACATGTCTAATATTTTATCTATTCTTTCCTTGTGTTCAGTTTTTCATTTTTATACATCATTTTTTAAATGTCAGTTAATGCCCACTTTTCCTTTAACGCAATAGGATACTACTTTAACAATTAATTTTTTTCAGAAATGGATATTGAGATTGCTGTCGCCCAGGAGGAGAGGCCGGTGGAGGAGAGGCCGCAGGAGAGGCTGGAGGCGGAGAGGACGGAGACGGTGAGGCCGGAGGCGGTGAGGCTGGAGGCGGTGAGGCCGCAGGAGAGGCCGGAGGCGGTGAGGCCGCAGGAGAGGCCGGAGGCGGTGAGGCCGCAGGAGAGGCCCGATGGAGCTGTCGCAAGGGCAGCAATTTCAGCTCTTCCTAGAGCACCTGAAGGTGAAGGAGGCTGAAATTCAGGAGCTCCGGGAGGAGAACCGCATACTCCGAAAAGTGGAGGGCTGCCAGCAGCAGGCGGCCACACGGGGAATCGTTGGGGGCTATAGAGGCCACAACGGCCGCGGACGAGGGAGTGGTCGCCCTGTCCCTGTCCCCGTCATCGATGTGGCAACCCCTGGGCCATCCGGGGTTAATAAAAAAGGTAAGCTTAACAATTATAATACTGTTGCTGCGCAATCATTTTCGATGGTCCACGGACCATAAGTGTTTTATGTGAGACGGGTGTGTGTGTGTGTGTGTGTTTGTTTGTTTGTTTGTTTGATTCGTTCCTTGACCTTATATGTGCCCATAATTGTGAAAGTGGTCTAAGTCACATATTTCTTGTTTCGAGATATTTAATGAATTGCATTTGAATAAGTTGACAAATATTTTTACATTATGTGACATTTTAGTTTATAATTTTATTAGTTTTGATTAAGTAATGGAAATTTATTGTGAATATAAAATTTGGTGTGAATTTCATACGAAAAGGTTGTTTTTAAAGTTTGAACTGACTTAGACCACTTTCATAATTATGTGCACATATATAGGATGGCATACTTATTCTAGAATCATAATGCGAATCTGATTTATATATTGCATTCATATGTGTGTATAACAAAAATGTTTTGTCTGCATTAGGAAAGCAGAAGCCGAACCGCGGCCGTGGCTGGGGGCGCGGACGAAGCTGTGCGCTCAGGGCTGCTGCTATGCGGATTAGGGGCAACAAGGATGGTTGCGTTTTTAATATAGTAAATAATAATAAAATATAAGTTTTAACATAGTTTTTAATTTATTATAGTTATTTTTTTATAGTTTTTAGTTTAATATAGTTAATTTAGTTAGAATAGTTAGAAATTTTTTATATTTAAGAATAAATTTTTATTAAAAAAAATTTATGTAATTCATTTATTGTAGTAATAGAGAAATACTCTATTATTTCCCTCCATAGTGAAATTTCAACAAATCATGTCGCAATAACGTTGACGTTAGATATACGGAGGTTGAATATATAGCTATTTTTATTGAAGTGAGCCAATTTAGGTATGTTCGGAACGAGCACAGCAAATGTGCCGCGAGAGAGATAGGTGGCCCACCAAAGGGTGGACACGGATCCCCCTCTCACGAACTCGGCCCTGACTCGACGCGAACAGAGATGCCGGGATGGATGGTGATGTGTGGAAACGTCCTGTTGCACAGCAGCGAGGTGTAGTTCGTTGAAGGGCTACACGATTATATTAATCTTGTAGCCAGTATGCAATTGTTCGTAGAAAGGTAAATCGCGGCGCGTCGAGAACACGACGTAATTAATATAATTACGCAGCGTTACGGTCGTATCGTTTCCCGTGCGCGGCACTGGAGAAACGTTGTATCACGACAAAGCGTGCGTCGCACTAGTTAAAGTTCACTATCGAAGAGGCACTAAATACGTGTTGCATGTTCAGAAGCTTGATCAAGAGTGTCGAATGCGGAAGCATGGTCGCAAGGCCCGGAAAGGCTCGGGGACCACACGCACGGACGCTAGTGACGTCGCTGCGCGGCGTTAGTGCGTAAGTGCGTGTGTCCAGCAGGTGCTGCCGCGCGAGAATGCGGCTGCCGCTAGCAACCACATTCTTGAACATTCGGCCCGCGATCAGCAAGGTGTTGCTGATGATGATTCACCATCTGAGACTGGTAAGAGAGCCAATTTTGCAATTGGTCTCGTCAGTATTGTGGTTGCGGTTTTGATGGTGACAACCCGAGTTAGTCCATCTGGTCCAGGATGAACCTTGAGAACCCTAGCAAGTGGCCACTTGCAGGGTGGAAAACGCTCATCGATCAGCAAGACCAATGAGCCTATCTTTATGTCATTGAATGGATGATGCCACTTCGAGATGGATAGCATGCGTTGCAAGTATTGCGAAGACCATTGTGTCCAAAAGCGTTGCAATGACTGTTGTATGAGCCGCCACCTAGCAGTAGGTGGTAGGTGTAAATGCTCAACCGTTGGATCTGGCAATGTAAATATAGATTTGCCGATGAGGAAATGTGACGGGGTGAGCGCCGCTACATCCTCAGGGTCATCGCTGAGCGGAACCAATGGTCTTGAATTGAGTGTCGCTTCAATCTGCGTGAGCAGCGTTGCATACTCCTCGTATGTAAGCAGTGTGTCCTTCACGGTTCGTTGAAGGTGGTACTTGATAGATTGTACCACTGCTTCCCACTTTCCACCCATGCGGGGTGCTGCAGGCGGATTAAAGGACCGTGTCGTATTGTCGTTGACGAAGAGCGCCGATAGTTGTTGATTTTCTTTTGAATGTTGCGCAAACATGGCCCTAAGAGCTTTGTCAGCACCGACAAAGTTCGCCCCACAGTCAGAGTAAATGGTTTGTGGGATACCTCTGCGAGATGTGAAGTGACGGTAAGTGGCGATGAATCCGTCGGCTGAATAGTCGGTGACCAATTCGATGTGTACAGCCGAGGTTGAGAAGCACACAAAAACACATATCCATCCTTTCTCTTTTTTGCTCCTCGCCCCTTCCATGTTTTAAGCGTAAGAGGGCCGGCATAGTCTAGGCCAGTGTGTGAGAACGGCGTTGATGGCGTGACTCGAGAGAGGGGTAGTTGGCCCATCAGTTAATGGGCTCGGATTCCCCTCTCACGAGCACATACCACACATCGTAACACATGACCCTTGATTGCAGCTCGTCCACCAATGATACAATAATTCTGTCTGGTGTGAGACAGTGTCAACTGAGTGCCTCCATGCAGTGTGCGTTTGTGGGAGGCATCTATGATTAGATCTGTCAGACGAGAGTGACGAGGCAAAATAGCTAGGTGTTTGCCTTCGTAGTTGAGGAGAGCGTTGCTTAATCGAACTCCTACGCGGATCACTCCCTGCTCGTCGGTGTAGGCGGTGAGACGGCTGAAGACATGAGATGAAGGGAGCGAGTGGTTGTTGGCGAGTGTTTTGATTTCGTGGCTGAACAATGCAGACTGGGTAGCCTTAATCCAAAACAGTTCGCCCGTTCCACTTCAGTCACCGAGTCTGCCATGTTAGACAAGTGTTTAAATCATGAATCTGCGTCACACGGTTCCGCACATAATCCATGTATGTGTCACGAGAGAATCCGTCCACAAGTAGACATTGTTAATGTCTAGTTTGATATGCGCTTGAACATACTGCATGAGCTTGGCAAGCATCAATGCAGCGGTAAGTTCGAGTCTCGGGATTGTAAGTTTTTTAAGGGGTGCGACCTTAGTTTTGGCACACACCAGTGACGTCACTTTAGTATTTGTGGACGGTTCGAGTACAGTAATATGAATTACTGCTGCCATGGCAAGTTGAGATGAGTCAGAGAATCCGTGCAGTTCCACTACCGAATTGTTGTAGGTGTTGAACCACCTTGGAGTCGAGAGTCTGGCCAGACTTGTAAGATCTTCTCTGATCGCGATCCATTGTGATGTGACTTGGGACGGTAGTGGATCGTCCCAATCGAGCTTGTGCAGCCATAACTCTTGTAATAGTATCTTTGCGCGAATTAATACTGGGGCTAAGAAGCCGAGAGGATCAAATATTTGTGCGACTTCAAACAGAATGAGGCGCTTTGATAGTCTGCAGTGTGTAGGCGTCCTAGTCGCAAATGCAAATGTGTCGTTGACTGGGTTCCATCGTAATCCAAGAATTTTGGTGTTGCAGTCGTCTAGGGATATAGGTGTGATCTGAGCTTCGGTGGTTGGTGAGATTGCGTGAAGTAGACCAGGGTGGTTGGAGTGCCACTTGGTAAGTGGAAAACCGCCCGCGCTGCACAATTGCAGTAGCTGTTTTGCGATTGCAGTAAGATCTTCACGCGCATCAGCACCACCAAATATATCGTCGACATACCGAGCATGTTTTATGCATGGTACAAGCGCCGGCAGATTAGTTGACCGGTTATTCCACAGGATATATCGCAGGCAGCAGAGGAGAAGGTCCTCCCACTCTACACGCTTCTCGCTGCTAGGTTCGGGCTGCGCGACGGAGATGCGCAGGAAATCATTCTAACACAGTTCGTTCGATACAGCGGATCGATGCGTCTAATACCTTGTACGGTTCTTGCAAACTAATTGTGTGATTAAACTTTTCGTTTAGGCGACGTCGATTTTTGTTCAAAGAAATGAAGTTTTGCAAATCTTGAAAGATGGAATACAAAAGTATTTTATAAAATAGAAGAGCCAATAAATTTAAAAAAAAAGAGAATAAATAATCAATGAAGTTAATAAAAGAGAATTAGAAGCTAATGTTTTCCAAAAAAGAGAAGCAAGAACTAATGCATTTATATGAAAACAATTAAGAAATAAATTAAAAAACAAAGACGAAAAAAGAAATAATTTTGTATGAATCGCCGTGTGCTTATAAATTATAGGAAGATAGTCTCCCTGTAAAATTTCTCTCTCTCTCCTAACTTTCATGCTCAAAAGTTTTATATAACTTTGAACAATATTCGAAAACAAAATGTTTTACAATCAATTCGCAAGGATCAGCGCGGCGGAGTAATAAAAATGAAATGTCTATGGCCGATCCGTGAGGTCCGACACCGCGTAAACGCAACGTCTACGATGGCCAGGCCCTGCGGACCGGACACGTGTTAAACGTGTTGGGATGTTTCACGTCAAACGATCAGGGTTTTTTCCGCCATGTCACGGATTTTGATAAAATTTCAATATATTGCACGTGACATCGAAAACCCCCCATTTGAAAGATTTTTTAAAATAATAAATATTTTTTAAGTTACAGGCAGTCAAAGTTTTATTTATGGGTTTCTTTGAAAACTTATAACTCTCAAACCACAATAGATACAGAAATTAGAAAAATTCCAGTTTATTCAGAAAGTCCCAAAGTTTTTGAAAAAAATTGTGAATTTAAAGCAGCATACTTCTAAATTATAGTAAGAATGAGTTACGGTACGGGTGGAATCTCGGGCCAAAAACCGAGCACGGCGGTAAATAAAAATTTGTAACTTGAAAACTATTCGTTGTGCAAAGTTGTGGCTGAAAGATATGTTTAGAGAACATTAAGACAATGTTACAAAAAAATCACCAAAAAATTGAGAGGTACACTTTTAAAGATATTGAAGAGCAAATGTAGAACATTGATCAATGATTTGTCTCAATAGCGGCAGCTGTTTGCGTCGCGGTATAGGCGAAGTCGCGCGCCAAATACGGACACCGCGGTGCATAATAATTCATAACTCGAAAACTATACTTTGGGCGAAGATGCGGCTGAAAGTTATGTTTAGAGGATATTTTGACAATGATGGAAAAAATAGTTTAAAAAAGTTTGAACACACACATTGGACGAAATTTAAGTTCAAAAAATTAAAAACAGTTTTACATTAATTTAAAAACAAGCTGCATCAAATTCATAATTTTTTTCTATATCTTTGAGGCTTTCTGAAGAAATTGGTATTTTGCTAGTTTTTGTATCTATTGTGGTATGAGAGTTATAAATTTTCAAAGAAATCCATACATAAATCTTTGACTGCCTGTAACTTAAAAAATATTTATTGTTTTGAAAAAATGCTTCAAATGGGTTTTTTTCGACGTTACCTACAATATATTAAAATTTTATAAAAATCCGTGACATGGCGGGAAAAACTGATCACTTGACGTAGAATTCATCTATTAGACGCGTCGATCTGCTGTATCGAACGATCCGTGTTGGAATGATTTCCTGCGCATCTTAGTCGCGCAGCCTAAAACTAGCAGCGAGAAGCGTGTAGAGTGGGAGGACCTTCTCCTCTGCTCCCTTGGTCCTATATGCTGTGGGTTAACCGGTCAACTAATCTGCCGGCGCTTGTACAGCCAATGGATATTTGTCACCTTCGTCCTCCGCTAGTTGTAGAAGTGTTCTAATAGCAAGGAACGGAGCAGCTTTGGTACCGTAGGTGACAGTGGTAAGATTGTAAGGTATTTCTTTTGACTCTTCGTCAACTCACAGTATTCGTCGGAGTTTCCAATCGTCTTTATGGACTCTCACCTGACGGTACATCTTCGTGATGTCAGTGGCGAAGATGTAATTGTGGTGTCAAATCTACAACAACACGTCAGAGACATTTAACAGTAAATTTGCACCAGTGTGCATCAAATCATTGACTGAAAGTCCAGTCGAGGTAGTACTAGAACCATTGAAGACTACCCGCAGCTTCGTTGAAGTGCTGTCTGGCTTAAGAACACCATGATGCGGAAGATAGTATATCGAATGATGATTGGGCGAGATTGAGGTGGCTTTGACCATGTGGTTGAGAGATTTGTATTCACTCATGAACTTCTGATACAGCTCACAGTATTCAGGATTTTTCTTGAATTTCCTTAGGGTGCGTTGCAAGCAGAAATGAGCTGTATTGTATGAATTGCCCAATGAACGAGGATCAGATTTCAGCGGAATTTGCACGATGTAACGGCCCGTCGGATCACGTGAATGGGTTTTGAGGAAATGGTCTTCACACTCTTTTCTCATCTGGTGACAGATGTGAGTGTGAATCAGATGGTAACTCCTCTTGTACCCAGAATTTAGCCAACAATTCTCGAATCGAAACATTGTCATCATGATCGAGTGAGACAATGTACGACGAGTTAGACGGAGGACGATGAGCATTCGTTGGCCCGAGGATTAGCCATCCAAATATCGAGAGCTGTGCTATTGGCATCGTTGGTGGACCTTTTACAAGATTGGGCTTGATAATATGCCCATAATAATCAGCGCCAATGATAATGTCAACTGGTCGAGGCTGAAGGAAGTTGAGATCAGCCAACTTGAGCTTGTCAAATGTGGCCAGTTTGGACGAGAAATGAAAAAGGATGGCAACTTCGTAGTCAATGTTTGTAAAACATGTGCATGTATTGTCACTGCCGAGGCGGAATGGAGTGACTTTAAAGACAGTGTGGCGATGCCACGTGTGGAAGTTGAAGAATTGCCTCCAATACCAACGATGGAAATGTGGGATGGTGTTCGTGGAATTCCAAGACTGTTAATTAATGTTTCTGTGACGAAAGTCAACTCTGATCCTGCATCGATCAGCAGTCGCACATTGTGGAATGTAGTTGGAGAGGAAATATTTACTGTGCCTATTGCCAGGAGAGTATGGTTATTGCGTTGGACACATGTCATGGATCGGCGATCCATGACGTCCGAAGAAGAAGACTTGGCAGTGAGCTGTTGGCTCCTGCGAGGATTTAAGCTTATACTGTCAGAACGATGTTCTTCATTGGACCGAGTCGGTGTCTCGACGACTGCACCGGAGCCCTAGTGGGTTTTGGAGGTGCTTGCCGATGGCTCACTCTCCTTTGGTGCTGCAAGTTTAGCGTCGCTGGGATGCAACAGCGTGTGGTGGGTCTTCCCACACTGCTTGCAACGATGGGCGGATTTGCAGCTTGCAGTATTGTGCCGCCCATAACAATTAAGGCACAGGCCAAGCCTGGACACCAGTTGCCTCCTCGAAATTACCGAGAGTGCCCGGAAATTGTCACAAGCGACCAAAAAATGGTCGCTTTTGCAACAATCGCACGGGTGACGTTGCAAACCCGGGCGAATGTAGGCGCTGCCTTGCGTCGCAGTGTGCGCGGTGCGCTGCCCCTTCGAGGGCTGGATGTCAGTGCTTGGCGTTGCCTCCACAGACTCTAAGGCTCTCGCCTTTGAACTGATGAATGCCACCATTTCCTTCTTGGAAGGCATTTCCTGAGCCAAGCCTAGCTTGGTTTCCCAGGCCTCACGCATCGACTTGTCCAAGTTGCGTACAACCTGATGGACGAGGAGCGCATTCCAGCGCTCCTCCGACGTTGCCAGTGACTAGCGCGATATCAACATCGCGGACTGTCCCGACGATGTCGTGTAATGCAGCCGCGCTGCGGTGCTTTATCGGCGTCATTGCCAGCAGCTTGTCCAATTGCGTCTGGATCAAGATTCTTTTGTTTTGGTACCTGAGTTTCAGGTTTTCCCAAGATGGAGCAAAGGATTCTCCTGTAACTGGTAGCGATGCTATCAGCTGCAGCGGTTCGCCACGCAAGCACCCTCGCAAGTATTGCAAACGATCCACATTCGATAATGAGGCGCTGCCTATTATCATCGAACTAAACAGTTCGCTGAATGCTGCCCACTCTAAATAATTGCCCGCAAACGTGGGCAATTCAAGGTCGGGCAGCTTTGCTGACGCCGGCGTGGCCGTAAGTGCGCCGCACATTGAAGCCTTGACATTGAGTTGAGCTCTTAGCTCAAAAGGCCTAATTTTTATGTCAAAGGTGAGGTCGTTGACCGCCTCGAGGTAGTCTCCCATGAAATATTCATGGGAGGCGTGCCCGGCGGGCCACGATGCCTCCAGAAAATCGTGAACCATTTTAAATTTTACCGTGATATCTTCGACGTGGTCGTAGATGTGCTGGATTTCAGTGTGGCTCAAGCCGGCCTAGCGGTCCCTGGCTTTTGTTAGAGTGGCAAAAATAACATTGTTAAACAATGTTTAGAGGCCATAGAGCCAGAAAAAGGCGACCGGAAAGTTGTCCGAGCGGCGCAAGTAAAGTTACAAAAGTAACGCGCCCGACTCGATTTTTGACGCTACCGTCTCGTCATAGGCACAAGCTCTGACCCGATTTTCAAAGGGTCATCTTGGTGCAAAAAGGCAACACGTCGCTAGAACTTAGAAAAATTTTCTAAGTTCAACAATTTTTCACAAGACCTGAAAAATTTTTCACAAGATCTGAAATGCCACTCTAAGGTGTCCACAAAAGCTGGGTTCTGGAGCGATGTGCGAATACAGTCCAAAAATGCTTGGCCATAGCTTAACAGTCGCTCAAGTCGAAGATGGCCCCACCTCTACGTGGTCGCTTTGGGTATCAACCTTGCAAAACCTGCAAGGGCGAACGGGGCCACGGCGAAGCATCGAGAGGGACCGACTCTCGAGCTGCGTAAGCAGTGCTACCGGTACGATTCCGGACGGTCAATTTTCTGCCACGCTTCGGCTACACGGCAAACACACACCTACACACCTCACAGGGATAACTGAGGAAAGTGCGGCAGTGGTCCTCTGGTGGTTCGATCGCGATTAGCGTTCAGAACTCTGCATGGAGGGTACAGTTTATAAACCAGTAAGGCACCACTGGGCCGCCAGATAGTACAGGGGCCCGGGTCGGCCTAGCCAGCACGGCCTGGCTGCCTCACCAGCTGGCGCATAATCTTGTCGGGCGTAGTATTGCCAGGAGGCGCCTGGAAAGGGACCATGCTACGTTCGGCGGGGGGCTCTACCGAGGCCACCATGCGTGTTCGACGTGAAATCGGGTGCGTCTTCGCCTTTGGATGTACACTGTCGTACGGAACTTGGGAATCCGCAGACAACGACACAAAACATAAACATACAAAAATTGGGAAAAATGATAAGCACAAACAATTGTACGAATATCAAGTGTGCCGCCCAAGCCACAAAACCAGAGCGTCCCTGCTCTAATAAAACTGCCCGTGAGAGGAGTGCCGACAAACCCGGCACGTCCTCAAAGAACGCCCAAAAGGGCGAAAAGGCCGTAGTAGCGGCCGGAGGAAAATCCTCCGGCAGCGAAAAAGCCAAGAACCTGACGGTTCGTTTGAGTCGAGTCCCTGTCCCGACACGGAGCAGGGAAAACTCGACCATAGAGATAAAGACAGAAGTAGTCGAGGGGGGACCCATCGTGGGCACCCGAGACGAAATAGTCGCGACAAAAGCGAAGAGCCAAGTCGCTGTCTCCATCGTGAGCAGCGGCGATGCGGCCTCTTCGCTTGTCGAAGATAACGCCCTTACGGCTATTGAGAGCCGGGGTAGTGACCGTAATCAAACTCCTGTCCCTTCGGAGGACATGGATTTTGAAACGGTCACCTACAAGAGGAAACGCCCGGTGAGCTCTCCGGAGCCCACGGACGTTCCCTCGAAAGGAATAAAGACGGTCCGGGTTACCACGCCCGTGACGACGGTCTCGAAGGCGGCAAAGGCTTCGTCTTCCAAAGCTTCGGCTAAGGATACTCGCCCGAACCCCTGTGCGCTCCAAAAGAAGTCCTCGAAAGGGGACAGAGAGAACGTGGCGGTCACGCTGAAAGCGTCGACTACCGGTAAGCCTACCTCGGCTAGCCCGAAATCCGGGAAAGAGCCGAGGGGACAGAATAGAAGGGCACCGGGAGCCGCAAACTCCGGTAAATTGACAAAAGGAAAGGCAGTGACGGAGGCACTGCCTTTGCCAAAATTTCGGCCTCTCGAGCTCGTAAGAGCCGAAGCCGTCACCCATGACAAGGCTCTGTTGAATCTTTGTCTCGATCCTCTTCGGAAGATCAACAAAGAAACGACAAGCCTCATCATGGAGGAAGTATCGGCACTGTCGGCCCTCGTGCAGGAACTGCTCCTACGGAACAGTTTCCTCGAGGGAAAGCTCAGCGTGGCGGACGGGGAGATTCGCAAATCTCAAGTCGCCGTTGAGACCGCGGTGTCGAAGTCGCTGAAAGTCGCGAAGCGGCTCGAAGCGACTAGTGCGTTACCACCGTCGAAGCCGACGTCCTACGCGGACGCGGCGAGACGAGTTGGCCAGAAAGGCCTTCCTGCTGCGGAAAAATCGACGCCACTCCACGTGGTGAAGATCTTCCCCCAGGACAGGAAGTCCTTCAAGGACAGTGATGCGACCAAGCGCGCTGTCCTGACTCTGGTCAAACCCACGAAGGCGCAGATCCGAGTGCGCTCGGTCAAGCGGATCCACAGCGGTGGAATATCCGTCGAGACCGAGAGGCCCGAAGATCTGAAGGCCTTTACAGAGTCGTCAAAGCTCAGGAACGCTGGGCTGAAGACGGCCTTGATTGAGAAGAGGAACCCGAAGATTATCATCTTCGACGTTCCTCAAAATTTGTCCGAGGAGGAACTAACCTCCTGCTTGAAAAAGCAGAACTCGGGAGATGCAGCCGGTCTCGGCGCGTCCGAAATCCTTAAGCCGCGGTTTAAGACCAAAGGCAGAGGAGACGGACGCTCGAACGGGGTTGTAGAGGTGTCTCCCAACATGAGAAAACAGATTTTGAGTAATGGTCGAGTGTTTGTCGGCTGGCTGTCCTGTAGAGCACAGGATTACGTCGCCGCCACTCGATGCTTCAAGTGTCAGATGTTTGGGCACGTTGCCAAACACTGCCGAAGCGACAGCGAAGTCTGTGATCATTGTGCCGAGAAAGGGCATAATTCTGCCGCTTGCACCAGCAAGAGCAAACAGCCGGTTTGCTCGAACTGCAAAGCAAGCGGTAAGAAGACCGGCATTAGCCATAAGGCGAGAGATAAGTGCTGTCCTTGTTACAAGGCGGCAGTGGAACGCGAAATCTCTCGCACCAATTATGGCTAACGCCGAGAATATTCGAGTCCGTCGACCAATGCGGATCCTGCAGCTCAATATGCAGCGATCCAAAATTGTCACAGACGAGACACGAATGAAAATGGACAAGAGGAACATAGATGTGTTGCTCGCACAGGAACCCTACAGTTTCCGCGGAAAAATCCCGGGACTAGGGCTAGCGACTCGAACAGCATCTTTTGGCACCGTGGATGGCCCGGCGTGTATGGCTGCAGTAGCAGTCAGAAACCCGGACATTACGGTCGTCAAAATGTCGCACCTGTCGGACACGCATCTTTCTTGCGTCCATTTGAGCGGAAAATGTGGATCTTTCCACATCGTGAGCCAGTACTTTCAATTCTCGGAAGAGATTGAAGTAAGTCTGGCTCGTCTTGAAAAGGTGTTTATAGCACTTAACCACAAGAGAGTCATTATTGCTGCAGATGTCAATGCAAAATCTGCCCTTTGGGGCAGTGCAGAGACTGACGGGCGAGGGGAAAAACTCGAAGAGTTCCTCGCGCAGCATGGACTGATTGTGGTAAACGAGGCCGGAGGTATTCCTACCTTTTTCGGCCCCGTCGGTGAGTCTCACATCGATGCCACATTCGTGACATTCGATATTTTGAACGCACTACGGTCCTGGAAGATTCATCCGAATCTAACATCCAGCGACCATCGAGCGATAGAATTTGTCGTCGACTTTGATGTCGACTTTGAACGCACTACAGGAAACCACTCCCGCCAGGGAAGGTTTCTTACGAGCAAAGCCAATTGGTTGAGATTTGACAAGCTCCTGCTTAAAGCAAAGAGAACTCTGCCCTGCGAGGACTTACAAAGTCCCGCAGAAATCGAACAGCTAGCGGAAAGCATCGAAAATTCGATCATAACCGCATGCAGAGGTTCTATGCGCTGCAAGCAATGGAGCAAAAAGTCAGTCCCCTGGTGGGGGCACGATTTATCGAAGCGAAAGAAACTCGTCTATAAACTTAGACGGGACTTTCAGAGCGAAAGAGATGTGACTGTAAGAGCGGCCAAGAAAGCGAAGTATCTCGTCGAGAGAAAGGCTTTCACGGCTGCAGTGCGTAGCGCAAAGCTACGCAGTTGGAAAGCTTTTGTCACAGAACAGGGGAACAGAGAGCCATGGGGACTTGTATATAAGATCACCCAAGAAAAGCTAAATATTGATGAAGCTATTAGTAACCTTCGAACACCCGAAGGCGGCTATACGATGGATTGGCACACCACAGCGGAAACTCTATTAAATGAATTAATTCCGGATGACCGTACGGAAGACGAAACAGATCGTCAGAAACAGACACGAAAGGACGTTGCCACAGATCCAGACACAGAGGATACCCATTCCTTCTCCCTGTCTGAGATCGGCAACGCGATTTCAAGCCTAAAAAGGCGCAAATGTCCAGGTTTGGACCTTATTGAGACTGAAGTAGTTCAACGTTCGTGGGGTTCCCTGAACGGAGAGCTACTCAGATTATATAATGGATGTCTGAAATATGGAGTATTCCCTGTGCGATGGAAAATAGGATCTTTAAAGATCCTACTCAAAAGTCCCATGAAACCGGGGACAGAAGCCAAATCGTATAGACCGATTTGTCTGCTTTCGATACTTGGCAAAGTACTTGAGAAGTTGATTGTTCACCGGCTCTCAAATGTGTTCCTAGATCCAAGTTTTTCTTCGGATCGGCAGTACGGATTCAGATCGGGACGATCCACGGAGGATGCCGTGGTAAAATTCCGGAATCTTGTATCTGCTCGAGAAGCGAAATACGTGATCGCGCTCCTGTTTGATATCTCTGGAGCATTCGATAATGTTTGGTGGCCGAGTATCTTTAATAATTTAAAGTTACGAAGCTGCCCTCGAAACCTTTATCGGCTCCTGGCGAACTACTTCACGAACCGTGAGGCGACAATCGTCGCCAACAGCGGATCGGTATCGAAGTCAGTTTCAAAAGGATGTCCGCAAGGGTCCGTTCTCGGTCCTAGCTGTTGGAATCTCATTTTCGATGAGATTCTACAGCGACTTGTCAGCGGGTTCGATTGTGAACCCATCGCCTATGCTGATGACCTCCTCGTGATTGTCTCTGGCAACTCGAGGGTGGAACTTCAGGCAAAAGGGCAGGCGGTTGCGAACGAGATTTCTGCGTGGTGGGCCTCGCAGAAACTCTCGCTAGCGGCCGCTAAGACCGAGATGATTCTTGTTCGGGGAAACCTGGACTTGAATCGGGCCCCTGTGATAAAGGTGGACGGACGAAGCGTTCCTTTCAGTAATACCGTAAGGTATCTGGGAGTTCACTTCGATGTGCGATTGGGAATTAATTCCCATGTTGAGATTCTCCGGGCGAAATGCTTGCAAACGTTCAACGCGTTGGCAAGAATCGCCCGATCCAATTGGGGATTGGAACATCGAGCTCTGCGTACGATGTACAACGGCTTGTTCGTTCCGATCATAACATACGCCGCTGCCGGGTGGGCTGATCGCTTGGGCGCGAAGGCGAGGAGAATCCTCGCCAGCGCTCAACGTCAAGTCTTACTATGCACCACGAAAGCCTATCGTACGGTGTCTCACGATGCGATTCATGTAATCGCGGGTGCGATACCGATAGACTTAGTGGTCGCGGAGCGCGCGTGTGTTTATAAAGCTCGAAGACAGATCGATGTCGATTGCGGAAATTGTCATATCACCGGCCTTGCTCTGGCCGCCGAGGAAGTTTCGACATCTGCAGCGATAGCTGCGGTGAGAAACGAAATCCTTACGGTATGGCAGAATCGATGGGTTTCGTCGAAGGACGGTCGAACGACTTTCCGTTTCTTCAAAGACGTAACTCAGAGACTCAAATCGTATTGGGTGGAACCAGACCACTATGTATCTCAATTCCTGAGTGGACACGGAGATTTCCGTGCGAAACTCAAGGAATTTGCTTTGGTTGAGGACAACGAGTGTGAGTGTGGTGAGATGGAAACATCTCATCATGTTCTATACTACTGTCCGAAGTACCTGGTGGCAAGATTGTCCTTAGAACAAGCTGGCGAAAGAATCGGTCTTCCATGGCCGATTCCAGAGGCAGATTTAGTTTCGAAAACACTGTTCAAGGACTTCAAAACATTTGTCACAAAAATCTTGAAAGCGAAGCAAATTGAACGCAATACGCGGAATCAAGTCCAAGACTTGATCTGCTGAGATTAAGTGAGTAAGGGAAAACCATGTTCGTATCGCAGGGAGCAGCGATTGCCGCTGTTTCGGGAGTGACTGTCCCGCGGACCCGAGTTGGATGACCAGTGTAGGACAGAAAAATAAATTTCTGTTCAGCCAGAACTGGTAGACTTGTCGAAGCTGACGATCAGAACGCGGCGATGAACTTGTTCATCAATCTTTGGTAGCCGGGGTGGGACGTCAAGCCCCTCTCTTTGAGAGTGTCCCTACTGGGTTGGACTCTGGCTGGCAATACGTTGGTTGTGTCCGGGATCGCACTGAGCCTCGGAACCTGGGAAGTAGATGTCCGAACACCAGACAAAATTCGCAAAAGCCGGTATGAGCCGAAGAGCTCGAGGTACGGCGCGTCACGGCAGGCATTCTTGTGCCGGTGACATTGAAAAGCGAAACGAATTCTTGTGGCTCAAGCCGTTGGCCTCAGTAGGTAACTTTCCCAAGAATTTCCGTAGCGATGCTACGCGGCCAGTTTGGGACCTCGCCTTAATCACGAGGTCCGAAGGGGCCCGCTGAGTGATTGGGAGCGAGAGCGCCGCCCCTCCTCGCGCGGTGCTGGCACTGTCAGCGCTGCCGCATAGGTGGCCGTTGGCTTCGAAAGGGAAGATGGCGTCGTCGACTTCTGCTCCGCGGCGCTAGATGGCGGCGACGCCGCCTTCTTATCTATGGCGGTCAGCGGAGGCGACGCTACCGCCTTCTTCCCCGTGGCGCTTTTCGGAACCTTCGCCACTTTCGCCGTTGATGCGGAAGGCTCCTCGTTGTCGGCCATCTTGGAATCGAGCGCGCGATCGATTGCGTCACGGCACGACGTACGCACTAACGGCACTACTGGCCGTTGGCTTGAAACATTGCGATGAAACTTCACTGCTGCACTCCCAGAAGTCCCGCAATCCGGCTCGAAGGACCAAAAAATGTTCGGAACGAGCAGAGCAAATGTGCCGCGAGAGAGGTAGGTGGCCCACCAAAGGGTGGACACGGATCCCCCTCTCACGAACACGACCCTGACTCGACGCGAACAGAGATGCCGGGATGGATGGTGATGTATGGAAACGTCCTGTTACACAGCAGCGAGGTGTAGTTCGTTGAAGGGCTACACGATTATATTAATCTTGTAACGAGTATGCAATTGTTCGTAGAAAGGTAAATCGCGTCGCGTCACGAACACGACGTAAGTAATATAATTACGCAGCGTTACGGTCGTTTAGTTTCCCGTGCGCGGCACTGGAGAAACGTTGTATCACGACAAAGCGTGCGTCGCACTAGTTAAAGTTCACTATCGAAGAGGCACTAAATACGTGTTGCACGTTCAGAAGCTTGATCAAGAGTGTCGAATGCGGAAGCATGGTCGCAAGGCCCGGAAAGGCCCGGGGTCCACACGCACGGACGCTAGTGACGTCGCTGCGCGGCGTTAGTGCGTAAGTGCGTGTGTCCAGCAGGTGCTGCCGCGCGAGAATGCGGCTGCCGCTAGCAACCACATTCTTGAACAAGGTACTATTTTCAGATTTTTCAAGTTGCGTAGAAAACTGTGCCATTTTATCGTCTTTAGTATTCGCAATTTTAGGTAATTCTTTTCGGTTTTCACTTTTATTGTGAACCAAAGTAGTTTTCTTTGCAAGTAAAATGTTTGTAATATTTCGGTCACAACCTAAATATCGCTTAGCAAGCTTAGTTACTACCAATTCGCTAAAATATTAATAAAATAAAATATTAATAATGAAGAATGAAAGAAGAAAAGAATTACGTGCGAGTTGATTGTTGTCCAGGCCTGATACAGTTTATAAATTTCATGCGTTATACGAATAACTGTTAAATCATTCTATTAGTAAAATTGGCTCACAGCTGTAAAAATAGGTATACCACATTCGATAATGAGGAATGAAGGGGACAACGAGGAACAGAAATTTACTTTACATATATTTCATTACTTAACTAAAAACTAACGAATGTATTTAAAAATAATATAAAAGTTTTATACATCAGTATCTATATAGTAATCAAATTTTGAATGAGTCAAATTGGATCGGTCCGTAAATCTAATGTTAAATCGCAAAGCAGTTTTTTGTGTAAATATTCATCCCGAAGGATCCAATTTTTCAATAAAAAATATAATTTACAGTATAAAAGATGTGGACTACTGTTAATATATAATTAGTTAAACAATTGAATCAAAATTTTGCAGAGAATGTTACCCGAATGTATGAATGTGTGTTTTTCTTTAACCCTTTCACTGCTAAAGGCGTATGTGCAATGAATATAAGGCTGCAATAATTTTCCACCGGTGTGGAAAAAGAAAATGTCGAGAACAAATTTTAGAAATTTTATACGATTAGCCAACTGATTTACCTGCACCCGCTTCGAATGAATTGAAAAATATGGCTAAAATTCCGATTCGTTTCGAAAATCGTTCGCAGTAACGCAGTCGCAAAAGTATTGCTAAATCTTGATATCGATTGTTAATGCGTTCATTCACTGTAGTGGGACACATTACTAAACGTTTACGGAAATATGCACGAGATGTTGCAAGCGTTGCAAGCGACATAATTAGGCGCGAATAATTAATAATTACGTGAAAACCAGAAAGGCTGTGAGTTCAATTTAATTCGTAAATCATAGGGGAATGTTTGCCGAAGGTATTAGCGCGAAGTTTTCTTTAATTGTCTGATTTTGAAGGGATGTAAATGTATTTGTCGGCAACGTGCGCACGGTATTTTGCCGCCGAGCAGCCATAGTTGGCGCGCCTCGACTCGCCAGTGCCGTAGCTACGCGTTACCGACTCCGACAGTACCCTATGCAATAGGCACCTAGTTTCCATGTGTTTAATGATTAATTTTTTTCATTCATTCGACAAGGACTCGTTAGATGCCGATTCCGGAATTACAACGAATCGTTACAATCTGATTTTATCTTTTTAGATATTTATAGTTAAATACTTCTAACAGACGGTTCCTGAGAATACTTCCAGATTCTTTGCAACAATATTTATTGGATCCATGGTAGTGAGATTCCTTTATTTTTCAAGAATATATAAAAACAATTGATCGTGAAACACGTGGAAAGTAGGTGCCTATTGCATAGGGTACTGTCGGTGTCGGTAACACGTAGCTATGGCACTGACGAGTCCAGATAGGCGAACAAGATGGCCACTCGGCGGCAAAGTACCGTGTTGCCGACAAATACATTTACATCCGTTCAAAATCAAGCAATTAAAGAAAAGTACACACTAGTATATTCGGGAGACTTTCCACTACGACTTAATACTAAATTGAACTTCCTGGCGTTAATAAATGCAACGCGATAATTCGTTTTTGTGAAAATCGTCCGTTTTTTTTTACAAAACTCGTGTATTCAACCACAGAGTTCAACTTGAATCAAAAACTAGAATCAACAGGCAGATGATGCAGTTTTGAAAATAGGCTTCAATTCGTCCTGTGACATATTTTACGGTAACAAAGCTTGGAGAATTTTTATCAGAAGAGTCTGTTTTCCGCGTTGTCATTACGGATGCGACGCCACGTGCTCGCCAATGCTCGAGTGAAACGATACAATAGAGCAGCGCCGGCATGACATTTTGCGGGCCCAGAATACACATTCAAATCTTTTGCGCAACTTTCATATAGAGGAATTATTTATTATGAGCACAAAGGGAGGTTACTTTTTTTTGCAACGTGAATGTTAGATGATATTTCTCGCTTTTTTCGCCGCAAAATATTTAATTACCTCGTCAAAATTGATTGAGTTTGCTGCTTCCCTTTCTATTGAAAGAATGGCGAGAAATCGGTCATGGCTTATTGATGATCGAAAATAATCTGTTATTAGTTTCGAACGTGCGATACTACGTTCAGCTGAAGCCACTGTTACTGGCGGAGTTAACATTATTTGTAGGATCTTGCAAATTGTCTGATGAGCTTTCCCAGATCGCAGGGCCGGGTCCCGGCGAACGCGCAGAACCCGCATCGTGTCGGCCCCGCGACAGAGTCGTAGGGACCACCATGCTTTGTTCATCCCAAACTGTTTACAGATTCAAAACCTCTTAAGACATTCCAGTCCTACGGAGCCATATGACTGCTGTCCAAACTTCCTATCTGCGAACCATGTTCGACGTGATTTCAAGCAGAAGAATAATTAAATTTTACGAACAGTCTCATGGGACCAAACTCGTCGTCCATCACTAACTTTTCCACGTGCAGATATCAACACGTTGGCGAGGTTCTTCTGATTAAAGTGATACCAAACATGTCACAATTAGAATCATTTAAAATTCATTAGAATTATGTAAAAACCGGGTAATGTTATAGTGTTTGGTATCATTTTAACCAGAAGAACGTCACGAATATGTTAATAAAATTTTCGTGAATAAAAATACAGATACGATACTCAAAATTCATTTACGACTCCGAGGGCAGAATCTAGAATTCGAACCAATGTTGCCAAGTACGAAAACCCCTAGATTAGACGTGCGGACGGCTGTGTTAATAATTCTGTAGAGTGTGACATCGTAAGCCGATTAATAGGCTAGCAGTCGATAAGCGTTGCCAATCGAAAACCCGATTAACAGGCTAGCGGTCGATAAGCATTACGACGGCAGACTTTGACGTAACACATTTTTGACGAAATATATTAAAGTATTCAAAACACTGAATTCCATTACGTTAAAGCAATATTATTTACTTATTAGTATTCTGCTTCAAATTGTTAGGGCACATTCACGTACGTCTGTTTCACGTAAGATTTATTTCAATTTTGATCGATAAAATTTCCCGAGCTCCTACAGACACCTCTCGTGGTAGTGATCCAAAATAGGTTAATCGTAATAGGTAATCTACATTACCACTGTAGGCCTACATTACCATAAGCAGCAGGCGAAATTTGATCCGGACACGCCCATTGGCGCCGACACTACCAGCCTAGAAAAGTAAGTCATTGGCGCCTGCACTACCAGAGTTGCAAAGTCCGGCGCCCATTGGCGTCTACAGTAAACAAAGGGTCTATGAAACACATCATCATAGAAATGCATGCATATTTTTCGTAATATTATATCACAATTTAAGCTAAGACTGTTGACGTGGAAAAATTAACGATTGCATCGTCACGTAATAACAGAAATAAATAAGAAGTAAATGTAACAATCGACGTTTCTTAATTCTGCGTACTTTTTTGGAAAATTATTTTCGACGCAGAAAACACGACCATACAGCCCACTTTACATCCGCACACCATTGTATCGCAGTCTCATGGACGAGGACATTGTATATATTGGACATTCGATACTTCACAAAGAAGGACCGTTGCCTCTGACGTCAGCTTAAAACATCTGACGAGCCAATAGGAACAAAGGAAGAATTCAGTCTTCCGTCCAACTCGCCTGCGAACGCTTCTATTCAATTCGTACGTAAACGTTTCGTCATATTATTTGCTATTTCTCACGATTTCGTGTAGGCGCGCCCTTTCTGGATTACAGTGTGCATACAGTGTTTGTGAAGTGTACGTGCAGTGTCCGTAATTTGTGCATACTCGAACAACACCTTCCACCGCCGCTGAACGTTGGTCCGCGCGGTCTGGAAGACACAGGACATACAGGATTTACAACCGCGCGATAGAGGATGGTGCTAAAGGCTGGTTACTGGGAGGGTACAAATTTTATTATAATACAATTACGCGTTTTTAAGCCCCATCTTCGCCCCCACCCCAAGCCCACGGTCGTCCGAAAATCCCGACATTACCGACCCAAATAGGGCCCGCCATGTTCTTTCTCGTTCTCTCTCGCGCGCACGCACTATTTTTCATCCTCGTCTATCACGCGATAAAGAAGCGAGCGATCCGGGAGGGGATAACTTTCAGTAAATCATGCGCAATAATAAGTGTCGGGTACTTATGAGGTACAAACGAAAATTTCGAAGGTACAAACGACTGGGAACTATTCTTACGAGATCCGCGTTAGAAAATTGAAAAAATATTAATAAACAAAAAAGTTATTAACTGTTAAATGTCCGGAAACATCGATTTCGCACTAACTTCTACTTTACTTCTCTCTAACTCCTATTCCTTTAAGGTACAAACGATAATATCGAAGGTACAAACGGTAGGGAACTATTCTTGAGAGATCCGCGTTGGAAAATTGAAAAAAAATTAATAAACAAAATAGTTATTACCTGCTAAATGTTCTGAAACATTGATTTCTCTATAATTTCTACTTATTTCGCTCTAATTCTTATTCCTCTGAGGTACACACGATAATGTCGAAGGTACAAACAATAGGGAACTATTGTTAAGAGATCCGCGTCGGAAAATTGAAAAAATATTAATAAACAAAAAAGTTATTAACTGTTAAATGTCCGGAAACATTGATTTCGCACTACAGTAATTCCTCTCAAAGTGTAAAATATTCGGGACCGGCTCGGAACATTTTGAGAATCAGGGGGAACCAATGTCGCACATAATAAATTTCGACTGATTGTTGACAGTTCGTCTTTGTATTTTACCGGCAGCGGCGGATTCAGAAAAGGACAGAGAGTAATAGACGAAGAGAGGCTGATACTCGAGAAAACCGATACAATTTAAATGCCTGCATATCGGTGAGTTGACACACTAATGCAAAGACAAATCTTTTCTAATTTTGGCTTTTTGGCAATGAAACTTTTTTAAACAAATTGGTATGGTTTTTCCGATTAAAATGGTACCAAACATGATACAATTCCGATAATTTATAGTATTTTGAAAAACATGAACAAAATTTATAGGTTACGCAAATACCATCGTGTTTGATATCATTTTAACCAGAAAAATGTCACAAATATGTTAATAAAAGTTTCATTAACAAAGGACCTAAAATAAAAAAGTTTTATTGTTGGATTAGTGTGTTGGCTCACACATACACAGCTTATCTCTTAGGTCGCTCGACCCTCGGCTCTCCGTTTGTTTTTCTTTGCCGCCTGCTCTGGCCCGTGACGCTTTCTCGGGAACTCAGCATTGTCGATAGGCTACATTTTCGGATTCGACCAGGCCATTCTCTCTGGATTCAGCTGGTTTTTCGGACACTATTCGCGATGTCATATGGTACTTATGGATGTTTAAACGAACAACTTCGGAAATATTGAAACGAATTCCATTCCATTGTCGGCAAGTCACACAAACATATGTTTTCATATGTTAACAAGATAAGGAGAAATCAGTTGATCGCAACACGTGTTTGATTTCTGACCGATTGATTTTCTATTTCGTTAACCGCTTCAGACCCGATTTTTTTTTCGTTTAACAAAAAATGATTTTATACTAAAATTAATTTAATTCATGTGAATGAAAGCAACAATATACTTTTTACAAAAATATTTATTTCAGAGGTTATTTTTTTATGTTAGATTCACTGGTAAGTACATTAAGTATTGGAACTGAGTTTAAACCTATACGTATTAAAATACAACACGAAAAGTATTATGTACATTACAATGTGCACAAGGTTCGAAGGGGTTAATTACGCGACTTTATAAGAATAAACGATTAAACTCGTGGTGTTCAAGGCTCTCTAATCATAAAAGTTATTGTCTCCAAGAAATCTGTACTTTTCCTTAACGCATTGGCGAACAAGCTTTATTCATCGAAAGTCCAAAAATCGTGGACAATAGATCATAGATGTCCTTTAAAGAAATTATTAACGCTTGTAGAAAGATATCCTTTACCGCTTTAACAACACCATCAATAAACCATGAGCCTGCCTATCATAAACCGCCAATGATGACTTGATCATGTGGCACGTAGGACTTTCCGGGTTTGATTCCAAGAATCACGCCGCGCGGTCTGTTTCTAGAATTACCCTTACCTGGTGAGTCACCCGAATTTTCCGGGTGGTGGGCGGTTTCCAACACCCTGCCTCTCCTGGTCACTAACAGGGAGGAAACATATTTTGTCCTCCAATCAGCGAATCTCGCGATACCAGAAGCGGGGTGGAGGGGTACCAGTGTTTCAGGTGGAACAAACTAATTTTTCTCAAGATCATCAGAACTTCAAAGTTATTCGACCTGTGAAGATCTTCTAACGCTACGATTACAATTTCTATGATTTAAGTGTTTTTACTCTGACGTGATTTAAAGTGCCTGAGGTGTTGATCTATTTTTCCATATCTTGGAGAAGATGGCTACAACGAAGAAGTCAATATTGACCATGCAGCAGAGGCTCAACATTTTGGAAGAGCTGAAGACGGATTCCGTTGCCGCAATTGCGGCAAAATATGGTGTTCACGCCATAACAATTCGCCGCATTAAACAAAATGCGGTTAAGATATCTGCCTTTGCAGATGCCAACAACTTTCAAAAAAAGCGGCGTACGATTAAACCTCCGATGTATGAAGACTTGGAAGTCGAATTATTAAAATGGTTCGAGGAGAGAAGAATTCTCGGTGATTGCATCACAGATGCATTATTGTTAGAAAAAGCGGCAGGTATGAAAGATAATTTTCCCACCTGCGCAAATTTTAAAGCCAGTAATGGGTGGCTTTTAAAATTTAAACGGCGCCATAACATACGTTTGCTGAAAATGTATGGCGAGAAAGCAAGTGCTGATACAGATGTAGCGAAGAAATTCGTGGAAGATTTTCGAAACTACGTAAGGGACAATGAAATAGATTTGTGCAACATATATAATATGGATGAGAGTGGTTTACTATGGAAAGCGGTGCCTACAAAAACTCTGGTCGGTGGAAGAGAAGTGTGTGTCAGCGGGAAAAAAGGGAAGAAGGAGCGGATCACAATAGCTTTATGTGCAAATGCATCCGGTACACATAAAAACACTTTCTTTCTAGGTAACTCAAACGTACTAAAATTTGTGCGGCAGGAATATGAAAGAAGGATGTCACGAATAAGAAAAAACTAAGGGAGATCAGCTTACAACTGCGTAAAAAGGAACAGAATTATTTATATTGTCGATTAATTTTTGGTGAAGCAGCGTATTATAAGTCTTTTCTAGGTAACTCAAATGTACCAAAATTTGTGCGGCAGGAATATGAAGGAAGGCATCCATTTGCGAATAGGAATTACATAGGTACATTACCCGACATTGTTAAATAAGTAAATTTTATCGAAATTGTATCGTGTTTGGTATCATTTTAATTTAAATAATGCCACCAATATGGTTGTAGAATTTCCATTGCAAAATAACTAACAATAAAAATGTTTTATCTGGATATCATTGTTATCTCGCCCATAAAAATGCTGTTTATATTTCTCGGGGTCCCGTCGGCTTATCTAAGGGAGCCGCGCTCGTGTTACGTTCTCACTTGACTGAATCCAGGGGGAACCCCCCTGGAGTGGGCATGACGACGAAACATTTTGCGCAATGTGCCTTTTACACACTCTGGGAGGAATTACTGTATATCGTATCCTGTTTACGGGCTCATTCCATGTCAAATCGATCACCTTCTGGAGCAGCATCTGCGATTTTGATCAAATTTACATATGTTATAGTGCTTGGCGTACCATACACGGAACTGTTTTTTTTCGAAATTTTGAAAATTGTCAAAGTTACAGCCGTTCAAAGTTTTGACTTTTGTAAAAACAGCCGAACTTTAAAAAATCATATCTCTGTAACCGTAAGTCGTACAGCAATTTTTGTTTTGAGAATTTTTATCGGAAAGAATCAAATTTAAATAAAAAAATACAATTTGCATAATTAACAATGTAAAATACTATTAATATCGAATTTTGTTAAACAATTGACAATAACTTTTGCAGGTATGTTTTTAAAAATTTGAAAAAATTCATACGCATTCTTTGAACCTTTATCTTTAATATTCCGTTTTAAAAAAAGGTGACGCTTTTATACGTCACCTTGCAAAAATCGACAAAGTTAACCGTGCAACCGTTTTACGCATTCCGACGAGCAGTCGCCGGGCAGCCATTTCCCCCTCCACTTTTACGTACATACAGCGTCGCACTCCCAGCATTACAGTAATTCCTCCCAGAGTGTTTAAAAGGCGCATTGCGCAAAATGTTTCGTTGTCGTCCCCACTCCAGGGGGCTTCCCCCTGGATTCAGGCAAGCGAGAACGTAACACGAGCGCGTCTCCCTTAGATAAGCCGACGGGTCCCCAAGAAATATAAACAGCATTTTTATGGGCGAGATAACAATGATATCAAGATAAATCATTTTTATTGTTAGTTATTTTGCAATGGAAATTCTACAAATTCGGGTGGCTCACCAGGTAAGGGTAATTCTACAAACAGACCGCGCGGCGTGATTCTTGAAATCGAACCCGGAAAGTCCTACCTGCCACATGATCAAGTCATCATTGACGGTTTATGATAGGCAGGCTCATGGTTTATTGATAGTGTTGTTAAAGCGGTAAAGGATATCTTTCTACAAGCGTTAATAATTATTTTAAAGAACATCCATGATCTATTGTCCACAATTTTTGGACTTTCGATGAATAAAGCTTGTTCGCCAATGCGTTAAGGAAAAGTACAGATTTCTTGGAGACAATAGCTTTTATGATTAGAGAGCCTTGAACACCACGAGTTTAATCGTTTATTCTTATAAAGTCGCGTAATTAACCCCTTCGGACCCTGTGCACATTGTAATGTACATAATACTTTTCGTGTTGTATTCTAATACGTATAGGTTTAAACTCAGTTCCAATACTTAATGTACTTACCAGTGAATCTAACATAAAAAAATAACCTCTGAAATAAATATTTTTGTAAAAAGTATATTGTTGCTTTCATTCACATGAATTAAATTAATTTTAGTATAAAATCATTTTTTGTTAAACGAAAAAAAAATCGGGTCTGAAGCGGTTAACGAAATAGAAAATCAATCGGTCAGAAATCAAACACGTGTTGCGATCAACTGATTTCTCCTTATCTTGTTAACATATGAAAACATATGTTTGTGTGACTTGCCGACAATGGAATGGAATTCGTTTCAATATTTCCGAAATTGTTCGTTTAAACATCCATAAGTACCATATGACATCGCGAATAGTGTTCGAAAAACCAGCTGAATCCAGAGAGAATGGCCTGGTCGAATCCGAAAATGTAGCCTATCGACAATGCTGAGTTCCCGAGAAAGCGTCACGGGCCAGAGCCGGCGGCAAAGAAAAACAAACGGAGAGCCGAGGGTCGAGCGACCTAAGAGATAAGCTGTGTATGTGTGAGCCAACACACTAATCCAACAATAAAACTTTTTTATTTTATGTCCTTTGTTAATGAAACTTTTATTAACATATTTGTGACATTTTTCTGGTTAAAATGATATCAAACACGATGGTATTTGCGTAACCTATAAATTTTGTTCATGTTTTTCAAAATACTATAAATTATCGGAATTGTATCATGTTTGGTACCATTTTAATCGGAAAAACCATACCAATTTGTTTAAAAAAGTTTCATTGCCAAAAAGCCAAAATTAGAAAAGATTTGTCTTTGCATTAGTGTGTCAACTCATCGATATGCAGGCAGTTAAATTGTATCGGTTTTCTCGAGTATCAGCCTCTCTTCGTCTATTACTCTCTGTCCTTTTCTGAATCCGCCGCTGCCGGTAAAATACAAAGACGAACTGTCAACAATCAGTCGAAATTTATTATGTGCGACATTGGTTCCCCCTGATTCTCAAAATGTTCCGAGCCGGTCCCGAATATTTTACACTTTGAGAGGAATTACTATACATACAGCCCTTGGCGTCTGGTTTAGGACCCGCGGATAGCTACACTCTCGACCTCATGTAATAAGGAAAATTCAAAAGCGAGGGTCTTGCCTGCCACGTAATTCCAGCCGTTTCCAACTGTCTTTTCATACAGCATTTTTACTCCCACCATTGGATAGATTTTCTAGAATTTTCAATTCCCCACTACTTTTTCGACCTATATAAGGGCCACGAAAATGCATATCTTCGGGTTACTCACAGTACGACGCTTGAGCATTACACAACGAGATTAGGCCCAGTTCCTTTTCGAGTTTTCTTTAACCTTCGGAAGATAAGTCTGTCCATTGGCAATTCAACTCTTGGTCGGAGTGCCCCCGTTTCAACTCATGTTAGAGTCGACCGTCACTGCCTAAGGGTAAACACTTAGAGCTTTTCAATAATCTTACTATTGTGGTGTGCGAAGAATTCAGCGATCGGCATTTGTCGATTTCGCTTTTGTTTTTCGGTGACGAGCCGTTTCGTCGCGTTAACGGTCGCGGGCAGTCGAGGGCCAGCGCGAAACGCGAACGGACTACGACGGGGAGAGAGAGAGCTCAGGCTGTGTGCGAGCTGAATCCGTAGCGTCCATGTCCAAGATATAGTTTATTTTAATTTTACTGTTAGTTAATAAATATATCCTTGTTCTTGTATTCGTGTTATGTTCTCTGACCCTACACTATTTTCTTACATTCATACACAATACACTTAACATATGTACATACATGTATATATATTCGATTGAAAGAATATACTTGTAACATTTTACTAGAAACATAAAATTCGAGTAAAGAATTATTTCTAGAAACTAAAACCTTTCCTCTCGAAACAAATTTAAAACATAATCGAGTAACGTACCCACAAATTATTTCACTGTAACCGCTCGGAGTGAAACAAAAGTTACGAGAGTTTATTATTTTACGACCTTACCGGAGCAAGTCAAAACCACGAACAACGGGTATCGGACTATGTGTGCCTTTCTGCTTACTTTCCGTGCTTGTGCGACCATTTGCCGTCCTAGCAAGCGCATCGTTATTAACCAGAGAGTAGCACCTTGCAGTCCACCTATCAGTACATCTACCTCGGGGTTTCACCTTACCTTAACATATTTTACTACTCTGAAGACCAGCACCCTGTGGCTCTGTTCATAGGCTCATCTGGCTTCAGATTCCTTTAATTCCGACACGGGACCAGCACCCTATGCTCTGTTCATAGGCTCATCTGGCTCGAGTCACTCCTGAGATCCTCCCACACCTGAGTGAATACCAGCACCCTATAGCTCTGTTTATAGGCTCATCTGGGTTCATTCTCCATAACTCTTCCACTCTGGAGACCAGCACCCTATGGCTCTGCTCATAGGCTCATCTGGCTTCAGATTCCTTTAATTCCGACACGGGACCAGCACCCTATGGCTCTGTTCATAGGCTCATCTGGCCTGTATCGCTCCTGAGATCCTCCCACACCTGAGTGAATACCAGCACCCTATAGCTCTGTTTATAGGCTCATCTGGCTCTAGTTTTATTCCCTATCTATACCAATACGAGACCAGCACCCTATGGCTCTGTTCATAGGCTCATCTGGCTTGTAACATTTCTCACCACAACTCAAGATCAGCACCCTATGACTTTGTTCATAGGCTCATCTGACATGAATTAAATATCATTTCCTAGATCATACGTCGATTTGTAGCTCCCACTACTGTTGACGTACGATACCACCTGCTACAGTTAGGTCAAGGAAGTGACGAAATCAACGTCTCGTCACGCTTATTCCACAAAGCTCGCCGGCCACGTTCTAGAAACCCACCCGGCTCGTAACAAAAATACAAAATACTTTTTTAAAGAGCAGAAAAAACTTATGGAGGTCCAGTTAGTCGTAGAAATCGAATAGTAAACTCATGAACTGAATAAGCTGTTTTTTACAACTAAAACTACTTAAACATACAAAATGTCGCCACAAAATATGTGCCGCCCGGTGCGGACCGGACCCACCGCCCCGCCCCTCCCCCACTCCTAGGTACGCTACTGATTTTAGTCCAAAGAATCTCGGTAATGTGTCAATAAAAATGTGATTGAGAATAATATGAAAATGCAAAGTGTCCTCGACTTTTAGTCCTTTGGTTTTTATCCGCAGTTCTCGTACACAATCTTCGCTGTCAAAACAATACAGGGGCGAACATCAAATGTTTACGAAATGTATGAGATACGAAAAACGTACCACCTTGCGATAACTCTACGATAATTACTACCGTTACCATCAAAGGTTACCAAAAGGTTCGAAAATGTCCTAAGGGTTTAAAAAACAAACCTGTATGTCCATCTATATTCTAAAATTGAAATGATTGATCTTATACAAATTAGTATCGTATGCCCTTCATAACAATCATGGTATAAACTTCAAACTATCGCTGCCGATCTTCATCTATCGTCAGTTTGGGCTAATTGTGTGTATATTTATGAGTGGTCATAACAATTGCAAAAAACAGGAGATTTATAAAATAATTTTTCATTGCACTACGAATATTTTTTAAGTACAGGTTAATTAGAAATATGTGCTTTAAGTCATTTAACTACCAGTTGTCTTCAATGGTTAAAAAAGGTTTATTTTGAAGTTTAAATATACATAACATACATACTGTCACAACAAAATTGTACAAACTTTGTATTAACATATAAAAACTAAATATAACAATTCAATATACTTGCGACTGTAATATAGCCTTCTGTAGTAAAATACAGAATGTTTCGTTAACTTCCTGACACAAAATGTCTGCAGATTTATCTCCTAGCGCTGCTTGAGCTGAATTTACTCTACCTAATTGTAAAAGTAAGCCTGTGGTATCCTCAGCCAATGGTGGAAATGCTAGACATATCCGTGTCAAGGCAGATAACACAGGCATAAAGAGTATAACTCGATCTTTAGCGGATAGAACTCCTAAGAGAGTTACAAGAGTATTAATCGCCAGTCGAGAAACACTCAAAGCCTTTGGCAGTGCATATTGAATTGCAAGATGCGAAGCCAGATCAACAGCAAATATTTGTTTTTCTGCCTCTGGTTGCGACAATAATTCGGGAATCCAATCCAGACAAATGTGCATAGACGGAATTCCAGTAACTGTAATTGGTAACAGTTCTCTTGGATATCCCTACAAATAAAAACAAAATTATCATTCACTGAAAATAATTATAATATCTATAATAAACAAGATGTATGTAAATATACGTATGTATTTTGAACTGCGTACGGGCCGCCCAGAAAATAGTGAACCATCTCAGGGGTTAGTGTGGCGAGGGGATTGACTTTGCCTTTGTGCCGCGCCACGATGCCGCGTCACGACAAACGAATCGCGCGAGGCAAAATCAATCCCCTCGCCGCACTACTCCCCTGAGATGGTTCAAGATTTTCTGGGCCGCTTGTACATGAGATACTTTTCGAATAGAACATTAGTTTTCTTTGATCCAATTTTTTTTTAAAGATATTGACCGGACAGTGTCAAAGTTTGTTTTACCCATAGTCTAAATGCAAGTGAAAATAAACATTTGTCTGCAAATGAATTTTTGGCAGACCTTTTGTGTCCCATGCAAATAGATTTAAATCCCAGAATTCGCGCTTACAATCGGCTACATCGAATAAATACCTAACTAACGTTAGTTCCTGCAAGACCATTTTCAAGCATTTTGTGCCTTGGCGCTACAGAGGTTTTTTCTGTTTCTTTGGGTGTTTCCGATTATAACAGCCGGTTACAAAAAAGAGTGAAAATAATGTACTTTCCTTGTTGTAACATATGTTGCAGTAGATAATTAAAGATCCCTAACTTTTTTTAATGTTATGGGGAGGTAAAAGTTAATATAAAAATACTACAGAAAGCAAGAACCGAAATATTTTAAAATCAATTATTTGATACTCCTTAGTTTTAGGTCCGGATGTTTCAGATATAAGATATTGAACACAATTTGTTAGATGTTTGCTAAAAGGAGTATGTTTATTACCGGTGCGATTACGTTCCAGGGAAAAGTTTATAAAACATTTTCATTATTTTCATCGGGGAAAAAAACAATAAGTAGATGTGTGATGTATCAATCTTCCGTTAAAACTAACAAAACAAAATTGCCCGTCGGAATCATTTTTCGTTATTTAATCAAGTTTCAATGTGGATGGTCTTATTTTAATATCACAAGCAATGTCCTTTACAGAAAACATTAGTATGTCAATAAAACGAAGGGACACCCCTCGAATACTGAATTCCGAAAAAGAAAGAAAATAAATGATTATAATAATGAGATTTTGAGTGTTGAACAGATCATGCCTGGTCAGGAGACGAAGAAAAAATCAAAATTATAATTGTATGAAGACCACATACAGGATGTAACATAACAGCGGGGACCTCTTCTCAAAGCCGATAGTACGCACAAAAAGGTGAAGAAAACAATAAAGTTATGTCCGAAAACCACCCCCTATCGAGGTATAACCTCATTTTTTAAACATTGTTAAAAAATTTATGCCGAAATAGTAAGTCTGAGAGGACCGGTTTTAATTGCAATGTAACCGGAAAAGATCAAAGTTTGTAAAAAAAATATATCTGCTTTGATTACTTCCGTTACGTAACATTTTTTTGTTTATAAAAAAGCTTTGTTTTTTTCTATGATAACGGTTGATTAACAACTTGATAAAAATTCGAATGATGCGTCAACACTTGCTTCCCGAAGACAGCCTTAAATAGGATTAATATTATTATACAGTTTCGGTTTAAAAATTTGTTAAACACCGTTACGTCGCCCTACTAGCACATCTTTCATATGTCATCCATCCGTCGTGCGAAACACAATGTAAAATAGAATGCGTGAGAGATTTTTAGTGTAGTCACTTGGAAAATCGCTAATCTTTCACGCATACAGTTAGATGTCCATCGGCTGTCGGAAAAAAGTAAATTTCACTATCAATTTTACTATTTGCAAGTATTAAATATGTGTAGAACAATGATGTAGTACATCTTTGTATTCATATGTGCATTGATAAATAAGTAAATTTAATCGAAGGTGGACAAATTTTATGACATGTGGTCATTTCAACTGTGCTATAATAGATCGTGCATTTACTAGTGATTTTTATATATTTCAAAGAATTATATAACTTCTTGCATTATGGATACATTTTAAGAAAGTAAGGGATACACTTTCATACAGTTTTTATATTTGCATCATATTTATACAGGGTGTCCTATTTTAATCTTTGAACGCGATTATCTCGAAAAATATTAATTACTCGAAGACAATGTTTAAACGAAGGATACTCTGCCTAAAGGGGGCATTCAATGTAGCAGACTGTTTTTTTTCTATGTGGAGGCGCCTCCAAGATCTGAAAGTGATCTTTGTTTTTTCAAATGGAACCATAGTTTTTTTACGCTAGGTACATAGCCCAGCTCAAGACAAATCCGGTGACCTACATTATTTTGCCGTTGAAATGTCATTGAAGGTCATTTTCAATTACTTGAAATTTTCTTGCATTACGCATTGAGAAAATTTCTCATCTTCCAATCCAAGATGGATAGTGATGGATGAATAGAAGATGAAAAAGACATGTCGTCGGAGAACCAACAACAAGGAATGATAGGAAACGGTCGAAATCGGGTCCCCTTAATAGATATGAAGTGAAGAGAGAAGAGCCGAGTGCTAGCAGCAGCTATGCGAGAAAGTTGAGTAGTGGCCAACTAGAGTCTGTTACGGTGAACCCAAGCGTCGGGTACAGATTGTTAAATTACATTGCTGCTTTTACGGCAATAAGTGCGCACGTGAAATGTAAAGTGTGTGGAATTGATGTAGAATTTTGCGAATCTAGTCGAAGAGGACTTGGATTTAAGATTGTGATAAACTGCAAGTCCTGTACGCCAAAAGAAATCACGTCATATCCGTTAATTCAAAATGCATACGAAGTTAATCGTCGATTTATTTTTGCGATGCTATTGTTTGGAGTATCATTAGCTGGCGCAGAATAATTTTGTGCTTTCATGGACTTGCCTCGCCCTATTTTTCAATCCTTCTACGATACTATTTTGGGACACATTCGTGATGCTACAGAATCCATAAAGACAATGTCATTGAAACTAGCTGCGGAAGAAGAACAAAAATTAACCGCCGAAAAGTGTGGCAGAGTAGATGGATTGACAGTTTCTGGTAATGGAACTTGGTGCAAACACGGTATTAGTTCGTTAGATGGTGTCGCGATACTTATCGGGTATTACTCGGGGAAAGTTATTGATATTTGTGTGAAATCTGCATACTGTAAGGCATGTGCTCTGTGGAAAGGCAAAACTAATTCAGAGGAATATCAAAATTGGCTAGAAAACCATACTGAATCCTGTAACGCAAACCACATCGGTTGTGCAGACAAAATGGAAACTGATGCTATGCTTGAGATGTTTCAAAGAGCGGAGGAATTACACGGAACGAAATACGTCAATTATATCGGGGACGGTGACACGAAAACATATAACAACATCTTGCAAGCTCTTCCGCATGATGTACAAAAAAGAATGTGTCAACCATGTTCATCAACCATGAAAGGGAAAGCTGACTGGAAAGCTCATTGAAGAATTCACTGAATTCTACGGTTCTTGCACTTCGTCGGAACAGTAATGCGTTGGAAGATATGAAAAAAAGCTGTTGCGCTACATTCTACCATAAATGCTCCACAGACGCAAGTCCCCAACATCAGTATTACCCGGAAGGAGAAGACTCTTGGTGTTCGTGGCAGCAGGCGAATGCCAAAAGAACTTTGAACAAGTACACACATACTCCTGCATTGCCTACAGATGTCATTGAGGCAATAAAACCAATATACGTGGATCTGAGTAAAGACAAGCTTCTTGAACGATGTCTAGGCCCGTTTAACCAAAATAACAAGAGTCTGAACTATGTTACATGGAAATTTGCGCCAAAAATATCTTGGAGCAGCAGACCCACAGTTGAAACTGCCACTAATATTGCTTCAATACTTTTTACCAATGGTCATATTGGCCTCATTAATTTATTGGAAATATTGGAAATAAAACTCTACCAATATTGTCTAAATATTGATGAGAAGCGGATATGCGACGCCGACCACGAAGCCGAACAAAACACGAATTACGGTTGTCTGCGTGCAGAACACGGAAAAAATGATGCGTCTCTAGATGCTGAGGAGCTGTTCTATAATCCAAGAATACCTGATTGATGGTGAAAGACAAAGCAAAAGATACACATATAAAATTTAGTTTGTTTGTCGTATTATCCTTCAGCAAAACTTTGAACGCGTTTTTTCCGAATCTACGTTTTTCAACCTGGTTAACAACCTATTTAAAAAACTATGCATCCGATTTGCATTTACCAAGTCTTAAAATGTTCTAAAATCCAGTCTCTGTTGCACCACGTAGGGATTTTATTACAAAAAGCCTCCTTTTATTTTTTTGTCATAAACGATGAACGTTTTCTGTGAAAATGGAAAATAAAATTCGTTGGTCCGCCATATTTTTCTGTTAGACATCGAAATTCTCCTACGTGATGCTATAAACCTATTTGTCTAGTTTATGAATATATTTTTTTTGTATTTTTCAGATGAACTATATGGCTTAATTGCTGTCAACTACCAAACAGTAACTTCGTCGGCGTGTGCTTTTGGAAACGGCGTACACCGCAAACTATTCTTAAGATTCGAATAAAAAAATTGTGTAGTGTCTTCCATATGTATATACTGAATATTAGTATCAATAAAAAAACATTCATCGTCTGCTCGAAAGAAATTATGAAAAATACACCGTCGTATCGCGGGCGCACTGTGGACTGGTCCCTTAACGACGTAAGTTCAAGACGCGAGCATTGATTTTCAGGCTTTATAAGGAAGTTTTTGTTTATTTGGAATATGGCTTTGATAAATTACCTTTTTTGGATACGATTTTTTAACCGAAATAATGTTTTTTCAAAAATCCGAGAATATACGCTCGTTTCTCGAATCTTTATAATAAATTCTCATTTTTTAAAATCGCTCTAGAATTGCAGTGTGAAAAACGTATGGCGTAAATCGTGTTTTTGGTCGATTTGTATATGCCCCACCACAAGACCTACCTTAACGCAAAGGTTGGTGTATGTCCAGATTCCTAAAAGCGAAGGACTATGTAATTCGCTCAGGTTTCTAACCACAATCCTGATTCATTTCAAACGAAAGAAACTAGTGTTGTATCGCACAGCGTAACTGGAAACTCGTGCTACAACAAAGTGGAGTTGCAAAGGAGTTACGCCATAAATTTTTTCGTCGTAATTTTTTACGAATTTTGTCCAATCAGGTGTCAAAACAATGATAGAACAGATTTTCGAAATTCGGTTTCTTTCTACACGAAAAAATGTTTTCATATAGAAAGAAACCGAATTTCGAAAATCTATTGCATCATCTCGTGCATTCATCCTTTATCTTTAAAATGATCCCAAGTTTATTAAAATCGGGTGAAAAATGCGAACGCTACAATATATATGCTAAACCCTTGCAATGCCGCTGGTAGTGAGGCCCCCTAGGTAAACTTTAAGCCACAAGGGAATAGATTTAGATGACACCATATTCAATAAAGTCGGTGAAAAATTACGACCAGTACGGCATAATTCCTTGCAAATAGATTGGATGATGATAGCCACATGGAAACCGCGCAGTATATTATAAGCATATGCACCATAAATTTTCTCGTCCGTAATTCTTGACCAATACGAACGAACATGAGTTCAATTTAAACCAAGCGTTTAGAACGTCTACGCAATATTTTGAAATGTAACAGCCATATTATACAGGGTGTCCCATTTCCTTGGACGCACCCGGAACCAGGTGATAGCTGGGGTAATTCTAATATAGGGATGTAACATTCTCAATTCGTAGTCGAGTTATTAAAGAAAAACGATAGCCACTCAGAGGGCTCCGTTAGGCCCGGCCCCGCGACAGTAGAAGTTCTGTACCAGTAGGGTACCGTACCGTTGGGAACTGTCGCGCGGCCGGTCCTAACGGAGCCCTCTGATTGGCTGTCGTTTTTCGTTAATAACTCGGCCACGGATTGGAATGGAACGCTGAGAATGTTACATCCCTATATTAGAATTACCTCAGCTATCACCTGGTTCCGGGTGCGTCCAAGGAAATGGGATACCCTGTATATGAAACCTGAATCGACTTATTTTCATACATACGTTCTCTCTCATTATAACTAGAAAAAAGCATAAACTA
The DNA here is from genome assembly GCA_917499265.3 of Mimumesa dahlbomi. Lineage (NCBI taxonomy): Eukaryota > Metazoa > Arthropoda > Insecta > Hymenoptera > Crabronidae > Mimumesa > Mimumesa dahlbomi. The sequence goes on from OU824117.1 coordinate 2,197,443, forward strand.
TAGTATGATCGCGAAAAAATGCCTTTTGCACAATTTTTCTGAATCTTCAAAATTTGTGAAGTATAGCCAATCAAAGACCAATGAAACATTTATTTAAAAATATCCATATTTCGTAATCTGTAATAGATATCGATGTGTAATCAGAAGATTCTAATGTCGAAATATAAAAGTTTAAAAACATGTAATACTATCTTAATTATTAAATAATTTTTGTAAAGTTTAAACAAATTTTCTAAACCTTTTTGTGTTGCAGACAGTCAAAGTTTCATACAAGTTTTTAAATTTCAAAAAAAATCGAAGAGGAAGAACATTTTACTGAGAATACATATAAGTTTGATAAAACAATTATTAATCTATTGCAGTATTTTTGTTAACGCAACACATTTTATTTTTGACAATTGAATGTCTTTGAAGGGTGATTTAATTTTTTGCAATTAATATATTTACAAAAATGTTGCAATAATTGAATTTTTTCTATAAACTTTTATATTTCTACGTTACAATTCTTTTGTTAATACTTCGGTATTAACTAAGGTTTGGGGAATGAAAATATTTTTAATTAAACCTTGGGTTAGTATTAAGCTCCATCAAAATGCGTATTGGTATCGAACTAACCAACAAGGATCATCCATCAATTTTCTAATCACCGATCAGTCCCTCGATTCTCGCAAAGACCGTGAGGGGGGCATAGTCGAGCTACAGAGACATGTATGTATGTATACATACACATCGATAGAACACCGTAGCTGATGTCAATCATGCCTCTAATGAAAAATAGACGCTTTAAGCCTCGTCTACACCGAGCAAGCGTTTGGCAAACTTGTTTTCCAAACATGTTTGTTAAAAATAAAACAGCACAAACATTGTAAAAAGTTTCTCCAAATCTGTTTAGCCTCGTCTACACCGAGCCAACGTTTGGCAAACATGTTCGCTCAAACAATTTGTTGGTGTTTCAACAAACATTATGATGCTCAGCAAACAGTGTTTGTTGTTTTTTCGGTATGAACGCGCGGCGAACGTAGCTCGAAACCGTGGCGAGGGGGCAGACGGCGAAGGATGTAAAACAGATTTGGACAAACTTTTAAAAATGTATGTGCTATTTTATTTTTAACAAACATGTTTGGAAAACAAGTTTGCCAAATGTTTACTCGGTGTAGACTAGACTTTATAGTTCAGAAAAGTGCCTTTTAAGTCTTTGTAAAGACCCAAACGACGTTTTTCAGACACTGTGCATGCGCAACATTGAAGCGTCCTACTCTTTCACATCGTTAACTTTAAATGTTTACAACTCGCAAAATATAACGGGGCACCGAATTTTGCTTTAGTATTTTTACATGTAATACACAATTTCACCAAAAAAAATTGGGCATATACATATGAAAACTGAACTCAATGAGGTATTCCTTTATACAGGGTGTCCCATTAACTTGGACACACCCGGAACCAGGTGATAGCTGAGGTAATTCTAATATAGGGATGTAACATTCTCAATGTCCTATCTCAATTCGTAGCCGAGTTATTAAAGAAAAACGACAGCCACTCAGAGGGCTCCGTTAGGCTCGGCCGCGCGACAGTAGAAGTTCTGCACCAGTAGGGTAACGTACCAGTAGGAACTGTCGCGCGGCCGGGCTTAACGGAGCCCTCTGAGTGGCTGTCGTTTTTCTTTAATAACTCGGCCACGAATTGATATAGGACGTTGTGAATGTTACATCCCTATATTAGAATTACCTCAGCTATCACCTGCTTCCGGATGAGTCCAAGTTAATGGGACACCCTGTAGAAAGATTGTAAAGAAAACGATAATGAAAATCAGAATAAAATAAAAGTGATGCCGATAACAACTCTAAAGTATCATTCAATGTTGTTTTTGTTCAGGTTCATCATGAATATAATCTATGTACTAAATTTATGTTTCGTAGTGTAAAGAAAGTCAAAAGAACGTACTTGGAAATGCACTAATTTAGCTAATGATGGATCCGCTATGAACACTTGATGTAAATATGAACAAACGATGCTTTGAATTTCCCTCAAGGACCACATTTGTCCTGGTGTTTTTCTATCTTCTTCTGTTTCTAAGCATGCCTCTAATAAAATTTGAACAGCCGCACTCTCCTGTCCTGCTACCAAAGCAGTTCTCAAATCTTCTCTCTCTGTCTCACTTGAAAGTTGTCCAATTTTTTCTGTCAATGGTTTATCTTGCATGTGCCTTGCTAATTGAGATCGAGAAGCTGCTAATGTAGCTTGCAAAATTCTAAAAAATATCAAGTTCCAAGTAATTACTACTGTGTATTTGACATTTTATTTTTAATTTAACTCACCTTAAAATAACTGATAATATAGGAGCACATCTAAAAACTCTTGTATCACATCTCAATACTTGCAATGGATCTAACACAATATTTTCTTGTGTTAGAAAAACATTTTTTACCAAAGAATTTTCTATTAATAATGCATTTATTGATAGAACCCACAAACATCTTGGTAGAACTGTATTTAGCCTGAGCCACACTTGTTTGTATAGTTCTGAAAAATTTTAAAGTTTTTGAACATTCATGTATCTAGAATGATATAAAATTTGATATTACACTGCAATATATAGACCCTTTATTTACTATTCTCAGCAATAAAAAAGTTGGAAAAGTATATAATATAATCAAGTATAGATATAATGATACACAATTAGTAAAATGTGAAGATCGTCTGTAATATTATTTTAATCATAAGCATATCAATATAATATACATAATCATTACTATAGGACAAGATGTAAAATATGTACAAGAAATTCATCATTTTCATACATCTTACTTTTGTCTTGAGCAATTAAAACCCACATTACTGTAATACATTATTCCACAAAGAAAAGTAATTTTCATTTTTTTTTTAAACGTTTTTGTTAGAAGGTTAGATAATGAACTACCAATTTCATATATTGTATGTTTATAGTTCAGATCTAACACTAAACTACAGGGTCTGTATTCTGAATTATTATAATATAAAATATTAAAAAATACATAATGATACAAATGCTGGATTTTAATTATATGATGAATTTTAATAGTGATGGCTCTTAATAATCCTAATCAACTTTCACCTAGCTTGTGACTATCAATTAATTTGCCAAAAAGTGTGTACCTGACGATTATTATTATTTAGGTTTCTGTATAAAATACATTGATAATCAGCACCATAAACAAAAATGACATTCTAAATGTTTTCTTGAGACGTTATTACACAAGCTGTAGTTCACAGTTATTTGTTGCTCTAGAAATACACTAGACAAGGAAATTAATTTTATTCTATTTTTCCATTTTTATACAGGATGCAACAAAAATGTGGGTACCTTTTTCGGAATTGATAGTACGCACCAAAAAATGAAAAAAAAGTCTCTAAAGTTTTGTCTATAAACCACCCCTTATCGAGATATAACCCCTTTTGTAAAAAAATTTTTAAAAATCATATCGCCGAAATAGTACGTCGTAAAGGACCGATTTTGATTGCAATATAACCGGAGAAGATCAAAGTTAATAAAAAATATATAATTGCTGCGATTATTGCCGTTAAATAACATTAATTCTTGTTAATCCAAACAACTTCGATTACGCATATCATATCAGGTATTTAACAACTTGGGTAAAATTAAGGGCACTCACTAAGGCTTCCTTTCCGTAGACAGTGATATTTTTTGTCGTAAACTTTAGGCTCTTCCGGTAATATTAAAATGAAAAATGGTCCTCTACGGCGTACCATTTCGGAGATATGATTTTTTAAAAATTTGTTATAAAAGGGGTTATATCTCGATAGGGGGTGGTTTTTAGACAAAACTTTAGAGAATTTCTTTTCATTTTGTGGTGCGTACTATCGATTCTAAAAGAGGGTCCCCGCGTTGTTGTGACATCCTGTATACTTTATGGAAAACTCTAAAAATAAAAATATACTACACATGCAATAATGATAACAAATCTCCAGGTGACATTACTAGAAAATATTAGAAGACAAATACATACAGTAAGACCCCGCTTAACGCTGCTCTGCTTAACGCTGTTTCAGTATAACGCGGTAGTATTTGGATTCCAAATACAAATTATGGATCAGTTTGTACAAAATAATTAAAATTTGTATAGAAGTTCAAAGGCAAGACGAAGTGTCACTGATGCGGTGTCTTGCTATCGACAACTGCTTACTGAACGAAACAGGCCTAGACAAACGACTTTAGATGACCGTCGCAAAAAGACGAAAAATTTTAAAAGAGGAAGTAGTACCTTCCTCGTCACGATCATGACATTTTTAATCGAACTTTTTTTATTTTCATGAATGTTTTATGAATAAAAATGCATATTAGCAATAAACAAGTCGATAATTGATGTAACAAAAAACTATTTAATAATTAATATTACAAAATTAAGCAAAAAGGAAGTGATAAATTTTCTTATTCTTTGTTGTTTCACTTATCCCCATTATTTACATGTTAAGATGACCTCGTTTAACGTTGTTTCGTTTAGCGTTGGAACTTATTGGAACGTATCCCCCGCGTTAAGCGGGGTCTTACTTATTTCAAATATTCAAAGTAGTTAAAAGGAAAGAAGACTTATGAAAAGTGGTATTTATGAAAAATATAAAAGTTATAATACCTTGAATATATCTAGGAACTCTTGAATCTAGTATTGCTTTGAAGTAATGAATTATCACTTCTGCATGTGGCCAAATATCCGTTGGTTTCATTGACATTAATTGCCGGAGAAGTCGTCCTGTTCTTGAAGGACATGTTTGAATATGGGAAAATGCTTCAACAATCATAATATCATTAACTTTGACATTTTCATAATTTGTAATAATGGAGTCAATATTTATTACTTCATTATCAAGCCAATCATCTACAAGTGATAGATGTGGAAAATGAGTTGCCAGTAATCTGAGAAGTGGAGAGAACAAACCAGCATAATTCATTTGATCTCGTTGTACTAACTGAAGCAGGTATTTTATTGGCAATTCTGATAAGAATTCAGTAGAATATGATTTCACTTTTCTGTCTTGTGATATGAAAGTAGGCATATTAGATAATCGCACATCTTCATATAATAATAGGTAATAGAGTAACAACAACTGAGATGTAAGAGAGGGCTTTGAGACATCGACATCAATATTGTCTGTCTCTATTTGCGGTACATTCATTGTATTTTTTTTAAAATCGAAATTTGCACCAAAGACGCTATTCTGAAATACTCTTCTAATTTCATCTTCCGTAATTGGTTTGTTAGTATGTTCTGATGTTTTACTATTTGTCACTAAAATGGAATTAACATAGACTTCAACTAAAGCAGGTAGTACTGGATGTAGTGGTGGTACGCTATCACATATTTGTCTATAAATCCAGTTCTTGATTGGGACCCTATGTTTAGCGAATGCTCGTGACTTCAATAGCTGGTGAATACAATGTACAGGTAGAAATCCTGGAATATTTGCATTTAAATTTCTAGTAACTGGTACTTTGACAGCATGGGAAGTAACTACTTGTTCTGTAAAAATCTCTTGCATGAATATCTGCTTCATCCTAGTAAGATTATTTGGTCTAATTGGTATTTTCATCCCTAATGTTGCGCAAACCAATTCACAAATGGCTGATAACTGATTACTATGGAAATGAATGGCCATTAAAAGTAGCATTTCTCCAAAACTTGCTGTCACACCACTAGCACTTTCAAAGTAAGCTTCTTCACGAACAAGCCACTGCACCCATTCAATGCTTCTTTTTTCAAGATTGTGATGGCCTATTAATGACGAACACGCAATGAGCATACAAAGACCTAATGAAACAAATCTTACACCAGCTGGTGATGGAGGAGGATGTGATGTTAATAACTGAACAATCATTGCCACTTCGTCATCTTGAAATTTAATTCCACCGATACCTCTGAGAGCACAATATAACCGAAGTAATGCACTGGCTTGGACCACCTGACATTCTGGTAGTTGACCTGCATTTTGAGAAGCAATTACTTGCAATCGTTTAAGTAATTCTTCTCTGAAAGATTGTAACGCTGTATGCGATTCCCATTTACGTTTTTGTCCATTTCTAATAAACATTGCAATCCATGTTCGGACTTGTTGATCACTTCCAAGTAACAAGCCCGACACAAAAGCAACTATGTCACTTTCTGGTTGTGTGTTATTTACATTTTCATGTTCCAAGCTTAGTGTAATTGCTAAGGCAGGCATCCTACATAATTCTACACACTTTGCCCTCACTGCTAATGCTTGGCTTGGATTCATTTGACATAACATGGTAAGAGCTAACGTTCTTATTCTGCCTAAAGCAGATTCTTCTTGTCTTTCTCCATTAGCAATTAAATGTGTACAAACTTCAGAAAAACTATCTGGAATATTAGCAACAATCCAACAAATTATTTCTGGGCCATGTTTCACATGTAACAGTGTTTCTGTGATATCTAATATCGATAAAAGTGTTGGCAATTCTGCAAGAGCGATGCAAATTACATAACTGATTTCTTCCATATACACAGCATTGTCAAACAAATCTGATTGCTTGATTTGAAATTCTTGATTCTTCTGTAACTCTTGAACTTGAGAAGCTATATATAATAATTCACTTAAAACTAATCTTATCCTTCGGGTTGACTCACTACGTTCAAATTCTAAGGCAAGGCCACTTTGTAACGATTGTGCAAGTACACTATCTCGCTGTACACTGCCTAACTTTTGTCTGAAAAGAATAAGTTTGAGAAAGAAATTTATGTCATGCAGCATATTTCGAAAAAGTAATGGTTTTATGTATTATGGCATCGACAAACTAACCTCAACTGTTGCTCCTTTCGTACATCAGTTTCCAATGCGTGGAAATCAATGGACAGCAAAGCGATTATTGAATTTACCGACTCAATGCCAGACAGAATCGTCAACACCTGTTTTCGTTCCTCCACGCATTCTCTCGTTATGTCCAAAGGAGATATCAGACTCATTCGAACTAAACATGGTAAAATTGGTCGAATTTCTTTATGAGAACACACCGATAGTTCTTGTATGTCTACATTTTGGATCGCCGTGAACACTCGCGGTGTCACGCGCGTCGTGGCTTGCATGGTTTTCCTTTAACTGTTTATGAAGGATTAAACCTATCCAAATATAAGCTCAGTGAATTTTTCATACTATAAGATTCGAATGATTTAATCACGTCAGGTTAGTTCTAACCTGAAGCGCACTGTACTGTTTACCTCAGTACATCTGTTTACATCCTCTAGGGGGCGCACACTATCATAGAAGAAGTTGGGTCGACTGTATCGCAGCCATCAAGGATCGTGAACCAAGTGGTGACATCTAGAAACTATATGTCTATTTTGGAACTAAAAAGCTCACCCAATTTTGGCATAAGGGTATCCTCCCTCTCGGATACGTTTCTTCGCGTTAGCTTTTTATAGACATTTCCATTCTATATAATTCTCTTCTACCAGAACCAAATACAATACTGTCCAATATCGTACGAAAAGAATTAGATTCATTTTTATCTAGGTCTCGGTGATACTGTGGATATTGTACGCAATCATCTTTGGTGCGTGGGTTAGTAGTGCTTAAATACGCGTTTGTACTGGTTCTTACTTATTTGGTTACAATTGATATAAAAGTGGATAATACGCGTCAGTCTTCAATGTTTGTCACTCTTAGGCATATGTCGTAATAAAAGATAGTTGTAAAAATAAAATGGGTGCTGCAAAAAGTCAGTTCACCGAGGAGGAATTACAAGATTATCAGGTAACTCATTTACGTACTCTCATTTTGTTAGCTTTATCACACTCCCTAATACAATTTTGTTCTTTCAAGGATTTAACGTATTTTACAAAGAAAGAAGTTTTACAGTAAGTATGTTTTCAATAATATATATGCTCGAAATGCATGTAAACATTTCTTTACTGTAATCAGATGTATAAGTATCAGTATATTATTTGGTTGTAACATTGATAATACATAAAAGAAAATTTGTATGTATGTATATCTTTTTTTCACAAAATAGTTGTCAACTTTGAAACAATCTGTGTGTAGTATATGTCCAAATAACTGAAATTAATGTATTTTCCGCTAAGTATAAATTTTTTATTTACATTTCAAGTGTTTTGCTTAATAGTAACAATTTTAATCATACGCTGTTCCTAGTATATGCTGGGACAGTTTTTTTTTAGTAATATACAATTAAAAATAAACATACAACTATTTTTTGTGTCAAATTACAAAAAGATAAATTGTAAACAAAGTATTCTGTAAAATGTCTCTTAATGTTCAATAATATGTCGATTTATTTAACTCGATCAGACAAAATGTTTATGTTTCATTTAATACTACAAAAAGTTAAAATTTGAACAGATAAACCTAGTTTTTCAGACAGTGCTACAGTATTCAATTTTAGCCATATTTTAACCCTTTGCAATCATAACTCCTCATTTTTTAATATTACAATACAGTTTATTATAAGTCTAAAAATTAAACTATGAAACATTTGTTTTATATTGATACTCTTAAGTATGTCAAAATAAAATTCCTTTCATAAAATAAAGATGTCTATGATTATCCAAAATACATAATTCTATGTGAAACCTTATTATATTAGTTATGTTAATTGTTTTAAAGTACTTAAAGATTAATGAAACATCTTTCATCACAGGGAAAGGCTAGAGACTGTAGGCAATTAAAGAGAAGTTAGCACCACTTTTTGCACTATTAGTCATTTTCATCGGGCCCCTTTTCGTCCTACCACTAGCACTTTGCATCACATGCTACAGATTGGCTCAATTTAAGAATATTTATAATAATAATTTAAAGTATTCAATCATATCAGCAATTGAAATACTTGTTTTGGTCCCAGAGGTATAAGTCTTAGCCATCAGTGGAAGAAAGAATGGTTTGCAGTAATGGAGTTTATGTGGTCCTTCCAATCAGTCCTGTCATAAAGCAAGTTGGAAAACTATATCCTGAAAAAAGTCTAAAACATGCAAAGATATGGGTCGAGCACAAGGGGATATGTCTTTGGAATAGGTTATTCATTAATACAAATTTCATTATACAAAGTATTTGAATCAAACAAATCTGAACAAGTACAAATTATTGTACAGATTCGACGCAATAGTATCGCTAAATAAATATATTAAAATAACTGTTTCGGATGGGATAAGACTGCAGGAGGATTCATTGCATCTATCCCGAAAAGGATGCAGTGTCAGTCGTAGGAATGAACTGGCGCTTGTTTAATGGTTACACATTATTCTGGAATCCCTATAACTCGATGCTAGAAGCGGATTCTCGAGACTTAACTTCACCTGGACCGCACGATATGCATCGCACTTAATATACAATAGAATTATTGCGTGACTCGTGTATGGATCTGGTATCTATGCACGTGGTTTGCAAGAGCAAAATCTCTAACACGTCCACCTTGGATAAACGTTTGACCGAAAAAAAGAACCGAAGCGTTGCGTCGGCAGGACGATCGGCTAATAGATCAGCATTCGATATTACGTTCCTGTAATTAGCGATAACATTTAATTCTGACGTCTTAATTTCTTCATAGGATGATCATACACCAAATATTTTCGCGGGTGTGGCGGAACTCTTTGCTTTTAATCGTAGTATATCTAGACTTTTAGTAATGCAGGTAACATATTATTGAGAACAATGGGAGCATCATAATGATAATGATATTCTAAATTAGTAGAAGTTTTCATAGCTACTTATTTATAGAATTTAATTAATACCTAGACACGGTGAATGTGGTGTTTGTCCTTTTTTGTATTAAAAAGTATAAAGTCTTCTTGTATAATGTAATCCAAAGCTTAACTGAAGGCGAAAATACAGGTGCTTGCAACGACATACTGTCCGCGACACCCGTTACGAGTTGGAGCTGCCAGTCTTGCCCGATTCGAGTTCCTTCTGATCGTGAATGTCCAGTGGGAGAAAACACAATTTAGCAATCGGACGAGTGCACATACTCAGATTTCGTGATTTTAATAGTTACAACGCGTGTTAAGCCGTCTGCATTGAGATGATCTTTATTATCCGACCGAGCTACCATTTTTCTGCTATAAGAGCCTTCCTTTTCTCCCTTCTATCTGTCGCGTTCGCAGTTCAATCGCAGCTGATCACAGCACACAAGGACAGCTGAGAGCAAGTGTTTTCGGTGCGTCTTCGCCTGCCGCGGTTACGCACTTTCATTCTGAACATTTCTAATTATCTTATCGGGGACTGAACATTTGTTTCCAATATTTGTTTCCACGGAAATGAAAATGCAATGGTGATGAGGTGTTTCTTAATAATTCATTCCGAGTTATATCCTCAAGATTCAATATTTCGAAATTCATTTTTTATTAATTTGTTTATCTGCGTGGAATCATTACTATTTGGAAAAAGACATCGGCGTTTAATCAATTTTAAGCCTATTGTCGCAATTTTTTGTTAAGCCTAAGTTTTAAAAATTAAGCACATTTTTACAACAATTTAAGTAACCATTGTATTGAATTTATAAATGATTGATAGCTCTTGCATTAAATTCTACCTGTAATCCAAAAAATATCGAATATTTAAAAAATTCCTGCAAATTAAAAATGCCAGTCTGTTAAAAGACTAAACATTTGGCCTGAGACGAAACTTGGTCTCCTGTTTTTTTTCCGGTATGACTCTTTGATATTAAGATCTACGTTATCGGTAGAAAAAGCATCGTCGCATCACAGCCATAAGAGTAGACAGGACATGCTGGGAAAATTTGTGTGTTACGCAAAGTGGGTTCTCTTACTATTTTCGTGCCATGCTCAATGTTACAGGCTTTTGACCGAACTCCGTATTTAATACCATATACACTGTATATGTATATTCTATGAGTACAAAAGATATTCTATTCCGTTTCGCAGGAGAAAAGTTATATACATGAATGAATATGAAATACTGTTATCTTCGAATGTTAAGGGGGGTATAAGGGTTTGCATTATCAAGAAATCGATTTTTTTGGCTTTTTTTTTATAGTTAAATATTTCGAGAGTATTGTCCCAAAATTTGAAGATAATCGGACCAAAACTCTCGAAGTTATTGACCAGTTAGTCGTTATATTTTCGGTCGGGCGTTTGCCGCTCACATCAGCGATTTTATAATAGTAGTGTGGGATACGAAAATCTGAAATACGCGATTGAAAAGTGTAAATCAAAAGCGTTTAGACTGAGTGTCGAAGCGACACAAAAATTAAGGGAAGTACGGAGAAGCAAAGTACTCGGCGGAAAAGGAATATATCTTCACTTTTGTAGAATTAAATCTTTAAACGCGGTTTTCTCGAAACCATGTTTTCAAAGTCGGTGATCACTGCCATTTAAAAAATACTTTACCGATTCTTTTCAAACTTGGTAGATACCTTCTATACATATATAAAATACCTACCACCAACGATGAGTATGATAATTTTTTTTACATTAAGGGGTCTTCCCAATCACAAAATGACGGAAATTTTACTGAAAAATCGTAATTTTTGCTTCAAACAACCGCCAAAAATTTTAAAATGACAAAAATAATAATTAGCGGTCATTGGGGGGAGGATTTATTCATTTTCTAACTAAATTTTATTGTTATTTTGATTTCTGTTAAGGGGTTACACCAGTGTAAAATTTTCAAAAAATCGATTTTTTTTTTATTAGCTCACAAGGTACTTTGAACTTTCAAGAATATGAGGCAAAACGTTTTATACCTGAAAACAATTTTTTTGTATGAAATTTTGCGCTTTTCCTCAAGCGCCTCGAACGTCTTTTATGCGACGAACAGCGGTAAATGTAACTTTGAGTGAATTTCATCATAAATCGCCATTACCTGAAGAAGTGTACAAAGCTAACATACCAATTTATGATGAATTGAGTCGTAATGAGTTGTTATATCGCGGCTTAGGAGGCTACACGCAGAATAGTAATGAAAGTTTCAATGCTACAGTTTGGAATTTAGCTCCTAAGTCTCGTTCAAGTGGTAAAAACGTCAATGATGGTCTAACTAGTATATAACGAGTTATAATGGTTTTAGAAATGAATATCGGCTTTCAATCTTATGATTTTTGCCTTGAAAGTGATGCTAAGCGAGTCAAGCAGGCCGAGTTGTCGTTGGCCGATGAGGCAAAAGCAGCGCGATCCAACATCAAACGTTTAAGAAAAGAGGATCAGGAGAAATTTTTGGACCAGGAAGGGCAGCTTTATGGTCCTGGGATTGCAGAATCATGTTAAAAAATTTTTTTCAGTCGATTTTTTAACTTTTTCACGTCTAAAACTCATTTTAAAACTTTAAATGCGTTTTTCTCGAAACACGATTTTTCAAATCGGCACGCAGCATAACTCCATCAATTTTGCATATTTTCATATAAAATTTTATACACATCTTTGCAACATCATTTTGAAGGGAAACACGTACGGAATTTTCGATATGTTAATTAGAAAAATTTCTATAAGCAAATAACTGCTGTTTTTTTTGGCGAAAAAGTGAGTTTTAACTTCAAACAACTGCCAAATATCCAAAAATTCGTATTTTTTAAAATCCGTACGTGTTTCTCTAGCTATACTCATGCAGATTAAGAAAAAAATTTTTTTTTTGTAATAGTTTCAAAATTGCACGTGCTCTAGTGCGTGCCGTGGAACGCGTTTTTGTCAAGATGTCTCAGGAAAATTATTGTAGAGCCGCCATTTTGAATTGCTTTTTGATGAAAAAAAATTTTGTTTGTACTTAAATGTATGCTTAACAACATACTGTAAGAGTTTTTTGTTAGCGCCTTTCCATATTTCAAAAAAAAATTCATGAAAATAGCGCTTTTTTTCGGCTGTTACACTGGTGTAACCCCTTAATTTTCTGCTGAGATACAGTGTTCACCGCAAAACGCCTTTTTCCAAAGGTGTTCTCGAAAAAGCTCCGTCACCGACTTATTTGTTGATATTTTGCAATCAAAAAATTACAAAATGTTGTTGAAATAATAGTATATAATGTGCAAAAGGTTCGAACAAATTTGTTTTATTCATACGTCTGAAAAAAAATCGCAAAGAAAGTGTTTTTTTTTTGCCCTGAAACCCTTAGCCCCCTCTTAACCCTTTTAGTGCCAAGCATTTTACGGAGTACATGCGAAGAATGCCACGGGCCAATTTGATACGCGCGCTTTATAAGGAACAAAGCTCCGATTTGCTGTTGTTAAAATGTGATGGCACCACAAATTCTACGCTATCTGTTTGAATTTGCTCTGGCATTATTGACCGAGGTAGTATTTCAAAATAATTTATGCACTGATTAAACCCAAATTTTGGAATAGAAGAAATCAGGAAAACACTTCGAGTTATACTAATTGACGCCAAAGAAAGTTTGAAGAAAAACCAAATGAACAGAAGGATGGTGTAGTCCATAATACTGACAAAGGAAATAAGGACTAAGTGTAACCAAATGCCATTTGATACTCAGAAAAATAATGATCTGAACGTAAACAAACGAGGCTGAGAAGTCCCTCGGCACGTATAGTAAGTCCGTCGGACGGCCGGCCGACCACAGCGCATCGGCCCGTGGCACTTTTCACATAAGTTGATCCCGCTTTTGGTGCTTGATTTTCACTATTTAACTCTTGCAACAGCGACAAACGTAAACAAGGACATTGAGTGAAAACAAGAAGTGACTGAGCTCGAGGACGGTTATAAAAATTCCTATACTAATGCAACGATGAACATTTACGGATTTTTTAAATAAAAATGTTATTAACTTTGTTAGGACCTCTCGGTTCCCGTGACGCCATGCGGCGAGGATGTGCATAGTCATTATAGATACTACAAATCTCTCTACGCAGTGGATACAACCATTCGCAACTTTTCACAGATAACATGCGGCAATCGTTTTGGCATCGACAGTTAAACAACGTTATGTCCTGTACATTTTTAAATTTTAATCCAGTGAATATGTTAATATTGCTTACTACAAATTAAAAGATAATAATGTGACTAACAATAAATTGCACTCGGTTGTCCACTCTGAGAGGACAAAATAAGTGCAAAATGAGAGGTGTGGAGCAAAAAGGGTTATAATACATATAATAGAACCAAATAGAGAACCAGATGCTTTTTAACGCACCTTAATTTTTAAATAAATCTATGTATAAATGAGATTTAAAAGAGGAAAATGTAAATTACTAAAGAGAATTTTAAAAAGCAGGCAACTAATTATTGAAATTTAAAAAGAAGGTTTCTAAAAACTAATAAATGTCATATAAAATTAGAGAACTGGTAACTTTTCAACAGTAGATGGAAAATACTTAATTAAATTGTTTCTTAAGGGGGGAGTTAGGGTTTGCATTATCGAGAAATCGATTTTTTTTTCTTTGCTTTTTCTTATAGTTAAATATTTCGAGAGTATTCTCCCAAAATTTGAAGATAATCGGACCAAAACTCTCGAAGTTATTCGTTTGCCTCTCAATGATTTTATAACAGTAGTGTGGGATAGGGAAATCTGAATTGCGCGATTAAAAAGTGTAAATGATAAGTGTTTAGACTGTGTGTCGAGGTGACACAAAAATCCAGGAAAAAACGGAGAAACAAATTACTCAGCGGTAAAGAGAAACGCACCGGAAAAGTGGTCGATAATTTGAGTCGATACTACGGAACACGTTTACGACTTTCACGTTTTCAAAGTCGGTGACCACTGCCATTTGAAAAATACTTCACCCATTCTTTTCAAACTTGGTACATACCTTCTATATATAAAATACCTCCCCCCAACGTTGAGTTTTTAAAAATTTTTTTACATTAAGGGGTTTTTCTAACTAAAAAATGACGGAAATTTTAGTGAAACATCGCAATTTTTGCTTCAAACGACCACCAAAAGTTTTAAAACGAAAAAAATAACAATTAGGGAACGTTGGGGGTAGGATTTAATGTTTTTCTAACTAAATTTTCTTGTTATTTTGATTTTGGATAATTTTCTGTTGAGATACAGTGGTCACCGCAAAACGTATGTTTCGAAACGCGCTCTCGAAAAAGCTCCGTCACCGGCGTATTTGTTGATATTTTGCAACCCAAAAATTACATAATGTTGTTGAAAGACTAATATATAATTTGCAAAAGGTCCGAATAAATTTGCTTTATTCATACGTCCGAAAAAAAATCGCAAAGAAAGTGTTATTTATTAGCCTGAAACCCTAACTCTCCCCTCAAAAGAATTATATAATTTTAAAAGAAAGTATATAATTAATTTAAGTATATAATTAATATAATTAATTATATTAAGTACATATTAAATTAAGTATATAATATCTACAACCCAAGAAAGAGGAACATTATGTATTGTAGGCATGTATTTATTATTATATTTGTCCTTTCTTAAATCTCATTTATTCTTTGGTTTTTCTAAACACTTTTAATTTGCAATAACCAATATCAATACATTCGCTGAACTGATATTTATAGATACACAAAACATTAACGTCGTTTAATTGTCAATAGCAAGACGATTGCCGCATGTTGGTTGTATAAAGTTCGATCCGCTGCGTCGAGCGATCGAGCGTAAGACGTAGCGATCGAACGTAAGACGTAGTACATATGTACAATACTTTTATGCAAATTTTTGCTAGACGGTAAAGCAGGAGAATCAGATTTCGATAGGCTGACTTGTGAGTATATATATATGTACGTATTATAGATAGGCAAGTAGGTATTGCGCGCGAGTATTATACCACCACCGCCATAGACGTGAACAAAAATCGGTTTAATTCAGAAAAACTCAGTTTTATTGAAAATGTATAAATTGCTTATCATTTTTTGGTGAATTGTGGAAAAACTGTTTTTAAATTTTTAAACTTTAATTTTCCATCAATTTAACACATCGTTGTATTAAATTTATAGGTCCTATAACACTTGAAAGTTTTTTGAATTACTTTTCGTTCACTTCTACCTCTATCATGGGTTAGAAGATATGTATGTATTTTTTAACAAAACGTTGCATTTAACTTTACCTGTAATTGAAAAATTATGGAACATTCAAAAAATTCCTGCCACTTGTATTTTTTATGGAGGCATTACCTCCAACATTTCATATCTTACGGTCAATGTATTTTACGTGAACGTTTTGTAAAATGTCCGGTCACTGTATAGAATGCACAACTTGTGGGGCAGTATATGTATACATATAATGGGCAAATATTTCACAAATGTTCCGTATACTTAATATAATTTCCTCGGTTGCTTAGATAATGAACCCACAGTTGACATTCATTCCCTAACAACATCCTAGCAATCGTGAGGAGTGTGAATGATGACCTGTGTTTACACACTATGCTCTAAACATGGCCAATTCAAGTACAAGTTTACGCATGCTGAAATACGTTCGTGCAAAGAAATATTATTAGATTTAGCTGCTATTACTGTAAAGGCGGACTGATTTCTGTGAGAGAGACGGCGCGCAGTGGGGTATTCGAGCCGAAAAGCTGGAAAAAAGTCAATTTCAAAAGTTTACGTAATCCGCAAACTTTTTACTGTCTGGGGTTGTTAAATATGTCTAGAACAATGTACTAAATTGATTTTAATCATTCGTGCATTTATAAATTAGTAATGTTAATCGAAAGTTGAAAGATTGTATGACATGTGTTGTCCGTTCAAGCATGGTGCATTTATTAGTGGATTTTATATATTTCAAAGAAGTTAAGTAACTTTTTGCATTTTTTATACATTTTAAGAAAGCATGGGCTACTCTTCCATACAATATTTATAGTTTTATCACATTTATTTATTTAGTATTAATAATTCTAGATGATCAATAGTTCAGTAATTTTTCTCACCAGTATAAGATTTCATGAACGATTTTGTTATAGTATTCCGTTGAATTCCGTGCTCATTCTGGTCCCATTAGATTCAGTAAAGATCTGTGATTATAAGCCAATAAAATTTCGTTCCGATTCTGTCCGATCTTAAGTTTTTCAGCCATTTTTGTATTAAGCGTTTTTATGTATTTTCTGAGTTGAAATTAATGGTAATAAATTAAATATCTGCCTAAAATATATACTACGCACTAAAAAGTTCCGTAATCCACCTATTTTGAATAAAATAATATCATATTTCATGTCAATATAATTTACGTGCAAAACTAATTCATTCTAGCTTTTCGGTTCAACTACTCCACTATTGACGCGATTTTTCATGGGTTCTCGATAATCGGAGGAAAAAATGTTTCGTACAAAAAAGAAACAGTATTCAGACGTCTACAAAATCCAATATATAAAAGTTTAAAAACAATTGTTTTTTTATAAAAAATGAATGTCACTTTGATTTTTTGAAAGCTAAAATGCATTTTTGATTTCTTAATATTATAGCTGACGTTAAGACGAATCCAACGACCTATTATATTATGACCTTGAGACCGTTAATAACGCTAAAATAGTTTTTTCCAGCTTTTCGGGCCAAATACCCCACTGTGCGGCGTTTACAACAGCCTGTCAGGGTTACAGAGGTATAAGAAATGTAACCGCAAAACCAAATATGTTTAAAAAAAAGTGCACATGCAGAGCTATCGGCCAGTGCTGCAATTCCAAGTCTCACAGTTCTTTGCCTTACCCTAATAAATGATCCGTGTGATCAACTATGATTTTAATGATAGTACGTCAAGTTAGAGTCTAAATCTAAATTTTAGAGTAAAGCATTCATTGGCTGTATAAACACATCAATTAACACATTTTTTAATTCCCCAGTCAAAATGATTTAATATGTATATCCACTCTACATATGTATAAACATTATATATAATGTATATATAACGAAACTTGGACATTTTGTAGAATATCTTTTCAAATGATCATTGAATACAGAGTCCATTCATTTTACAAAACATCCACGTTAAACGCATTGAATGTAACATATGTATACATATAAAAATTACTGTTACGGGTGGAAAAATTATCGTGAAAGCATGATGTAAAATATACATCATTAATAAAACTTCGTAAACTTGTTAAACATGTGGAAATAATGGATGCGAATTATTTTGTATCGGATAAGTCGCACATTTAAGGGATGAAACCACTCTTTGAAGTCGCACCTTAAATATTCTAACTCGAAGACTATCGTAAAATGAATTGCACCTTTTTTACTCGATATCAACATTTTTGTAATGACACAAAGAACAGGAATACGTTGCTGAATTCTACAATGTATAATGTACTAAATTTGATGTAACAATAATTTGTAAGTGTGCCTAACCGTTAACGCATACTTTTTTAAAGTGTCATGAAAATTATTCATTTGTTACATTAATGTAATTATATGTTTAAACAGTGCACATCAAAAGTTCAAGGCTCTGGCTCCAGAAAAAGTTGGTCACAATAGGAACGCGAAACTACCGATGTCAAAAATTTTACAGTACCCCGAATTAAGAGTAAATCCTTTTGGAGACAGAATTTGCAAAGTATTCAGTTCTAGTCAAGATGGGGATTGTACCTTTGAAGACTTTTTGGATATGATGTCTGTCTTTAGTGATGCAGCTCCGAAGGCTGTGAAAGCAGAGCACGCTTTCAGGATATTCGGTAATTTTTTAACTCTGCAAATAAAAACATAAACTCTTATAATCTATTTTGCATGAATATTTCTTGAACTGACATTAATTTTGTTCATTTATAGATTTTGATGGAGATGATATGCTTGGAATTGGAGATTTAAGGCAAGTAGTTGATAGGTTGACTGCACCTCAGAGATTGAATGAAACGGATATGCAACAACTTCTACAATACATACTTGATGAAGCGGATTTAGATGATGACGGTGCACTCAGTTTTGCAGAATTTGAACATATTATTGAAAAGAGCAGCGATTTTTCGAAGTATGAATAATATTACTTATCTTGAGAACTGCAGTTGTCTTTATTACAGTTTCAAAGTATTTTACTTAATATTTTCTTTAGGAGTTTTCGCATACGTTTATAACGAACGAACCATGAACGGAAACAAGGAATAGTCGAGTTAAGACTGAACATTACTTTAATATTTACTAATAATACTCTTAATAGGCCTTATATAATTTTTATAAGTAAATATGTTTATAAACAAATTATTTAGGTATTAGAAAAAACATAACAGTGTTTCACTAGATCTGTTTAGGCCTAATAAAAAAATAGATTAGGGATTTGTTTCTATTCAAACTTTCCATAACAGATATACGAGGGTCGTTTGATAAGTTTGGTAAAAAAGTAGGTAAACATTTTTTTTTAACAAACCTTTATTTGTCAACATAGTCTCCTTCAAGGGCGACACACTTAACCCAGCGAGATTCTAATTTTTTCATCCCGTCAAAAAAGTATGATTTGTCAAAGTCTGCAAGTACGCATTCACGGCATCGATATTTCCTTCATTCGACGAGAATCTCTTCCCACCGAGCCATGTTTTTAAGTTGGGAAATAAAAAAATCACAGAGAGCCATATCAGGAGAGTAGGGTGGATGCGGAATCAATTCCAAGCCCAATTCGTGTATTTTTGACATTGCGATTGCGAAAGTGTGAACTGGTGCGTTGTCCTAGGAACTACTAAGTCGCTCGTTTCAAACGTCTACCAAATCTAAACGAAGTGTCGCTTTTGGGCAAAACGTGATATGTACCAGTCAAATGAATGCCACTTTGGGCTTATGTACTTCAAAATCTTTTGCGATGCGACATTGTTCAATTTTTACCAGACTTATCAAACCACCCTCGTAAATCTCAACGTTTATAAAGTAATAAATTTTAAGGTATCTAACATTTCAACGTACATAAATGAAATGGTATCATGATTTTTATATAATATATTTCAGTCAAATTATGTAGAATATATGAAATTATTTTAAAACAATAAATCACTTGTATTAAGTTATCTTTTTATTCAAATTAGTTATGTTAAGAAATTTTTATTATAAAAGCGTACATTTATTATAAATTTTGTATATACTGTCATAAGTAATTTAAGAATCTCACTTATACTGCCTTAATACCTTAATAGAATTAGAATGTATTTTGCAATTCACAAGACTAGAATTTTGTATTTTGTAAAAGATCATTGTAATTAACAACGTGAATTCAATAATGCAAAATTAATGTTTTAAGGCAATAGTTTGATTGGTTATGGTCGCAATAATTTTTAGTAACATTTTTCAAAAACTTCAATTCAGATACTGTTGCAGACAATCGAATTGGACAAACACCAGTTATCTGAAAAAGATCAGTTTTATAAGAAAAATTGCTTTACATAGAAACCTAACAGTTGGTTGAAAGATACCTTTTTGCAAAATTCTAATTGCCTTCACAAGATGGATATTTATTCATTTTTATTTTATAATTTCTTGTATATGCCATCACAAATAAGCTCTTTATACATTTGATAAGTTTTATAGTGGAATTATCTGATGTGTATTTTTGATTGGGGCCATACCATAGCCTACACGCATATTCACTTTACTAATGTGACCCATAGACAAACCCCTAATTATAATACTTTGAATCTATTAACAATTAAAGTTTTATTAAAGTTTCGCAGAACAAAAGAAATATTTTTTAATGCAGAAAGAAATAATTTTAAGGTGAATACATCATTAAAAAAATGTGCCTGAACATTCTGTCTCAAACATGAATTATCTTATGTAATATATTTCATAAACAATATTAAGTTTTAATAAGCTGTTTACTAGTGGAATAGTATATGACAACAAACAATGAACATATTTAGTTTAACAATGTCTCTATTTATGGGTCACTTTTTATTTTACAAATGTTTATTTATTGTATATTGATAACAATATTGTCTTTGTTTTTTCACTTATTTTATTATAAAAACTCTGCTTTTCATTACACACCTATAAATATTATTTATTCAGGTTTTCTGATATTCTTGAATATAAAAATTTATGATTGAAGATATCCTCTGCAAAAAAAATTTGTAATATTAATTTTTGACATATATATATAAATATGTATATATGTATATATAATTTCCCATAACTAATTCCCAAAAAAGAATGCCTTTTCTGCAGCCTCCAATTTATACCATTTAATTTGTGTACTGTACACATTGGCACTTATTTTGTCTTTATTATAGTTACGCGTATATGTAAAGAGTCCCATAATTGAATTTAAATGCAAATCTCATACGTTTAATGTGTGGTACATTATACAACTGTCATGTGTCAAGTGACTTTAAAAATCTGCAAATCCAACAGAGCATAACAAATTTCCTATCAGTTCCCCAAATTCTTAAAGACTCTGCTTCAAATTAACAAGACTTTCTATGGGTGTGCTTGAGGGGCATATGTCCATATACTTTAGCAGTAAATAGTACGAATATTTATCACCATTTGTTAAAGGATTATACTATCGGTGCAAGAATGACATGCTAGTTTGACAATTAGTGATAAGGCACATGGTATGTACTTTTAGGAGCTGTTAAAATTGCATTATGTGATATAGTTAATCACAATGCGTTCAAAGAACCTTGTTAAATCATAACACTGATACATTCTAAGTTTTGTGTCTAATAGTTTTATTGCATACTTCTACCAAATTATTCTGTCTCAATTAATGAATGAATTAATTAACATTAATACCCAATTTAACCTGCCTTCTTAAATTCAATCCAGCTCCCAATAGTACGATATATATAAAATAAAGAATTTCTCACGGTAGTTTCATCCGCATAAATATCCAACAAGCAATGAATGACACAATAACACTGATGAATCCAACACATATTAAAAGAACTCTATTCAATTTAGGAGTTGATGGACTATGCGTTTGATCCAATACTATAAAACCTATACCTCCTAAAGTGAAAAGAAAACTAGATGCCAAACCTTCCATAATGTATTGTCCGTTTACACGATATGGCATAAATGCCACCTGTAACAATGAAATGAATACAATTCTTACTAAATAAAATGTTTTCAATGGCAATGCATTAAATATCTGCTACTTACAGGTCTTGTGTGACCATGTTCGTCAGTTGTAGATCCTACACTAGGTGGTTCGACAATTACATCGTATATTATACCTGAAATAAAAATATATTCTGTACATTAGACGGCATGTACCATTGTATTTTAATTGAACTTCATTAAATTATACAAGTAAATATTGTACTGAATAGTTGTCAATATTGCACAATACTAACCTCCAGTTACTAGAAAATAAGACAGAAGAATGAATGAAAAAACTATCATAGCACTGGGTTTAACAAACCAGGATGGTTTTCTTAATTTTAAATTAGGCACTTCTAAAACTAGAAACGGCACGCGATATATGTATTCCATGATTAAAATTATAATCGGCTGACGTTATATAGAAAACTTAGCCTCCTTCAGTGTTTCACAATGAATTCTATACCATATTCATTCATCCTGGCTTAATGAAAATTAGATAGAGAGAGAGATTAGTGCGCCAACATGCGCCATCTATTGAATCACAGGGGAGATAAAAAATTAGGTATATCCGTCAGTGCTGGGATTTGTGATTTGCAGCTTTGGTAGACTATGTAGTAATGTCTGAAAGGCGGCTAATCTGTGACAAATTTGGATCACATCGTGATATTACTTTGAAAAAACAAAATACGGTGAAAGTGGTAGTAATTATTACATGTAAATTTGAAAATTTGATATGGCGATATGAACGTTCAAATTTAATTTTGGATCTAAAACACTTTATATAATGATAATGCATTGAATAAATATGTATCAAGAATATTGTTGATTGTATTCACGTTTATTTAAAAATAGTAATTATTGCTCATTGTTCATCCAGAGTCAGAATGTACAAAGCACAACTGTATGTATTATGTGCTGAACTAACATAGTACATTGAGAAAGAATAGAATTATTAATTTATAATAATTTACTTCGGGGGTGCGTTTCGTGTAATTCGCCATAAAATAGGTGATTCTTGTGAATTTATAAAAAGAAGATGGTTCAATGGATCATTTTGAAACCTGCAGAATATGTTAATCCTCAATGAAACATAAAAAATGCAAAGACATATGCCAAGTATAAGAGGATATGACTGAAATCGATTGCTCATTAACATAAATTTCATTATATGAAGTGTTTGAAATGAAATAAATGTGAGCAAGTACAAATTCTTGTATAGCTTTGACACAATAAAGTCGCGAAAGAAATATATTCAACTATCTAAATTTTCGAATAAATTTAATTAATACATCTGTTTATTGCTCTATTAAATGTATGTATGTATGTAACATACATACGTGTACCAATGCCCGCCCCTTCAACAATAATTTACCATACCACAAACTAGAAGATATTCTAGAGTCTAGAAGTCTAGAGATATTCTAGAATCTAGAGAAAACAAGTTCAGACATTTTGCAAATTGAATTGAAATATTGAATACTAGATTTGTATTTAATCCAACCTAATGGTCGAATACAGTTAAACTATTGAATTAATAAATACTCCGCTATACTTTGCAAACAATGATATTAGGATTTTTTGTATTCTATTCAATTCAAATTGTTTAAAAGGTACAAGAAGTATCAGTTTTTCGTCTTTTCTGCAAATTCACGCGAGTAAGCAATGTACTAAATCTCACTGAAGTGGGGTCGATTAGTTCATCCGCTAAATCACTGTAAGCAGTGAAAATCGTGTGGGGATTTAACATTGGCTTGCATGGAACCTTCCACTCTATACAAAATTTTTTGTTCAATACTCTGGCATCGTTCCCATTCGCCCTTATACGTCTAAGCCCATGCCGTCTAAGTAGAATTCGGTATATGTATATAGAATATTTATCAAATAACGTTCGAAACAAGTGAAATACATCTTTCGAATACAAGTTGTAATGGCTGGTGCTGTAAGATTCGTAAAGGATATTTATCACGACCCTTTTAAATGGCAAGTTTTATTAAGTTATACATCAACACGTTTACAAATATAACCTGAAGAACATGTTATTATGTAGAGTGCAAATCGTTTCTGTAATTTATCGAACATATTTAAAATTCAAAATATGGATATTAATTCTCATAGTCAACGTACGTGTGAAATCTGCTAAATATTATATCATATTTTTAAATGTAAAATATATGTCTTCACTTTTTTCTACTAACATTTCTGGATGATAAAAGATTTTCTATATTCTTTCAAAAGTATGAAACTTTTAGTTCTAATTAAAAATTTCAAGATAATTTTCATAGCTATAAAATACTTAATTGTTCAAGAAATATTATTTTAGTTATCGCTGCTCAACATTTTGGAACATATTCAGTTTAAGCACCCCTCCGATTTTCGACCTAAATTTTTGTTTATAAGTGTGTTGTGTGCTGCTGAACACGAATCTGAAAGTAAAAATCGGCGCTCGATTATAGATTTCGAGATATAAGCACTTAAAGTCGACGTTTTTAGAGGTTAAAGCGCCACCATTTTACACCCGCGAAACGGCACTGTTACGGCACTGAGCATTGATAATTACATATGCGCATGCGCACTGCGCGCTGTAGCTGTGTTTTTACTGTAATTTAGAAGCGGGACATTTAAGTCTTTGTGGCTCTGAAAAGTGCCCTTTAAATGCTAAATTAATTAAAACATTGCTTATAAGGACTTAAACGGTTCCTTTTAACCAAATCTAACCAGTCCTTAGACGGACTTAAACGGTTTATTTTAACCAAATCTAACCCAACCAAAACAGAACCACAAACCTAACCAGGCCTTATAAGGACTTATACGGTTCCTTTTAACCGAATCTCACCAGACGAAACCAGTGTAGTTGAATGTACCACAAACATTTGAAAGGCCCGCTTCTAGACCACAGTAAAAACGCAACTAAAGCAATCATTGCGCATGCGCATATCGAAATAACCATGCTCAGTGCCGTCACAGTGCTGTTGCACGGGCGCTAAATGGTGGTTCTATAACACGTATTTTCACCAACTTTAAGTGCTTGTATCCCAGAAACTATAACCGAGCGCCGATTTTTGCTTTCGGATTCGTGTTCAGCAGCACAAAACACGCTAATAAACAAAAATTTAGGCTGAAAATCGGAGGGGTGCTTAAACTGAATTTTAGCCAACATTTTGAACAGCATTCTTTATAAGTAGTCTTCATTTTTAGTATATGAAATATTATTTAATCTGTTGATCGTCACAACAAACTATACTATAACTACTAGTGATAGCCTTTTAACATTTAATAAAACTAAACAGCATGGCTTGCTGATAGGATATAATAGTCAAACATAGTTTTGTTAGTAAATAAAAATCTAATTAAGCCGTAGCCATGAGCAATGGTTGTAACTAAAAGTTTGTGGACACGTTTACACATGCATGTGATACTTTATTTCACATTAATGTGCTTAGTCATTTATTTTTATGCTTTGCAAACGGCACATATGACATAAAAATTCAGATAATTTATAAGAAGATAGTATTAATCATATCTATCATTTCAAAGAAACTTAGCTTTAGCAATTCAACAATTTATAAACGGAATAGCTATTTCTTTATAAGATAGTTTTCTCCATTCTTCAAAACAACATTTCTTTAATGCAATTATGTTTAACTGTTTAAAGAAACAATTTTTTAGAACTGCTACTACTTAAAAATTTGAACATAACATGATAATAATTTTATTCATACATGGACCATTTTCATTGAAAACATTAGCAATATTTTATACTATTAACATGTAATGAAGGAAGCAAAGTTTGAGAAAAATATTAGTATTTACAAAGTGTTACATTCAAATGGAAATTATTTTAATTCTTAGCAAAGTGAAACAATACTACTCATTCTCTGGTATAATCCAATATTGTAGTTATATCATTTTTTAATGCATTATAATTAAAATCCCAGTTACAAGTTAAGTTAAATAAATATTTAATAGTATTTCTACCATTATGATAGACTGATTTCACATTTGTTCTTTACAGGTCATTAGTAAAAACTGTCGGCTTCTTCATATTGGGTGTAAAAATAGCTCTCGAATGCAAAGGAATGACTCTTATGCCAGCAGTTAATGTATAAAATTTCATTTGAAATTGTCTAAAATATGTTTGATCCAACGCGCAGCACACACATACAAACATACGTATAAGTGAGAATGTGCCAGAGGATACTTAACAAATATAAATAAATACATATATAAATACTTTACAGCAATATAGACTTAGAAATGTTGTATTATTTTACTACAATTTTAAAATGTACGTTATACAAATCGCTTGTCATCCTTAAAAAAAACTGAAATAAAGGAAAAAAATGTTTAGTTAATGATGTGATCTTTATATTAATTATTTAATTGGTTACTTTTCAATTACTGTATGTACGGATTCATTGCTGATGTATGCAATTTTGGTCAGATTTCGTTTGAATTGCATAGATTAGCTTACGCTAACAGGATTAATTGTTCAGCTTCTACAATATTTCTTAAAATATTTATGACAGTTGTCTCAAATTTTCGGTACATAGCCAGCTATTTTTATAAATAATCCACTTGAACTTGAAGCTTTGGTCGTAGAAGCGTGAGGATTTGAAATATTGATGGGATTTTCATCCACCACTCTAGTCGTGCAATTTTAGAAGGGTGTTTGAGCCCTAGAACAAGACTCAACCGCCGCTTCCAACAATATTCAGTCCTTTTTCGTCCAATATTGTTTTTCAATTATTTATTGTACCATTTCGCTGCAATGTTCACTCTTACAGTGATTATATGTTATCTGCTGTAATCCATATACAGTTTTATTGTATTTTGCACTTTACGAATCCAATGTTCTGAGAGAATTAATGAAGAAATTCAGAGGGCAGTAGATACATTTTGTGAATTAATAGAGGCCCAAGTTTCCCCCCTATGATGCAAAACATTCAATTAGGAATAAAGTTTTACATTTATAGTTAGGTTTCTCTAAAATTTTGAGTAATGTATCACAAAGTTTTATGCTTGCTGTTTACTCATGCTGTTTACTATTTCTTTCAAAACTATTTCAAAAAACTTACTATTCTAACAGCATTGCAACCTTAAACATAACATTTAGCAATCCTATCACAGAATTAAATGCTTAAAATTCAAAATATAATAAAGTGTCTAGTATGAAACAAGATAGAATCATAGCAAGAATAAACGACTGGAACAGATAATTGAGGAACAATATTCGCCAAAGTAGAACAGGATTTGGTGGTGGTGGTGGGCCTATTTTTTTAATAACAATTTTTTAATAGCAATAACAGTCGAACAAAAATGCATACAAAATTAAATATCTCTACAGCATCGATTTCAATGTTTGACGCATAAAGCTATAGGGCTTGAATCTTTTTTTAAAGAAATGTGTTTCTTATTTTTAAACTTACAATTCATACAACAAATTCGGTTGATACAGGTACTCAAACTTTTGGCGTATATTGAGCTTAAGCACATGTCTGATTTTCGCCTCAAATTTTTGGGAACACGTGTGTTTTGTACTGCTGTACCCGAATGAGAATACAAAAATCGCCGTTCAGTTATAGATTCTTTGGGGTTAGAGCGTTGCTATTTTACATGGTACCGAGTTATGGTACCGAGAATGGATATTCCGATATGCGCATTGGAAGGGATCGTTATAACTGCGTTTTCTAAGTATTATTGCATTATAAAATACATTCAAAATCCTTGCTTAATCTGTGTATTTACGGTTACTCTGAAAAGGGCTGTTATTAAACACATTCAAATGCTTGCTTATCTTATACATATTGCGAGCCAGAGAACGAACGTTTAACCCATTCCAGACGCCAATGTTTTTCGAACACCCCAGGAGCGAACATTTTTTTTCTTTATATTGCTGCACACCTGGTGTGCAACCGGTCTTGTAGCCTCGGCAATCAATTGCATATATGATGTGCAATCGGTCTCGAATGGGTTAAGCCTTTCACGGCTATAAAATCTTAGTCGACCATTTGCAGAGCCACAAAAATTTAAATAGCCCGCTGATAGACCGGAGTAAAGTACATGCGCAGTCCGCAATCCGTGGTCAGAAAATGGCGATGCTTTGAAGCAGGTGGGGTGGGGGGGTAAGGGTTTCACGGTAAAAAGGACCCTATCTTTGCGATTTTTTTTCAGGCGTATGAATAAAGCAAATTTATTCGAACCTGATGCACATTATATACTATTATTTCAACAACACTTTGTAATTTTTTGAATGCAAAATATCAACAAATAAGCCGGTCACGGGGCTTTTCCGAGAACGCCTTTGGAAAAAGGCGTTTTGCGGTGACCACTGCATCTCAGCCGAAAATAATCAGAAATCAAATTCACAATAAAATGTAGTTAGAAAATGACTAAATTCTCCCCCAACGTTCTCTAATTGTTATTTTTTTCATTTTTAAATTATTGGTGGTCGTTTTAAGAAAAAATTGCGACTTTTCACTACAATTTCCGCCATTTGGTAGTTGGAAAAACCCCTTAATGTAAACAAAAATTATCATACTCAACGTTGGGGGGTAGGTATTTTATATATAGCATGTATGTACCAAGTTTGAAAAGAATCGGTGAAGTATTTTTTAAATGGTAGTGGTCACCGACTTCGAAAACCTAGAAGTTGTAAAAGTGTTCGGTAGTATCGACTCATATTATCGAACACTTTTCCGGTGAAGTGAGTAATTTGTTTCTCCGTTTTTTCCCTGCATTTTTGTGCCACCTCGACACTCAGTCTAAACACTTTTCACCAACACTTCTTAATCGCGTAATTCATATTTTCGTATACCACACTACTATTATAAAACACTGACAATCTTGTGAGCAGCAAACGCCCGATCGAAAATATAACGACTGGTCAATAACTTCGAGAATTTTTCTCCGATTATCTTCAAATTTTGGGGCAGTCCTCTCGAAATATTTAACTATAAGAAAAAGCAAAAAATCGATCTACAAACCCTTACCCCCCCCCCCTTAATCTCTAAAAACGTTACCTTTAAATGCTTATATTTCGGAATCTATAACTGATCGCTGATTTTTTTTTATTCTTATACGATTTCAGTAGCACAACACAGATTTATACACAAAAATTTAGGCCGAATATGTTACAAACTTATAAGCATAAATTTCCTAACGTAGGGTTTATGCAGAACATTACGCAGAAGATCAATCCTTGTTTGGGGGTTCGTTTTCACTCAGTCTTAGGGATACTCATAAAATTTGTCCACTAACAATTTTTAATTATCAGCCTAAACTGGTAGCAAACTTATCTCACCATAAGTGTAACTGTGGAAAATATATATTTATAAAACCATGTTACTTTTTCTGTACTAAAAGACCGAACATCATCATTGGACTAATGATAGAGAATTGTAACATTGAAGTCATCCTGAATTAGGCATCTCTGGTCAACGTAGATGAAGAATTACAGGGAAGCGTATCCGGTTTCGTTTGAGTGGTCCAACGTATCAAGATTTAGGGTGGTTAGACTATTTATTATTCTTTTGTTGCATAGGGCCCAAACCTCGCTTAATGTCGCAGACTACCGTGGCGGATCAGAATCGCTTCAATATTTAAAATCTTTATGTGCCTATGACCAAGTCAAATAAGGAATATCATATTTTGTGTTAAACGATTGTTTTATGTGCAATATTTCGTAAGAAACTATTTTCCTTATATCAAGTCCTATGATCTAAAACGATTTGGCCTCGATTCATTGATATCGAAGCTTCAACATTAAATCGATTTAAAAAGACATGACTGACTACATATCTGTGGTATTTTATAAGGTCTTTATATCTGTTGCTTCTATCATTTGCATTAAATTCTATTCAAAAAGCACTGTTCTGACTCAGATTCTCCGCTTGTTAATAAGTTGGTAAGTAACTCTGACCGACGCGTCGCATGACGGTGACTGATTAACGTACATCATACTTTTACCAACTTTCTAGGCATACAACCATGATTTTTCTGTCCATACCATAGACGAGAGATGAGAAAGACTAATCATCACAGATGAGGTATAATAGTAGAGAGAATATCCTGGGCTAATTTCTATGTTAGGAAAAAGGGGTCTATACCCTTTTGTGTTACAGTCTTATCATTAACATTTGTACTTAATAGCATATCTGATATCTGTACGAATATTTGTGAAATAATGATATTCTATCCCTTTTGGCATGAGTAAAATTACCAACAATTAATTAAAAAATTTCCTTGATATCAAAATGGATAAAAATCTAAAATTACAGAAATGTTAATTCAGAATATAAGTACCACTTGTAATTCGGTATAATAATTGGAACGAGTAGCTTCATAGCATACTAATCAAGAGACAAGGTCTTGTCTCAGGCCAAGTGCAAGAGTCCGCGTTTGGTATTCAGAAAATCTTCAAGGACTATCAATAGTTTATAAATTTAACATAATGGTTTCTTGGTGTAACTTGTCGCAGTCGTAAATTTGAAACATGTGTAGATGAATATCTTAAAATATATGACATATTTTTAGATATTCACCTCTGTGTGTGGATGGAATACGAAGAAAAACACGTCAGGCTTGTTTTTCTTAAACCTTCTTTGTTTCATAGATCCTTGAACTTTTTTACTTTGCGTACAAGACTGGACGGTCGCCCGTAAATATTGTTTCTTCGTTGACACTAACGTACGACTAACAGTTTGTTTGAAACCACTTCTAACCGGACACGATTAGAGGTATGGACGTTTCAGTGCATTCAGACGACGCGACGCCAAGATATGAGACAAGACATGTTTGTAATGGTTGCAGTGCCCAAGTAAATAATAATTTTTCATTAGTTCTTTTTGTGGTTTGCGATATAAGACAACAGTAAACACCATTTTCCCTGAATATCAGTATCGTGTGTTAACCGACTCTAAGAAACTGAAGAATATAATAAATTTCCTAACATGCATCAAATTAATAGGTGAAATCTAACATTCGAACACAGTCGCTAATAACCCTAGACGTTGATGCGACTATAAAGAAAAAGAAGAAGAAGAAGAAGAAGTATCGTGTGATTTGGTTTAATTCAATGTAAATATAAACTCATAAATTATCGAGACTGATTTAGCGATTTTATCGGAATTTAGATATCTACAGTGATACACACATCACTCATTTTTTGTAATGACGATTTCATAATTCGCAAAAATGTATTCCATTGCTAATGAATGACAATACAAAATTTGGCAAATTGAGTGCATTGTTTTTCATATATCGCAGCGTATTGAGTACATATTTTGTATAAGTTTGTATAATATGGTATGGGGACTTGGAAGACCCTTTCATGGAAGCGGGTATTCAAACTTTTTATGTTTAATTTTTAACAAACACAAACATAGCGTAAGGGCATACTTCCAACTTGAAATCATTGATTGTTTTAATGCCACAAACTTTTCCTACTTTCACGGTTCATTTAGTATAACAGCAACGGGAAAACAACAAATTAAAGATGAGAAGAAAGATAAATAGATCTCATCGTGCGATAATGCGATTGCGGATTATTGTATTAGTGTATGATGTTATTCTTAAAAGAATTCTATTTTTTTTCCATTTGTATCGCGAGCCGATTCATGAGAAATATGGGAGCGGGATGTGGTTAGGTTTTGTGAGGATATATGTACATATGTATACCAGATGTATCCAAGTATATCGAGGATCTGCTTTTGTCATTAACCTTTTAGATACTAAGCGCCACTATAGTGGCTTTGGCGGATGTCATATTTGAACATTTTGTCAACTTTGAAATGGTACAAGAAATTTTATCCATCTACTTGACGTGGCAATATGGAATACGTATTGCCTATATATTTTTTTAAAATTATTATTTTATCATCAAATACTTCATTTGAATATATTCTTGCACAAAATGGCATTGCTCATTACACTTTGCAGTGCTGTAACGTTTTTACACTGTTCACGTCAGACTCTGCCGTCCAGGGAAATAGCCACGCGTAAAGTTCTGCCGTACCTAAAAGGTTAATTGTGTATATGAAAACGTAAGAAATCTCAATAACCGTAGGTCGTTAAAAAAATCGTTTTCCGATACACTATGTTAATTTTGAAGGGAAAGCAACTGTTCAAAAAATTATATCTCGAAAATTACAGATCGTGTAGAATGATTTATGCTGAGCTGATTTATTGTAAACCTAATAATAAATAAAATAAACAAGTCTGGCTCTGGTGACGTAGGATTTATTTCTTCCACGATAATGGTTAGTGAGAGGTCGTGGTTGGAAGTCGATTTTCTCTTGAAAGTTACCGAGACAGTCAGCCGTCATAAATATTGAAATCACTTCGAATGTTATTTGAAAGTAGAAATTCTTCAGTCTTGAAATATGATAATTTGTTATAAGTGTTACGAATGCCAAAATTATGCAACATTATCGGAATGTATACAAGTTCAAGTAATTTATATTTTTATTAATTTTTATTAATACAAAATAATTAATACAGGGAGTTAACATTTGACGTTAATCTAGTTATTAAACAGTTTCATCTCATGTCAATAGTATAACTTTAAAATAGTGTAAACTCAAATACTTTTTGAGATATACAGGGTGTAACAAAAATTCTGGGACACTTTAGGTTTATGGATGGAACGCATAAAAATAAGGAATAAAGTCGTATAAGTTGTGGGCACAACCCACCCCCTATCGAAATACAACCCCTTTTGTAAAAAATTTTTAAAAAATCATATCTCCGAAATGGTACGTCGTAGAAGACCCGTTTTGATTGCAATATAACCGGAGAAGATCAAAGATAACAGAAAAAAATATAATTGCTGTTAAATAGCATTTATTCTTGTTTATTCCAAACAACGTCGATTACCTATATCGTAGCAGGTTTGTAACAACTTGGGAAAAATTGACGGCAATCACTAAATCTTCCTTTGCGTAGATAGTGATATTTTTGTTCGTAAATTATAGTCTCTTCCGGTTATATTGCAATCAAAATCGGTCCTCCAATCCAACTTATAAGACTTTTTTCCTTATTTTTATGGGTTCTATCCACAAACCTAAAGTGTCCCAGAATTTTTGTTACACCCTGTACATATGTACATACCTATATGTACGAGGGTCGTCCAAAACGTAAGGTCTGTAATGGTTTTACAATACAAAAACTCATTTATTTTCTAAAATACATACATCATTTTAAAGTTTGAACATTTAGTTATTTTTTTACATAATCGCCATTTCGGTCGATGCATTTCTGGGGACGCTGCGACAGTTTTTGTATGCCCATGTCATGCGACTCGTCGCCGTTGGAAACTGACGATCTGCTGCTCCTGTTTTCATCGTAAATGTTTGTACGGCCGGCCCTAAATTCTCTACACCAATTGTAAACGTTTTTGACATCAATACATGATATTCCATACTCTTCCGTCAATTGTCTATGAATTTCAATCGGTTGAATGCGTTTTGCGCATGAAAATCGAATAACTGCCCGAACTTTGCATTTGGCAGTAGCGATCAGCGGCAGTTCCATTACAAACGGCTGCCAAGCCAGGATTCGCCTTATCAATATATTAGTGTTAAAACTCAAATCTTCTTACAAACAACTTGTTAAGCACTTCTGATATTTATACTTCGATATACATACACCATTTTTACACAGCCAGATGCACTAAGTTTTAAAAATTTACAAAATCACATGCTTAATCACCGATGATTGAATGAATCAGTCATCTTAATCAGTCCAATTCTCCTTGCTTCTAATTAGAAACACCATAGTATCTGCAGAAGTAAGTACTACCAAACTTCTTGAATTTCAGGAATATGTTCCCTGATTTATTGCATGGTGCTGTGACTTTAGTTGTGACTTGTTTTGAAACTCAGACTTTTATAGTTTTGATATGAGAGAGGCTACGGATTGTTTTCTCGCAGTATAATACTATCCGAAAGCTACGGCAAAGGGTTTCAACATTATAACAATCACCACAGTAAATACACCACTTAAATACACCACAGTTTTTGGTGTATTTAAGTATACTAATACAATTAATTCGATTAATTGAAGTTAACGGGTATGGTTGATCTGCTGCTGAGCATAAAGAAAAGACTGCAAAGAAGTGCTTGAAAGTGTTGTACTTATTATTATAAAAATATTTCAGTTACTAATGCAGAAAGGAATAAGGAAAGGAAGATTTGCCCGTATCCGGGTTTAATCTAACACAGCTGTTTAACAACGCAAGGGTAAGGGTAAAGATAAAGAGGATGCTCATTATCGGTTATTCGTTATCGAAGATTACCAACTTCGCATGTATAGATGCTGCGGGTCCCCAGGTGTAGTTTATGTATAAACTGTTGTTATAGCAGTGCGATTTCGAACTTGTAACGGCTTTTTGTTGGCCAAGTTTGTTGAGATATTTAATTTGATACTTTGTTGCACTCACCGTAATGTAGAACGATAATATTGAGTGTTGGGTAAAAAAAGTTTATATAAGTTTATATTTCGTTTCAGTTATTCATAATTTTTTCGTAACTTATTCTACGGGAACCTTTGTATTGGGCCAAGACAAAACCTTGTTTCTTGATATGTTTCTTGCATTGTTTATTAGGTTCTATAACTTCGAAATGTTTTTGAAGAAAGTAGAAGAAAATACGTATTTATTATTGTTATTCTCTCTACAACGTTACGCAGGTTTCAGAAAACAGAAATGTTACACCTTGAAATACTGCTTTCAGATAAATTTACAGTATCCTTTTCGGGAGTGGCAATAATAATTCGAGTTTCGAACGGTTAAAGCTTTCCACATTTTCTCTTCTGTAATAAGTGTCGCTTTCTCTTGTTAGCATTATGTTTATGATTCCGATTTGATTGTGTAATAGTATAAAAAAAGGTTCGTTTGCTTGGAAACGGGTCTTGAGACAGGAATGTTCAAAAAGAGATCAGGACGGTTTTAGATTGTTAAACCTAGAGGAATATAAATTTTCCTGAATTTAGATAGTCGGCGAATTCTTCGTAGTCATAGTAGTCTACGTCGGTTGTAGTATTGGTATATATTCGTGCAAGTTTAATCATCGAGAATATCTATTCATTAATGCAAAAATCGATGGATAGTTTTCTTCTACTTTTTTGCATACATGTCCAAATATGTGGTTTTACACTGTCCAATATCTACACTTTTAATTTCCATTTTCGAGATCCTAACTCAATCATGTATACTTTTAGTGTAGATATGATGCATTCGATTGACGTATATCGATTTTTAACTTTCCTAAAAAACTTTGACTTTTTATTTCTCATAAGAATTTCGACTTTCTTTAACGAAACTGTTTCGAATATAGTATTAAGAAACGATTGTCGTACAAAGTTTCGGGTATACATAACCAAAAAGAAAACTTCTGGTAAACTTAATTTTTAAAAAAATGCCCCACACGTGTAGACAGATCCAATATACCTATATTCGATTAACATAATAAAAAAAGAATGAACCTACTATTAAATAGAATTGAGAAATTAGATGCAATAATATGTAATTATGACATTCACTTCGAAACTTCGAAATAGACAAAATAATAATGATAACACAACAATTATAAGTTGAGCATCGGTAATCGTTTTGGTAATACTCCGGATTCAGCAATAAAGAAAGAAGCGTGGATAGTGGAATGCTCGATGGAAAAAATATACTTGATTTATTGTTAATTCTTCTTCTCATACTATTTTTTACGTAACAATTACTATAAAAAACTCAAAGCTTTCAAGGAAGATTTCTTCATATTCACGAAGGAATACAGTGATTACCAGGGATCGAAAAATTGTTACTTGATTTCCGTTGCAATTGCTGTAAGCCAAGGAAAAACAGCATATATGTCTGGAAACAATTGCACAAATTTCGCTCAATTTTTATTCTTGTCGAGAAACATGTTTCCACTAAAGCTTTTGATTGTCGTAATTCGAATCCTCCGTAGGGCAATGAAACATTGTGTAGCCATAATATAAAAGTGGACAGTACTGAGCGTGTTTTTACGACGTCAGACTACACAAGAAGAAATTCCGACTGAAACTCGAATCGATAGTGCCAGCTCACTGTACCTATATACTTACACCTGTCGTAGTGGTACCGTTTCCACTTGCCAAACGAAACAATATGGCGGCCGAACGCTGCCGATTCAGCCTCCACGCCAGTTCGGCCTAAAGAGCAATCGCATTCACTCACAATCACTTAGCTGTTTAAACATTTTCAAACAAGAGAACACAGTTCTAGTTATTGCTGTGTCGCAACGAAGATTTTCGACAAAATGTTGGAATAATTTGTAAAATGATTAAACGGCGACCGTCAACAGACTATCACCTTTCGTTTCGAGTGCTTTTCAACGTTGGTCAGTTGGAAGAATTGATATGCTGACTGGATGTTTGCAGTGAAGTTGTGATCGTGGAATTGTTAAAGATTTGGATTTTCGTTGTTACAAGCTACACTTTTGGATGCAAAAGTTCTGTCGGTATCTTCACTTTGCTCCTATACAACAGAATCGAATTCGGTAAGTGCGTATTTTGTTGTTTCTTCATACAAGAGAGCGATAGAACTGTAATTAAAATAATGGATATTAATAGATATACCACATTGCTTCCCGAATAATATTGCTTTTACCATATTTCAATAAACCGCTAAAATTTTACCGCATAAAAATAAACCGCATAAATGTTTAGAGCATTTTTATATTTACAGCAGAAAATGTAAGGATGTTGAAAGTTAAATAAAAATTAAGCTAGTGCTTCTTCTTATATTTTTTAGCATCTGCTTACAAATTACAAATTTTTTAAACATTCCATGTTCATTACCGAATTGCTTACTATCCGTCGTACTGTTAACAAAATTGCATACTTTTCTAGGAAACCGTGTTTGCGTTGTTTTTGCCCATGAGGTCGGTGGTGGTCACATTGTTATTTTGAAAATTCCAAGGGTTTCATTAGTTTTTATTAGTGTGATCTTGCAATTACAAAAAACCGTTGCGTAATTTCGATGTTATTACTAATAAGTCTAAGGAAATGTTCGACTTCTTTTTTTTAGGATAAAAGTAGTGACTAGGAAGCTTTAGCCTGATTTGCCAACAATCGCGTTTGAATTGAAATTAAAAGTGAATGCTTAAAGGTCCAAGAAGCGTATGATTTATTTTTCGACATTCCAAAAATTGGAAAACATCTGGAAGGCATTTAAATGTGGAATTCGTAAATTTTTCACAACATTTTCGAATCATATCTAAAGGAAACGAAATATAACCGCAATGAATGCGTTTTTCCCAGATGGATATTTCGAACTTGTAGTTTGTTAAATGTTTGTCCTCTACTTGTTCAAGCGATTCATAGGAACATACTTTAAACCTAATAATACAGATTTAAAAATACATCCTTACCTACGTTGTTTCTATCTTTTTCTCTAACCAATCCACATTTCTAAATATATCTTTACTTAAACAGTAGATCAGATTATAGCGATTGTACGTTAAACTGGCACAATTATGTTCACATAGAAATGTTATGCATGTACGTATATCCATAGACTGTGTTCTCTGCTAACAATAAGTCACATTTCTTCACTACGTAACTGTGATTCATACTTTTCACTTGCTTTTGACTGGAACGCCGTAGGATACATCAGATGTATTAAATTCTTAAGCAGATACATTAGACTGCGAACATTTAACTTATAAATAAGAAACTAAATTACAAATCTTCTAGTGCAACGTTACATTGATGTTCCGTGGTGTTCAGAAAAAAATTTACTATTTCAGTCATTCATATCTCCGTAATAAGTACAGTCAGATTGGTATATCACTGTAAATATTGCTGTAAATAGTGCAATAGAATTACTAATATACGTTAGATGCTACTTCCTTAGTGTAGCATGTGATTTTAAGAGATTTACTTAATACTTCATTAAAAGTTGGTAATTTATTTGAAAATATACAATTTTCAAAATTGTACAAGATGTAGGCAACATTGCAGTATTATATACGTGATTTTCATTTTAATAGATTCGGGACATTCACAGTATTATAAATGTTTTAACTTATCCGGAAAATGAAGTATCGTAACAATATTAGTTAGAAATGTCGGTCGCATTTCTTATTTTGATAATTGTTTAAAGGAAAGCTACATAGTTTGACGATTACTTCTCATTTTTTTCCGAATAAAGGTACACTTTTTTCTAGTGTCGTTATTTGTATCTAACTCATAAACATTTATATTTCATTAAATTTATTGTAACATATCGGTTATTTTATGCATTAAATTTTCTAAACTTTTTAGTTAGAATAGAATTCTGAACTTATCCGACTATAGAACGATCCTTTAAAAAAAAACATGATATGTACTAGGAAAAACACTTATATCATCCACAATAAGGCAATGAACTTTAATTAGAAATTGTTTAGTTAGAAACATTTAAAAAATACTCGTGCTCGTTGTGTAATACCTTGGAAGGATTTTATATGTTTAGTTTTGATAATTCCTGGGAATTGGGGTATAATATAGAACAATAATTTTGTCGAAAAATGCAAGGTTCCGAATAAAATGTTTCAAGTACTGGCGTGTCGCACTGTTTTCTAGACATTCGCAGTCCAACCTCGATATTAATAGTGACTTTGCTTATCATCTCGATGATATGTATATAACATGCAAAATGAATTATTATCCAATTTTCTACATTCGTAATTCAAACGCATTCATAGTCAAAAGTGTAAACATATCGAAGCCTAGAAATTCTTCTATTCTTCATAAATTGTAGTATCAATTTGAAATGTTCAAATATCATACTGATTTGACGAAAGGAAAGGTTTGTATTTCGCATAGTTCAGGGAGCATAATTGACCGTGCTAAGGAAATACGCCGGTTCTTACCACGTAATATAGAATGTTACATACCGTAGATATCTGCTATGATGGCCAAAGATTGATAAGATGCAGTCCATTTTTTCTCTTATTTGTATTTCAAAAATGCAAAGCTGAACGAAGTACACCTTTTTCAAATACGTGACAGTTTTGTATTCTAGGGAAAGAAATCGAGGATGGAAATAAACGATATGAAAACTTTGCTTTTGAATGAGAAATCTTTGAGATTTCGTTTCATGAATTTGTACTCACCATGTATTAGATGCATATTAGATGCACCTATATCACTTTGTCTGTCGCATAACTTTTTATACCACGTTACGCAGTATTATTGCGGATTACAATAATATTACCGGGTAACGTATCGAACATTAGAAGTAAATTCCAATACTCTAGATCCGCATTGAAATGTCCAATGCAATTCTTTAGATAAACTGTAAAAGTGCTGATAGCAATAAAAGAATAAAATCTATAAAGGATAAAATACCATGAGCATGGTGCAATAAGTAAAATAATTTTTCCGTTATTTTAACAAGTATTGCATCAGCATATTCGACCAGACTGTATAGTTAATCCGAAAGTTCAGATCTTTAAGATTTAAATAATCGGGTTTCTGCGGTATTCGAGATAGTATTTTCACAACTAATGGTAAAAGTAGTAGTCGCTTTTGCTACTGGCAGTGCTGCTGCGATAGCTGAAATCAATTCCCTTGAATATTTGATGGAAGTGCCTCCGCCCTCCCGGAAACTACACTCGCATTTTCTACCTATATCCAGCTCCGAGAGTTCAGGTATTATCTGGTACTAGCGTTGGAAGTCATCCAGTAAAATACGTCCACATCATGCTTTACACGATGACCTATAACCACTGGGTGTTTTGTAAGAGTAAAGGTATTAAAGGCACATTAAAAGCTCATTGGATCGACCTTTAGTTGCAGTTTTCAAGGAGACAAGGTAATTCGAACCACCACGTTCTTTCCCGTATCAGGAATAAGTCCCCATTGCCTTCAAGTATTGAAGGGATGATAAGATTACTAGGTGCCAAACTGTTATTGTTACTGCATATAAGACCGCACCTGATCTTTGTGCACCAAGGATTTGCACATAGGTCTCATTGTATCCGATGGAAATTTCAAAATGAAAATGTAGAGAGGGGGGGGGGGGTTTGTGTTCGAAGTCTATAGGTCAGGGGTACGATGTACTACGTCTATTTTTGGTTGAAAGTGTGACATTATTACTTTAAATTACAGTTCGTTTTGTTCCTTTTTAACAAAAAAATTAAGTATTTTCAGGGGGGATTTGAAGTTTCTGGGTTTACAATTAATAAGTGCAAATTGAAGTTGTTATAAAATACCTTTATACATATTGCTATCGTAGAAAACGAATCGTTTCAGTCAGAAAATTACTTAAATTCGTATTTCTACATGTCTTCTTCTAATTGGAAGAAATTAAAAGTATATTTCTAGTTACAGTATCAAGTACATACAATGCAGTCACTTCAGAATTACTCCGAATTATTTTAACTGACTTTCAATTTTACCATATTAAAGTTGATATTTTAATGTGATATTATTGTAAGTATGATATAATACATTTTTGTATTAACTATTACCTCACCATACGTGATGTATTATATATTTTTGCCATACTAATGAAGAGTAGAAGTTAAGTATAGTATAAGTTGTTCATATAATATTTTTAGTGGGCGTCGAATTTTGAATAAATGAATATATGAGAAAGCAGTCTTTTTCCGACAAGAATATCTATAAATATAAAAGGAATGTATTTCTAGTTACGTCGAATCATGTTTTGGAGCTTGTTTTTTGCTGGACATTCATGTCGCCTCTAGCGAACTGCTACCATTCTAGTTTAATAGGATGATTATTGTAGTCAAATTTCTTCGAAATAGTATGAGCGATAATGGTATTCCATTTAGGAACCTCCAAAATATGTTATGTTAATAAATGACTGTTGTATTCATACATGCATAAACACTAGGGTGGTCGTTAAAAATTAAATCTTTTGCGACGCCCCCTAAAAAGCTTCCTTATGATGCAAAAACACTGGGGAATTTTTTTTTAAAAATTAAAAACAACACGTGCCTCAAGACGATTTAAGTTAATTTCTGGTATAATCATGTTTTTGGGAATTTTTATGAGAATACGATTTTATTCGAAATATAAACAATTATAGAACCCAAATCAATAAAAAAACATTAGTTAATTAAAATAACAATAAACAAAAATTTGAATTCAAAATTTTTCCCAGTTGATTTGATCTATTAAATACAAAAATTAAAGATATTCAAATTGATATATTTTTTTTTAAACTAAATTAGTACAAACGTAATTTTAATATCTAGATTTCTTCACTCCAAGGTTTAACTAATGTATTTTTTATTGATTTGGGTTCTATAATTGTTTATATTTCGAATAAAATCGTATTCTCATAAAAATTCCCAAAAACATGATTATACCAAAAATTAACTTAAATCGTCTTGAGGCACATGTTGTTTTTAATTTTAAAAAAAAATTCCCCACTGTTTTTGCATCATAAGGAAGCTTTTTGGGGGACGTCGCAAAAGATTTAATTTTTAACGACCACCCTAATAAACACCCATTCGGGAACTTACGTTAGCGAACGTTTCAATTTTATTTAAAATGTATTAATATTTTACATATTACAAATATCTTATGTTCAACTATTACTTTATATTCCCACGTAATTGTTTTGCTAGTGATTGGAAATCATTGGTCTACTTTGAAAACAATTAGTACCAAAAAGAGGAGAATTATCTGTTAAATATCCAGTTAAATAGATTTGCATAAATATTTGTGCAATCGAGCGAACATTTTTCAAATCATTTATGTATCTGGGGGACAATTTCGCGCAACATTCAGATCTGTCCATATTTTTGAAAATTTATCCTCAAATTAGGACAGTAACTGGAAGAAGTATTTCGCATGATCTACAGTGAAACGTAAGCCCAGCTTTCTAAATGTCTTTTAGAAACGTGGAATATTTCTGGCATACATGTTCGAAATTTCGTATACCGCGGTCTAGAACTTGAAGGGAAATGAATGATGGTAGCGCTGACGAATCGCGTCTGGTTAAAAGTGGAAAACGGTGAGTCAGCAAAGGGTGGTAGTGTGGTAGGTGAGGTAGTAAGGGTGGCAGGTGGTACTGTGGTACTGCTGCTGGTGTAACTT
The DNA here is from genome assembly GCA_917499265.3 of Mimumesa dahlbomi. Classification (NCBI taxonomy): domain Eukaryota; kingdom Metazoa; phylum Arthropoda; class Insecta; order Hymenoptera; family Crabronidae; genus Mimumesa; species Mimumesa dahlbomi. The sequence continues at coordinate 2,239,427 of OU824117.1, forward strand.
GCAACCTGCTACTTGCTAGCCACTACCTACTAGTATAATAGAGGGTAGGAGGCACCTGGCTGACAAAGGGGAATGGATGTTCCCAGGAGATTATTGATCGCTACCGCAGATACACATACAGACGCACGCGACACTACCGCAATTTCTGTCAATCAATTAACGCTTTGTTGTTTGTTTTATTTAAGCGGAATATTCGTGGAGCTTAATAAAATTGCAGCAATTTCGTTTCCTACGGTAAATTCTTATAGATGCATTTGGCTTCTTTTTGTAAGAGCTGCAACTAGATTTAGGAAATTGTCCGACGTCGTTGATACAATTGCTACTTTTATCATGGAGTAAGTTTCACGTCCATTGTGGCACCGATATACGAGAACTGCTAACAGTAATAATTATCAGATAATACTACAAACGACATCAATAATTTTACTCAGTAATCAGTCAAATTCACTCACCATCGGTAAAGTTTACTGATTATTGGAAAGAATTTCCAGAGTTACTTTTTCTTGAAGCAATTTTTTATCATTTACCTTCCGCTGTTTGTTACGACTTTTACCTTTAAATATTTGTGTCGTTTCATTTATCTGATTGTCCTTCGTATGCATTATAGTTGGAAGTTTATATTAATCAATAAATATACGAAGAGTTACAAGTGTTTGTATCTGTTTCAAATAATTCGCGTAAAAATGTTTACTAGTTACAATAAGATTGTTATAATAATGAATTTCACAAGAAATGTCAAATAAATATTCAATATAGCAGCCACACGATTGCACACAATAAAGTTTAACTCGCTTTATGACAATGGTCCTAAACCGTAATTTAACCGAAAATTTCAATGTCTTTATTAATCGAAAATGGTTTATGTAACTAAAATTATAGGTATTTACAGCTCTTGCGGATAATAAAAATATAATTCAATAATAGAAATTGTATGAACCATGGCATTGCATGTTACGTACACTAGTTTATTCGGCATAATATGAAACTTCAACGCAGAATTGCTTCATTATTTGTATGAAATTGAAAATCAGAACTATAGAGTTTATAAATAATGAAGTCGGTAACTTCAAAGACTGTTGTATTCTTTATAAAAGTTGCTTTATTTTGATACAGTCCTAACCATCTTAAAAAATAATTTCGCAGAATCGATTAACATTTTATATTTGTTTGAGACTTTTATATTATAATAAATTTTACCAGTTTGCCATAAACAGCGTATTTCAGTTACATTCGTCTTTGTTTTGAATAAGAAATCAAAGACGGCTTAAGTAAGTTTATACATTTATAATATGCTTTCTTATCTTTGTCACAATTATGGACTTATAACGGATAGTCAGGAACCATGTAGAGTGTAATTATTATAAATGAAAAGTCTTCTTGATGAGATACTCTTTCATTTTGTAAAATTGCTTAATTATTCGACGGGACGATTCTTTCTTTGTAATGTATGTCCATGTGTATTGAAATGTGAATTTTAAAAAAATGGAAAGAATAAAAAAAGTAGATTATTATTTTTATTCTTATTAACCATTTGCAGCATCACTTCTATAGAACATCGCAAATTCTCAACGCTGAAATATATTATATTCCACATACATATTTGAGGTTATATACCAGAAGATACGTTTCCACAGTTGTTGAAAAATAGACAAGCTTTATATGCACTTTCACTAGTAGTTAACATTACATTCTCTCGAACACAGAAATATATAATCAAATTTTATAGTTATCAAACTCGTCAGGATTTAGGCTTTTAAATTTCTATACGTCAATTACCTAAATGCGCCAATCTCTGCCTTTCAAACTGATCAACAATAAGGATTAAAATTACAATATTACTACGTCCGGATACTTCTGCATGCCAATATTTTTACGTCCCAAAGTTCCTAGGTTTTGAATTTCAATTTTTTGAGTATCTTACGTATTCCTGCGCTTGCAAATTTTCCAAATCCGAAGCTCCTGTTTGTCAAAGCTTCCGTGCCTTGTAACAAGTCAGCTAATACAAATTACTTTTTCACTCGTTTCCATTCGTTTCCAAGTCGTTGGTAAAAAATGGACCTATAATCATTACATGCAATGTACTACGACTTATTATTGTTACGAAAGGTTTGGCTGTATTGTAACATCCGATTGAAAAGATACCTATCCCCAGGAAGACCCGCCATGAACCTTCATCATGGAAAAAAGATAAGATGACGATGGAAAGAGAGAGAAGAGAAAGGAGGATTGGTCAAATGTTCGGATGACGCCCAGATGGTTGCGCGCGCATATATTCTATGGTACATATGTATACGTATGTATATACATGTATCTCTCCTTCTCTTGCTCTTTCCCCGTGAGTTATACTAGAAACCTTATATGTATGTTGTACTCACTTATGTATGTATGTATGTACATTAGGGTGGTCGTTAAAAATTAAATATTTTGCGACGCCCCCCAAAAAGCTTCCTTATGATGCAAAAACACTGGGGATTTTTTTAAATTAAAAACAACACGTGCCGCAAGACGATTTAAGGGGTTATATACAGTTATAATTTTCAAAAAATCGATTTTTTTTATTTCATTTTCGTAATGTACATACATTTAAGTACACACACAGAAAATTTCAAGTCAATTCGGCGATTATTGTCCAAGTTACACGCATATTTGTAAAGACGTGTCAGAGCGTTTGAAAGTAGTTGGTCTACACCGAAAAAATTATTAGTTTCCCTTAATTAGTTCCGGCAACTAGATACAATTGTTGATATTTGGATAACTGAAATTGGTGTTGGCTCAATTACATTCAAATTTAATTTTTCCGACTTTGCTTGTTGTTACTAAATAATTTGAAGTTGCCTTTACTACAGTTTCTATTACCGGCTTCTCAAACTTTGAATGCGTTTTTCTCCAAACTGTGTTTTCAAAGGCGGTGACCACGATTTCTCGAAAACGGCTGGACCGATCAGTCTCAAATTTTAACACAAGCTTGTTGACTATATTTTTTAGTAATTAATCGAAGGTTTCTTTTCACCGATTAATATTTTTTGTTTTATGAACAATTTAAGGCAAAAATTTTTGTGAAAAATCGATTTTTTTTTTAGAACCTGTCATTTTGTCAAAAACTTTTATTTTGTTTATTCCTTCGATTAATTACTAGATTATACGTTACTTTAACGAAATCCGTTTGGTTTTTTCATTTTAAAAGATTCAGTCCCGAGATATCGTGGTCACCGCAAAGCGCTTTTTTTAGAGGAGCTCCTGGAGATCAGCTATAACAGCTCTCAAAATTATTATATTTACAAATAAAAAATGTTAAAATACAGTTAAAAGTTATCTCAATATGTGTACAAATTTTTACATTAATCAATTTAACTCTCTTTTCAGGAAAAATTCTTGAAAAATCGCTTTTTTTGCGCCTCTTAACTGTATATAACCCCTTAAGTTAATCTTAGGTATAATCATGTTTTTGGGAATTTTTATGAGAATACGATTTTATTCGATTATAAACAATTATAGAACACAAATCAATAAAAAAACATTACCTAGTTAATTAAAATAACAATAAACAAAAATTTAAATTCAATTTTTTTTTATCAATAATTGATTATAGAAGTAAAGGCATTAAGAATACGAAAGAAAGTTTACTTAAACCTTGGAGTGAAGAAATCTAGATATTACAATTACGTTTGTACTAATTTAGTTTTAAAATAAAAATATCAATTTGAATATCTTTCATTTTTTTTATTTAACAGGCCATATCAACTGGGAAAATTTTTGAATTTAAATTTTTGTTTATTGTTATTTTAATTAACTAATGTTTTTTTATTGATTTGGGTTCTATAATTGTTTATATTTCGAATAAAATCGTATTCTCATAAAAATTCCCAAAAACATGATTATACCAAAAATTAACTTAAATCGTCTTGAGGCACGTGTTGTTTTTAATTTTAAAAAATTCCCCAGTGTTATTGCATCATAAGGAAGCTTTTGGGGGGCGTCGCAAAAGATTTAATTTTTAACTACCACCCTAATGTACATACGTATACTTACGTCGTATACATACGATTTGTCTCAAAACTAACAGAACTGTCTGGTAATGGGAAAAAATTGGTAGCGATATCTATACGATAATTCTGATACACAGGAATACATCTTACATTGATAAATATACGTTATTTTTACAAAACTTCTCAACGTGACATTCGGAGATTGTTGGATTGGTCGTGTGGGAAATCACAAATGGCTCGCACAATTTTCCAGATTTAACACCTCTAAATTTTATTTATGGAGAAAATTAAAGAAGCAAGTGGCCCAAATGAAATTAAAAGAGCAGTATTATTCGTCTCGCATCAATTCAAGTTATACATGTACATCACTGTTTAAGGCCATCATGCTAAATCCTTGTGTTAGTTGTGTATTGTTGTTATACAAATAAATCAAAGATGTTTGACCTGTCCCTCAAAGTAAATTTGTTTTCATCACACTTGACCTTTAACGATCTTGAATGATGTTGAACCATAAGTCATTGTACGCGTCTGGAAACGCTCTGCTACATAATATGCAAACAACATACCATTCCACTTAATAAAATTATGTTGGGGGTTGATCTTCAGAGCCTTTCATGGATGGTCACTTGAAATAGGCCCACCTACACAATGAAGTGGGGTTACTCTTCGCATCCTGGAGGCATCGGAAATTTATAGGTACTAAGGGGGGGGGGGGCGTGTTGTGCAACTCGTTGAAGTAGGTAATTTTAGCAAATTTATGACAAGAAGATGGGTCAATGGATCATGTAAAAACCTTCAGCATATATTAATATATTATACTAACAGGGAGTATAAAAATATTATTTCGTTGTTGAATAATTTACACAAACAGATGTATGCAGACATATTTTGCCGCAGTCTCCGCAACGTAGTTGTCTGTTCGCGAGCACTGGGACCGCAAGTGAAGTTTTCTGAGGCCAAAATTTCAACAAATTGTATCTTTAAAATAAAATTACGGTATGGATGTGCTTTAATTTAAAATAAAGGTGAAAAATTATGGAAATGACACGACTTTGAACAAGAAATATCAATTTTTCGTGAAATTTTCATCTGAATTGAGAGATTGAAATTATAAAAATCAACGAAATCATAAAAATCTGAGAATATAATATTTATCTACAAGCTTGTAAACGTAGAAGTCTATTGATCGAATAGTTTTTGAATTATGATGCGCACCAATTTTCTCGCCAAAATTCTTTCGTGAAAAACGCGTTTAAAGGTATTGGAAAATAACAGTTTTTGGAAACTCATGGCTATGTTTCTCTAATCCACTTTTCAGGGCCATACAGTAGTCTTAGCGTGGCCCGCTTTTCACGAAGCTTGATGTCCAAAATGTAACGTAACAGATATTTGTACGCATTTCTAAATTAATAAATTAACGATCCGGATGTATCTGAGTGAAAAAATTTAAGAAGTTAACAATCTGGGTATGTCTGACAGAAAATTATACATATACTTACAGGGTGTAACAAAAATGCGGGGACACTCTTTCAGTATCGACAGTACGCATCAAAAGATGAAAATAAAAGTCTCTAAAGTTTTGTCTAAAAACCACCCCCTATCGAGATACAACCCCTTTTGTAAAAAATTTTTAAAAAATCATATCTCTGAAATCATACGTCGTAGAGGACCGATTTTTATTTTAATATTACAGGGAGAGACAAAAGTTTACGAAAAAAATATCACTATCTATGGAAAAGAAGTCTTAGTGAATGCCCTTAATTTTTCCCAAGTTGTTACAAACCTGTTACGATATAGGTAATCGAAGTTTTTTGGATTAAACAAGAATAAATGCTATTTAACAGCAATAATCGTAGCAAGTATATTTCTTTTATTATCTTTGATCTTTTCCGGTTATATTGCAATCAAAATCGGTCCTCTACGACGTACCATTTCGGAGATATGATTTTTTAAAAATTTTGTACAAAAGTGGTTGTATCTGATAGAAGTTGGTTTTTAGATAAAACTTTACAAACTTTTTTTCATCTTTTGGTGCATACTATCGATACTGAAAAGTGTCCCCCCATTTTTGTTACACCCTGTATATTGCCATGTGTTTCAACGATTGATGATAACATAAATTAAAAAGAAACGACTTGAGATATTTCGAGGATTTTCATTCTGTATAGTAAGATCGTCTTGAGGCACGTGTTGTTTTTAATTAAAAAAGAATTCCCAGTGTTTTTTCATCAAAAGGAAGCTTTTTAGGGGGCGTCGCAGAAAATTTAATTTTTAACGACCACCCTAGTGTACAAAGTTCTCGCAACATGCAACAGCATGTTAGAGATTGTTTAATATCTTGCATATATTTTGGGTAATATTGAAAAAGAAAACACATTTGAAGGAATTACCAAAATATTAAATATTTAATTATTGCACGATACTGACTGATTTGTGTACGCTTGGTTATTAATTTCTAAATCCGACAATTCTAATAAATGTATATCCTTGAAAATATTTTTACCGCGGCATCTCCTGATCTAATTTTACAGTATAGCTGCAGAAAAATATACTAATTTCATTGTTAAAATGTGTAGGTAATATCATAACACTGTTCTCAAGAGATACGGAACAATTTGGAGATTCGATATCCGAGATAGTGAAGTTTTAATGAAAAGCATGTAACAAAGATTTGTTAACCGTACCGATACCTACACATTTTGCCACAGACCCAATCATCCGCTGCATATCGGACAACCCGATAAAGAAATATTTGCTTACTTTTTCTTCGAAGACCTGTTTACAGAACAATTTGATTATGTACTAAAAAAAAGTTTGAAGAGACGCATTGACATGTATCGACGTTCTAAAAGTTAAATACTTTTGTACAAGAATTTAAGCAACGATTATATTAAATTTATAAATGTATGACAACAGTTTGATATTTTCTGAATTACGTACTAATGCGTGCATCACGAAGCTGTCTTTCTTTCCCTCTCTTTCGCATAATTCGTTCTCTCTGTGGCGTACTATAGTATGTCTCGCGATATCAACAACTGACAAGCACTGCATCCTTTGTCTCTATCTTTCCGTCGCTCCGTCACGCTCACGTTTGCACTAACCAAACACACGAACGTGGGCCTAGCACGCATGTGTGACAGCACGATTGACGACCTAGGGAGGTAGCATTGCGGAATTCATGATGGTCCGAATTTGTTTCGCATTAGAGCCTTTCTTTTCTTCATTCTGTCTGTCGCGCTCACACTCCGATCGCCGAGAGTAAGTGTTCGATGCGTCTTTGCCAGCCGCGGCGATTCTTTTATTTTATTTCAAACATTTTTCTAATCATTTTATCAGGCATTAAACTCTTACACCCCCGTAGAAAAGTATCCGGACACCTATGAAATTCATGTAAATACTGTATTTATGCTACAATAATGTACCCATTTCTCAATGAAATTAATTTTTATGAAGCATTTAGTTATAGTAGAGTATACAGAGAGCATAGTTTACATAATTCCTCTTACAAAACGACATAAAAATAACTAAATTTCCTTTTCATTCATATGTCCTCCCCGTTACGAAGTAACCGCTTGTACGACTCGCGGTAGGTTTGCGACCAATTTTTGTAGTGTACCGTTTTTAATTTCTCTCCAAATTGTTTTAAACATTATCCATAACTGTTTTTTACTTTTTGGGCACTTCTCTCTCACTTTTCTATGTAATTTGTCCCATCACTTCTCGACACGATTAAGGTCCGGCGCATGTGGGGGCGGTTGCATAATTTTCAATTCAAACCTTCCTTCTAGATCATTTAAATAGTTTTTACATACTTTTGCACAGTGTTTTGGATCATTATCCTGCATAAACACAAAATTGTTCCCCAGAAATCTTTTCCCTGAGGGCACCGTACTGCCTTTCAGGATATTCAAATATTGTTCTCTTCGCAATTATTCCGTCCATTTGCGCTATATCGCCCATATTATTAGCTCCAAAACAACCCCAAATCATCCCTGCATCACCACCATGTTTAACTGTAGGTGCAACACTGCGTGGAAGACATTTTTTATTTTTAAGATTCGTCTGTCCAAAGAACTTTTTCCCGTTTGAAAATGGTCCAGTTCGAATGCTTTAAAAGAGGCTTTTTTAATGCGACACATCTTCATAAACCTGCTTTTAATAATCGCCCCTTTACCGTTGTTACGTCCCCGCGTCTAAACGCCTTTCGTCAGTTCGACGCCAGGACGACGCACTTGAGAAACTAATAAATTCCTTTAAGAAAGAACACTGTGATCGTCTTGGTCGAGACTGCCAAATGGTATAGAAACAAACATATAAATCTAGTCAAGCGATGTGAGCGTAAACTCGAAAACTCCTAAGATTAGACAGTTCTAAATATCAGATTGCATCAGATACAATGGAGACCTTGTCCACAAGAAAATATACATCCGGCACAAGACCCCGTCCTGTTCAGAGACACTTGAAAGGGAAAGTTAGAAAGATGCTTTTCCGAGTGCATTCTCGATAAGGGTGTTTGGATGCTGGACCAGGCCCTCATTGTTTTTCCGAAAGCCGTTACAAACCAACGTAGTGGGAGGGCCCAAAATCCTGTATATATACTGGTGCCCTCCGCCACGAAGCTTAGTTAGAAGAGTCCAGTTAGTCAGTTAGAAGGGAATTGTTAACCAGTTAGTCAGTGAGGGGAAGTCAGCCAGAACCAGTGAAGAAATCCAGACAAGAAGAGACAGTTAAGAAAGTGAGATATCAGACTTCAGTGAGTTTTTCCAATACCGATCAAAATACTAAAATCCATGATCAGGTAAATGATTTGAACTTTCCCGCATCCTATTATCTTAAATCAATCCTTTTCAATAACAACCGTCCTACAAAGCGAAAGAATCGGGATCGAGTTACCGGAAATCTTATGATACCAGGTGAATCATCTTAAACGGTCAGGAGTAGCTGCGAGGCGAATATGTTATACATACATTCCCATTTCCATTCCTTGACAAACTTATAATCCTTTTTCGACCCAAGACGCTTAAAATCAAACACCTGATCAGGCAATATAGTAAAAAGAAAAGAACTACTTATTTGTATTAGTAAACGAACCTTGTGAAAGTGTCCAAATCACCGAAGTGAAATACAAAGTACATCAAGAATATACTCAGTGTCAAGAATCAATTATCCTGATCTAATCACTACCACGATCTCACACCTTCGTCATCACCTTTCGACCGTAGTACGACTCAGCCCCATCCCGAGTAAAGTGGTCTGACCATTGACTCATAAGGGGGCAAATCACAGACTTTGTCTACTGTACTTTCATTAACTTTTGCTGTAATTTCTTCAGCAGACATTTGTTTATTTCGCTTGCTTATTCGATGTATCCATCTTCTGCTTCGATGGTCTTTCGAAGCCTGTCTGATCTTTTTTTTGAAGACAAATCCTCCGTATCATGATACTTCAATACAGTATCGCGGAACGCAGACTTCGAAATCTTCGTTTTTGCAGCTGTTTTTCTAATAGAATAGCCTTCATTAGTTAAAAATATAATAGTGGCCTATCACTAAAAGAGATAGAAGATCATTGGAACTCTTAAACTTAAACTAAATTATTCTGAACGTCTGCGTGGCGCTGCTCTCGTGTTTTTCAATCTCAATTGGCCAATGTCCATTGTATGGTATGAAAACGCATACGAATTTATACAAGGAGTATACTAAATAGAAAAATGCTAAAAAATATACCAAACAGAATGTGAGAAACGAACGTATTGGAGCTAAAATCGTCTAAAACTGTTTAACCTCATATCGCTTCTATATGTATGTTGCGTTTACTTTGCTTTATAATAACTTTATCAACAGTATTAATTAATAAATATTGCTGGTCTTACCAAAGATTAACATCAAGATTAAAGGACAACATAAAAAATCTATAAAAGAAACTAAATTTAAGAAATATTTAGGCGAATTTGGCAAATGCGTAAGTGCCCGGATACTTTTGTACGGGGGTGTATGTCCAATATTTGATCCCACAGTGTCGCAGAATTTTAATTAAATGGAAATGGAATAATAATTAGATGTTTCTTATTCATTCATTTCGAGTTATATCCTCACCATTTATTAATATTTAGCGAAATTTATTTTTGAAGTGAAACTTCTTTGTCTGTGTTGAGGGTTAAATATCAAGGTCGCGTCACAATAATCATAATAAGAGCGTCACGATAATAATAATATGAGCGTCAGAATAAAGGACGGATAGCCCGAGAGAAAAGGAGAAAGATATAAAAAGCATACTATACTGTGGTGTGCGAGAAATCGTGCGATCGGCATTTGTTTTTCTGCGACTAGTCGTTTTCGTCGTATTAGCGATCGCGGGCAGTCGAGGGCCAGCGCAAAACGAAAACGGACTGTGACGGGGACGGAGAGAGAGAGAGAGAGCTCAGGCTGTGTGTGCGAGCTGTATCCGTCGCGTCTATGTATTGGGATAATGTTTATTTTAATCTTCTTGTTTAATTAATAAATATATCTGTGTTTTGTATTCGTATTGTGTTCCCTGACCCTACAAAACTTTTACACTATAGAAATGGTATGTTCTCCTCTTTGTGGTATATTCGTTCTTGAGGACGTGTGCGCATGCGTTGTATTTTAGAAAGTAGGCATACCGCTCTGGAATATTATTCTATCCACAAAAAGGCATAAAATATGCAAAGATATAGGCCAAGTAGAGCAATCGATTCCAAAGTCACGTCCTCTTGTACTTGGCCTATATCTTTGCATTTTTGTGGATTTCACTTCATTCGTAGAATTATGTATACTTGCAAACTGCAGTATTGTTTCCATTAAGATACTCGTTATTAAAGACATTTTGTTAATGAGCAACCGATTCAAATGTGAAATCACCTAGTACTTGGCTCATATCTTTGCATTTTTTTATGCTTTTAGCGGAAAAAGTATTCACAAATATATTGGGTTGTTCGGAAAGTAATTTCGTTTTTTTTCGGTGAAAATGAAAGACGATTTTCTTAGAGTGTTTAAATATTTTTTGGAATTATAATATATTCTCCATTTTGACCGAATACCTTTTGCCATCTTTTTGGTAGAAGCATGATTTCAAGCTCATAAAATTTTTTACCTTTTTTGGCAATATACTGATCCAAATCATTTTTGACGTCCTCATTTGAAGTAAAGGTCTTGCTGTCTAAAAAATTGTTTAGAGACCGGAAAAAATAATAATCCAAAGGTGCAAGATCTGGAGAATATGATGGATGTAGTATTACATCCCATCCAAGCTGTAAAAGCTTGTGGAAAATTCACAAACCTGTATGAGGTCGCGTATTATCTTCGTGCAACACTATACCTTTTCTACTCATCAATTATGGACTTTTTTGGTTGAGTGAATTTGTCCAATTGATGACAATACACTTCAGAATGGATCCTACAATTATCCGGTAGAAGCTCAAAAAGAACGATTCCCTTAAAATCCTACCAAATAGACAGCGTCACCATTTTTTGGTGAATCTCGGCTTTCGAATTGTTTTCAGCCGATTTATTTTTTTAAATCCATGATTTCTTGCGTTTTATACTGTTGTCGACAACCCATTTCTTATCCCCAGTGATAATTCACTTTAAAAATGCTTCATTTTCCTGATGCTTGAAAAGCAAATCACAGACTTCAATGCAACGCAGCAAGCTTCTTTCTGTAGGATCATGCGCAACCCATATATCGAGTTTTGAAATTAAACCAAGACGTTTCAGATGATCATGAAGGGTCGAATTCGATAAATTTAAGCTCTCAGCGATCTCAGGAGTTGTTATTCGGCGGTTTGCATTAATTAATGCCTTTATTTTGTTTTCATCAGTTTGAATTGGTCTTCGAGAACTGGTGACTCTTCAACATCAAAATTGCCGGAACGAAATTTTGCAAATCAGTTTTGCCACTAGCATTCTATTAATACATCTTCTCCATACATATCGAGTATTATTTCTCGCTTAAAAAGTATTTTTACCTTTTTCATAGTAAAAAAGTAAAATATGTCAAAAATGCTGTTTTTGACTTTCCATATTTGATAGGGCAGCAAATAAAAACTATTAGGCAAAACCAAACAAACTTTTTCACGAACAATCCTTGTTACATTAGCTATAAAAAATATATAATAACAATGCGGCTTACGTGTGAAGTTAGCTGTGAAAAAATAAAATTGAGTCTTATGTTGGAAAAAACGAAATTAAGTACTTTCCGAACAACCCAATATTTAGGAAACTTTCCTCTTTTAAGACATAAAGACCCAGTAAATCGAAATATCTCTGAGTCCTACCTGAACCATTTTAACCCTAAAAAATATTGAAACGCTCTCTGAAACATTCAAAGTTGGTACCTTCCTGATCGATCTTATCGTAGTTTAGATGATATGACTTTTTTAAAAAGCCTTGAATAAACTCTCCCTGTGACTTGAAAAATTATTTCCAACAGATAACATATAATAAAAATTTATGTTGCCGGTAGAAAAATTATAGTCACACGTATGAAATATGACTAACTTCACGATGTGGACAGGAGACGGAAAAAAAGAAGGCGATGTGGACAGGGCGATGGGGGAGGAGAAGACGACATTTCTCACAAAAATCACGACTTTTTAGGTCACAATATCTCGTAACTGGCTTGACGAATTTTTTCGTAGTTAGTCTTAAATTACTCGTATCGACGCCACCTTTCCGAATCATATCATATTTTATGGGAAATTTGCTGTTTTAATGCCGTTTGAATACCCCGAAAACCCCGATCTAATCTTTCCGGATAAGATACAGGTCTGTCGGCCGAAGGCTCATGCACTTGCCAGTCGAGGACTCTTGTACTTGGCCTGAGACAAGACCTTGTCTCTTGATAACCTCGTGTTAAGTCACATGTTCTTATATTGTTTTGGTAACATTTTTTATTCAAATATTTTTATAGTGACTAGTGATATATTTATTATATGAAAAATTTAATCTGCAATTAAATAATAATCCTAACATGTCGACAACTAAAGCTGGAACCACAATAGATACTATTTTTAAATGATATTTGGAAAATATTGAAACAAGAACTTATGTTTCATGTTTTAGTTACCATAAGGCTTTATTGACAACCATACCACTACAAACACCATCAGATAATGTTAATATCGAAGAAATAAATCAAAAGAATATGTCACTTATAATTTCTGTAAATTTTCCTCATTTAAATCCTTTCAATACTATGTCTAAATCCCTTATGTACCGTAAATGGTGCGTTCCACGTCAAGTGATCAGGGTTTTTTCCGTCATGACACGGATTTTGATAAAATTTTAATGTGTTATAGATAACGTCAAAAGAAAATACCCATTTGAAGGAATTTTCAAAATATTACATATTTTTTAAGTTACAGGCAGTCAAAGCTTTGTGCATGGGTTTTTTTGAAAATTTATAACTCTGAAGCCACAATAAATACGGAAATCATAAAAATACCAGTTGATTCAGAAAGCCTCAGAGTTTTAGAAAAAAAAATATAAATTCGATGCAACTTGTTTTTAAATTGTTAAAAAAATGTTTTTAATTTTTTAAACTTAAATTTCGTCCAAAGTGGATCTTCATTTTTTTTTTAACTTTTTTTTTCATCATTATCAAAATGTCCTCTAAACATAACATCCAGAAAAATCTTGAAGAGATGAATAGTTTTAGAGCTACGAATTTTTCTGCACCGCGGTGTCGGTATTTGGCGCGCGACTTCGCCGTTATCGCGTCGCAGATGGCTGCCGCTAGTCAAACCAAACCGTTGATCAATGATCTAGATTTGGGCTTCAATATCTTCGAAAGTGTCAATTTTTTGGCGATTTTTTTATAGCAATGCTACCATATCCTCTAAATATAACTTCCAGCGGCATGTTGCAGCAACGAATACCTTTCAAGTTAGGAATTTTTATTTACCGCGGCGTTCGGTTTCTCGCCCGTGATCCCGGCCGAACCGTAACACGTATACCTGTCGTTATTGGGAAAAACCCTTGCTCGGTGCTCTCTCTGATTCTCATTTCACAGTATACCTGCAGAAACCGATACCTCAATAAACATTTGCCATGCATTGTGATAGTTATGCTTTATATGCGACTCATTTTCTGGAATTCTCTCAGTGTGTTTTCGGCTTTACGTGGGTAAAGTGAACAAGTGTAGAAGTATACGTCTGTAATTTCCCCTCTAGGGGAAACGACGTTCATTATATCCTATATCTTATCTCCTATAAGCCAAATGGCCAATATTATCACAATGACTACTTTTGACATACAATATCTCGTTACTGGCTAGATCGATTTTTTTATAATTAGTCTGACTCTACTCGTCTCGACGCCGCCTTTAAGAATATCATCGTACTTTTTGGGAAATTTGTCTTTTTAATGCTATTTGAATATGTACCCCGAAAACCCCGATCTAAGTGTTCCTGTAAAGAGTCAAGGTGTGTCGAGGCGGGACCTTTTGTACCTTGATGCGAGGCAAGTCCTTGTTTCTTGATGGACGCGTCGTCTGGCGTTTGGTGACAGCGTTTACTAACGATATGCGACGATCGTAACCCTGGTTTTACATTAGAACACTGAACTACACCGTTTTTGTTTGCAATGACCCTTACAGACTTTGTCACCCTAAACAGGAATCCGGCAGTAGAAGTGCTCCATGCTCTTGAGTTTTTCAAACGACAGTCCATTTCCTCAAAAAGGAAGTATTCCGTGAAGACTAGAAATGTTGGGAGTTCACTATAATTTTAGAAATAGACGAGAGTTTCTTGAATATGTTAGTGTATACTTTTATTAAGATTTGTGGATTTAAATGGTTGTAAATAGCCATTGAAATTAAAAAAACGGGCCGATAAACATAAGTATTTTATACGTGGTACTTGTACATTTTTACAAAAACTGTGTATTTAGCAAAAATTTGCTACACAGCATCGGATTTTGCAAACATTTAGGAAGAAGAATCCATTCAGAAATAGACCCAAAGCGGTTTCAAATTCGGGCAGGTCCAGAAAACATCCGCCGGCAGCATGCACACGGTATTGTTCCACCAAGCAGCCATTATTTGCTTGGCTCGAATCACCAGTGCCGCAACTAAACATTATCTACACCCGTACCCTTCTATAGGATTTACTTGTTATCAGGAACGACAACCGGAACTGAACCGGTATATTCTTTTAATTGAACCGGAACGAAAACCGAAACGAAAAAAATTACGGTTCGAAGTCCTGGTTTGAACACTGCCAATGTTCAATGCACGAATACGTGTGGCTTGTGAATATTAATTCGAATTAATTGCTGGGGACGGTGCTACGGGTAGTACATCAGTTTAGAAATTGTATATTTTATTTCTACGTTAAAAGAAATTAAAAAAATATTTGTCAACGACTGATAGTCTGAATTTGCGCCAGTAAATTTGATTGTCAAGTTCTTCATAATTTCGTATTTATTATTCACCGATAAATGAAAAAGTCAAACATTATGTTTACATGTACAAAGTAGATTCCTGTGGAACGGGGTGCTACGCATAGGTGCACGAAGGACATTTTCTCGTCTTGTCCGAATTATTGTAGAAACTGTTCCGACACTTTCTTTGGAGGGATTCTTCTTCAAAAGTGTCTGTGGAATCCGGTACTGTATACCAATTTCCTGAGAGGTAAACAGATTTTCTTAAAAATGCAAAAGATTGCATGTAAAATACACACATCAGCTCTTTTTTTAACTTTGAGGACTATGCACAACCATTTAAAACTACTCTTTACCATCTCTAATTTACACGCAATACTACATTATTGCAAACACCGACCGTTGTTTTAAAAAATCGAATTTTTTCAAAACTCAGGGTGATAGTTCATTTTTGCTGCAATATTCGTGTTTAGGGCGCGAACGTCTATAAGGATGCTCTAGTGGATATTGCAAAATTTTAAATAGATCACAATTTATTTTATAATGTAAACTGTTGGCGATATTGCGAAAGATATTTTTTTTAGAAACAGATACAGTTTAATGCAACGTATTATTAAAAAATGTATAATCTTCTGAACTACGATAAAGGTACACAAAATAAGTCAGAAAACCTTCAAGTGTTATCAATAATTTATAAATTTAAAACTAGCCAATTTTTACCTAAATGTTCTGAAAATATGTTTCCCAGGAAAAGGTAAGCATTTTTGTTCCTGATCGGTGTGCACGAAGGGTAGCGCTTCATTGGATCTGTGGCAACACAAATTGTTATTGTTATTGTTAACAAGTCTTTCTTGACATTCTCCATATTGAAAGTTTACATTGTCTAAAACCAAATCTCGGATTTGTTCTTTATCTTTAACTATTTTCATTTATAATATTCAAAAAACATATTAATATTAAATTAAGGGTGGCACTTTTTCTCCCGGTATATAAAAAAATTAGATCAGTGGATGTTGCGATAACAAAATATTAAAAAACTGAAAAAATTAAAACTTTACTAATGTTTACGGTTATTAGAACGGTATAAAGAGTGTAACGAATAAGAACTTACGTATTTAGAAAAATAATCCGAAGCGTGGTCCTTTATTGGACCCTCCTCAACAAAATTTTCAATCTTAATTCCGTTTAAAACAAAATAAATGAAAAATAGAAATAAAAAATAATTCGATGTGCACTGACTTCTTTTGTGTTGTAAAAATAATCCTTAAGTCAGCATAAAAAATGCAAAGATGTGGCCCACGTACAAGAATATGTTTCATTGGAATAAATTGCTCATTAACATAAACTTCATTTTTCGAAATATTTGAAATCAAACAAATCTGAACAAATACAAATTATTGCAGAGCATCGACACATTGCTATCGCTAATTGTAAGTAAATATATTCAATTAATTTAATTTCCCAAAAAATGATTTTTCCTCATTTAATTAATAAATCTGTTTACTGCCCTATTAAATGTACTTGGTCGACCGCTTTTTACGAAGATTCGATGGTGAAAATACCTGCAGTGTCAACTCTGAACTCCTTTGAATGTAAATAGTTCGGGATGATCGACATTAAAAGAGAGTTGTTAGAACAAAGTATAAAATGTGCTTCTTATTGTATAGAGTTAAGATTTTCTTCATGTCGAATGTGGTTTCATTTTTAATTTAGGTTAACACCAACCGTTAAAATAGATCGCTTTATGTAATTTTCTTTCAGATAAATTGAGATTGTTAACATGTTAAATTAGAATCTTCGTAAAACGCGGGAGACCAAGTATATTTAATCGAGCAGTAAACAAATTTATTAATTAAATGCGGAGAAATCATTTTTTGTGAAATTTAGCTAATTGAATATATTTATTTAGCGAAAGTATTGTATCGATGCTGTTCAATAATTTGTACTTGCTCGCATTTGTTCGATTTCAAATATTTTGTATACTGAAGTTTATGTTAACGAGCCAGCTATTCCAAAGTCACATTCTCTTGTATGTACTTGGCCCACATTTTTGCATTTGATATGCTTTTGGAGGATTCACTTTCAAAGATTATCAATGTCATTGTAATTAAACGTTAATTTTTGTAGGATCACACTGTTATATAAACATGCGTATATTTTTCCCTTCATTCAATATCTGTGTGAAATAACATTTTGTCTTCATTTTCTATCGATAGTTTATAGATATTTCATTAAGATTATAATTCTAATTAAACAGTTCATAATATAGATTGTAGTAATAAAAATGCAAAAGAAAATGTTTTATAACCTTAAATATTTTTCAATATATAACAGAAATGATTTCCCACTGATTTGTATAGTTTCCAATTTACTCAGATATGTGCGGCTCGTTCTATGAATTTGTGTGCAAAATATGAGTATCATTGCTCACAATATCTGCAAAATTTCAATTACTGATTTTAAGGGTGAGTCAAAGGGTTGATGAAAGTGAAGTTATTCAAGCAAATGTAGTAAACATGGAAAGTTTTATTGTTGAATTCCAGCAGTCAAGTTCGGTTAGAATTATCTAATGTGCGGCATGGCGACATATTGTCGCGTTAATCCAGTCGTTGATGTGAATCTATAATGACCCATTAATGGCGAACGTAGATAACCAATGATGAGCAGGTTCAATCCTCTTAGATTTTCTGTTGGCCGAATAGCTGCGACTCTCTCCCCTCTCTAAATACGGTATCCATTCTATTTAGTCTGCAGGTGTTAGTTGACCTGCCCGATTTGATCAATTGAGCAACTTGTACCAACCCGACGCATTTTTCGCAACCTCTCTTTTTCTTCTTGATTCTCCTTCCTCCTTTTCACACGATTTAAAATTGCAATTAGATATTTGTTCAACGACTTACCCGTTGCTAGGTACGCATTCTTTGTATTTTTCAATTTGTAGCTGATTCGTATTATTCATATTCAATAGGTTTTCGCAAATTATTAAGTAAATTGAGTTTAGAATTTTGTTACTTATAAGCAATTTTCTACAATTAAGTTTTATTGTTAGCTTAATATAAAGTCAGAAGGCGCACTAACTAATCGAAATATGATAGCAAGGATAGGAAACTAGGGGTGTGCGGGTACCCGATACTCGGGTCGGGTCGGGATCCCGAAAGTCTGTAACTATGTAAGCTTCTTCGTGATTTTTTAATCGTGTTTTGTAAGGTTTAGAAGTATTTGTGCATTTTGTAGTGTAATCAAATATACATGTAAACATCTTTCGTTGTTGTATATGTAATGTAAAATCACCACTTAGCTCTAACACTTCGATCTGATCAACATCACTGGCAATAGACATTTTAATGAATAAGTAGTACTCTACTACTAGTACAACACTTGAGTAAGTCAATAATTAAGTAAATAAGTCTAAATAATTATATTTTATTTATTTACTTAATAAGTAATAACACTATTTAATTTGAACACTTTATACATATGTATAATACGTCTTCACTCCACAACGTATTTGAAAGTATTGAAGAAGATGATACTTTGTATAACACAGCAGCGCTTTTGTTTTTGGGGAATTTGTGATAGGCAAAAATTGTGCCTATTGGGAACAATAGATACATGACATTCAAAGCGTTGTAATTTAAACCATGAGGAACCATTATATCTAATTTACGTATATTACTTTATTTTATTATTTATGTATTTTTAATCTATTCATAATATTTACGCTATTACAGACTTTCGGGTACCCGAAGATTACAAATTTTCGGAAAACTCAACGTGTTCGTTTTTGATCAGGATTCAAAAGTTCATTTTATTAGTTAAAAGTTCATGTTCTAGTATTTCAAGTTTCTTAATTAATTTCACCTCCTCCTAGATGTCTTTCCTTGTTTTTCTTATAATTTGCATCGTCGTTGATCGGCCGAAACTATGTAAGTTAAGTTCAGTAATTTTTACTGTATCTTGTACACGCATAGGACAGTGGTCATTGTCCCGAAAAGTGCAGTCTGCATTTTCCAGTGGGTGCGTTTGAAGTAGCAGCTGGGGTTAATTACTTTCACCTGCTTTCTATTTATTCCGCTAGTTTCCACCAATTTTGAAAATGACTGGAGCATGCTTATTGCATGCTAGTATTTTAAAACGTAGGGGAATTTTGAACATTTTTTGAGAAATTAGATAATTACGTTGCCCATATTTTTCATTTATTTAAAGTATCAGTGTTTAATAAATTTTTACAGAACTTGGTTGACTATCATGCTAAGGTGTTTCGGTGGGGCATGTTCCGCGAAAAGTATATAATTCTCGAGGCATAATAATAGCCATAAGCAGTAATAATGTAAACCTGTAGAAAATACAAGTCTTAGAAATTTCAAGATTTGAATAATCCACAACGAATTGTGTTTCGTTAATTCAAAGTAATCTACGTTCTACTTAATATCAGATAATTACAAAAATATAGAATGCAGCGAAAAACTGTAGTCAAGTCCATAATGATAACGTCGTTCATTGAGATAGAGTGACTCACGCAATAAGTCCTATCTTTTATTCGACTGTTCAACAATGCATTTTGAGAAGCTTCGGTTATGATATACGACTACCGAAAATCTGAAACTTGAATCAAATTGAAATTCTCAAATTTAAAAGGTGCGAGGAAAGAAGCAAGTAAAACCGGTTGTTGGCCCCGAAAGTACTCAAACTCCCGTGTTCGTTTTTTCATTTAGTCCTAATCTATCCATATTTTAGAATGAGATGGTCCTGTTTAATGGGGAATATGTATAATAAGACATAGTCATGTAGCGTGAAAGAAGGAACAAAAAAGAACGTAGCTACGTAGTTCGGTAGATCGTGAGTTTGCGGAACTTGGAACGTTGAGGAATAAAACTACAAGGGTGAGCTCCCCTTTTGCTCGATAGAGGGGTAACCGGCAGGGTACTAGAAAGAGGAAAGAGGAGGAAAGGTATGGTCCACCTGCGCAAGGTAAACGTAAAGGGAAAGGGAACCAACACCTGTCGCAAATACCACTTACCATTAGCTATGCTCACTCAGAACTTACCTCATATCTGCGTTTGGAATACGGAAATGCGTGAAACATCGTTTTAACTGTAGAATAATAATATCTGAAATAAGTTTCTTTATTACTAAACATTGGTGTTGGACTGTCGGTTTTAGAACTTACGATGTTCACTGAAAGTTTTCCAATACATTAACTGTTAACAAACGAATTAATGATATGCCATTAAAGAAGATTACAGTTGCGTATTCGATATTACATGGAATACTAAGTTGAAATTATTAAGTTAATTTTTCAGTTGCCGTAGAAGTTGTTTTTATAATCACTGTTAGACTTTAATAAAAGTAGCGCTAGTCGTAAGATTGACTAAGGTTGAATACTCTAGGGCGAACAAAATCTTGATTCTTTTCTGGCTTCTATACACAATTTATTCATTGAGCATTGAAATATAAAAATAGAAATTCTTTGTTGAAACCAATTGACGCTTCACCATTAATTTTAAATAAGTTCCGAAGGAATTTAACTCGACATAAAGTGATTTGAGAGCATGTAGAAACTGAAGAAATAAGTCACCTGTTCGTGGTCGTACTTTCAAAATTTACTTTTCTCTGTAATACATTTTTTGTGATGCATGACAATGAACATCGACCATCAGAACACCAAATGACCTAATTCATTTTTTGACTGTTTGTCTTTTGATAAAATATATTCCCACAGATACGGCTGTTTATATCTTTGAAAGTAAAAGAGATGAAAGATTAATTAATATTGGCATTAAACATGATGATCCTAATTGAACACCATCTAATTTTGCTTCGTATCTCATAATTTTGGAACCAGCGAATTTGCTCCAGTAATAAATAAATGTCTTATTATAATGCATACAAGATTACATCCTGTTTTCTATCTTTTTTCACAGAATTGTGACTTATCCCAGTAGGATTCCAAATGCAAACATTTGGTTTGGCAAGCATTTCTCGTTTCTACAAAAAAATTATTTTAGTATTTCAAAGCTAAAATTGTTCAAATATTAAAGTTGTTTTTAGCAAATAAAGATGGATGCGGGCATGTGTTTGCTTGACTTTTACAGTATTTTAATAAATGAAGTGCGAAATTTCCAGATTAGTACGTATCCCGAGTTTCAGTGGACCACGTATAACGCAATTTTTACATTTGAAGTGACTAGCAAAGTGGAACCTAGAATTCAGTTATCCGCCCTCTAGTTTAACTGACTACAACACAAGCACCCCTTCTGCTGCCAGTTTCGTGTTGTATCCACACCACTACCGGTGTCGGTCGAATACTAATGTTGAACCAGTATCCTGCTACCAGTTCCCTACAAACAATCATAACGTTTACATTCTCTTGTCGCTCGTAGTCCAACACATGTGTAATATGCGCATGTATCGTTATTTTATTTGAATATTTTATATTTTATTTGAATTTCTGGTATTGCAACAATGTGTGTTTATCGGTGACAGTTGTGATATAGTTGCATTGTGAAATTATTAGTGAGTCACATTCAGAACAGTTTATTTTATTGTTGCTCATTAATGTTGTGCAGTGTGGGAAATATACCAGTCGTACAGAAACGTAACAATTACGTCCCAGGAGCTAATAAACTTGCGTTCTGACGTGAGTATATTTCATTTATTTCCAATTTTTCACTGTTACTACAATAGGTGCGTTCCACGTCAAGAGATCAGGGTTTTTTTCCGCTATGTCACAGATTTTAATAGAATTTTAATATGTTGTAGGTAACATCAAAAGAAAATTTCATCAAAGGAATTTTCAAAATATACAGTATTTTTTAAATTACAGCCAGTCGAAGTTTTGTCCATGGCTTTTTAAAAACATGTATAACTCTCAAACAACAATGGACACAGAAATTTAAAAAATACCAGGTTATTTAGAAAGCCTCAAGGTTTTAGAAAAAAATATGAATTTAATGCAACTTGTTTTTAATTGTTGAAAAAATCTGTTTAATTTTTGCAACATAAATTTCGTCCAATGTGTATCTTCAAACCTTTTTTAAACATTTTATTTCATTATTGTCGAAATGTTCTCTAAATATAACTTTTGGCCGCAGCTCTGGGCAAAGAATAGTTTTCGTGTTATGAATTTTTATACATTGCGGTGTCGGTATTTGGCGCGCAATTTTGCCCATACTGCGGGGGGTAATAGCTGCTGCTATTGCAATGAAACGTTGATCAATGTTCTACATTTGCGCTTCATTATCTTCAAAAGTGTGTCCCTCAATTTTTTGGTGATTTATTTTCTAGCACTATCATAATGTCATCTAAATATAATTTTTAACCGCAACTTTGCACGCGGAATAGTTTTCAAGTTACGAATTTTTATTTACCGCAGCGTTCGGTTTTTGTCCCGCGAATCCGACCGTACCATAACATCTGTAACTGCCGTTATTGGGAAAAAACCTTGTTCAATGCTTTATTTCTTAATAGACAGTATGTACTGTCTTAATTAAAGACAATATGCCATTTCAATAGTATTACAATCGCTTGAAGCTGTCAAATCACATTGTCCTGATGTAAAGAGAACTTCCACTATACATTATTTAAATGAAGTCTTCCCAAAATTTGGAGAATCTCCCATATAAGTTTCTAAATTAAAAATGCCTTATCGTTTTCTATAAGTACTTATACTGTGAAATGAGTGTTGACAAGGTTGTTTCCCAATAACGATAGGTATAGAAGTTACGGTACGGTGAGAATCGCGGGCCCAAAACCGCACGCGGCGGTAAATAAATATTCGTAACTTGAAAACTATTCTTTGTGCTAAGTTGCGGCTAGAAGTTATATTTAGAGGACATTATGATATTGCTATAAAAAAAAAAAAAAAAAAAAAAAAATGAGGAGTACACTTTTGCAAATGCAGGACACTGATCAGCGGTTTGGTCTCATTAGTGGCAGCGACCTGCTTCGCCTGAATGCGCCTAATACCGGCACTGCGGTGCATACAGATTAATAACTCGAAAACTAATCTTTGGGCGATAATGCCGTTAGAAATTATGTATGTTTAGAGGACATTTCGACAATGATGAAAAAAAAAGTTTGACAATACATATTGGACGAAATTTAGTAACAATTTAGTAACAAGTTGCATTAAATTTATATGTTTTGAGTAAAACTCTGAGATTTTCTAAATCAACTAGTATTTGCTAATTTTTATATATATGTATGTATTGTAGTTGAAAAATTATAAATTTTCAAAAAAGATTGTGGACAAAACTTTCACTGCCCGTAATTTAAAAAATATTGTATATTTTGAAACTTCCTTTGATGAAATTTTCTTTTGATGTTACCTACAACATATTAAAGTTTATCAAAATCCGTGACATGGCTGCAAAAACCCTGATCAGTTGACGTGTAACGCACGTTCTTAGCATATGTATGCAAATATGTTTGAATGACCTGTTGAGAATCGAGTGGAATACGTTTCTATCTTGCCGAAATTGTTCACCTCAATCCGCTTTAAACCCTAAAGAGCCATTTAAATTCTCGTTCATCTTGCCGAAACTGTTGAATAATCTTGTTTAATCCAAATAAAATCGCATACCTCCGTCCGAAGCTGTTCACCTCACTTTGAAATTGTACCGCGATCCAGAGCTGGCGACAAATAAAAACCAAACGATGAACGGTCGTGGTGGCCCAAGAAGTAAGGCCTGTGTATCGGTAAGGAACACGTTGATCCAGCGATAAACCTTTTTTATTTTAGATTCTTTATTAACGAAATTTGTATTAACACATTGGCGACATTTTTCTGATTAAAATTATACCAAACATAATGACTTTTATACAGGGTGTAACAAAATACTGCGACACTTTTTCACTATCGATAGTACGCACCAAAAGATGAAAAAAAAAGTCTATAAAGTTTTATCTAAAAACCACCTCCTATCGAGATACAACCCTTTTTGTAAAAAATTTTTAAAAAATCATATCTCCGAAATGGTACGTCGTAGAAGACCTGTTTTGATTGCAATATAACCGGGAAAGACTAAAGTTTACGAAAAAACATATCACTATCTACACAAAGGAAGATTTAGTGAGTGCCCTTAATTTTTCCCAAGTTGTTACAAATCTGCTACGATATAGGTAATCGACGTTGCTTGGATTAAACAAGAATAAATGCTATTTAACAGCAATAATTGGAACAATTATATTTTTTTCTATTATCTTTGATCTTCTCCGGCTATATTGCAATCAAAACGGGTCTTCTACGACGTACCATTTCGGAGATATGAATTTTTAAAAACCTTTTACAAAAGAGGTTGTATCTCGATAGGGGGTGGTTTTTAGACAAAACTTTATAGACTTTTGTTTTCATCTTTTGGTGCGTACTATCGATACTGAAAAAGTGTCCCCGCATTGTTGTTACACCCTGTATAACTTAATAATCTTTTCTTCTTCTTGTATTTGGAAAACGATAAGTTATCGAAGTTGTAGCGCGATTGGTACAATTTTTATCAGAAAAACCTTACTGTTATTAACCGTTTGAGTCCCAGAGAGTATCGCTGAACAGCGCGATCGCGCTGATTGGGATTCAAACGGTTAAAAGTTTTATTACCAACAAATCAGAAATAGAAAAGATTTATCTTTGCATTACTGTGTCAATCACCGAGATGCAGGCATTTAAATTGTATCGGTCCGGTCGACTATAAGGCCCCACCTGCATCCGTCACCGTCGGTAAAATACAAAGTCGATCTGCCAATTGTGAGTCGAAATTTATAAGGTGTGACAAAGCGTCCAAATCTGGCCAAAATATTCAGAGGCAGTCCCGAGTATTTTACAGTTTAGGAGGGGTTACTGTATCGAGTTTCGCAATGTTTGCAGTGAACACCGTGAAGACGATACTAACAACAGCAAAACTCGATATCACATTTTGAAATTAGTTTCGTGCTCATTTGTACACTGCAGGAAAAGGGTACCTATAAGAGATTGATACGATCAAACCGTAAAGACAAGTTTCACATGTTAGATTTCTAAAATGAAAACATCAGTTATACGTAACTCGGTGCGTTGGGATAAATATATCAGTCACTCTAAATTTATATATTTTAAGCCTCTAAGTTTAGTATTCTGTAGTAAAGATGAAGAACTTTGTATGCCACACGCCACTATACTCCACCTCCTAAAGTTTAGCTGCCGACTCGACTTGAAATTGTTTACCTCATTTCCGTTGCAGTCTAATTTTCATCTAAATCCGATTGATAAGTTCGCCGGCATCTAGGGTGTACGAAAACGCGCCGACACGCTCATGTGCATTTTTCAAATATTTGAGTTCAGTAATCATAAGCAATCGGGTCTAGCTGAAATGTAATATTTTCAGATATCCGGAGTGCGTGTGACGTCCATGTGATGAAAGATGGTTAGAATGAAGATTGACACGCCGTCCGATAGTGAGAGATCCTCGAGCATGGCGATGGTGCTGGAAAGCACAGAGAGTACAGAGAGCATGGAAAGTGAGGACTACGACCATGTGGAAGCGGAGTTAACAAGCCTGTCCTGGTTACAATCTCTGGATATAACCAGTGCCTCCAGTCTACCCACACCACCGTGCTCACCCTCGCCGCCACCTGTCGCGCGACAGCCTCCAAAGAAGCTGTCACCCTTACTCAAGGCCGAACTAGGTAATTTGACTGTAATCTATACAATGTAAATCCAATCGCAAAAAGAAATGGGGAATAGCTACGACGTAGAATAAACGTTTGAGAGTCTCGTTGATAGCACTGTACAATACATTGAGGCCCGTCTTAAATTTTGTAACATCCACTGCGTGACTGTTATAGACTTTCCTGATCTAAACGCGAACCCGACAGGAGAAATGCTTCATGATTCTCAGTTTTTGAGAAAATCAACTTTTTCAAAAAATAGTTCTTTTTCTCAAAGATGAAGGATTACGTGAAAACTAGAAATGCTATAAGCTTGAATGTAATCTCAGAAGATAGAGTAGAGTTTCAAGAATGCATTGGTGTACACTTTTATTTACTTTTTCAGTGCCGAATGACGATATATCATTGCGTATGCGATGGCATCTTATTATTCGCATTACTACAGATCTCTATCTCAAAATAAATTCATAAAACGTTGTAAATGGTTTAATTTTGTTGCAAAATAAAGGAAAAAAATAGTTTATAGATTCTGATTGTGAGACTTCGTATACACTAGAGTGATGATATCGAAACCCGACACAGGCCATTTCCTTGGCATCGTAATTGCAGGATATACACAGATAGTTGTTAGAATAGAAAGCTCCTTACCATATGTTCTTTGGTCTTTGTAAAGACCGTGTCTATTTCTTAGCAGTCACTGACTGAAAAATGTCAATATTATTGTTGCTATTGGTTTACCCTTTTGCCAAACATTCTTGTTTTTCATATAATCCCTTTCCAATATTTCCAATATAAAATCATCCAATATATAATTATATAATTAGATCCAACAAATCCAATAATACTTCCATTTTTTTATTGGATGTTTAATATTTAATTTCAATTTTTTATCCCACAGTGTCACTGAATTTTAAATAGATGGAAATAGAATGATAGTTAGATGTTTCTTACTTGTTCATTTTGAGTTCTATACTCAAGAGTCAATATTTCTCGAAATTTATTTCCCACTTGTTTATTTATCTTGGTGAAATCGTTACCATTTCAAAAAGGGCGTCGGCGTTTAATCAGTTTTAACCAATTATGCATATCCTTCTTCTTCTGCGTCGTCCTCACAAGAACATTGAGATGTAAAGAAGTCCCTCGTAGCTACATGGCGGATCACAACGTGAACTTACTCATATTTCCACACCATGGGATGATAATTTTTCTACCGATAACACAGATTTTTATATGATAGGTAGAGTTTAATGCAAAGCTTTATTAAATAATTAATATCGTCTAAATTACGATAAGAATGATCAGGAAGATACCAACTTTAATGTATCAGAGAGCTTTTTGATTGCAATTATGGAAATGATTGGAGATGAACATTATGATGTTGAAATATTGACGCGGATCGAGCGCATTTTTTTAAGGCTGTAGAACTTCATATAAGACTCAAATAAATTTTAATTTACTTGGTCTTTATATAAAAAATCTGTATGTCTGTAAATTACCAACAAATTTTTAATAGGGTCTCTTCCTCAACATTCAGATGCTGCAGCCAATTCTTATCAGATTTTAAACGAACATAGAAGCCATCTCAAATTATATGAAGATTTTTTTCATCCTGACGAAGTTTTTTTTCCCCTGCTGATCTAAGTTTATTCGTTACTGTAGTATTTTTTAAAATGTTAAAAATATTACGGGTTTACAAAATGGTGTTTCAGAGTTATTTTCTCTTCTTGTGTGGCAGGACAGTCACAGGGTAACAGTGGGATGCTGCCTTTAGCTTTTCCAAACTTTCCTTTATTGTAAAATCAGTACTAGGTAGCACAACAAAATTTCCCAACTGTACGTTTTCATATCCCATGCTGCACGTAATTGTGTACCGAATATATCAGATAACGTAATATAATAATTAATATTAATTATAGCATATTTGTTTAACAAATGAATACATTTTTCTTTAATTTGTAAATGTAGTATTATTTTATTATGATATACCATATATTACAATTGTATAAAAGTTCTCTTATTTAATGGGCCACACGTATGATAGATTTAAGCGATAACGTACGAAATGCGTATGTCGTAGTTTTTATCACTATATTTGTTTTGTTTCGATAGATTTGGCTGAAAATGCAGAGAAGTACAGAACAGATCCTGACGCAAAACCACCGTTTTCGTACGCCACGATTATTTGTTTAGCAATGCGTGCGAATAACAACAAAGTGTCTCTCTCCAACATATATGCCTGGATTCGAGAAAATTTTTTATTTTACAAATACGCTGATCCAGCTTGGCAGGTAAGATTTATGTTAATATCATACTTTATGGAAAATTAAGTACAAATTCATATATACAGTTTGTACAGTTTGTACAGAGAATAATCCATTAACGATAATTAAACTACATTTAGACGAGTAAGAGCTCTCATCAAACTGTTGCCATTCTAACAAAATCAAATTCACCTGCAAGCTTAATAGTAGGCAGCGATTCGATATTTTCAATATTCCGTTCAATACAGTGTGATGAGCAGAATTTTATTTTACATGTATGTTTCGTACTTTCTATATTTGTCGCCATGTAAATTGCGGCGGAATATTACACATGCACTACCATAATTTTGGTTCTACTACCTTATTGAAAAATACGACAAAATTTTTTAAGGGACATCAATTGTTACATAGGGTACAATACGATAATTATGAACATGCTATCACGGAATCTTGAGTATAAAGTTAAACTTCTCGATATCGACGTATTTGTATTTAAATTTGATATATCCCCTATTATTTAAGCACTTCTCAAGTTAAATTGACATTTTAGCGTAGTTTGGAGAAGAAGAACGTATTGATTAGAAAAAATTCTCATAGCATACATGATTATACGTATAATTAATACCGATAATATTGTAACCGTAATACTGATGTTATAGTGCTTCCTGTAAGTTTCTGAGAAACTAACAGAATTGCAGTTATTGCATGTATGTATGTACATGCACTTTAAAATGCTTTTCATTAAATTTATTTAATCTCCCTACAGAATTCCATCCGACACAACCTATCGCTGAATAAGTGCTTCGTGAAGCTGCCCCGTTCCAAGGACGAACCGGGTAAGGGTGGATTCTGGAAGTTAGACTTAGAGCGAATGGAAGATGGTAAACGTTCCAGGAGACGAACCGCGATATCTCAACGGATTCGTTCCAAACGTCACGAGAAACCGTCGCTAAACTCTCAGATATCCACAAGCAGTAAGGCGCAAAGTTTACCACAAAATAGTAATCTATCTATGCTATACGAAACGCCACCGAGCAGTGTCTCACCACCCATTCCGGATACCCTGTGCGAGTCGACCCAAGTTAGTCTGACGGAGGATGATTTGACCGGGTTGTTAATTGCTACCGCAGGCTGGGATGAAAATCAGTTGGATCTGTTAGATTCACTTTTAGACACGCTGTAAGGACGTCATGGCAGTTTTAATGTCGACGCGGAAAACTATCAACAGATAAAGAATATTGCACAGGAATTACTGAGAGTAACGATCGCAAGTGGAGGAAACGTTATTGCGTAGAATTTGCCAAAGCGCAGAAACTACTTGGCTTAGACATTTTAAAAAATTTTTTTTTCTATGGTATATTGTGAGGCCATTTGAGGTTTTTCCGAAAAATTACACGTTTTTCTGTTCACAATGAATGCATAGTGTATGATAATAACAATTTTCTATTAGGCTATGACGTGATTCTTTAGTTAGAAGTATCAGTTATGCACAATGATATGCAGAAGGCTCCAGCTAAATAAGTTTGTCATTCTATTTTCAAAAATTGCGGTCAAGGAAAGTGCTGGATTACATTTAGCGTTTATAAAAGTGAAGTGAATAAAAACAGCAAATTTGTATATGCTTTTGGTTAATATGTATAAGGAAAATGTCTGTTTACAGAAGTTTTATACCGAATGTAGCTGGATACTTGTACACGTCACTGTATTCAGGTGTGTAACGTATAGGTACTACATACATAAAGTATATAGTTATTGAAAAAATATTAATGTCAGTGGTACCGACCGTACATGAGCGGGCACATCGTACTCAGAACATGTCTATAATGGACAGCTATTGCAGAATATTGTATTTTGGCATATTTTATATGTTTGGATATTGGGAAATATGTGACCTTTCTCGAATGTCATATTGTTTAGTGATTCAATCCTTTTCTGATAAAACCAGAAATTATGTTTTTTAATTTAACATAGTTGCACTGATTTTTAAAGTTCTACGCAGAGAAGCATCTGCCCATCTACGTTTCATCATTTTGAATTCTCTAAACCTGAGATTTCAAGGCATTGTAACTTCTGGTCCTTAATATTTCTGTGTAACAACCTTTATACGCGCTGTCAGCTCTATCGTTTCTGTGCATTGAAATTTTTACACGCTGATGTCTACACCGTGTACGCATAATGACTACACTCCGCGACAAAACTATAAGACACCTGCGATTTGTGCTAATATTTTATTAATGATAATGTTTGAGTAAAAGTTTTCGTTATTAATTCAAAGAACCAAATAAAATACACACATTTCCATAGCGGCAATGTTGTTAAATTAAATTGAAAAAAGTTTCATTAAAATTTCTAATTTTTCATAAAATAAGGTGCGACAAAACTATAAGACAGTGTATATTTTAAGCAAGAAAAAGTGGGTGGAAGTTAATGAAAAAAATTTCTTTCTATTTATTAGTAATGTGTTGTGTCACCTTTATTTGTATAGTTTCAATTAATCGCCGTGGTATCGATTCATTTAAATTTTTTATTTGACCAT
The DNA here is from genome assembly GCA_917499265.3 of Mimumesa dahlbomi. Classification (NCBI taxonomy): domain Eukaryota; kingdom Metazoa; phylum Arthropoda; class Insecta; order Hymenoptera; family Crabronidae; genus Mimumesa; species Mimumesa dahlbomi. The sequence goes on from OU824117.1 coordinate 2,270,253, forward strand.
GACTTAATTTGGCCCATTCTTCTTCAATACGAGCTTTCAACACTTCTATCGATATAAACTGTTTCCCGTCTCCATACACAGCATGGGCTAACATTCCCCAGATGTTTTCTACATATATTCAAATTTGTAAACCTCGCAGGCCATGGTAAAATTTGTACATTACCGTCTTCAAAGTAGTTTTTTACACGTTTTGCTGTATGTACAACGGCGTTATCATGTTGAAAAATATAATTCTCACATGCAAAGTGCTGGCATGTCGCTTTAATTGCTCTTCTAATAGTAAATACATTCATGCCGGTGTTAATAAATTTTATATCGGTTTTCCCGTGGTACCCTATTGCGGCCCATAACAAGATGCCGCCTCCGCCCATATGCCTCTTTAATAAATACAATTGTTCCTTCCGCAAATCATGAAAATACTATTAAAGACCATGCGGTCCATCTAAATTAAAACGTTTTTCATCTGGAAAGATAACTGTTCTCCACTTTTTTTACCACTGGAGATGTCTTTCCGCATAATCTTCCCTGGCAACTTTGTATCGATTTGTAAGTGGCGGTTTTTTCTGCAATTTTTGTGTTTTTAACTGCTTGGCTCGTTTAATTATCCATCGCACATTACGAGTATTGGTGTGAACATTAGCTTCTGCTGCAATTTGCCGTGCCGTCAAGCTAGAATTTTATGCTACCCTCAGAATGGTCGTCGTTGTCGCTCAGTTGTCGCTTTTGAATGACCACCAGGATGTTTGTTTCCATAATTCTCCCTACTTTTTAAATAATTAACTACGGCACATCGACTGCGCCCAATCAATCTTGAAATTTTTGAGATAGAAGTATTCTTTTCCTTTAAGTTTACGATAACTTTTATTTCACTGTCTATCAGCTTTTTGCCACACAGCATTGTAGTTATATTATGTCAGAACAAAATTACCAATGTTTAATTTTAAGTACAGAATTACTTCTAACACTCTGATTGTGATTAGAGCATAAGATCGACTGACAACAATCGACTGTCTTATAGTTTTGTCGCAATGGAAATAGCATGTTCACTGTACATTTCCCAAGTTGTTCGAATTGTACCCTTCAATATTTCGTAGTACTGTAGAATATAGTTGTTTATAATGTATACAATAACACTATGAATGGAGAAAGACAAAACTCAAGATTAACATAAAGTTTTCATTAAAATTTGCACATGTCTTACAGTTTTCTCGCGGAGTGTATGTTATACATGTATACATATAGCGATACCGACTATATTTCGCTAATTCCCGAAAATGGATTAAGAGGAAATATAAAATTGAAGCACGGTAGAGTCAGTTAGAGCTATCATAATCGATTGTGTCACATATCGTAGATACGTATTCGGCGATTATTATTCATAGTGTTTCCGATCTCATTGACATTTATATTAGAAGTGTTTGTTTTGTTTACACAATGGGTAACAGCCGGGGCGTTTGAAACAAATAACGTTTTTCTTTTCATAACATTCATGACAACTCGCATTTGATATATGCGCTTGATTATGCGTCGAAATAGACCTGAGAAGATGAAAATTAGTGCTATAATGAATGGAAGATCAATATATCTTGACATTAGGAGTAAAGACGGCTAACGTGTGAGGAATACCAACAGGTTAAGTTATGTGGACCGGTTTCTGTGCATAGAAAGAAGACGTATACAGCTATCCGCTCGATACGTGTTACACACTTGTCACAGTTTTGCTACCATCTATTGCGGTTATGGAAAATATACATAATATCTCCAATGCAAAATACAGAAGCTGAGTGAACTGTAGACGCGAGCAGTTTGCCTTTCAAGTATTATTAGATTACGCTGACAATTAGATTTCGCGTAATATTCGTAAAATAATAAATTCCAGAAAGTGTGTAGACTAACGACTTGTAAGTCAGTGAAATGTACTTACTTTTTTCGTGACGCAATAATTCACGCATCGTGCCTTGAACTAATTAGCGAATAATTATCTTCAGTACACGAATTTTTCACTAGCCCTTATCATATGTTTACAAGACTTGCAAGTAACATACTTAGTATGATCAAATATTTAGAGAGTGTCTCACAAGTATCCTATGTTTGCAGTACCTTATTGCATAATATAGTGTCATTTATTTGTACAATATCTAGGTTTTTCAAATTTCAATGAATTTCATTCTCGTGATTAACTTCAGATACTTAAAATGTATGTCGATTTAGATACAATTTATGCAAAATTTATATTCCTACTGTCACATAACAATTATATATTATCATGTATTATGGATTTCGAAATACCTGCTACATAAAGTTTTTAAAAATTCACATCTTTTTTATAGTTTTTCACGAAAATATACGAAATTTGATATTTTTAGTTAATTGTAGTTCACACAGGAATAACAAGTGTATAGAATTTTCTTTATAATAGTTTCAAAACTGCATCTCTACGTTTAATTGATATTGTTAACATTTTAAGGATTATATAAACAGACAGCATTGGATCTAATGAGGGCGAATCGAAACAGAGATATGCAAATTATGCTTGAAACTAAATCAGGCCATTCATTTTTTAAATTCTCGTCGCATGGAGTTATAGTTATATTTACATGAAAATAAAGCGTGCCTGTAGAGAATTGTATAACATTAAAAAAAGCAAGCAATCAGTTAACATGTTAAGTCAATTTCTTATTTTAATTGTACTGTACTCTCTTGTGTATGTAATTATATTAGTTTTACTTTCGTCAGTCACAATCCAAAGTGCTATTATACCAAAAATAGTATAGTTAAAAACTAGCAAGCATTTGTAAAAAACACTTTATTCCCTACCTTTGAGTCTTTCTGTACGTATTGTTTTCATAGGACACTCTTAGATGTGAGTATAATACTATATGCTACTACATATATGTATATTATTATACATTACAGTATAATCGAAAGTGCTGTTATACATATACTTACATAGGTACTATAGTGTGTGGTATACGTATAATACATAATATTGTTTGTCACGATCAAATCAATGTGTCGATTTTTCTCCTGACATATGCCTTTTTCGCATCCGTCCAAACTGTAGCGATTTAATAATAGGAAAAATTTAGACGTAAGATGAGAAATACGTTCGCGTTTGATTCTGGCTCAATTGAATCTAAAAATGTTTAAACATTATCCGTAATAATATGTAACAGTTTATCTGTAATATTATGTAATAGTTCTTTAACCTCAGTTTTACAAGTACTTCATGAAGAAGCGCGTGCATATTTATTTATTACTTAGCTAATACAAATTAGTTGTCTTTTTACTTGTATGAAAATTACTTGTAAAGTAGTAGGTATATTATCACTAACTAATTTATTTTATTAATTTATTGCAATTTTTATATTTTTATGTATCAAGAGACGCTTATAAATCTGAGGTTAAATGTTATCTGTAAAATGCGGCTTATATTAAGATCATTTATTCTGATTGTAATATGTACCATCGGTGGTTTATTTGTTATAGATCATTATTAATTAATAATTATTAATAATTTGTCATGAATTTCTAAATAAATTATTACTATACACGACCGAGCGAATGATAATAAGTTAAATTAATAAAAGGTTCGACATCTACTTTTAATTTGTCACCAACCAATTGGATATATATGTATTTTTAATGTTTTGAAAACAAGAACCCATTTTTGTACTTAATTTTGTGATATGAATCATTGGCAGATTTCTGAGCTATGCATATAGTACACTTGGAACTTGTTGAAACTAGCGAATTAATTTTATTTTATGACGGTTGCTGTGTAGATTTAACAATAAGACAACAATGGATTTTAAGGGATGATTGTTAATAGCATACTAAAACACCATTGGTACTACAATACAAAATTATTTGTAAAAAGGTAAAGTTAAATTGAAGTTTTATATAGTCGCAAAACTATTATATGTATACATATCATAAAATTAAATTAAAGAATCTAAAGATAAATGAATAAAGGTATATGTGAAATTATGTAAAAATCGTTGCTTGTGCATTCCAGTTTAGAATTAAAAGCAGTTTATTGCCATAGGTGACGCAAATATTATATTTAAATCAAGTTTAACTGATGAAGGACTTTGTTTAAATATTCAATTGAAATTCCTTTATTATTTTCTTCATTAATATAATAAAAACAAAATACTGCAGGCTGAATGAAAGTGGTTAAAAGAAGATTTGCTGAAATTGAAATACCTTATAACATAAGAAGCAATAGAATTGTAAAAATTCTAAATAACTCGCAGACCTACCGATTACTTATTATTTTTCTGATCTCACTTTGTTAATAACTAAGTAAATATATGTAATATTATATTCAACTATCCATTTATTGTACACTACTACTTATTTTGTAAATTGATAATTTCTGAGTGTATATGTATAATAATTTGAAGTAAGCTGCTCCCACGTTATGTATACGCCATGTATACATAATTATTTTCTTAGAAAATTGGAATTTAAATAATATTTGTTTGAAATAATATATGCGTTAACGTAATGTTAATCTGCAAAATTTCAACATATGAAGGAGGTAAACCGATGAAAGAAAATGATTATACGACTCAAGGAGATTCGTGCTCATATGAAAAGTAAAATTAATCCGGTCCTTTATGCTGCAAAATATTTGTCTCAGCCACACTTACGCATGATACATGTTTCTATTTTTACCAATTATTTCGATTAATTAAATCATGTATTAGGATGATACCACGTAAGTAAAGGAATTAGTTAAAATTATAACGAGCACAAATATCTAGAAAAAAACAGTTATTCAAAAGGTCAGTGCGTCATAAAGGGTTAATAGATTGAATTTTATATAAGTCACAACAGGTGGTGAAGCTAAAAATTTAATGAATTTTATAACTGATGTCCTGAGGTATACCGTTTCCTATAAAAAGAAGTGAGCAGTTCAGGTTATCGTAGTACGACAACAATTTAAATAGGGTTAAAAACTCCACAAATACAACTTGAATCGTGCCGGTAAATCCTAAAAATAAAACAAGGTGTATGTGTTGACATATTTATAAACATTTACCAAATTTAAGCACAGATAGAATTCCGTTCTTACGAGTGCCTTTTTAAAAATACTGTAATTTGATTTCGGTATTTGAAATGTTATATACATATATACAATAAAACCTATGCATGTACTACATACATTATGCACTTTTATGTATCTTACACATTCGATCCCCTATATCCGCTGATCGTTGACAAGCTGGTATTAGCAGTAAGATCTACTTATTCTACAGGGTGTCCCAGCTAACGTGCACGTCCCTGAACCTGGTGATAGCTGAGGTAATTCTAATATAGGGAAGTGACATTCGTAATGTCGTATCTTAATTCGTGACCGAGTTATTAACAAAAAACGATAGCGAATCATAGGGCTCCGTTGGGCCCAACGGCGCGATAGTTCCTACTGGCACAGTACCCTACTGGTGCTGACCTGCTATTGTCGCGCCGCCAGTATAGCCAATCAGAGGGCTTCGTTGGCCCTGGCGGCGCGACAATAGCTATCACCTGGTTCAGGGACGTGCACGTTAGCTGGGACACCCTGTAGAATACCACCTTCAAACCACTGTTGTAACTTAGCAAACCACCGTCTTACAGACCAAACCAGAGCCACATCGCCCAGACGTTTCCTTCTAGCGCCATTTAGAGAGCGGAATATGATTTAGCTAGACGAATAAAGAAACAAGTACTATATTACATCAACTAGCCAATTGTAACAGCTTAAACAAAAAGACTTACTTCAACACTTTACCCCAAAGTTCGCTCACACCATAGAAAAGCAATGCAATAAATGCTCGATATACTATATGTTCCAAATTTGGGTCAGGTGGCGTACAATAATTACCAAGCCGTGTCCCCGCTTTTTTGTACGATGTTTGCCATTTTATTCTTGCGATTGTGTCGAACGTAAATACGGAGGGTGAATCAAAGGAACAAGGGATTGAGAACGTGTAAGATGATAATCGTTAGATGTTAATAATACTAAAGATAATAATCGATAATCAACGACGAATCTTTTCAATTTTTTGTATGAAAATATTATTAACATATTGTTGAGCTTACTCTGATTAAAATAATACCAAATTCGACACAATTTGGATTATTTATAATTCATCAACATTATTTGAAAAATCTTAATGTTATGTAAATCTCATGTTTGGCATTGTTACGTCCTACCTATGCGTTACGCCTGGAAGTTACGGAAACGGTGTGCCTTCGATTTGTTTCGTAACGTCACAGTTTTGCCCCCTTTTGAATCATTGGTCAGACCAATTTACTCGGGACGAGACTGAGTCGTACTACAGCCGAAAGGTGATGATGAAGGGCCGAGGACGTGGAAATCAGGTCAGGATAATTGATTCTTGACATTGAATATATTCTTCCTTAACTTTATTTTTTCACTTCAGAGAAACGAATACTTTGACGGGTTCGCTTTACTGATACAGATTAGTAGTTCCGTTCATTTTACTATACAACCTGATCAGGGGTTTGATCTTAGGCATTTTTTGTTGAAAAAGGATTATAACGTTTATAGGTTTTACACGATCTAAAGTAAATGGACCCGTCACCTGGAATCGTATGATACCCGATTACTTGGTCCCAACAGATACACCAACTTGGTTATTATAAGAAGGATTAATGCCGTGATTCAGTACTACTTGAAGAAACAACGGGCTTCGATGGGAATTATAAAATTTCGTCGAACTACCTTGTTCCTCTTTCGTCGGACCTTCACTTCGGTTATGGACAGTGGTAACAGTTTGATAAAAGGTAACAGGATGCAAGATAGAACAAACCTGTTTACCTGATTATGGATTCTAGTAAATTGATCAGAATTGTAATAAGGGACCACTGACTAAAAACTACTCAACTGACTGAATTCAACTGAAGTTAAGACTGACACTGAAGTGCAACACAAACTGCAAGTACTTAAGGGCTGATGACACACTTTTGAGACGGTAGCTCCTAAATACCATCACTGCAACAAATGCGCGCCACTGAGAGGCTCATGCTGGTGGGAAAAATAAATAAAAAACAGGTATACGGAAATAACAAGCGCGATTAGTGAATATTGGTCTAGCTCGTGACAGGACATAGTATACAGGGTGTCGCAGCTAACATGCAGGTCTCTGAACCAGGTGATAGCTGAGGTAATTCTAATATAGGGTAGTCACATTCGAAATGTCGTATCTTACCATTTGAAATGTCGTATCCCACCATTTTCCAAAATAGTCACCGTCTACAAAAATCCATTAATTCCGTTTAACTAATCTTTACATTTTACGTCCCACTTTCACACTTTTCTTCCCTTTCCGTTAACCAATCAAATTCCTTCCAAAAACTACGTTCTACCGCTTGTTTTATCTCATTTTGTTGTGTTTGTCAGTTCAGAGAAGTATATATTGTTTTCAAGTTCATCCATTCATTATACTTAATCATTTGTACTACATTAATTTGTCATACAACGTACCGTTTCGAATTTCGTCGCGACCCTCCCACGCGTACACGGCCTTACAACCCGTTAGATTGAAAAAGAATCGTGAAACTCACGGTACCATATATGCTATGGATTAACCGGTCATCATTTTTACCGCTTAGTGTACATGACACGAAAATGTGAGGATATTTGGAATTTAGACATTTCAAGCCATATACAGATTAAGTCGACAAAGAGCGAGACGACAAATGGGTGAGACAGAGCGAAAATAGTCCTGTCGATCAGCTGGCGAGAGTGCGTGCGAGCGTGGAGGTCCACGGATAGATTTAAAAAATAGCTTAGGGCACTTTTGTATACAGGGTATTCAAGCTAACGTGCAGCTCCCTGAACCAGGTTATAGCTGAGATAATTCTAATACAGGGAAGTAACATTCATAATGTCGTATCTTAATTCGTGGCCATGTTATTAACAAAAACGATAGCCAATGCGAGGGCTTCGTTAGGTCCAGCGGCGCGACAGTTGTACGGTACCCTACTGGTGCAGAACTTCTACTGCCGCGCGGCCGGGCCTAATGGAGCTCACTGAGTGGCTGTCGTTTTTCGTTAATAACACGGCCACAAATTAAGATACCACATTACGAATGTCACTACCCTATATTAGAATTACCTCAGCTATCACCTGGTTCAGTGACCTGCACGTTAGCTGGGACACCCTGTATATTTGCGATAGAATAGGTATTTAAAATTAAAGGTGAAATACTGGAATTAAGACGAGGCGGATGCGTGGGAGACGGGTGCATGCGTGAGTAATAGCATAGGTAGAATAATTACATGTGTATATAGCGCGTAAGATTAGTAAATAAATCCAGATGTTTGTGAGTTAAGATGTTAAGATCTGTCCTCGGATTTGATAGAGAGTGTGAAGAGGGGACATACCGTTACAATTGGCTCCTAACGTGGGACAGGTTCTAATAACAGATTGGAAACGAGTGAAATAAGTGCGCGAGAATGGACAAAGCGCGTAGTTACGGAGTGCGTGATTCCGGTTTTGACAGGGTGCAGGAATTGTATGACCTCACCGCCGTGAATAGATAGACATTGCCGCGAGTGGTGGAGGAAGGACCAAGCAAAAGCTTGTGTTACGTCCCCACATTTTTACCCATCTTTTGTCGAATTCGATGCCAGGACGACGCACGCGAAAAATTCATAAATTCTTTAAGAAATAACATGCTGCTATCGTCTTGGCTAGGACTGGCAATACTCGACAAATAAGCTCGTTGTGCCTGACCTGACCGCCGTAGAGAAAACAGATGTGGGACATCCCATTCTACGACTGGCATGGTACCGCCGCACACGGCGGTTCGCGGGCCACGACACGTTACGTACCTGCGTAACGGATTAGTTGACCCGCGGCTCGCATATTATGACCGTAATAAACCGGCAACAGACAAATTCTCGGTCTCCCTTAGACCTTCGTACGTAAGTTCTGGCTACTCGGACGTTTGGAAAGTGTTTAAGTGAGTCTCAGGCTCTTCCACGCTTTCGCGCTTCCGTTATTATGCGAGTGCTGGCGCACTCGGCATTTCCCAATGCTTATTGTCACGTAGAGATCCCCCGGGGGATCCTCATGACAATCCAGACACCCATAGGATACCATGATTATCCACATGATAAGAAAATACGCGGATCACACGCTTCCGTACTACCATATATGTGTTGGCGCGCTCGGCATTTCCCAACGCTTCCTGTCACGTGAGTCCTCTCGAGTGGATCCCGTGACAGTCCAGACACCCATAAGATACCATTGCATCCCGATGGTTACCGGAAGCGTGGAAGAACTCTGTTGCGCTGGGCATTTCCCAGCGTTTGGTGTTGCCACCACACCTCGCCACGAGGGTAATCGCGACAGCCGAGAGACTCACGAAAACACCCCACCACGATCCAAAGCCGCACTTACTAATAAACTGGAATTTTCAACATGGCTACTCTTACACGCCACTTATCCTTGGGGACCCTTTCCCTTCGGAGTCCAAATCACAACTGCCCTGATTCGTCGATGACAATCGCATTTATGCAAAACAAACTGCCACTAAAGGGCCAACCAAGTAACTGCGCATTCGTATGCAATGTCATTAACATCTATTATGCCCTACAGCTCAAAGGGAATTTTGACTTGCTTAAGAGATCATTCATTGCGTCCGCAACACTCGTAAATTTAGCAAAACTGTTTCTAATGTAAGCACATGTACTCTCACGATTAGAAAGTTTTACACAACGAATTCTCCGATTATAACAGAGGCCTTGTCCATGGAAAATGGAAATCTGACTCCACACTCTGTCCTGGCCAAGGAACACTCGAAAGGGATGACTAACAACAGGCAATAACGCGGAGAATTTTCAGACGTTCCCTTGGAGTACATCCTTGCTAAAAGTGTTTGGCTGGCAGATGTGAACTCCATTGTCAGGCCCTAAAAATGTGTAAAAACTTTGTATATATACTTGGTGTCCTCCGCTCCGAGGTTACTCTAGTTTTCGTCATAGAACCTTCAGTATCGAATCGCTGGAAGTCAACAGTGCGAGTTTTCCTTGTGAAATTCTAAAGTGTATCAGTGAAACACCGAGATCCAGGCCAACGTATCCAGCGATCTTCATCTCCCCAAAACAGTGAGTTTCACTTCCAATCAGATGTAAGAAATAGTCTCTTCCAAAATCCCCACTACCAGAAACATACCAAATAACCATTAAATCTTACACCTTACGTATAACCGAGGTAAAACCGGATCACGAGAGTAATTGAGAATCTGGGATACTCAATTAAATCCATTGCATCCGTGAGTAATCAACGTGAAACGGGAACCCTTTCTGTTAATACTCGGTTCCAATTAAAACAGTCCGTAGCGAGTAATCGAGAGACGGTATACACTTGATTAAAACTTGTTCGGACGCTAGTAAAAAAAGAACCAGTGACATTAACATTCGTTCTCCCTTCAGTGCCGACGAGACGTAACAATCAGCCAGATTGGAAGGCGAAATGGGAGCGGGCGGTAAGGCAGGACCCTACCCTATGGATAAATATGAAGGAGAAAGTAGCTGCGTTTCCGGCTGCTTTACCAAAATCAGACGTACCACCGCCGGTTTGCAAGGAAGCACCACGGATCCCAAAAATTAATAAAAGAAAGGCGAGGAAGAAGATTGAGGCGATTAAAAGACTCGCGGTATCAATCCCATTTGATTATTCATCAGAACGAATAAAGGAGGTCGTCCACCCAACTGGTGAGGTGTCACTCCCCAATATTCCGCCACCTCCGGATGTCATAGACATTATAGATCCGGAAGAACGGACCTCTTTGGTTGAGGTGATTATCCCGACCACGTGCATACAAGAGCGGGTGTTGCAGGCCACTGTGGATCAAATCCGTCCAGGAGACACAATGAGAATAATAGGGCCTGATGGTGTCCCATCTCCGGTCCTTATCCCCGGATTTATAATTAAAGAGAAATTTAGGCGAAAAGTCCAAATTACTGAGCTTTCTGATAGGTCTAATTAATAAACTCGATAACCAGACTCCTGACTCGTCACTTCGACACCTTCATCACTACCGTTAGTAAGTAGTACAACTCAGCCCCATAACGAATAAAATGGTCTGACCATTGATTCATACGGGGCAAAACAGTGGCTTAACGATTCAAGTCGAAGGTGAACCGTAACCGCGACTTCAAGGCGTGTCGTTAGCTAACCGTAAAGATACGGAACTGCTGGCGAGGAGGGTACTCACACGCCGACACGAGAGACGTGCGGATTACGCCAAAACACAGAGAGCTTGGAGGAAAAACCCTGGTCGGTGCCTTAAAGTCATCTTCAATGGAAATAGTAACAGTCCCGAATTCTCCCCGGCCAAGGAAACTATGATTCCGTTCTGGTCTGAGGTAATGACAGACAAGGATGCTACATCCGCTGGAATTGGTAGGACGGCGAAGGTGATAAATGATCTGGTGTCGCCAATAACGCTACAAGAAATTAGGACAGCATTTCCTAAACGAACCACGTCGCCAGGCCCAGATGGCATATCAGCACGTCAACTGAGAGCGACACCTATTAGTATTCTAGAAAGATTCTTTAACTTATTCATAGTTTGTGGGAAACTGCCCAAACACCTAATGGAATCGAAAACAACTCTGATTCCTAAGAAAGACGATGCTAAGGAGCCAGGTGACTATAGGCCTATAACTGTGTCCTCTGTTATTGCCAGAACGTACCACAAAATACTGGCAACACGAATGCTGAAGCATATCGACCTGGATAAACGGCAAAGAGCATTTGTCTCAATCGATGGATGTTCAATTAATATTTTCGATTTCGATCTAATCCTTAAGTATCATTTAAAGTACTTCAAACCAATATACAGGGTGTCTCACCCGATTTTGACATCTGGATTTTCTCGCTATTATTACTCGTAGCGGAAAATGTTTCAGATGAGAGTTGAATGGTATCGACTGGGGCATATTCTGGTGTTACTAGTTCTTTCGTGAGTGGACGCGTAAAGGTCACATAAAGGTCAACTTTGTTTTTGTAAATGGGATTATGTATTTTTTAATACATCCATCGATGAAGCTCGACATTAGTTATAAAAAAGTATAAACCTATTTGTGCCGCAAAGTTACTAATTTAAGAGATATTTCAACTTAAATAATTCTAAAACTCTATTACTGCCGCACTAATATTGTAAGGCATTATCTCTGTATTTACTAACGTTAGCGTAACAGAAACGATTGGTCGCTTTGGTAGCGTCGTAAAATGTAAACAGTGGAGAGCTATTGAATTACAACATTCGTTCTGTGAGAAATTTAGTTTCTGTAGACATTTGTCGGCTTATGTACGTATTCTAGTCTATCAGTGATGAAATACACAAAAGCAGAAAAACTAGACATGGTGTCAGTGTACTTAGAAACTGGAAGGAGTGCAGTGCATGCAAAACGATTGTTTGCAGATAGATTTCCTCGTAGAAATCAACCATCTCGTAATAGTTTTACGTATGTCTTCAAACGCTTTCAAGAAGCTGGAAATTTTTCACGTAAAACACCTATTCGAAAGAAAACAGTGACGAATAGTGCAAATGAAATTGCAATTTGGCCTCAGTGACAGTAAATCCATCTGTAAGCTGTCGTCAGCTTGAAAGAGAATCTAATATTAGTCGGTCAAATATCATACGTGTACTGCAGAATCACAAATATCACCCATATCACTTATCAAAAGTTTAAGATCTTACTGATAATGATTTTCATCGTCGTTTAGAATTGTGTGAATGGGCTCTTCGTCAAAGTGATGGTTTTTTCAAAACAGTTATGTTTACAGACGAAGCAACATTCACAAAGAATGGAAACTTTAACTTAAGGAACACACATTATTGGTCCACACAAAATCCACATTGTTTCAGGCAAATCGACCATCAACATCGATGGAGTTTGAACGTATGGGTTGGCATAATCGGAACTCGTATTATTGGTCCATATTTTATCGATGGACCACTGACTGGACGAAAGTATGAACATTTTGTAACAGAAATTTTACTCACGTTACTGGAGGATGTGCCACTACATGTTCGTCCAATAATGTGGATGCAACAATGCCCTGCACATTATGCTTCAGTGGCAAGAAACGCATTAAATCGACTATTTCCTAATCGTTGGATTGGAAGAGGCGGTCCCATTCATTTCCCAGCACGATCACCTGATTTAACGCCCCTCGATTTTTTCTTATGGGGTCATTTGAAGAATCAAGTTTATGCTAAAGCTCCAACTACAGTGGCTGATATGAAGCAACGAATTATCGCTGAATGTTGCAAGATATCAGCCGATACATTAAACAATGTAGGACAATCGTTACTCTATCGATTTCAAAAATGCCGCGACGTAAATGGTGGTTACGTTGAACCTTTTCTGTAATAAATAAAACCACACTTCTTAGTACGACAGTAATAGAGTTTTAGAATTATTTAAGTTGAAATATCTCTTAAAATAGTAACTTTTCGGCACAAATAGGTTTATACTTTTTTATAACTAATGTCGAGCTTCATCGATGGATGTATTAAAAAATACATAATCCCATTTACAAAAACAAAGTTGACCTTTATGTGATCTTTACGCGTCCACTCACGAAAGAACTAATAACACCAGAATATGCCCCAGTCGATACCATTCAACTCTCATCTGAAACATTTTCCGCTACGAGTAATAATAGCGAGAAAATCCAGATGTCAAAATCGGGTGATACACCCTGTATAAACCACTTAGTACGCAACATATAATTTGCATTTCCAATGCATGTTGGGCCAAATCTTCTTCCTCTTTTGGCAGATGTGCTTCTACGGTGGCGCAAGCATAAATTCGTAGTCGCCACCGACATAACAAAAATGTACCGGCAAATTCTGCTCCATCCAGAGGATCGCGACTTCCAAAGAATCTTATGGAGAAATGACAAAACCGGTCAATTGTGTGAATATCAGCTGAACAGTGACGTATGGGTTGTCATGTGCTCCATACCTTGCAGTCAGGACTCTTCACCAGCTGGCAACCGATGAAGGCAACCACTTTCCCGCCGGCGCACGGGCACTGCAACAGGATTCTTACGTGGATGACATCCTCACTGGAGCAGACACCATTTCAGACTTGGTTGAAACAGCAACACAGCTCCAACAGCTGTGCATGGCGGACGGCTTCCCACTTCAAAAGTGGGCTTCCAATAACACTGATCTATACAGTGCATTGTTTCTGTCTCATCAGGTTCCCTCAAACCGGCTGTCAACGCACGAGAATGCCCAAGATGACCAGAAAACCTGGACAGACCCAGTCCATTCAACTCTCGGACTTCAGTGGTCTCCAACTGAGGACGCTTTTCACTACACCATCACTGCGGAACAAGCACCACCATTCACCAAGCGAGGCATAGTATCCAAGGCGGCCCAGCTCTTTGACCCGTTGGGATGGCTTGCTCCTGTGGTAGTCCGAGCTAAAATCACCATACAGACAACATGGCTATTACCTCTAGGTTGGGACGACCCTCTGCCGTCGGCGCTGGCGAACGACTGGCAGTCCTTCTGCACAGAGTTGAAATTACTTGAGAGCGTGAAAGTATCTCGTCCTCTGTTTCACTGCACTCAAACCCAACAGGAGCTGCACGGGTTCGCCGACGCTTCAGAGAGAGCATATGGGGCGGTCATCTACCTCAGGACACGAAGCAATGAAGGCCAGTGGGAGGTATCCTTAGTCACAGCAAAAACTAAGGTGGCTCCATTACAACCAGTGTCACTGCCACGTCTTCAGCTGTGTGCCGCGCACCTGCTTGCACGTCTAACACAGCACACCATCGAAATATTGCAACTCCAGCATGCAACTGTCCACTTATGGTCTGATTCAACAGTTGCTTTAGGCTGGATCCAGGCACATCCTTCGCGATGGAAGGCCTATGTAGCCAACCGAATGGCAGACATTCAAAGGAAAGTTCCTGAAGCACAGTGGCATCATGTTGCAGGTTCAGAAAATCCAGCTGACTGCGCTTCCCGAGGCCTTTCCCCGTCGCAACTGCTGCAATGGGATTTGTGGTGGAAGGGTCCCACGCTCCTGAGGCAGGATGACCGCTTCGCTCAGTCAGAGTCAATTGACTGGGATCAATTACCTGAGGCGAGAGGGCCCATCGTCGCTGCAGCCACCAGGAGGGAACCCAAATCAGAAGACAATCTTCTTCTGCAGCGGTTTTCTTCATACACCACGTTATTACGAGTTTCCGCATGGTGTCGACGATGGCTCCGTAAACATTCTGGTGAAGCGAGCTCGACAACCGTGCACAAAAACAGAGTGTTGGGCTCGCTACTTCCAATTCTCAGCGTGGATGAGATTGAACAAGCCGAGAAGGGATGGATCAGGTTGATTCAACGACGTGCCTACAAAGCAGAGTTGTCATCTCTCATTCAAGGTCAGCCTGTGACAGCCAAGAGGAGCTTGGCACCACTGCTCCCCATTCTGGACAACAGCCGGATTATCAGGGTCGGAGGCAGACTGGCTCAATCGCACCTCAGCCCAGACGAGGCGCATCCAATCATTCTTCCTCCAGATCCTTACTTGCTCATTTCCTCTGTTCATAGAGCCACATTGCACGGAGGTGTCCAGGCAACTTTGGGAACTGTGCGCCAAAGCTTCTGGATTCAAAAGGGACGATCCACAGTCAAGGCATTGCTGCACAAGTGCGTAAAATGTTTACGTTGGCGGGCGGTTGCGGCTAGACAGGTGATGGGTCACTTACCTGAGCCTCGAGTTACGCCGGCTGGTCCATTTCACTCTACAGGGGTCGATTATGCGGGCCCGATTTGGTTACGGACCACGCCCAGACGGGGGCACAAGGCTTACAAGGGGTTCCTCGCAGTCTTCGTTTGCCTAGTCACCAGAGCTGTACATTTGGAAGGCGTGTCCAATTACACATCTGAGGCGTTCCTGGCTGCATTCCGGAGGTTTATTTCCCGCCGTGGCATTTGCGCACACCTCTACAGTAATTGCGGGACGAATTTCCTGGGCGCCGACCGGGAGCTGCGCCGCCTCTTCACTGCCAGTAGCCAGGAGAACCGCAACATCAGGGCTCAGATACTCAACCTGCGGACAAAGTGGCACTTCAATCCACCAGCCGCTCCTCACTTTGGTGGCTTGTGGGAAGCCGCAGTGAAGTCAACCAAATATCATTTGCGGCGGACTAGTGGCGAGACCCGACTCACTTTCGACGAAATGACAACGCTGCTCGAACGCAGGTAGAAGCTTGCCTCAACTCCAGACCGCTGGCAGCTCTATCAGACGACCCTGCAGACCTGACAGCATTGACACCAGGGCATTTCCTCATCGGCTCGGCCATCCATGCACTTCCCGAACCGTCCTTGCTGGACACCGAAAACAACAGACTCACACGTTGGCAATTGGTAACTCGTATGAGGGACCAATTCTGATTGCGATGGACAAAGGAATACCTGCACGGCCTCACCACGAAGCCAAAATGGCGCCAACCGAAGGAAGACTTACTGCCTGGACGCCTTTGCATCGTTGCCAGCGAATCCACACCTCCATCGCAGTGGCCCCTCGCACGCGTGGTCGAGACGAGTCAAGGACCAGATGGGATGGTTCGCGTTGTAAAATTGGCCACCGCAACCACAGAACTTGTAAGACCGATCGCAAAACTTGTCCCATTACCAATAAGTGCGCAGCAATCAATGAAGTAATCGATATTGTTACCGCGCATGCAACTCATGCATCGTACTACTGCGTACTACGATGCGCGATGAATCAGCGCACCGCAGCGGCAACTTCATTGATTTGGCTCATCCAGATCATTCATAACACGACAAAATGCGGCATATTGCATAATGCGAACTGCGTTTTACAGAATTTCATGTACAACTGCACTTAAATTTCAAGCTGTATAATCACCACATTGCACCGTCCACAGAAAACCACTGCTTGAAAGTCGCACACCAAAAGTCGACCAGTCGCGGCGGGCGGCATGTTCAAGATTGGCGCGCTAGCGCCGAGCGAACCATCGACGACTAAACACTCGCGCCAATCAAACGCGTTGCCGCCAATTACGCGATGCGCACACGGCGAGACACCAACCACTCCGCAACGCTCGGAAATGACGTTTGTGGCGGGGTCTCGCATAATTGGCCGGAATCACTCTCGTCTCCTCTCGATCCTTCTGGAACGCTTCGAAACCAACACCGGCATGGGACGAAAGTTCCAGAAGGATTGAGCCAATAAAAGGAGAGGATTCCGGCAGCGCGCTCTCTATATCTTTCCACGTGCGTCATAGTAGTCAGCTGTGCGAAACCAACCTACAATCTCCGTAATACAATACCGTTCAGACTATTTATTCAATTTTTGTTAATTCAGCATTATCAGTTATGATACATTTTGTTTAATATAAAATATTCTGGCAATATCCGGTGGTTTACCCTCATAAATACTAATCCTTTCCAATACCTTTCTTTCTTTCATTTCATTTCCACTTAATCCTATTTTTCCGTTCAGCGGTCATTCGAAGCCGCGTTTTCCTACAGGTGCATACTATCGGTACTGAAAAAGTGTTCCCGCATTTTTGTTACACCTTGTATATGTAATAATTCTATAGATTATTAAATTACTGAGCTCGATATGCCTTCTGTCAAGGGTGGTTTTAGAAATTATTCCGAAGAAGCGATGAAGGCAGTGGTTGAAGATGTTAAGTTACGCAAAATGCCTATCAGAACAACAGCACAAAAATTTAGCGTGCCAAGAATAACCCTAAAATATAAGGTAGAAAACAAGTCACCTATACAAAGAAGCATGGTACCTTCTCCAATTTTAAGTAAAATAGAGGAGGATGGAATATCTCCATGGATAGAAAGAATGGCTCTTGCGAGTTTTCCAATAACATCTGATGAAGTTATAACCAGTGTCCAGCATTTTATAAAAGAAGCGAAATGTCCAAACCCATTTAAAAATGATTGTCTTGGGAAAACATGGCTAAAGGCATTTTTACGAAGAAACTCTACGGTATCGAGAAGGATTTCCCAAAACCTGACAGTTCCAGGCACATCGATTACTAATACTGAACTGCAGAACTGGTTTTCTAGAGTTTATAATTATTTAAAAGAAGTTTTTTACAGTTTTGAAAAGGTTTTAAACGAGCTATCTCGCATTATTAACTGTGACGAAACAGGGTTCTCCTTAAACCCAAAGGGTAATAAAGTATTAGCGAACACAGCAGTTAAATCTGTTCACCAGCAAGTGAATGCTGATGAAAAAGAATGCATAAAAGCCTTGTTAACATGCAGTGCCAATGGCGTAGTAGCACCTACCACAGTATTATTCAAATACATACGCACACTATAAGAAATTGTTCACAATTTTCCAAAAGAATGGGGTTTAGGCAAAAGCGATTCGGGTTGGATGACTTGTGAGGCTTTTTTTGGATTTATTGCTAATGTACTCCACCTATGGTTAATAAAGATCAAAATTATATTATCTGTAATTCTTTTTATTGACGGACACGCATTTAAGTTTGCAAACAAGCCAATTGTGTGAAAAATAGTATTATTTTGGTGGCACTCTACGCCAACGCCACCCATCTATTACAACCTCTAGATGTTGCCATTTTTAGAACTCTGAAAGAAGGCTGGAAGAAAAAAGTCCAAGAGTGGAGGCTCCAGAATCTTGATGCTCCAACGTTGAGAACGAAAAATTTTCTAAAATTACTCAAAGAAGTGATTGACAATACTGTGAATGAAAGTATTTTGTGCAATATGGAACAGGGGTGCAGGTGTCATGTCCCATTAAACAGGCTGAACTTCGGCTGACGGACCTTGATGACTCGGTCACCTCAGCCGAAGTCACCGCGGTGGTCGTTGAGATCGGCGGCTGTGCACCTGCGGAGGTCCGCGTGGGGGATGTCAGGAGGTCTCCATCTGGGTTGGGAACTGTATGGTTGCGGTGTCCTTTGACAGCTGCGCGTAAGGTGATAGATGCCGGCCGCCTGATGGTGGGCTGGTCGGCGTCAAGAGTCGAGGTGCTGCCGGCCAGGCCACTGCAGTGCTTCCGCTGCTCGGAGACAGGTCATGCGAAGCTGTGCTGTACCAGTGAACATGACCGGTCCGGGCGCTGTTACGCCTGTGGTGGCACTGGCCACGAAGCAAAGAAATGCCCAGCGAAGGAGGCCTCATGCCCCGTTTGTCGGGACTACGGCCTCCCGTCTGGGCACAGACTAGGCAGCAAGGCGTGCAAACCGCCGAAGAAGAAGACGCTGTTAGGGGCTAAAGTACTGCCAGGGCCTGCAGACAACTCGAGTGCTGCTGCTGCACCTGCTTTGGCGGCGCAGTCAGGTGCCGCGGGTTCGACGATGCTCCCGACCCCAGCGGCTGGAGACGTGCCGCAGCAGCAGAAGGATCATACGTTGGCCACATCGACACGTGCAGCGCAGGCGGTCGAGAACGTGCTATCTGGCGCCATGGGTAACGGTCCGGCTTTAGCGGGACCCATGTTCGCCAGCCTGTTGGCTCAGTCGGAGCAATAATGCCTCCGTCCCTCCTACAGACCAACCTCAACCACTCCGTCAAGGCACAAGACCTTCTTGTGCAGACCCTGGCGGAGCGGCATATAGAGCTGGCAGTAACGGCAGAGCCCTACTCGGTACCCGAAAACCACCCTCGCTGGGTGGGGGACGAGTTGGGCTCTGTCGCAATTGTGGGGTGCCATTTGCCAGACTCGCCGCTATTCTCCTTCTTGGAGAAAGGGAAGGGGGGGATATAGTCGTGGTGCTCTGCTAGTACAGCCCACGGCATCTCCTCCCATCCTTCGAGGCATTCCTGGGCGATGTGGGTGGCTGCGTGCATAGAAGCCACCCTTCCCCGGTGCTCGTCCTTGGAGATTTCAATGCCCACGCCGTTGCGTGGAAAAAACCCAAGGACGATGCGAGGAGGAAAGTCCTGCTGGATTAGGCTGCTCAAATGAGGCTGGTGCTTCTAAATAGAGGGGCTGTGAGCACGTGCGTGCGGTGGCAGGGGGAGTCTATTGTAGACATCTCTTTTGGGTCCCCTGCTGCCGCGCGCCATGTTACGGATTGGCGGGTGCTTGACGAGCTGGAGTCGCTGTCAGACCACAGGTACATCCTGATTAGAGAGTGGAAACGGGCGCGGCTGACGCTGCTACGGAAGGGTGGGCAACCGCCGGACTCGCCGTCCAGATACCGGCCCATCTGTTTGCTGGACGAGGTTGGCAAGCTCTTTGAAAGAGTTATTGCCAACCGCCTCGTCCGGCACCTGGAGCGGGCCGGACCGGACCTTAGCGAGTCCCAGTACGGGTTCCGTCGGGGAAGGTCCACCATTGACGCCATTCGGCAGGTGAAGTCCCTGACGGAGACGGCGGTCGTCGAGGGCAGGGTGGCATTGGTGGTATTATTCGCCAATGCATTTAACACCCTGCCCTCGAGGGCTGTTATGGAATGTCTTGCCTTCCACGAGGTCCCTCCCAAGTTGGTGGCCATCGTGGCCGATTATCTGCATGATAGGCAGATAGTCTATCCCGGCCGCGATGGTCCGCAAATACGGGAGGTCGCGTGCGGTGTTCCGCAGGGGTCGGTACTCGGCCCCCTTCTGTGGAACATCGCGTACGAACAGGGGGGGCAAGCTCTCATGAAAAAATTAGACTCAAGTTACGCCGACTTAATATCCAGGCGGCAGGACCGTCGCATCGATCGAGGCGACATAGTGGCCGAACTAGGTACTATATTATTCAAATTTAGTATTGCCCGCTTCTGTACAGTATATATATGTATATATTAAAACTAAACTAATCTATAATAAAATTAAAATGGGGTACAAAATTAGTCAAAGTTTATTAAAATATATATCCATTTATTGAAAAATCCTTAAATAACTAAAATACAGCTGGGTCGAGTTTTCCTGAAAGAAAGACATATATGTTTCAAATATATAAATCTGTCATTGTGGCCTGGGATACGTACATAAAAACAACACGGATAAAAATAACAAAGTCAGCGCAAAGTAAAAAATAATATTTATTATGCATATGCAAAACGTGCAATTAACAGAAATTAAAATGTTATTATTCATGCGTATGTTACATATCAAGAGTTCCCGACTGGTTAGGTTTAGTATATGTACATTTACATTTACATTTATATTTACATATCATAGAATTTTATACTGTACAAATAATATAAATATTTTCAAATAAATTTTATTTATGAAATGAATGTTTCTTATTATACGCAATTGCGGATAGAAGCAATTTATCATTTGTCTGTAGAGATGTATTTGCACCAACCAAAGACTTTCGAATTAATTTAGTGTATCGCACAATTACATAACGAACACTTTCAATAATAATTAAGTCTGAAAGGCTATCCGCATGCTCGCAAGTAAATGAGAAAACTATGTAATTTTTACAGATTGCACTTAAAAACTTCGACACGCGAGGAAAATGTAGGCACTGCGGAAAATAGAATTCGCAAATATTTTTTACTCTAAGTATAGCATGATCAACATTTGATACATATGCTTTTTGGCAAACATCGCAAACAAATTTTCTTTTTAAAGCTAATTTGATAATATAATTTTGAAAATTCTGTAACACAGTATTTGGTAATACTGCATCCAGATTAAAAGTCTCTGGTAATGCAGGTACATCACATACGCTGTACATGGATTGGAAGGTTTCACAATCTGTATTACAATAAAGTAAACCATCCAAATCCATAAAAAGGTTAGAGGATTCATCTTTCTGGAAATTCCCTCCAACGCACGGTGAACTATAACTCCTAATTAAGAGGGATTTATAATATGCAGAAAATGAAATGCAATTGGGCCTTACGTGTCTAACGCCATGCTGACGGACTTGCCCGAAAAAATTTTCTAACGCGTCCTGATTAAAAACGCGTGGCGCAAACTGGGATACGCCGAGATCTCGCAACTTCGATTTTAATAATATGAATCCGCGAAGAGTATGTACCCAGTTACTTAATACTTCCGGATATTCCCGGTCCCCTGGCCTTTTCTTGACAAACCGCATTTTTGATAATACAGGAATTGCTTATTTCCACAATTTTTCATGTTTACAAACATAATCACTAGTACTTACGGCAGTACGAAAATCATTTAATTTGGAAGAGCGTTCATTTCTCCCGTTAACGCTATCAAAAAGGTTGTTAAAAAAATATAATAAACAAGCTGTGTCTACAGCCTCCGGTGACACGTTATTTGAATTAGAGATGCTAGTGCCTCCCTTACTCAAAACACCAATTGCTGACACTACAGTGCGACTAAACACTTGCGTGCAATAAGAAACCTTCATCTTTTTTATTTTGGAAGGAATCACGTGACATTCATTTAATTTATTCATTGAAATAAACATGCCAAGCCTTTTGTCAACACGAAATGCAGTTTCGATGTGCGACCAGTTTGCGGTACATAGTTTACCGTCTTCGTTAGGGAAAATTAAATTTTTTGTTAGTAAATTATTACGAACGCATTTTAAAAGATGGGGTGGATCATACAAATGTATGATCTCTGCCCCATCAACTCTATTTACCGCGTCGCGGGACTCTATATTTTGTATTAAACACTCACGTCTGGCAGAAGCAATTAAACTTTTAATTGCTTTGACATTCGTGGTTCCCTGGTCACATATCGAAGCAACGATTCTCAAGCCACTATTATGGGCTTTACGAACAATCGTTTTATACATTTCGGCGATTCCTTCCCATTTTGTCTTTGCGTGACAAAATGTGAACGCAATCGGTTGCTTCCAGGAAGGATATGGATGGATGCCTTTCAGCATCCATACAGCAACACTGTCGGCGAAATTCAAATTGCGCTCACATCCGTCATCGCAAAAACCCTCCACCATGTCCGACGATGAGTTGTACATTAAAGACGGAGACGATGCCATTTCATCGAAAAATAAATGCAATTAGCACTTTTACCGTCCATGCTAGAGACTTTGGTTTTTAGTGCAGCAAACAAATTGTCACAAACACCGGGCTTAATAGCCATATCGCGTACCAATGTACGTAAAGTTTCGGTGGTCGGAAGGACGAACATTTCCGATAAAAATTTATAAGCTACTTTACTTTTTTTAAGAAGCGCCAGAGCAAAAATTTTATCTTCTTTCGTATAAACTCTACTAAACTTGTTTTGTCCTAAATTTCTAATTTGTAAAGCAAAAAATTGTTTAGCGCTTTCTGGCAAAGCCTCAAATATGGTTAGTGCTCCGTCTTTTAATGCTTGACTCGCACATTCCAATCGCGCAGACCCCGATTTCTTTCTTGAACCGCGAACCTTTCTCATTAGTGCTGCTAACTTATTATATACCTTCATATCATGACACGACAAATAACGCTTGTGTGTTAGGTTAAGCACCTGTAACGCAGAGGCTGTGCAGGACAGTGCAATTTAGTGCCAACACCAAATAAAAATGATGCATAAAAACAAGCATGTCACACAAACAAAGAAAACAATGTATAAAATGACTTACGTTTTCGTGACTTTCGCACAGCAGGTACTGTTTGGCAGGTTGTGTGCCCGTGGACCGCCAATTCAAGTGGAGTAGTGGTGTCCCCAGCTTCATCCCCACACTGAATACCAGCTGCTAAATTTAAATAAAACACTAATTAACAATTACATCAAATTAAAATAAATATTAGATAGCTACCACATGTATATGTAGAACATCCCCCATCATTATTGTCACCATGGCTGATGTGCTCTACAGTAGGTTCTAAAATTAAGTAAAACAATAATTAATAATTGCAAAAGAATAAAATAATTTTTGGTACTTACCACCTGTTGCTGTCTCTTGTGGTTGCTCCACGTTGCTGACTGCACCACAGTAGACAATGGGCTGCCTGTGTTCTATAATGTACAATGCGAATAAAATAAGATACAATGTAAATGAAACATGCTAAGCTACGTAATGTAAAAGAATCATTCCATATTAAATTGACCATCAAATTTCATTTAAATTTCTGGTGCAAAATTTACCTGACAAAAATTGTGTCGGCACAGCACTGCATGTCAACTTAGTATTTAGTATATATTTACGCTCAAAGTGACACTGACAAATATATTTGTGATTAAATTTGTGGGGTGGGAGATGTGTTAAGTCGGAATTTTGCGCGGCTTCAAACCATTTTAAAAATCGCGATTGATCTTTAAAATAATTTGGGAAACGATGGACTTTTCCACCCTTATTCATACACACGGATACAACGCACTTTTTGTGAGACATATTTCGCGATAAAGGGATACCTAAATTACTTAATGCCGTGTCTCTTTAGAGTGCAAATATTTGTCTAAATCTACGTGGCTCCTGTCCTGATTTCTCGTTGATCCTTGTTGGTCCTCGTTGGTCCTCGTCAATCCTTGTCCCACGATGTTCCCACGATGTCCGTCCTGGTCTGGCCTCGTCTGAATAGGATCACCTTCCCGCGCGGGAAAAATGCCGCTAAATCCAAAATAATATGCGAGGCAGCCGTAAGAGGCGCTACTATCGACTGCGACGGTCCTGCCGCCTGGATATTAAGTCGGCGTAACTTGAGTTTAATTTTTCCATAAGAGCTTGCCCCCCTGCGTACGACTACGCTCTGCGGGCGCCCCTCCCCACTGGCGTGTCGTTGGTATGCTATGCTGACAACACGCTTATTGTGGCGGAGGGGTACACATGGGGAAGCACCCTAAGCCTCGCAGAGCTAGGGGTGTCCTGCGTGGTTGCGCGTATACGCCGCCTTGGACTGAGTGTGGCTCCGGCCAAGACCGAGGCCTTGTGGTTTCACAATGGTCGTCGAAGTCTGGGGCCACCTCAATCCGTGCTGGTTGTGGGGGAGACGCCCGACCAGTGGTCTGGCCCTGAATGTCCAGCCGCTACTCTTTTGGATGGTTGGGTATCTTTGGGTGTCGGTAGATTGGTCACATGCACTCTCTCTCTCTCATTCGTCCACTTCGCCTCAATCTATCTTCGCCTCAACCTATCATCGGGGACCCTTTTGCAGGATCGATAGTACGCACCAAAAGGTGAAAAAAGGACCAAGGAAGTTAGGTCCGAAAATCACCCCCTAACGAGTTACAACCCCATTTGTAAAAAATTTTTAAAAAATCATATCTCCGAAATGGTACGTCGTAGAGGACCGATTTTGATTGCAATATAACCGGAAGAGACCAAGGTTTACGAAAAAAATATCACTATCTACGCAAAGGAAGATTTAGTGAATGCCCTTAATGTTTCCCAAGTTGTTACAAACCTGCTACGATATAGGTAATCGACGTTGTTTGGATTAAACAAGAATAAATGCTATTTAACAGCAATAACCGCAGCAATTATATTTTTTCTGTTATCTTTGATCTTCTCTGGTTATATTGCAATCAAAACCGCTCCTCTCCGACTTACTATTTCGGAGATATAATTTTTTAAACATTTTTTACAAATGGGGTTGTAACTCGTTAGGGGGTGATTTTCGGACCTAACTTCCTTGGTCCGTTTTTCACTTTTTGGTGCGTACTATTGATCCTGAAAAAGGGTCTCCGATGATATGTTACACCCTGTATATTGTGGAGCGATATTCGCAAAATTACTACAAAGAAAACCGTGGTCGAACTAATGATTTATGGTGCAAAATACTGATGTCTAGTAGAAAGGTACTCGAGAATACTGATACTTTTTCGCTGTGCGTCGCGCTTTATATACCGATCCCTTCGAAAACTCGCCCAATCATATTCTTATATTTTTGAAAAGGACAAATCAGATTTTTATTGTTTTTCTAATAGACGGTTATTACGTAACGCGAGTTGTTTGTCGTTACCGACACGGTTTGTTTACTGCTGCCCACTGCTGTTTAGGGCCCGCCAGGGGTGCGCAACTGACTCCGTGGTGGTCATTCGGCGGCTACCGTCGCAAACAACTCATCAAGACTCAATTCATCATAAATTGGTATGATAGCTTTGTACATGCACTTCTTCAGGTAATGGCGATTTATGATGAAATTCACTCAAAGTTCCATTTACCGCTGTTCGTCGCATAAAAGACGTTCGAGGCGCTTGGGAAAAAGCGCAAAATTTCATACAAAAAAATTGTTTTCAGGTATAAAACGTTTTGCCTCATATTCTTTAAGGTTCAAAGTACCTTTTAAGCTAATAAAAAAAATCAATTTTTTGAAAATTTTACACTGGTGTAACCCCTTAAAAAAGAAGTTAATGGGCATATAATATTTTTATACGAAGGTGAGTATTTCCCGGGCAAAATCCTTTGTGTTACTGAAGCTACAGCAAGAATGTCGTCCGTGCAGTAACACGGGTAATTGTAGAAATGGCTACAAACCCCAGATATATTAAGTAGCTTATGAATGGGAAAATGTAGTTTTTTACATAAATGACACTATCAAAGCGAGTGAAACGCGAAATATTTACACTGTACCTGAGCTAGATTCGATATGGAATTAATTTTTATTAACTTTCAAAAATTAACATGTTGTTATTTGTGTTTGTTCTTTTATTTCAAATTTCTTCGAATTTATATAAATATGATATTAAAGTAATTGCTTTTATTTATTTTGGTTACAGTATAAACGATCAACTACTAAGTTACATATGGTCAATTACTAGTTCTCTCATTTTCAGAAACGTTCAACTTCTAACGCAATTATTGACTTTTCATAAATATTTATCAAATTTGTATAATATATTTTTTAGAAAGCAATATGCTACGTTATGTGATAAAGGAAATTCAAAGAGCTCTTGTCACCCAGAGAGACTCTCTATCCGATAAAAATGTAACCAGTAAGTATTATTTAGACAAAAAAATCTCTTAAGGGGTTAGGCCACTCTAGAGACTGAAAAAATAGCCTTTTTTAGGATTTTTTTTCAGAAGTACTACAAAATAAATCGGGATTCCAATAAAGAGTATTTATTATACATATCAGTGACTATATGCAGTAATTTTTTTCAGGCGAATAATTTCAAAATGGCGGCTGTGCAGCAGTTTTGCAATGACGTCTCCGTTGTTTCAGGGTCCACGAACGGACAAAAACAGCTCCTGTAATTTTTGAATTATAAGAAACCAATTTTGTTTTGTTATTCTATATAATAACTGCTATAGAAGTACGTAGGTTTTCTAAGAATATATTAATTTTTGGCCAAATGGCGCACTTCTAGAGTGGAAAGTGAAAAATTGGCCTAAAAAATCATCACATAATTGTTAATAACAAATGAACTATGCAATGTATCAAAAACTTCCTATGTGCTTTTCTAGACAATGTATTTTTCGAGATGTGTTCAACATTTCAAGTGAATCGGTTGAAAATTGTCTGAGTTATGTTTTCGGCCAACTTAAAACATGTGGTTTCGAGATATACGCGTTTGAAGTTTTCAGTAGTAGAAAATCATGAATAATTTTGCAATACCTTTAATCTGCGATGCCTGCACCATACACTTGGCCTTCCAGATTATCGTCCTGCTTTTGCTTTTCTTTTCTTCTTGATCTTGAAGCGATTCTTGCCTTTTTTACTCGTTCAGACAGCGATCTCTCTGCATACTTTATGCGCTGTTTGTCGATTTCCAGGTACATTTCGCAGTTGTTCGGGCCGATTTCCGAGTCCATTGCCTCCGTTATGTGCAAAATTGAAGAAAACCCGTCATTGTATGCACAAACTGCAATATCCGTAGCCACATCCAAGACTGTTTTACCACTCGAAGTGGATTTCGGAGCCAATGTCCACTGTTAAAAAGTAATTATTTGAGTTACGCGCGCAACGCAATGTTGCCAAGTCTATAATAGAATCCAAAGTAAGTTACACGCACTGAACGGAAGATTATTGTTAGAAAATTTTCCCAACCATAACCTTTTGGGACATAATTTTTAAGGTCTTAAGAGACAATTTAATAGAAAAAAAATTGATTTTTCGAAAATTCTAGAGTGGCCTAACCCCTTAACTGGTCAACTACAGGTGCCTTTACTACGCTTCTAGAGTCTAGATTCTAGAATATACATAGAGTATAGACCAGGGGTCGGCAACTTTTTGAGTCGGAAGAGTCAAAAGTTACAATTTACAAAATTTCAAAGTTTTTAAAGAGCCACGAAATTTTTTCTTCCCAACAATAAATAGTACTCGCATAAATAAAGGTTTTTGATAAAAAAAACTAATCTATTTATTCAGAAGAAAAAATATCTATTTATTCATATATAAGTAGTGTTTTTCAAAACAAATTAGATAATGTACAGGGTGTAACATATCATCGGGGACTCTTTTTCAGGATCGATAGTACGCACCAAAAGGTGAAAAACGGACCAAGGAAGTTAGGTCGGAAAATCACCCCCTATCGAGATACAACCCCATTTGTAAAAAATTTTAAAAAAACTATATCGCCGAAATGGTAAGTCGGAGAGGAGCGGTTTTGATTGCAATATAACCAGAGAAAATCAAAGATAACAGAAAAAAATATAATTGCTGCGGTTATTGCTGTTAAATAGCATTTATTCTTGTTTAATCCAAACGACGTCGATTACCTATATCGTAGCAGGTTTGTAACAACTTGAGAAACATTGAGGGCATTCGCTAAATCTTCCTTTGCGTAGATAGTGATATTTTTTTCGTAAACTTTGGTCTCTTCCGGTTATATTGCAATCAAAATCGGTTCTCTCCGACGTACCATTTCTGAGATATGATTTTTTAAAAATTTTTTACAAATGGGCTTGTAACTCGTTAGGGGGTGATTTTCGGACCTAACTTCCTTAGTCCATTTTTCACCTTTTGGTGCGTACTATCGATCCTGAAATAGGGTCCCCAATGATATGTTACACCCTGTATATAATATAACATAGAAAATTTAAACTTTACTAAACAATGTAACTTGTACTTAAAATAAAAAAAACAATAACATACATTTGGCAAACAAATTCAATGTGAGCGTTGGCTTTGCATCGTTTTAGATAGTTTGGATAAATTTGGCTCATAACTAGTTGTTTTAAGTTTCAAACACGACTCTAAATTTTCATTTGTTAATTGGCTTCTTACTTTACTTTTAATTATATTCATGCAAGAGAACGCTTGCTCGCACGAATATGTCGATCCGAAAATAGTCAGCACTCCAAATGCCAACTTCTTCACCTCACTGTAGCAATCTGGAAGACTATTCCATGCATCTAATATTTGCGTATGGAACTGAAGAGCCGCAGCTTCACATCCAAAGAGCCGCATGTGGCTCGCGAGCCGCAGGTTGCCGACCCCTGGTATAGACCAAAGTTAAAACACCCGGATGCGACCTGCGCATGCGCATATCGAAATGTCCCTGACAGTGATGCTCAGTGCCATAATAGTGCCTGATAGTGCTTTTCGGCGGGTGTAAGATAATAGTGTATTAACCTCTCATTTCGATAACTTTAAGAACTTATATCTTCGAAACTATTACAAAGTACCGATTTTTGTTGAAGGAATCGTGTTCAACAGTACAAGCTACACATATACTAAACAATTGCTGGCGGAAATCAGATACGTGCTGAAACAGGATATATGCTGTTTTAACCAATAATCCTTGTTATATTGCTTAGAATTGTTGTTATTATAAGCATTATTTTTGGGTTAGCGCAGTATTGATTTATGACTGAACCGTACCTGCTCATATCACTTCGATATCCTTTTCCCAAAAATATAGAAACATGAATTTGCTGCCAAAAACGCATGAAGAGTTCAGTCATGCTGAATATTGGAATACATTCTTTAAAAAACGTGGTAAAAAGAGTTTTGAATGGTATGTATTTGTCATATAAATGTGTCAGAATGTTTGCTAATAATAAAATAAAAAGAAAAAATCTATTGTGTTGTTATTCTACGTTGTATGACATTTAGGTATGGAGAATATCCAGAATTATGTGAAATTCTGTTAAAATATATAAAAATTAAAGATACTATTCTGATTGTCGGCTGTGGCAACTCCACGCTGAGTATGTCTTTGTACGATGTTGGTTACAGGTATGTCATAAAAATGTTTGATTTCTTAATTCGATTAAGTACTAAAAACATCAATAAAATATATCATCATTTTGTATTTATTATCTTATATTAACCATGGTATATAACATTATTGATATAAGAAAACTTTTGTTTATAGCAATATTGTTAATATTGATATATCACACATTGTGATAAAACAGATGCATGATATTAATGTGTCTGTAAGACCTGGTTTAGTGTATGAACAAATGGATGCTACACAGATGACATATCCTGACAGCACATTCAATGTTATTTTGGACAAGGGTACACTTGATGCTTTAATGCCAGATGTGAAAGAGGAAACAGTATGTGTAGTTGAAAAATACTTCAAGGTATATTCATATGTATAAGAGTAATTTAACTAGTATTGAAATGGAATTGCTTGACAACTTCTGAAATACAGTTATTAAATATGTTTGAAAATGTTCTAGGAAATTACACGAGTTTTGCGCAATGCTGGTAGATATATATGTGTTTCCTTATTGCAAGAACATATTTTAAAACAGCTTTTAGCGTATTTCCCAAACAATGGATTCTTGTTTCGTATAACTCGTTGCCATGAAGCAGAAGCAAAGACTAGAATGGAGGAAGGAAACTCAATGCCAGTTTTTGTAATAATTGCTACAAAGTTCACAAAACTGTCACAAAAAGTATGTACAGTCGAAACCACCTTTTAGGATTCTTTGATTTACTACATATTAATTGTAAGTAGAAATAAGCTGGTTATTTATACTGTTTATAAACTGTGTGTAATTTTAATAGGTTCTAGAACTAGCTTTAGTTAATGGCCCAATAGAAAGGTTGGATTCTGTAAATGATATGATATCTTCCATACGCTCAGTGCAACAATCTGCTCTAGTTTGTAGCAGTCTGCAAAAGAGAAGTGTGGCTGATATTGGTGAAATATCATTGGATGTACAACGTCCTGGTGACAAACACCCACGTTATACAGTTTATATTTTAGATCAGCCTAAAGTTCGTACTGCAAAAACATATGCAGCATTCATAGTGCCACAGGGAAAGTAAGATTAAAATTTCAATAATGGTTGACGTAAAATAACAATTCCAATCTAAGTATGAAAGGGAATTTCATTTATTGCAGGGAAACAGATTGGTTGTTTGGTACAAAAGAGGGAAGACAACAAGTTCTAAAAAGTGCAGAAAAAGATAGACTCGCGATCGTTACTTTACGCAGGGAACATAAGTTTGATAACTGGGACACTGTTAAAAACGATCTTGAGGACTGCATTCGTAATTTAGCTCCTGAAAATTTGTGTACAAAGAATGACATACCATTTCTGTCGTTGGGTTCTAGTGTTGGAGTAAGAGCTATATGTTATGAGGGAACAAGTAATCTAAGTGGCTCTTTTATTATTGAAGAAGTGGAAAGAGATAAACATGATTTTAGAAGATTAATATTTTTAAACAATCCTTACGTCATTCAAAGCGAAGCCAGACTTAAATTAGGTATAATTTCTACAATGTATAATTATAAGAACATTAATCTTATTCTAAAATTATAGATGTAATTTTAAGAAAACTTTTCAGCTAAATCTAGACGGGGAAAAACGAAGAAAGTGGTCGATCCTGGATTCTTAGCTTGTGAACATCACATATACATGAGTGTTGCTGTTAATGCTGTAGTGAGCTGTAATGAAACAGAAAACAATGAAATCTTAATTGTAGGATTGGGTGGTGGAAGTCTTTGTACATTCTTGTACCATTGTTTTCCCAAAGTACATATAACTTATCATTATCATTAAATATAACTTAGATATTATTATACGAACGATATTAAAAATGTTATTATGTTTTTAAAATGTTCTAGTTGAATATCACAGCCGTTGAAATTGATGAAGCAATGCTTAAAGTTGCGACTGAGCACTTTGGTCTTGTCCTCGATAATAGAATGAAGGTTGAAATTGCGGATGGAATTCAGTTCATTAAAAAGTGTGCAACAGATAAAAAAAAATATAAAGCAATACTCTTTGATGTAGATAGTAAGGATACTACAATGGGAATGAGCTGTCCGCCTAAACAGTTTTTAGAATCATCTATGTTGACATCAGTGTCGCAATGTTTAACAGACAATGGTCTTTTTGTCTTGAATTTAGTCAGTAGGGATACAAGTCTTAAACAAAAAGCGAAAGAAGATTTAAAATCAGTATTCAACTTAATCACATGTCATGTTATACAAGGTGAAGTAAATGAAATAATTGTATGCTCTGTAAAAGGGAAAAATGATGAATGGAGAAGTATGTTAAAAACAGCTGCTGTTACATTAAATGATCAGGCCTTCAGCAGAAAATTATTTACCACCACAGATGCATTTGAGCTTTCATCTTTTATACAAAGTCTTTCCATATAATTGTAATTATAAAGTATTATGTATATATATTACATATATGTATATAAATGTATAGAATATTTCTGTAAATACAACTGTAATAAAACTTTTGTTACTTTTACCCTACAGATGTTCTGATCTTAAGAAAACATAAAAAATGCAAAAATATTGGCCAAGTATATGCAAAAGGATGTACCTTTGGAATCTGTTATTCAACGTAAACTTCATTATACGAAGTGTTTGGAATCGAGCATATGTGCATAAGTACAAATTATTGTACACCCTTCACATAATAGTATTACTAAATATAAATATAGCCAATTAAATTTTGCTAAACTTCTACCAACATTATTTCTCCTCATATTATTACTAAACCTGTTTCTACTCTATTAAATGTACTTGGTGGCCTGCGTTTTACCAAGGTTCAAAGGTAAAAAATACCTGTAGTATCAACTCTGAACTTCCCTTAGCTTAAGTACTTTAGAATGTAGAACATTAAAAAATGGTATAATGAAATTTATGTTAATGAACAATCGATCCTAAAGTTACATCCTCTTATACTTGGTCTATTTCTTTACATTATCTATGCTTTTTTCATGATTTCACTTCATTTATAGGATTATGTAACTAAGTAGAGTTGACACCTTATGAATTTTGTACCATGGAACCTTCATAAAACACATCCACCATGAACATTTAATATAGGGGAGTAAGCAAATTTAGTAATACAACAAAAAGAAATCATTTTCATCAAATTTAAGTTAATTAAATATATTTATTTTATACCATAGTTTGTTTGGCCTGTGTCTTTTGCACTTCAAATATTTTCACTTCATTCATTGCAATATTTAGAAACGTGAAGTGTATTGTGGTTATTGTTCAAATATGTTTTACTCTTTATATTTCTCAATGAAATATCTATTGCAATGTTGGAATTGAAAAATGTAATCAATTTTTATTTAAAAGCTTTTTACTTTCAAAAATGTAATAATGAGAATTATGTGGTTAGAAAATAGCAAAACACTCTCTCAAAAAATGGAAAAAATCAATGGTACTGTCAGAGAGTGAAATTTTAAAGTAGATGTTTCATGTGATTCAGACAAGGTTCTAAAAAAATCTTGTAAAACTTCAAAGATACGCTTTGATTTGTAATGAAGATTTCAAAATTAACTACATATTTTTAAAAATTTAAAAAATCATTTTGAATTAAATTTATGAATTATTGATAACACCTAAATAATTTTTGAATCATTGTTCTTTCACCTTGACGTCTATCGTAGTTTAGAAGGGATGAATTTTAAAAAAAGCTTACATTAAACTCTTTCTGTTACTCGAAAAAATATTGAATATTTTTCAAAAATTTCTAGATATTGTATTTTTTCCGGCATCACCACGAACAGATTACACATAAAAATCAATGTTATTGGTCGAATAATCTTCTTTGCAGGCCGTGAAAATATGACGTACACATAAGTTAACGCAGTCACCGCCAGACGATACTTCGGTCATGAAGGAAATTTGTGGAGACTGGGGAACAAACGACATTTCTTTAAGAAACCACTACTTCTGAGATCAAATATCTCATAACAGGCTTTTTTATTTTTTCATAGTAGTTCTAGTTGAATACCCCGAAAACCTCGATCTAATCTTTCCTGCAAAGAGTCTTAGGTGTATACCAGTCGGAGACTCTTGTATTTACATACTTGGCCCAAAACAAGACCTTGTCTCTTGATAGTCATTGTATTTGGATTGCATTTCGAACTTTTTATTTTTATTAGAAATTTTTATGTCTAAATTCGTCTATCATGCGATTCTTATTTAGAATTTAGATGACAATTGATATGAATAGCAATTATAACTAAAATATTTTTAGATCACAGAGTTCAAATAATAAAATGTACGAATAATACAGAACTCGAAGAACTGAGGTTCAGATAATTGAGATTTTACTATAATATAGAATATGTAAGAGGTATACAATAATATCTCGCAAACACTTATCTACAAACCGTGCGAACGGTGCGACGGATATAAAATGCGTCGTCCGGCGAGGGGTATAATCTGCGAACTGAAGTTTATGAATTTTTTTTGTTAAGCACTGTAAGCTCAGACACTGTTTCGAATCAACACACAGTAGATTGAAGGCTGAAAGGGATAAAACAGCATACGCTATGCTCTACGCGAGCATGTTGCATAGCCCGATAACTAATTGTAAGTCTAGAAATGTGGGTCGTAATCATCACAAACCAAATTAAATTGTCAGTGACATATACAAATCTTAGTTAATATAGTTCATGTGGCATGACAAATGTGATCATTGATGCGTGCGCTTTCCGGGTGTACTGTATGTGAGCGTAGAGAATTATATTTCACGTCTAAAAATTAATACAAAATATTTTATATGAAAACATTTATATACTTCTCCCTTTGAAACATGTTCCTTTATACATATGTTAAAATGTTGGAATTTAAAAAGAATATAACACCTCCCAATTGTACATACATATATCATGGTAAACTAATTTTGTACATATTGTTGGAAAAGGGTAACATTTTAATGGAAAGGATATGAAACAAACATAATTCGGTAGTCGATGTGTATAAATATCCGTTGTTTGTCTAGATGCGAATAACTTGAGTTTATACACCGAAGTATTTGTCCAATAAGTACGGCATACCTGCACACTAATAATCGTAATATGTCGATTTTAGACCATTTTATATTCGAAGGCTCCAAGGTTATGATTCAGGGTAAACTGAAACATGTCTCCAATGTTCGTTTATTTTCATTTCAAATGACCTGAATGCGGTGCAGCACACTTTTACATAGTTGCCATTGCCATGAAATGAATGGGAAGTCTCTATAAAAATACATCAATACGTGATTGACGTATGCCACAGATATTCATAATTAATAGGACTGTTTTTCCATTGGTTGTGACAACATTGATTTTACACGCACGGGTAATATGATTTTTAACATAAGCGTTTTACACTATTTTCCACTAGAACCGTTCTATTGTCATTCATACTCCGCGGTTGTTTGCATTAGTCACGGTATGTATATCGAAATCTATGATTGAAGTCATCGAAGTGCGATAATAGGAGCAAGTAGAAAATCTTAAATTCTTGAATTTGTTGTTTATTTTGTTCGTTTTCTGCATAAGTTTGGTCAATGTATTTTCAAATGTGTGTCATCTTACTTATTAATTACATCAGAGTGTGGTATTAAAAGTAACAAGTGTACAAAAAAAGAAATTTAAAAAAAAGTTTGTGATAACCTACAAAACCTTGGAACTGTATTTATGTATTCAATTTCTTCTTGTTAATAATTAGTCAAGACATTTTAGTTTTTGGTTGTGCCCTGCAGTGTGAGTTAGAAATCAGTCTGTGAGAAGAATTTACTGTTGTCATGGTCCAACAATATCAGTCTCCAGTTCGGGTTTATAAACATCCCTTTCCACTTGTCATGATGGTGCGTTTATTACTCTATATTATTTTCTTGTTTTAATAATTGCACATTTAGGAATTTGTACGTATTTTCATTATTTTTTAGCACAGACCGTGAGTGTGAAAAGTATTTATACACTGGTTATAATTTGCTATAAACATATATTTCTTTGTGATGTCACAAATGTTTGGATGAAGTAAAATATAATTCACATTATTAGAAATCTTAATTCTGGAATTCAATGAAAAACAAAGTGAACATATTATACTTTGGAACAACATTACCAATTTCATAATTCTGCCAAAATAAATACTGTTAAAGTATTCGTACACTGTTTTGCTTGAGTAATAAACGTTTTATAATTCATGAATATAAACTGAATCAGTAAGTTGTTGAATATCCTCTAGATTTTATATTGATTTAAGGTCTTCTTTGCACAGATTTATTTAACTCAGCTCTCCCTTTAGGTATAATATTGTTCTATCCCTTTTCAAAAGCAGTATTTATTTATTATTTATATAAAGTTTGACAAATTATTTTTGTCCAATATGTTTCATACACTCTGAATGAAATCAAGGTCAAATGATTGTGGAGGTAGTTGAAGGTATTTTGGTGCATTATAGATAAACTAAGTTCTAATATTATATGTTGTATGATTGGGATGATTACCTTTAGCGAGTATAAAATAATATACTTTTTATTTCTGCAATAACAGCAAGGTACGTTTTTAAAATGTTACAACATGCTTTAGCATCCATGATGCCATGGATAAAATATGTATAATGGGAGCACATGTGATGCGTTCATATATGCCCTAACTAAAACGGATCCACTGGCGACTGCATGTTTTCTTTTTGTAATTCCATATCTGGTTTCCGCCACGCCTCTACACTTTACACCTCGGCAGAATTATTGATATTATTTTTTGGAAATAAAGTCACTTTTATCGATTTCTTGTTTTCATAAAATATTATATTCGATAAACTTGTTTATCAAAATAATTATTCCTTAAACAATTTGGAACAGTACTAGTAGATATTTTCACTGGGTTATGTTGGAAAGAAATATGGCCCTAAGAAATTTTAAATAGATAACTTCACTAAATAGCTTTTTAAGAATAACGGACAAATATTACAGCTGAAGAGACAGTAAATTTATTTAAATCTGTACAAAGAAGAATGCAAGCTATTATAAAATTTACAGGATATCCAACAATATATGCATTCAGTTTATACTCATCTATTATATAATGTTTATTACTAAAGTTAAAAAGTGTATTATTATTTCATTCGCATTTATTTTGAGAGATGTATTTTTTCACTTTGTTATTTATTACATTCAAGAGTTAGGATATCAGATTGTCTCAATTATATCTCACTTCGTCAACAAATTTATGGCATACCAAAGAAATACATATATGTTTATAGTTAATTATAACTAACAATAAGCTATGAATGTTTTGTATACTCTTTGTACATATATGTAATGGTTACAAACAATTATATTATCCAAACTATTTAATCTGCCTGTCATTTTTTTTTAACATATGCATTTAAGCTCATGAATTATGAAACTATTATGATGATTATTTATACTTTTGGGCTCACTATAATATCCATAAAAGATTGATTTATTGTTTGCTGTTTCCTTTATATCCACGTCAATATTCTTTCATCAAGAAAAACATAAAAAATATTCTAGGACTTCACGGACAGTGATGGAAACAATTGTTTCAAGTGAAAGTTATTTAATACTAAGAGAAAACGCAGTACAATATTGTAACCCAGATTGGAAGGAGATATTTCAACACTTAATAATTTTATAAATTTTAAGAGATAAGATTTGGATACATTTGTTAATGATATTACATATAAAAGATTCTGAAAGGAAATATTATGTAACCTATATTCTCTGTCTTTCAGAATAAAAATTTTGAAGACATTCTAAATATTAAATATTAAGTGTTAAATGATAAAAATGTTAATACACTTCATAATCTCGATTGGCTGATATTTTCTTATGTTTAAATAAGAATTATTTCTAATGGAACTAATAATGTTTGACATTGTTTTTTAAACTAGTCTACATAATGATTCATACTTTTTTTTAATGAAAATAGTCTTAATAATGTAATGACCAAACAAGTTCATGTGACCCTCTAGTGGTGGTAAATATTAGATGTTGTATTGAATAGTAACATGATTTATGTTGTTGATAAGTACTTAAATTCTATCTTATGCATTAGTACTGCTTTTAAATAAATCAGAACAAATTTGTAGAATGCCATACTACACACTATACAAGCATTGTTGGTATGAAATATTACAATAATTTACGTTGAATTTTATGTTGGTAATTTAAACAAATGAACACAAGACATTATTCTAATAATTTTTGTTTTATTTCAATACCATTAGTATTGCTTTTGAAATAAACGTGCATGAATGAAACTGGATTTTAAACTAACCTATTAACTGGACCAATTGAGAACGTTTTTTAATCACTTATACACTATTTTTCAATGCAGATAGAATAAAGTTATATGTTTTTTATAACTTTTCAGAAAAACTGTGTAATTGATTACTAATATAAATGTGCTTTTGCAGTCACTGCACCTACGAACAAGTACCATATTGGGTTATTCTTTTAGTTTTACTAAGAATATAATTTTATTAGAACAAAATAATGACACAAAATGATGCAGTGTTATCACCTGAATAAATATCTATCATTAGTCCATTTAAAAAATTTTAATCTGAGTCTTATTTTGGAATTCATCATTGCATATAATAATAGGAATTGTAACACATTTTGTTTAGAAAGAAAGGGAATCTCTAAATCTCTGTTTTTTAAATCCGACATTAAAAAATTATTTTCACCACATTTCTATTATTAAAAGTTAAAAAAAATTTAGTTTATCACACATTAAAAATGTTTGTTGCACATCAACAAGTTGTTTTGCTGTGAATAATAATATTGTTTTTGTAAATAGACGTCAAAGAATTATAAATTCTGTTTGACAAAAAAAAATCAATTGAAAGATTAATATTACATTAACATTAATATTACAACTTAGTTTTAGAACTGAATATTTTGAAGTATTAAGTGTCAGTAAGTAAAATATCATACAAATTATGTGTGAAATCAGCAATGGCATTAGCACAGAATACGCAATTGATAATGGCTTATACATATCTATTCTTTTCTTATAATAGTCTTTTTAACTAAGAAAAATGTGTATCAGATTATACAGTTTATATTTATATATCAATTTACACTTTTTAAAAACTGATTTCTCTTTAAAAGTTTCTCATTGCTCTAATATCTTATGGAAATTAGTCTGAAATATAAAGTAATATTTTATTCATATGTTTTTATCAATACTTTCAGGCACAACATGTTTAATTTTCAGCTCAAGTCTTAAGTCATGGATGAATTGGACTGGAACAATAAGGAATTAATTCTCAGCAATTATAAATAATTATTTTCACATTTCGATGTTCTTTATATTCCTAATGTAATTGTAATAATAAATCATTTATTTACAAGAATTAGTCAAATTTATAATATTCATCTTATATAAGAATCACTTTTTAACAAGTTTAATTAAATCAACTATGTAATGAGAACAAAGGTTCATTTTCTAGTGCAATTCAATAGACTGGTATGTTGTATGAAGAACTAGGAGGTACCGTTGTTGATTTCAAACTCAAGTTATTAAATATTTGTAATATTTATTATTTCTTAGAATTGTTCAGACCTTACACTCGTTAAAAACAGTCTGCTTAATAAATATAATTTAGTTTGGAAAATATTATACAGTTTTAACAGGATGTGCCGCGGTCAGGTTAATAAGTTCATACACTATATACAGGGTGTCCCAGCTAACGTGCAGGTCCGTGAACCAGGTTATAGCTGAGATAATTCTAATTACGACATTCGTAATGTCGTATCTTAATTCGTGGCTGAGTTATTAACGAAAAACGGTAGCCAATGAGAGGGCTTCGTTGGGCACAGCGCACAGTGGGGTATTTGGCCCGAAAAGCTGGAAAAAACTATTTTAGCGTTATTAACGGTCTCAAGGTCATAATATAATAGGTCGTTGGATTCGTCTTAACGTCAGCTATAATATTAAGAAATCAAAAATGCATTTTAGCTTTCAAAAAATCAAAGTGACATTCATTTTTTATAAAAAAACAATTGTTTTCAAATTTTTATATATTGGAATTTGTAGACGTCTGAATACTATTTCTTTTTTGTACGAATCATTTTTGCCTCAGATTATCGAGAACCCATGAAAAATCGCGTCAATAGTGGAATAGTTGAACCGAAAAGCTAGAAAGAATTAGTTTTTCACGTAAATTATATTGAAATGAAGTAACATATTATTTTATTCAAAATAGGAGGATTACGGAACTTTTTAGTGTGTAGTATACATTTTAGGCAGATGTTTAATTTATTACCATTAATTTTAACTCGGAGAATACATAAAAACGCTTAATACAAAAATGGCTGAAAAACTTAAGATCGGACAGAATCGGAACCAAATTTTATTGGCTTATAATCACAGATCTTTACTGAATCTAATGGAACCAGAATGAGCACGGAATTCAACGGAATACTATAACAAAATCGTTCATGAAATCTTATACTGGTGAGAAAAATTACAGAACTATTGATCATCTAGAATTATTAATACTAAATAATCAAATGTGATAAAACTATAAAAATTGTATGGAAGAGTAGCTCATGCTTTCTTAAAATGTATACAAAATGCAAAAAGTTACTTAACTTCTTTGAAATATATAAAATCCACTACTAAATGCCCGGTGTATTACCCATGCTTGAACGGACAACACATGTCATACAATCTTTCGACTTTCGATTAAGATTACTAATTTATGAATGCACGAATGATTAAAATCAATTTAGTACATTGTTCTAGACATATTTAACAAGCCCAGACAGTAAAAAGATTGCGGATTACGTAAACTTTTGAAATTGACTTTTTTCCAGCTTTTCGGGTCGAATACCCACTGTGCAGCGGCGCGACAGTTCCTACTGGTACGGCACCCTACTGGTGCTGAACTTCTACTGTCGCGCGGCCGGGCCTAACGGAGCCCTCTGAGTGGCTGCCGTTTTTCGTTAATAACTCGGCCACAAATTAAGATACCACATTACGAATGTCACTTCCCTATATTAGAATTACCTCAGCTATCACCTGGTTCAGGGACCTGCACGTTAGCTGGGACACCCTGTATATGGTAAAGCTCTTTATTTGCACTTTACGTTTATCGAACGTAGTGCGTCTCGTTTGTGACTCGCTCTTCAAACTTTGGTTCGACAGACTGGTGGAAGACTTGCCTATTGTCTCTCGTGTCGTGCTCCCTCATGACACCTACTTCTGGTCACCAGGACTAGGGACTAAGTGTGTCCCTTAAGTTTTGTAGTTCTATCGCACCAAGGCAAAAAAGGATATGTCACATTTAATGAATTTTATAGAAGAACAAGTGTCTAACGGCACGTTACTTTCTGATCATTATTCGTGAGTTGTCCAGAAACAGACTTTATTTACGAATGAGTTGGGGCAGAACGATGACGAATTTGCAAACCTTTCTACTTAACATTTATTTACACCCACACTCTGCTTAATCTATTGATAGCTTTAAATGCCTATTCCAATAATTCGGTAGCGTTGTACAACCGCGTTGCAGGGCGCAGGCGGGATATTTTGACTTTGGAATGAGATCAGGGTCTAACTTGCAGTAGCCAGTCGCTACCCTTTTCAAAAGAGGTGAGATAGTCCGGATCAAGCAGGCTAGTGGAAGGACACAATATGCCCTGCCATCGCTTTTTTCGATCTATTATGGTTTTGAGTAGTTTTTTATTGACATAGGATGCAATTAAAGAGACGGTTCATGGGTGCAATGCCGCGAGCTTACACTTGTCATGGAGGATTGCCCCTCTTCATATAGTTGCTGAAGGGATGAAGGGATTCAAGGATGGATATGGGGGATAGTTCCACCTGCGCAATGAGGTGTGGTCACCCTCGTGCCGCCTTTGTGGAGTAGGAATTTATAGGTACCGTGATGTAATTACTCTCTGTCACGTTCACTCTCTACCTCTCATGTACCCTCTCCGCCTATTTTATCTTATTTTAAATCATTTATAGTGCCGGTCATACTTTAACATCTATTCGCGTCATATTACACTCAGAAGTCACGAGCCCTATTAATAAGTGTCAGTACAGAGTAATAGGAGTCAAGTACCAGTCGAGTTCGATAACACAAGCATCAAGTAACAAGTGTCGGCTCTTTCCTGTGTCGCGCCTTATACATATGTATGTATGTATACTGAACTCGTTCGTGACGGAAACCAATCGTTATCATTTATTTTTGAACCTTCTCGAATACTTCTACTCGACACTAACACAGAACTACAAAAAATGTATCGATGAGTCTATGTTATTGGCTCACCGTACTCCCCGATGTTACCGAAAAAAGGTCTAATTTATGACCTTACCCTATGCATGTAGTGTATGGTATAGTACCGCTTGCATACCATCGGTTTAGGCTGCAAACTTAGCAGAACACCGCGCAATAAATTCACATAAAATTTTTGACCCGATAAATTTCATTTTAGATTTGATAAAATTATTGCAAAGAATGTTTGTATTCGTACACTTGTTGCATTTGTTCAACGAAAGGGATACATTCTTCACCCATGAGAAAGTTTGATTAAATATCCATTATCAATACACCTGAAGTTGCATGGAGTCCACACCGGGGTGACTTTTTCGTCATTGCACTTCTAACCTTTTCGATTTTCTGCACTTGTACACTTTATGATTTTCGTGTGGCGGAAGTGAGGTCATGGTCTGGTTCTGAGTATCCAGTCGGTACTCTTACTTGGACAGGTTACCTGCTTAGAAGGTCATTCGAACGAAATAGCCCATACTCCCAATTTTCGTGGGATTATACAGGGTGGAGCAGAGGAATCGCATGTTTTTTACTATTGAATGACTGTGACACGGTTT
This sequence comes from Mimumesa dahlbomi, assembly GCA_917499265.3. NCBI lineage: Eukaryota > Metazoa > Arthropoda > Insecta > Hymenoptera > Crabronidae > Mimumesa > Mimumesa dahlbomi. The sequence continues at coordinate 2,313,115 of OU824117.1, forward strand.
GATAAAAATAATACAAACAAGCATTAAGTGATAGATTTTTTAATGCAGTTTTGAAATATACATACTTTAATTAGGTTCGAAAGATAATGTCTTGGTGATGCTTCTCTGCTTCTCCTCTGTCTCCTCCTTTTCCAGCACAACTTCCCTGTCACGCAGCCCCTAGTAGCCATACCACGGTGCCAGGCCCTAACTTACGTTGTATTATCACGCCATGCAACGAAGATTTTTCTGCCGGTAGTGTAGATTTTTATATGTAACACCACAAACTACCCATAAGAGTAGACAGGACATGCTGGGCAAATTTTTGTGTCACGAAAAGGGGGTCCTAGGCCCTTTACGATTTCCGTGTCACGCTCAACGTTACCGAGTTTTGACTGAAATCGGTATTCAATAACACGTACACGGTATACGTATATTCTGTGCGTACTAATGATATTCTATTCCACTTGGCAGGAAATAAATTATATAAAGGCATGAATTTAACATACTCTTAGTCGTCGAAAATCCCTAAAAACTGGAATTACAATGAAACACATGCAAAGTATAAAATAAAACTTGTAATGCGGTATACTTAATATAAACAAATGCCTTAATAAGACGTCAATATTTTTTTTCCAAAAATTGAAAGTACGCTATCATTTGAAAAATTAACAAGCTCTACAACGTGCAAATGAAATCTCATTGTTGTACCTTTCAAACAATTTGATTTGCATAAAATAGGAAAAATCCCAAAATCATTACGATTGGTATACGGCAGAGTGTAAATTAAAGCACTAGTTTTATTAGTATCCAATCATGTCCCCATGGCTACTGTTAAACATTCGTTACTGTGAATCAGTATTTGAATTATACTAGCAGTTTTTTGCATTAGGATTTGTGTTCACATTATCATCTTATCAGCAAATATGGATTCCCAGTCGAGAAAAAATCATTTTAAGAAATGTGTTTACCCAAATTGGGATGACATCCCGTCAGACGCATAGAACTTCTTCGTATCATGCATTTCCCGTTAAGGGGGGAACCCCCTCCAGAACTTTCAATTTTTGCACTATTGGTTTTTTGCTTTAAAAATTCAATTACAACCTTATTTTCAATGTTTTAAGCCTAATAGGAAGTCTAAAAAGTCCCTAGGAAGTCAGTGAAGTGATGAGCTTCGAAAGTACGAAAAGCAGATAAACGAGCGCGCGCTCTTTACGGTCTATACCTTTTAATTTTTTAGCCAAATATGTTTCATATTCTACTTTTTGGCAAATATGGGGTACTTCGGACGATTATTCGGATTGTGTTTTTGTTGGTTAAAAAAAGTGAGTGCGTAGGTCACGTAGAAAAGCGTATGGGAAGCCGCCTTAGAAATTTAAAAAAGACCGCAAAGTTCGGTGGAAAAGGCAAACTAACCGATGCTTTGATTGAAAAACTAACAAAATACTATGGTCTTGCGATACGAAGAAATGCGCAGTCGAAAGATGATATGAAAAAAGAGATTATGGCCACGTATTATCATTTGATCTCGACTAATAAAAAGCCGCAACATTAGTTCTGTCCCACTGGCGTCGGCTCGTGGTGTAAATACAACGCTGCACAAGCCAACAATATTCCTTATGAACATCCAGCTCCACTGAACGAAGACGTACAAAAAAAAATACTGCCAATATATGAAGATTTGTCCCGGGATGATTTACTTGAACGTTGCATTGGCGGTTTCACTCAAAACGCGAACGAGTCTTTACAAGAACGAAAACTTTATTGGCGTTTTTCTCAAAACAGGTTTTTTTCCGCGCCGGGGAACATAACTTGAAAAGTAATTGAGATATCAACTTGAAACTTTCGACAGATATTGTTCAATGTATTGGCCTTTGCATAAACCTAAAAGTTTGCATGAATTATAACTAAAAATATTGTTTACAACAATTTGTTTCTGAAGAAAAGAGTGTAATTTTTTCCTTTTTGTGTCCAAATTTTCAATTTTCTTTTTTTTTAAATTAAAAGTAGGTTCATGCAAAGCGAAATAACTTATTCTAATGGAAAAATTTTGGTTGGTTGACTTCACTTGACTACAAGAGGCTGGGCATTCCCCCGCGCGAATTGAAGGAGCCAAGTTTGAGCAGCTGTAGCTCCGCCATTTTGTTTTCTTTTCTTATAAACAAATTTGTGTGCATACATTTCACCCTCAATTTCAATATATTATTTCTTTGGATGCAATAAATACTCTCAGTTTTTTGTAAAACATCATTGAAATCCTGTTGTCTGGAGGGGGTTCCCCCCTTAATGATACGAATCGATGTATTATGTGGCTTGCCAAGTGCGGGTTTGATGATTGGGTGGAAATGTCTGATACAGCTTTAAGGAAAAAATATCTTTGTATTGTAGTAAACATTTTTAAAAAAATAATTTTCATAAGTCTGAAAGAATGAGATCGGTCGCGGTGCCCGTTTTATTTGGGAATAATAATACCGATAAAACTAATATTATATCGGAGAAAGAGCAGGATATAAAAGCACTAAAAGAAGAATGTTGCGATCTAAAAAGTGATTCATAGGCGGCGAAAGATAGGATAACGGCTTGGAAGTCTTATTTACGAGTGAAGTGTACGTCATTGCTCAGAATTAAGAAAAAACTTTGTTCGGGGGATATAACGGATGAATGTTTGAAGAAAGCTGTCGCCAAAGAAGTTCGGGGCTTCGTTTAAATTTTTATATTCCTACAATTATTTCGAACGAAAATATCCGCGTATTCGCAGAAGGAACGACAATTGTGCTTCAGTATGAATTATAAATCGCCTGTGCTATATCAAAAAATGGTTAAATTTGGATTCAATCTTCCAGAATCAAGAACTTTAATTCGTTGGGTGAATACCATCAATATTTGGCCTGGAATTTGTGATAATTTATTCTCTATATTAAAATTGAAGTCTTCATGCATGGAGATGCTAAAACGCAACTGCGTTCTTTTATTAGATGAAATGGCAATGAAAAAATGTTAATAACTAATTTGCATCCGAAAAAACATATTATAGAAGGGTTTCAACATTTAGGAAATTTAGGGAGGAAACTAGCTGTCGGGACTCAAGTGCCTGTTTTTATGTTAAGAGGCTTGTTCGGTAATTGGAAAAAACCAATTGCATTTTTTGTTTCTAAAAACGGTATTAAAAGGGATGATTTGTCTGAAATATTAGATTTCGTGTTAGATGCAGTGCATAGAGCGGGCTTTAAAGTTCGACCGGTTGTTTCCGACCAAGGCTCGAGTAATGTGAGTGTTGCAGAAGAGCGAACCCTTCACAAACCTTGTTTTTTTCGAAATGACCAAAAAATTTGTTATTTCTTCGATTATTTACATTGATTTAAAAGTATTAGAAATAATTTACTAAAGCACGATTTTCTCATTAATGGTTGTCGTGTCTCCTGGTCAAACGTTGTTTCACTTTGGAATCTAGAACGAGATAAAGGAATGCGAGCTGCTTACAAGTTGTCTGACAAGCATATGCACCCAAATGCTTTTGACAAAATGAAATGTAAACTAGCATTACAAGGATTTAGTAAGCGAGTCTCTTCTGCATTATTTACCGCATCTGCAACTGGATGCATAAGAACGGAAACCATTGAAAATACTGCGAAGTTTTTCGAAGCATTAAATGGCCTTTTCGACAATTTGAATAGTCAATCTGCTCGCGATCTGAATCCTAACAAGTGTGCATTATCCGAATTTCATAAAAATATCGAAGACAATTTAAAGAAACAATTAATTGACATGCCTAATTGGAATTGTATTACACCGAAAGGTTTAAAACGTCCACCTTACTTGTCAGGTTTGTAACAATCTGTAAATGCCACTCTTCATGTTTGGAACGATTTGCTCGATGAAGAAATTAGATTTTTAATGACGTCGCAATTAAATACAGATGTAATTGAAAAATTTTTCTCTGTTTTAAGAATGCATGGTGGAACGTATAATAAAATGCTTCGGTTACAGAAGTCCGTCTTGCAATCCAGAAAAGTATTATATTAAATTTGAATCGTTGTCATGAGATCGCGAACTGTTTACCCGACTCCGACGTAATGTTATTAGATGAGAACATCATTTTATCCAAATTTAACCAAGCCACGTCGGACTTTGATGCCTCAAGTTCTGAACATGATGAAGAGTGTACTGATATTGATGGCACGCAGTAGCAAATTGCATGCAAGTTGAATGTATTGGCAACATCAGTTTGCACACTAGAATCATGCGCGATAGAATATTTCGCTGGTTATAGGTATAATCAAAAAAGGTATTAAAAAAACAGGGTGTACAAAATGTAGCGATACTTTCATAGATAAAAACAATATATTTACCCGGAACAACCAACTTTCATCACTATTCCGTGCATACTTAACAAAAGACAATGTAGATTTTGGCAACTTGGCCGCACCCACAGCGGAATTTTTGCATATTTTAAATATTATGAATGCAGCTTTCGATCATTCCTATCCAAGCTTGCGCAGTGAGCGCAAAAATCTTGGAAAAATTATGTAGAATTGTTTCACAATCAGTGAATTGTAAATATTCTAAATGGTTTGATGATGACTGCTGTGGTACACACCGAAAAGATATGACATACATACTTCTTTATGACCACAGAAATTCACAAAGATGCGATATGGCTTAGACAGCAACTCCATTTTTCAAAAAATACGACTAAATTACGAAATTTAATGCATATATGAATTAATTTATGTACTTCGCATTTTCATATTTTGGCTGTAAAACGATCATTAGACAACAATTGTTAATAATTACCATTACCATGGTGTACAAAATTATAAAATAACCCAACGTTTCGGTCCTTGGTTTGGACCCTCTTCAGGGGAGTTTTATGTATTTAGAACATCGAGAACTGGAAAACTGTTTAAACTGTTTAATAAACTGTTTTCACATTTTGTTGATGAAGACGTCGTATTAAAGTTAGTGCTGGACCATGCATGAAAATAGGTCATATATAAAACTACACCATGTATGAAAATACACCATGTAGAAAAGTACATCATGTATTCTCTTATTCCCTTATTCATTTAATTTATATATTTCTTCCTTCCTTCATTCTTTTATAACTAAAAGCGCCATACGTTTCCTATTCGAGGATGATTCAGATAGGAATTTGAACGATTCGAATTTACTTGCAACTTTCTGAGAATGCGTCCCTATTCCTAAACATCATTCTTTTTTACTGTAGATACGAGCGGTATTGCGGGCTAAAAACCGAACGCCGCGGTAAACAAAAATTCGTAACTTGGAAACTATTCCTTGTTCTGAGATGCGCCTGGAAATCATAAGAAAAATAAGGACAAATGTTTGAAGATATGCATTGGACAAAATTTAAGTTTAAAAAATTAAAAACATTTTTTCAACAATTCAAAAATAAGTTGGATTAAACTTATAATTTTTTTCTAAAACTATGAGATTTTCTGAATCAAATGGCATTTTATTAATTTCTGTATCTATTATGGTCTAAGAGTTATAAATTTACCAAAATAATCTACAGAAAACTTTGACTGTCTGGAACTTAAAAAATATTGAATATTTTGAAAATTTCTTTAAATAGCTCTTTTTCGACGTTATCTACAACGTATTAAAACTTTATTAATGTCCGTGATGTGGCTGCAAAATGTCAAATCATTTGGCGTGGAACGTACCATATGCAGGAAGTAAACAGTGTATCAGGTATAAACACTTAGGTTTTGTTCGTGTCTGTGTATAGCCTCTCGAGCATGAAGCTAAAATCTTTCGTGCAGCGGAGCTAAAAATCTCTTGATCGACACGTCAACAATCTATGAGCACGATCCGGCAACGCTGTACAATCTCTAACTTTGGCAACTTTAACTTCGAATATTTTTCACTGTAGTTCTTTAATTACCGATACGATGAAATTTCAGCAGATTTACAGCGCCTCCTTGCAGAAAAATGGAAATTTTTGGGATTAAGAGTGTATCGAAAATTCAGAAGGAGGCAACACCCCCCCCCCCAATTCTTAAAGTTGCTTTAAAAGCCCACATGTTGACGATGTCGCCAAGTCTAAAGGGTTTTCGCACTTGGCAACATTGATTCGAATTCTAGATTCTCTCCTCGGGGTCAAAGATCAAATCGATCACTTTTCGGAGCAACACCTCGGAACATTTTTAAAATCACTGACATTATAGCCTTTGACGTACCAAGTATGGAACTAACTTTGTTTTTTCGAAATTTTGAAAATTGCCAAAGTTACGGCTGTTCAAAGTTTGGCATATCTTGAAAACTGTACTTTTTCAAAAATTTATATCTCGGCAACGATAAAGCGTAGTAACAATTTTTTTTCATTTTCACTGGAAAGGACCAAATTTTTCAATAAAAAATACAAACTGCATGACTATCGATGTTAACTCACATTTCCAAACAGTTTTTTTAAACAATTGTGCATAACTTTTGAGAAATAATTTTTTTATATCTGAAAAAATTCAGGTGTATACTTTGAACCTTTCTCTTCAAGAAACCGCAAAACGAAAGTGGTGAATTTAATAGCGAATCTGTAAACAATCGTAAAAGTTGAACATGCAGCCGTTTGACGCGCTCTGCTCCTGCAGTTACCAGGACACCATACCCCCAATCTCACCGTACTGCTACGACTTACTTATTGAGCGTCGCACAGTGAGGTATTTGATCTGAAAAGCTGGAAAAAAGTCAATTTCAAAAGATTACGTAATTCGCAAAGTTTGTACTGTCTGGAGTTGTTAAATGTGTGTAGAACAATGTACTATATTGTTTTTATTCATTCGAGCATTCATAAATTAGTAAACTTAATTGAAAATCGAAAGATTGTATGACATTTGTTGTCGCTTCAAGCATGGTATAATACACCGAGAATTTAGTAGTGGATTTTACATATTTCAAAGAAGTTATGTAACTTTTTGCATTTTGGATACATTTTAAGAAAGCATGAGATACTCTTCCATACATTTTTTATAGTTTTATCACATTTATTTATGTAATTAGTAATTAATAATTCTAGATGATCAATAGTTCAGTCATTTTTTTCACTAGTATAAGATTTCATGAACGGTTTTGTTATAGTATTGAGTTCGATTGAGTGCTCATTCTGGTTCCATTAGGTTTAGTAAAGATTTGTGGTTATAAGTCAGTAAAATTTGGTTCCGATTCTGTCCGATCTTAAGGTTTTCAGCCATTTTTGTATCAAGCGTTTTTTAAATATTATCCGAGTCAAAACTAATGGTAATAATTTAAATATTTGCCTAAAATATATACTGCGCACTAAAAAGTTCCATAATCCTTGTATTTTGAATAAAATAATATGTTATTTCATTTCAATATAATTTACGTGAAAAACTAATTCTTTCTAGCTTTTCGGTTCAACTATTCCACTATTGACGCGATTTTTCATGGGTTCTCGATAATCTGAGGCAAAAATGTTTCGTACAAAAAAGAAATAGTATTCAGACGTCTACAAATTCCAATATATAAAAATTTGAAAACAATTGTTATTTTATAAAAAATGAACGTCAGTTTGATTTTTTGAAAGCTAAAATGAATTTTTGTTTTCTTATTATTACAGTTGACGTTAAGAAAAATCCAACGACATATTATATTATGACCTTGAGACTGTTAATAACGCTAAAATAGTTTTTTCCAGCTATTCGGGTCAAGTACCCCACTGTGCGCCGCTCAACAACACAATCAACACAAAGAAAAGTTGTGTGTCAAAAAATCTGAAAAAATTAATTAAGCAGCTTAGACTGTCCTCTCTCAGAATATGCTACGAAAAAGATGGTCAGTAATATTTGGTTAGGGTATCCTCGCATAAAACTGCATGAAAATACCTGTTGGGAATGTATCTGGTACTACCAAGAATCTGGAAGTACCTATGGTCATTAATTAAGAAATGTCGGTAGTGTTCGACAACAGGTAGTAATACAGTATGCGACTCACTCTTTGCCAATGACGATTGACATTTACAGGACGATGGTGAGTATCTTCCAACAGGATGGGTCGGAAATCTGGATAGTATTATGGTAGGTACATCATAAATATAAAACTATGGAGGAGTAAACAGCCTAATACGGAGAAAATGATTATAATATCACATGACACCTACATAATTCTAAATGTTTTTGAACTATCTAATGTGGAACAGAACTTCACATTCATTTGAGTTTTAGATTCTAACGGAATTAAAGTACGAAAATTTTGGATGCCCTTAATTAAAATTGCTTTCGAAAATCTATCTTTTCAAAAATTAGCCTGTTCTATATGTTCATTGTCCATTGCATATTCTAAATTGATGTTAATTATATTAGCTTTCGCCCAATTAAATAATTCGCGTGGTGTTGTTATTTGCAGATGAGCATTTCTCTGCAAATTTGCACGTGCTGCAAGACGTTTGATGAAGACGTACCTCTAATACCATCGCACGCACCTTTGCCGTGCGATGTTGCAAAAAAATGACATTCAGCTTGAATTTGAAAATCTTCAAAATGGCGTGAAAGATTAATAAAATTTGATTTATTTTTGTAATGTGCTGACGCGCCATCAGAAGAATAAATAATTTTTTGTACATTTTCACCACACTTATTTTTAAGAAAATCAATCAGCTTTTTATTGGAATAAATAAACTGCGACGGTAGTATGCTGCAAGCATTCTGAAAATACTACGAAATTTTCATGTTTGACTTTATTATTTTCTCTACGATATGCAATGAACGTATATAGCGTTACTTACTTTTGAGACCAGTGATAATTCTGGACCTCATCTTGAATAAGAAATGCATAATTTTCGGCAAAATCTCCTACTATTACAAATTCTTTATTTTTTAAATTTAATTTCAAGGAATTCAAATACTGTGTTTGCGTTTTCGCAATATAATCATGCATTTGTAATTTAATTATTCTATCTTTTAAAGTGGTAACAAATTAAGACACACTATATTTAACATTTTCTAAAGAACATCTGTCCGTTTGCGTCCAGTCCTTGTATTGAATGGACTGAATAGAATTTCGGTCAAAATTTTTTCAAATTTAGCAACAATGTTTTCAAAACCAAAGTACAATTAATACATTTTTGTGAATGGCAATTAGAATTCGGGGTTTCGCACATCATCTGCAAAAGCATTAGCTTTTAAAATGCTGGAATACCGGATGAAGCGGTGATGTGACTAATTTTATCTAACATTAATTTTCGTGAAGAACGCAAACGCAAACAGAATGTGTTCCACTAGCACCAGCTAATATACATTCTGCATGTCGCAGTTCTGCAAATTTACTAAAACCGACTTTGCTAGAAGGATTTTGTTTCTTGAAAAATATATACAATTTCTTTAACTTATTAAGGACGAAGCGCTTCTGAACATGCATCTTTATTCCATTTCTTTTTACTGATACGAAATCATTTTTCCCTGGCATTATTCTGCTTACTTAATCGGTGCAATAAAACGATTGAATGAGTGTCGCGGTAGATTCCGGCAAAACATTTTCTGATTTTGGGTCGGGATAGGAAAGTATGCCTTTCGCTACGTGGAATTATTTGGCTGCTGCTACCGTATGATAAGTACAATCTACTGTTCTCATAATTTTCCGCAGAGTCCAAGTTTTTGGAAAAATCGTTAGCAAATGTATGCGATCTTTGTACTCAGTTAACTTTTTGTAGGTTTCTTTTAAATCTAATATAAATGAATTTGGAAAATTGTCTTCGGCATCGTCTGTATAGTTGTCTATTAATTTACGTTTTAAGTTACTATGAAGATTTTGCAATTTTTTATTAACAACAGATTTGCTTTCAAGGTGGTAAGACCTTATTGGTGACTGTGCTAATGTAGTAAGAACTGTATCTACAATGGGAATAATAATTTCGCTATTGGCCGACTACTCCAATTACATTTCAGATTCTACATACATACCTTGCGTCTCAAGTCGAGGGTCCTGGTGGTGCTACGTTGATTGTGCTACGACCTTTCTTAATTAATGATCGTAGGTACTTCCAAATTCTTGGTAGTACCAGGTACATTCCCAAGAGCTATTTCTACGCAGTTTTATGCAAGGATACCACAAACCAAATATTACTGACCATCTTTTTCTTAGCATATTCTGAAAGCTGCTTATTTAATTATATCAGATTTTTAAACGATAGATACATACCATAAATAAACTAAGACCGATAATAAATGTAGCACTGGTAAGCGATGTACACTAACCGGCATGGATTTTGACCGGTTAACCCATCGAAGGCAGCGGAGGAGAAGGTTCTCCTACTCTACGCGCGCCTCGCTGCCAGTTTCGGGCTGCGCGACAATGATGCGCGGCAAATCACTCTAACACAGATCATTCGATACAGCGGATCAAAGCGCCTGATACTTTTAATACGGTGCGGCCCAAGTAAAATGATTAGGGTGTTTTCCGCCATGGTACGGATTTTGATAAAATTTTAATATGTCGTATGTAACGTAGAAATTAGAAAGCCATTTGAAGGAGTTTTCAAAACATCAATTATTTTTTAAGCTACAGGCAGTCAAAGTTTTGTGCATGTTTTTTTTTATAATTTGTAACTCTCAAACCATAATTGATACAGCAATTACAAAAATACCAGTTGATTCAAGAAGCTTCAAAGTTTTAGAAAAAAATTATAATTTAAAGGCATTTTGTTTTTAAATAGTTGAAAAAATGTTTTTAATTGTTTGAAGTTAAATTTCGTTCAAAGTGCATCTTAAACTTTTTTAAACATTTTCTTTCATCATTGTCGAAATGTTCTCTAAACATAACTTCAAGCCGCATTATCGCCCAAAGAATAGTTTTCGTGTTATGAATTTTTATGCAACGTGGTGCTGGCATTTGACGCGTGACTTCGCTCATATCGCGACATAATTGCTCATATTGCATAAAAATTCATAACTCTAAACTCACTTTTCAAAAGATATATAATAAATTTATAGTAGGTTGTCAATTGTAACATTTGAAAGAATTCTCGAAATCTTCAATACTTTTTTTGATACAGACAGCCGAAGATGCGAATTTCATTCTTTGGCGACGAAATAGAGGAAATGTATATCCTAAGTGTGGGTCTTTAAAGGGGTGTCACAGTTATATGTAGCTGAGCACCAGCTATTTTATAATGGGTTACAAAGAGCTTCTATTTAATAGACAATGAGAATTGGGTTGAAGCCCATGTATCGGTGCGTTGGACACTAATGCACTTATGAAAGTATTACATTTCTGTATTTTTATTCTCGAAAGTTTTATTAACATATTCGTGACGTTCTTCTGGTTAAAATGATACCAAACGCAATATCATTTACACAACATTACCCGCTCTTTTACATACTTTGATGACTTATATTAATGCGAATGAAGTCACATTTGATATAATATTAACAACTCACCAAACTGTTAATTGTTGACGCAGACTTTATTATGTTTCACATTAGCGGAAAAGATCTGAATTACTGATACCAAATAGAACGATAATGGTTTTTAAGAAAGCACAATTGTTTGCAAGAAATATGGAAAAATTGTGAAAAATGTCAATATTTATAACTTTTGTATATATTCCGATAGACAGAATATTTTTCTCTATAAACGACTTACAATACTTCTACTGTGACTTACAGTTTTGTACCTGTGAATTCACTATCCTTCTTTCGCATTACAAAGGTCAATTATTAATACACATGAACTAGAATTTCTATATCGTATTCTTACTAATAACCCATGGTCGTCCTAGATTCGAATCCAAAATGGTAACGTTGAGAGAGACACTAAAATGGTGAGAAAAATCGGCGACACCGAAAAGCATGGGATTGCATGGTCTATTCGATATCTTGTCTGTGTATGTAATCCTTTGGAGACATGCTGGAAAAAATCAAGAGACAAGGTTTCGTCTCTGGTCAAGCATGAGAGTCCCCGACTGATATTCAGAAAATCTTCATGGGCTAAATTAATTTGTAAATTCAATAAAATGGTTTCTTAAATTGTTAAAACAATGCATTTAATTTGTAAAACTCAGGCTTAACAATAAATTGCAACAATAGGCTTAAAACCGATTAAACGCCGACGTCTTTTTTCAAATGGTAACGATGTCACCGTGATAAATAAATGAATAAAAAATAAATTTTGCTAAATATTTAATCATGGGGATATAATTCGAAATGAATGAATAAGGAACAGCTAATTATTATCCAATTTCCATTTAATTAAAATTCAGCGACACTGGGGGATCAAATATTGGACGTAAGTGTTTAATGCCTGATAAAATGAGTAGCAAATGTTTAGAGTGAAAAGAAAGTGTCGCTGCGGCCGACAAAGAGGCACCGACACACTTATTCTCATTGATTAGAATGCGAATGCGACAGATAGATCGAAAAAAAGAAAGGCTCTTATGCGAGACAAATTCAGACCATGATGAATTCCGCAATTGATACCTTCCTCGGTCGTCAAACGTGACGCCACGCACACATGCCTGTTCGGCCCACGATCGTGTGTTGGCAGGTGCGAGTGCGATGGAGCGACGGAAAGATATAGACAAAATGTGCAGTCGTTGTCAGTTGATGATATCCCGAGACATAGTACGCCACAGAGAGAACGAATTATACGAAAGCGGAGGAAACAAAGACACCTTTGTGATGCACGCATTATTACGTAATTCAGAAAATATCAAACAGTTTTCAATAATTTATGAATTTAATATAATGGTTTCTTAAATTGTTGTAAAGAGGTATTTAATTTTTAAAACTTCTATACATGTCAACGCGTCTGTTCAAATTTCTACAAACTTTTTTTAGTACAGGCCGCCCAGTTAGAGATGAACCATCTCAGGGGATAGTGCGGCGAGGGGATTGATTTTGCCTCGCGCGATTCGTTTGTCGTGACGCGGCGTCGTGGCGCGGCACAAAGGCAAAGTCAATCCCCTCGCCGCACTATCTCCTGAGATGGTTCATCTTTAACTGGGCGAATCGTACATAATCAAATTGTTCTGCAAAAAGGTCTTTCGAGAAAAAGGATGTGCAGCGAGTGATTGGGTCTGTCTGTAACGTGTAGTCAGCGGTACTGTTATCAAACCTTTGTTACATGTTTTGCACTGAAACTTTACTATCTCGGATATCGAATCTCTATATTGTTCCGTATCTGTTTATAACAGTGTTATGATATTAGCTACACATCTTAACAATGAAATTAGTATATTTTTCTGCAGATATCATGTAAAATTAGATCAGATGCCGCGGTAAATACATTTTCAAGGATAACCATAGGACCATATTGAAGTGCTAAAAACCAAAAACATTCTTCAATAATTTATACAAACAATTATTTTAAATTTAGACATTTTTAATAAGACGGTTTTTGTTTAATTTAACCGTTTTTGTACACTTCTATGTTTATTAGAACTTTCGAATTAAGAAATTAAAAACCGAACGTATACAAATCCTTCACTATCTTGCAATAATTCAATATTTAATATTTTGGTAATTCCTTCAAATGTATTTTCTTTTTCAATGTACTAGGAAGTTAGGTGGTCCGACAGAATGAACGAATAACAGTTGAGATAAATAAAGACTGTATTAAACTGAATGAGATAAATAAAGACTGTATTAAACTGAGACTAGTGAATGAGTGGAGAGCGTCTTTCCTAGGCGAGAGTTGGTAGAGAAGTGATGTGTGATGCTGCCCAGCGATGGCGGTTCGGGCACCGGTAAGCTCGGTCCAACGATAGGACCGCGGTTTCTAGGCGTTGATGGCGGGCATTTTGCGATAAGGGTAGCATGAGAACGTCGTCACAGCACTCTTAGTGATAAGGGTGGCGAAAAATCGTCACATCAATATTACCCACAACATATGCAAGTTTTGAAACAATCTCTAACATGCTGCAAGAACCTTGTACACATGACCTGAAACACACGGAAACTGAAATTTTACTGTCTCCGGAAGAATCTCTGATTCTTTATATTCTCTTCTTCAAAAAACTTTTTGAAATTCAAATACATAATTCTTATTAGTACATTTCTCAAAAGGAAATACCGTTTAAAGGAAAATTTGTTATATTTCTGCACATAAATATGTATATATCATCATATCACCATATTAATCGGATCCGTTTATTCCTTTATTCACCTACATTCTTTTATTCCTTCATTCCGTATTCCCTTATTTATTCATTCGTACCTGCATTCCCTGATTTCTTTATTCTCTTATTTCTTTAATAACAAGTATTTTAATAAAAACAATTCTATACTTAACATTATACATTGAATGAAGTGAAATCCTCAAAAAAGTATCGAAAATGCAAAGGTATAGGCCAAGCACAAGAGGATGTGACGTTGGAATAACTTGCTCGTTAACATAAACTTCATTATACGAAGTATTTGAAATCGAACAAATGCGAGCAAGTACAAATTATTGTACAGCATCGACACAATACTATCCCTAAGTAAATATATGCAGTTAACTAAATTACCCAAAAAATGAGTTCTTCACATGTATAAAGTTAAATAATAGTTTATTTAATAACTATACATATATACAGCTCGTTGCACATGCCAAAGGTGGTGTGCCTGTGCACAAGATGGTGGGTGGCGACGAGAACGAAACGATGTGTATAAAATTTGCTACGGGCTGTCGTGACGTTGAAAAGACAGTGGTCTTGAAAGTTGAAGTGTAGGTAAATCAGTAGTACCTGAAGGTGCATAGGACGAGTGGCTTCGACTACACGTGGCCGTGGATGTTCTAACGGCGATGCCGGTTTTCCTTCTTGAAGTTAGTCGCAGATTTTAGTAATCTTGCCGGTGAATTTGTCGGTGAGCTGATCTTGATTGGCGATGTAGACAATGAGTGGCACTACACAATTATATTAATCGATGATGATGTTCCGCGTACGATAACACAACACACATGCGTCGATGACGGTGGACGAACTAAAAGTGAGGCAACTTCCGGACGAAGCGCATGGCGTGTGTGAGAATGAACATTCTAGAACATTCTGGATCCTTCTAGAATCCTTATAGAAGATCCTTCTAGAAGGATCGAGTTCGATACTGGCTGGAAGTTGCGCGGACTAGCAGCGCACTGAGACGCACGCCACGCGGTGCGATGATGGTTTGAACATTCTTAACACCTCATTTAACTAATAAATGTGTTTACTGTTCGATTAAATGTGCTTGGAAACTCAACCGAATCGCGATGGGTGACGAACGTGTTAATAATCTCCCCTCTTGTTGCCATGTCTGTGGGATATCGCCTCGAGTTTGAATATTCTTAACATTTTCGCCCGTCATCAGCAACAGAGTTGCTGATTCCCTCAATAGATGTTTGTGAAGATTGTTCATCTGTGAGTAGTACTAGTAATAGAGCAAGCTTGGTGATTGGTCTGCTGAGAGTGGTGCTAGATATTTTGGGGGTGACCACTCAAGTTAATCCATTCTGCCCTGGGTGGAGTTGAATGGTTCTAGCCAGTGGCCACTTACTGGGTGGAAACCGTACGTCTGAAATGAGCACCAACGCACCCACCTTGATGTCGTTTGTCTTATGGTGCCATTTGGTGATAGCCAGATGACGTTGAATCACTCTGGTTAACCATTGTTTCCAAAATTGCTGAATATTTTGCTGAATGTGTTACCATGATGTTAACCGTGACGTTGAGAGGTCGATGATTGAAGGTTCAGGAATGGCTGAGATTGCCGTCCCAATGGGGAAGTGTCCTGGTCAACTTGTGTCAACAAACTTGAAAATTCTTCCAATGTGAGGGGCTCCTCGCCCATGGTTTTTCGGACGTGATGTTTGACTGATTTCACGACTACCTCCCACTTGCCAACCATTTGCGGAACGCCTGGAGCGTTGAAGTGCTGCTGAGTTTGATCCTTCACAGTCATGTTTGCAATCTACTGATGTTCCTTAGATGTTCCTGGATGAGCAATTTCTTCATTTCACCATCTACTCGAATGAAATTTGTTCCGCAATCTATGTAGAGAGCTTGACAGATTCCTCTGCGTGAGGTGAACCTTCTGTATGTCGAGATGGATCCATTTGTGTTATAATCAGTCACTACTTCAAGATGGACTGCTGAAGTAGTCATACAGGTGAAAAGGCAGATTCAAGCTTTGTATTCTTTGGAGCCTCTGCCCTTTCATGATTTGATGTGGATGGGACTGGCGTAGTCTACCCCAGTATGTTGGAACGGTCGTGAAGGTGTGAACGTGTGACGTCGGAAGCTATACTATGAGCTGCTGTGCCCGGATTCTTTGTTGTCTAGCACAGCAGACAGACTTTACGATGTGTGAGTGGACCGGAGCCCTTCCACCGATTATCCAGTACCGACGTCTGATGTTTGCTAGTGTGAGTTGAGAACGTTCGCGTAGGGTTCTTTGTTTTCAAAGTTCCGGGTATACAATCCGGAACATGACTCCCGCCTAATTGGCTAACATTAGGTCTAAATGGCTGAGTTTGTGTGGATTTGTCCCGTTGAATTGGATACGTCGCAAAAGTGTCTTCAACAAATCTTAGCAAATAGTTTATTCGCGATAATGTTCCATTATTTTTTTTATATAATATAAATGAATTCAGGCAAATAATATCTAAGAAATGGAGAAATATTTTTTTACAATACTTCTTGAGTCGTTTTCTTGCTGTGGAGCACGCTACGATAATTCCATCACTCATATCCACTCCACCCATTTTGTTATTATAATCAATAACTAGTTCTGTTTTTTTTGTTATTATTTTCCTTTTCTCTGTTTCTATTACGTTGTCATTCTGTACAGTACTTACTAAATAAACCTCCCTTTTATCTTTCAATTTCATTAACATCATTTTATTTGTATACCTAACAACGCATTCGCTTTTTCTAATAGTCGTTTGTATCACTTCTGACGAAATACCAATCCTATTTTTCCGAATGGTTCCAACCACGTCCGTCTTATGTATGCATAATATTTCCATCAATGGAATGCTAGTGTACCAATTGTCTAAATATAGTCGATATCCACGAACTAAAAGGTCGCTACATAACTGAAGCACAATACGTGCAGAAATGCTGAATTCTAGATAACGCTAGTCTTAATTAGTATCTTTTCCGGTATACATATATGAGAAAATTTCATATACATATATCCCGGCTCACTCTCGCATAAAACAAACAATTTGATTCCAAATCGATTTTTTTTTGACGGGATATATTGTTTCCACGATAATCGTCCTTTCCACATTAGCAGTGATTCGTCGATACAAATATCCATTTCTGAAATATATAAAGTTTGACACTTTTCTAAAATGTTGTCCAAACCCGTTTTGATTTTAGTCACTTTTGTTCTTGGCCTTGTCTCATCGCGAAGTTTGTTATCTTTGAAGTGAAGGAATTTACACAATAGTAAAAATCGATCGACTGACATCATTTTAGGAAAAAACGGCGTACGAATACATTCCCTGTTTATAAAATACATTTGAAAAGTGGGCTTCTTTATGATGCCCTGCAAGATCAAGAGCGCGATGAAGCATCTAATCTCATTGTTATTAGTCGGGTGCCATTTCCTCAACCTTGATCGCGGCTTTAGATTAGGATGGCTTTGTAAAAATTGCTCAGCGTATAAATTTGTTTGTGTTACTATAATACTAATAAAGCTCGTCATCTAGAAATTTTCCCATACCATACAAACACTTATTTCTGTCACGTCTTAGTACTATTTATTGCTTGCCAGGATTCGCAGAAAATTGAAAAGGTTCTCTGTTACCTCCTGTGGTATTCCAGGTAGCAGTTGTATCCGGATGTTCATTCACAATTTCGTATTCCGCTGACGTCCTCAGAAGACGATGAAAGTAGTCGAAAACATCTTCGCTTCATTGCAGGTGAAACAATGTCATTGTCGCTAGCATAGTTACTCATTTTGGGTGTAAAATGAACTAAAAATAAAAAAATAGGAATTTACAAAACTATTTTGGACAACTTTATAATATTTACACACTTGAAATTCTTACATTGCACTGTACTTACTTGATAAGAACCGCTAACACTTGATAAACTATGCACTGACACACACTTTTTTGGGTTTGATACAGCAAGATGACAATCAAGATCACCGAAAATTCAAAGTTGCTGCACTGTTTACGAGTTAGCTTTCAGAAAGTCACCGAGTTTTGTGGATATAGTAATTAAAAAATGCGAAAGAACCCTTATACGTATATGTTCTAAAATGCGGCAAAGTAGAGAAGTTGGTATTTCACTGCCTTCTGATTGGTTTTTTTTAAGTTTGTAGAGTGTTGAAATTGGCCTATGGGCTTACTCGTGGGTATCGATTTGGGTTGTATCAGTGTGGGGGTGTAAAGCGCATGTTTTTTGCTAATAATAATAACGAGGGGCACTACGGTTCCTCCAGCTGTTGGTCACTTGGTCTATGTACGGGAATAAACAGTAATTTAGTATCCTTGCCTTTCCCACCCTAATAAAATAACTGCTCTTTAGGCAGCTCGGTATTGAAGCATTACTCTAATGACAGCACATGGTTCTAATATCAAACAATTGGCATTTACACCATTCGATAGCTAGGTAACTTCGGGCAGCAGGTTTCAATAGGCTTAGCGCCTGGTCGGCGTCACGTATTTACCCCATGACTGATCATCCCTGATCTTATTCTATTATAAATCGACTTTCTGACTTTTGCCTTTCCCCTTTTAGGCTTACATCTAAAAACGTTATTATCGCACATAAATAAAGTCGTTATGCGAACTGGTAAGCTGTTTAACCGGTGCATACGGGAACGCATGAGTTCATATCAAATTATTTATATTTTTTATTTGTTTGTTTTATTCCTGCATGGCCTCAAAATATTCTTAACATCTTGAAATTTGAGAATATGTTTTGTTTTTCTCAAAAATTACAATTTAAATAGCCAATGGTCACTACTTTAGACGCATGACGAGTATACTCGTCAATACACAAAATCGTGCCACTTCTCCATGACGAGTATATTCGTCAATCACAGTTAACTGGTTAATACCCTATTCAATACCCCCATAAGGCTATTCAACACGCTGCTATTCCACCACTCCTTTGATATTCTACAACCTCTTCTCCCCTGTATTTCCACACCTCGTTCGACATTCCATTCATCCTCATTACCTTTCCATTCCTCAGCTTCTTTATTGCTGCCTCTATTTAATACTTCCATTTAATACCTACACCACTTCCCCATCCTTACTTTCTCATTCACCGTTATCCTCTTATTTCTCCCCTTGTTTCTCCCTCCGCTCCGTCCTCGCTGTCACCGCATTCTCCACCCACATGTTCGCCTCTTCTCTGTTCGTTTCCTCACATTTTTTATTGCACTTTCCCTTCGCCTCCTTGTGTTCCTCTACCTTCTGCTTGCCCTTATCACTTTCTCACTCTCTTCCTCGCCTGTCTTTTCATCCCTGCACATTTCGCGTCTCTCCATCCCCTTCTCCTACCCCACACTTTTCTCCCCCAATTTTGCCATCATCTTCCTCAATTTCTCCGTTCTCCTCCTGCGGTACCTTGCGCTTATCACCCTCTCTCTTACGTTTCCTCTCCCCCCTCGTCCACTTTTTTCAAGCCCCTCACCGAAACTTGAGGTCAGTGGACACATTAAAGGCTTTGCTGACGTACATGTTTACTTCTAGGCAGGCATGTCAAACACGCGGCCCGTCAGTACATAGACTGCGGCCCACCAAAACTTTTAAACAAATTTTTAAACATCATGCTTTGACGCTGAAGTTGGAAAGTTCGAACTTTTTCGTTGACGTTGGCGTCGCGAGTGGTTGCGTAATGGCTTGAGACGCTGTGCGCTGTCGCGAGGTGCCAAATGAAAAACGATCTCCGTTCGGCCGCCGAAAACCACAAATAATATTCTAATATAGATTAGAAATAATATTATTTATATTATATAATTATATTATAATATTATACAATATTATTTAATTTTAATGTTTTCCTTACCTTTGATATACACCCTCGTACAAAAATATCCGGACACCTATGCAATTCATGTAAATACTGTATGCTACAATAATGTACCCATTTCTCAATGAAATTAATTTTTATGAAGCATTTAGTTATAGTAGAGTATACAGAGAGCATAGTTTACACAATTTTTCTTACAAAATGACATAAAAATGACTAAATTTACTTTTCATGCATATGTTCTCCCCGTTACGAAGTAACCGCTTGTACGACTCGTGGTAGGTTTGCGACCAATTTTTGTAGTGTATTGTTTTTAATTTCTCTCCAAATTGTTTTTAACATTGTCCATAACTGTTTTTTACTTTGTCGGCACTTCTCTCTCACTTTTCTATGTAATTTGCCCCAATAAGTTCCGGCGGATGTGGGGCCGCTGCATAATTTCCACTTCAAACCTTTCTTCTAGATCATTTAAATAGTTTTTACATACTTTTGCACAGTGTTTTGGATCATTATCCTGCATAAATACAAAATTGTTCCCCATAAATCTTTTCCCTGAGGGCACCGTACTGTCTTTTAGAATATTCAAATATTGTTTTTTTCGCAATTATTCCATCCATTTGCACTATGTCGCCCACATCATTTGCCCCAAAACAACCCCAAATCATCCTTGCATCACCACCATGTTTAACTGTAGGTGCAACACTGCCTGGAAGATATTTTTCATTGACTTTTCGACGAGCGAAAGTGCGCCGCTTGTTACCAAATATTTCAAATTAAGATTCGTCTGTCCTTTTTCCCGTTTGAAAATGGTCCAGTTCGAATGTTTTTTGGTTCAATCCAGCCTTTTTCTGAATTTGTAGCTTTAAAAGAGTTTTTTTTAATGCGACACATCTTCATAAGCCTGCTTTTATTAATCGCCCCTTTACCGTGGTACCTCCAATACGATCTACTCAACTTTCTTTAACTTTTGCTCTAATTTCTTCAGCAGTCATTTGTTTATTTCGCTTGCTCAAAACTGCGATGTATCCATCTTCTGCTTCGGTGGTCTTTCGAAGCCTGTCTGGTCTTTTTTTTTGAAGACAAGTCCTCCGTATCACGATACTTCGCTACAGTATCGCGGACCGCAGACTTCGAAATCTTCGGTTTTGCAGCTATTTTTCTAATAGAATAGCCTTCATTAGTTCGAAATACAATAGCGGCCTATGACTAGAAGTGATAGAAGATCATTGGAACTCTTAAACTTAAACTAAAGTATTCCGAACGTCTGCGTGGCGCTGCACTCGTGTTTTTCAATCTCAATTGGCCAATATCCGCTGTATGGTATGAAAACGCATACGAATTTATACAAGTAGTATACTAAATAGATAAATGCTACAAAATATACCAAATAGAATGTGAGAAACGAACGGATTGGAGCTAAAATCGTCTAAAACTGTATAACCTCATATCGCTTCTAATATTTATGTTTCGCTTACTTTGGTTTATAATAACTTTATCGATAGTATTAATTAATAAATATTGCTGGTCATACCCAAGAACAACATCAAGATATGCCAAGGACAACATACAAAATCTATAAAAGAAACTAAATTTAAGAAATATTTAGGCGAATTTGGCAAATGCATAAGTGTCCGGATACTTTTGTACGGGGTGTATCTGCTATAATTAGCATTACTGGAATCAAAAGGTGCCCACCGGTGATCATATTGACAGTGAGGCAGAATTTTTAGAGCGAACTTGCGTGAAGGAAGTTTTTGCATCTGATTTATTGCGCTGCTTCTGTATCCACTTTTCTTCAAGTAACGTCGCTCGGCTAGATCAAAGTCTGCAAGCTTGACTGTGAATACGTTTACGGCGTCGGCGAAATCTACATCTTGGATACAGTTTCGCAGTCCATGGGATGTAGAGAGCATTCGATCTGTGGCATGATTTTACTTTATTTATAATCTTATTCTATCGTTGTTTGTGTCACTCATCACTACTATTTATTTAAAATTTTACTGAAATGCATTGTTTGCATTGACGTAATTTAAAATTTATAATGCTTTTTGAGTATGCCTGAAAATGTGTGATTTTAGTATTTGAATTGGTTTGTGTTAGCAAATTATTTAAATGGTAGAGTAATATTGTCTATGTAGATGAATTGTATATGTATGTATAGGACGTGTATACAAGTCAAGATCATTCGGCCGAATGTAGGCTGGTCTGGGGAACTTCCGTTCCTTGAAAAGGGAACACAATTCAGCAGATAGCCAGGGTGTAACAAGCTTCCGACTAGAGCTGGTCCTTACAGGAAATAATTTCTCATGCACACCCACCAGGAAAGAGTTTAGAGCTTCAAACTGTGCATCGACCCTAATATTGGACTACAGACGACCGACATCCAGACTATTCAACTGGGCTGAAAGGGTAATAGGATAAGCACGGGGGAAAACACGAAAAGAGGCGGAGTAAAGACGAGGACTGCGCACAGGAAAGAAATTTTTGATGTGGATGAGATCGCGATGAGAGAGGAAAGGGACAGGGAAATGATCAAAGCATGCAACAACATCGGGATCAGAGACAGCACAAATATCTAACCTCGTGTGTTAGTGAGGAGTGTGATGGGTCCTGTCTATACACATATTAATCCTAAAGAGAGGCCGAAAGCAGATAACGTTCGACGCAAGAAGGCTGGATAATAAGAGGACGTCAAGAGGTCGGCATCGATGTCCCTCAGAACAACAATATCGCCAGATTCGGGGGATTAGCTACCTCGCCCAAGACATAGAGTCTAAATCAATCTCGACACTCCGCCGAAGCGAAGGAGCTCGGATTCGTCTGTCCCCACGTACTCCATTACTTATTTGTAGCCTGAGTTATAGTAGCCGATAGGCTAGGAAGCCTGCGGCAGTCTATTTAGTCTTTGCGTGTCTTTCCTGGTCGTCACATTTACCAGGGTCCTGCCTGCTCGATGACACGACTTCTTCCACTCCCTCAGGAAGAGAGAAGAGAGATAGGGAAAAGAGGAAAGTGAAAAAAGGGAAGAAGTGGAGTTTCTTCCTTCTTCAAAATCCAACATTTGGGAGTGATCAATCCCCAGTGCGAATTGTTCAGTGTGATAATGTGTTCTAATCGCCACGAACGGAGTCCTGCCATTATGCATAAAATGCATTTTTCATTATTTCGTCATTGCAGACGGTCGTTTGTGCCGGCTACAAAATCCGTCAGCTTTCCACTTGCATCGCAACAGACCCGCACACTGACCTGCCGCCTACTTCGAATGCAGTGCAACTCTACAAATCGATTTTATCCGATGAGCAAGATTGACTTGACTTTCCGAGCAAAGGCGCCCATCTCGGGGGCCCAGAGGCTGCACCAACCCTTTAGGTCGCCTTTTAAAACTGCCAAGTCTACTATAGGTGGCAAATCAGATCTGGAGGATGTTCAGATGATGGTCGACCTAGTAGAGAGCCAGAGACCCTGACGATGTGGTAATCAATGCCTTCAGTCGAAGAAGAGGCGGACGAGCTAATTGTGTTAGATGAGAGAATATATTGAAGTCTTCAACCGAAGACTTAATCCAAGATTCAGACGCAGGCACAACGTCATAGATGCAGCTGGGGAAAAATGAGCGAAAATCATCGAAATGTGCAGGGATTGATTGAACTTTGACGTGGCAGATACTTAATTCATAACTCATAACTCGAAAAAACCTAGAGTCCGAAGCAGAGGATAAGGACAGTTTGGGAGTAGGCTCAGCGCGGAGTCAGGGCAGGAGAGTAATGACGTTATCCTCCAGACCAATTCTAATGAGGGCAGAGCTCGAAACCTTTTTAACCAAGACCGTATTAGAACGAGCCCAGGCGTGCGAGCAGCCACGACGTGGAGCAACGTCCTGGACACAATTCAGCAAAGCGGTTAGTCGCGCAGACAAAAGCCAATTCACGAAGATATGGGTACTGACCGCGCGTCTACACTTTGTAGACCCTGTATATGCCTGCAGTTAATGGGCCGACTATTACGAGGACGTAATGCAACGTCGTCGCTCCCTCGTCGTCTTATCCTCCCTCAGACCCAATGGAGCTCTGCAATTGGCTGTCGTTTTTCTTTAATAACTCGGCCACTGATGAAGCTAGGACATTGAAAACGTTACATCCCTATATTAGGATTACCTCAACCATCACTTGGTTAAGGGTCCACATGAGTTGCTAGGACACCCTGTATACATTGCGCGATAATGCTTTCAATCAGAGTGGTTTACAATACTTACAAGGGAGCGTAGGCAAGCGTCGGGACCCGATTTTAATGAAGCGGCGTGGTGCGGCGCTTGACGAGTAGCAGAGTTATCGCAATTATTATATTGTTTTAGAAAGTACAAATTAATTAATTACGTCGCGAACAAAACAGCTGAATAATAAATAATTAAGTTACGTACATATGAAAGAGATGCAGATTGACGAGCGGTCAGCGGAAAGAGGGGTATCTATCGACGCTCAGCTGAGATTTCGCCGAACGACAGCTGTGTCCCTCTCCCCGCTGACCGCTCGTCTATACTTTTCTCGCGTATATGTCTCCAACTGAGGTTCGAACCGCGCGCGCCTGAAGTCAGACTACGATATTTCGGAAGCCCGTAACTCAAAAACGGGACCGCGAATCACAAAAGGGTAAAGAACTTTTCAATTTCTTTTTTTATAAACAATCTCCACGTTCCCGATTGCTGGATAATTTTGGGAAACCCTGTATATTCTCTTTGTATGTAAAACACCATGAAACTTTTTCTTATAAAATTTGTTCCTATCTATGACAGTTTACGAGTTAGCATATTTCTGGGGTAACTTTGATGGGTGTTTTCACCTCTTAGACGAGCGACTGGACCGATATAAAAAAATACGTATCGATTATTTTTACGTACTTAACAAACACACAAAGTTTCATTAAAATCGGCTCCGGACACATGGGTATAACGTTTCCTTGTCAGCGATGAAAAATTAAAAATATTTAACGTTAATATACTAAATTCTCTTACACGACTGGCTAGATGAATGCAAAATTATTTGGGACCTTCGTTTTGGGTATTATTATAGTAAAAGTTTAAGTCTTTTCTGGATGAAGAGGGGAGAATGAAACTCCTAGGTAACTTCATCTTCATCAGTTTACGAATGCAACATACTATATCCGTTTATTTTAAATTATTGCTCACATTATCTATCTTTTATTGTGATTTTATTATATCTATATAATTGGAATAATATCTCTCTAATCACAATTTATTTGTAGGCATACGAACGTAGATTTCCAACTTGTCCCCAAATTCCCGTTTTCGTTGGCTGCGAAGTTGTTTTTGACGAGGAAAGTAAAAATGGTGCAATAAGAACAACTGAACGGAGGTGTAAACTGAATGTCGAAGCTCCGTACATTCTAAAAAAGGTATGTACATTGTGCTATTTTCGTAGTTGTAGTTTTTATCAACATTTGAATAAATAAGCCACATGTGCTAGTTAAATCAATTAAAACCGAAATAATTAACGTGGACGAGTGATTTTTTCTCTTTCACTGATTTTATAAAAATATTTTCTCAGATCAAGTACAGATTATACTGTAACTCAAAGTGTTGATCCCGCTAATGTTCAGAACATGTAAATATCTGAATAGTGGGCTAGAATTCTATCATGGTCATAAAAAATTGTTGCAGTTAATAAAAACGTTTATTAGTAGTTTTAAATGTCACCTGGCTGGTTTTACTTTCATCGTTCAATCCTTCACATAAAAGAAATGACATTACCTCAATAACTATTTCTCATGAGTCTACCTACATTATTTTGAGTCGTGTATCTGTGCTTAATAAGCGGCGATGCAATAAATCAGAATTTGTCGTGTATTCCTTTTTTTATATGTACCGGGTGTCCCAGCTAACGAGCCGCACCCGGAACTAGCTGATAACTGAGGTAATTCTAATATAGGGAAGTAATATTCTCAATGTCGTATCTTAATCCGTGGCCTAATTATTAAAGAAAAACGATAGCCAATCAGAGGGCTCCATTGGGCGCGGCAGCATGGCAGTTCCTACTGGTACAAGTTAATGTCTTGTAGTAGCGGGATTGTTTATGCCGTCGCGTCAACGGAGCCCTTGAAAGGGTTGCATAACGCGCACTAACACACTACCACGAAAAATGTATCGATGAGTCAATGTCAGTGGGTCACCGTACTTCCCTGTATCCCCGAAAAAAAGTCTAATTATGATTTACAGTTACCATAAGTCTACGGATTTTCTTTTGCCTCATACTGTTGGGGTTCTATCGTGTGGATAATTTCGTAAAATATCTTTTACAAGAGCTAAATGAAATTCGTAAAACTTTTGTCTTGATTCCGTACAATTTGTATACAGAAAGTACACATTGTAAATAGCTAAATCTCATGGATGGAAGAAAAACTTTATGTACCATTTGATAGTTTTTCTTATAGAATTAAGGGTGCTTAAAATCAGGTCCACTCTTTTAATAGCACCCACGTTACAATTGTTATCCTGAATTCAGGATAGTTTCTGCTTAAATAACCCTGCACGGTAGTGTCTCTTCCCTGTTTCCACGAATTGGGCTGCCTGTATAGGAGACAACATCCAAACGTCTTTCTAGTCACGGCATTTCATTGCCAATGAATTGCTCGTTGACCTGTAGCAAATTTCTCCTTTCTTGAGGTTTTCTTCCACATGGAGTATTCTAATTCTGTAGTTGCGAACAGTCCCAAATGCGTTGGTTTTGTGTTTATGCAGTAAATTATATAAACGTGAGACTCGTATTGTTACGTCAAGGCTATGCGTCACTCCTCGAGCTTGCGGAAACGGTGCGGCTTCGATTTGTTTCGACAAAGTCTGTGATTTGCCCCCTTATGGGTCAATGGTCAGACCACTTTACTCGGGATGGGGCTGAGTCGTACTACGGTCGAAAGGTGATGATGTAGGTGTGAGGTCGTGGTAGTGATTAGATCAGGATAATTGATACTTGACACTGAGTATATTCTTGATTAACTTTGTATTTCACTTCGGAGATTTGGACACTTTCACAAGTTTCGTTTACTAATATAAATAAGTAGTTCCTTTCATTTTACTATTTTGCCTGATCAGGTGTTTGATCTTAAGCTTCTTGGGTTGAAAAAGGATTATAACTTTGTCAAGGAATAGAAATGGGAATGTATAACATATTCGCCTCGCAGCTATTCCTGACCGTTTAAGAAGGTTCACCTGGAATCATATGATTCCCGGCAACTCGATCTCGGTTCTTTCGCTTTGTAGGACGGTTGTTATTGGAAAGGATTGATTAAAGATAGTAGGATGTGGGAAAGAACAAACCATTTACCTGATCATGGATTTTAATATTTTCATCGGAATTGGAAAAACTATCACTGACGACTGATACGGAACTGCATTAAAAACTAACTCACTGATAACTGACTTTTCTGACTGTCTCTTCTTGATTTCTCAACTAACTCACTGACTGACTGCACTGCCTTCTTCTAACTGACTTTCTTAACTTTTCTTAACTGACTGGTAACTCAAATCGCACTTTCTTAACTTTTCTTCACTCAGCTTCGTGGCGGAGGGCACCAGTAGACATATATACAGGATTTGGGGCCCTCCCACTACGTTGGATTTGTAACGGTTTTCGGAAAAACAATGAAGGCCTGGTCCAGCATCCCAACACCTTTATCAAGAATGCACTCCAAAAAGGATCTGTCTAACTTTTACTTTCAAGTGTCTCTTGAACAAGACGAGGTCTGGTGCCAGATGTACATTTTCTTATGGTCAAGGTCTCCATTGTATTTGATGCAATCTGATATTTAGAACTGTCTAATCTTAGGAGTTTTCGAGTTTACATTCACATGGCTCGACTATATTTATGTGTTTATTTCTATAGTATTTATCAGTCTCGACCAAGACGATCAGTGTTCTTTCTTAAAGGAATTTATTAGTTTCTCAAGTGCGTCGTCCTGGCGTCGAACTGACAAAAGGCGTTTAGACGCGGGGACGTAACATATACCTATTATCAGTTATTTATGTATGGCCCTTTTCCAAATTTGGTTGAAGAAGTGTCATTACAACATTGCCAGAAATTCCAATATCAAAATTAATTTGATCAATATCTGTATTTTTCCGACATAAATTATGAAATCCAATATGTAGTTGGTTTTATAATCACATATTTCTTCACCCAAGACAATAGCATTGTGATACATAAAAATCTGTACATTTCATGGATCGAAGTATCCCTCCAACTATTCAAACGGGAAGAACTTTTATACAGGGTGTAACATGTCATCGGGGACCTTTTTTCAGAATCGATAGTACGCACCAAAAGGTGAAAAGAACAACCAATATAGTTAGGTTCGAAAATCACCTCCTATCGAGATACAACCCATTTATAAAAAAATTTTTAAGAAATTATATCTTCGAAATGGTAAGTTGGAGAGGAACGGTTTTAGTTGCAAAATAAGCGGAAAAGATCAAAGTTAATTAAAAAGATATAACTGCTTCGATTATTACCGTTACGTAGCATTTTTATTTGTTTATAAAAAAAAAACTGTTATTTTTTCTATGATAGCAGTTGATTAACAGCTTGAGAAAAATTCGGATAATGCGTCAAGACTTCCTTTCGAAGACAGCCTAAAAACGGATTAAATTTATTATACGGTTTAGTCGTAAAAATTTGTTAAACACTGTTACATTGCTGTGCTATCGACGAACCTAATGCTACTGACGACAGGTCATCCACATCTTTCATATGTTTTCGAGCTGCCGTGTGACACACACTAATGTACAATACAATGTATAATAGCATGCGCGAGAGATTTTTCAGTGTGTCACTTGGCCAATCGATAATCTTTCACGCATACTGTTGTTATAGATGTGGATCAGCTGTCGTCAATAGTATTAGGTCGGTCGGTAGCACGGCGACTTAACCCCTTAATGCACGATTTAATTGAAAAAAACGGTAAAAAAATCAATTTTTTATAAAAAAACACTCTTTAGATCATTGCCTTGACAAAAAAATACAAAAAATGTAAAATTAATCCAAAAAATTAAGCAGCATAGAATACAACGCCGCTAGAGTTAACTCGAGCGTGCACAGTTTCGACTGTATAGCGCGCTCAAGTCAACTCGATCGTGTACGTTAAGGGGTTAACGGTATTTAACAATTATTAACGCCGAAACCGTGCAATAATGTTAAACTTTTTTTAGGCTGTCTTCGAAAAGCGAGTCTTGACGCATTGTCCTTATTTTTCGCAAGTTGTTAACCAATCGCTATCATAGAAAAAATCAAAGTTTTTTTTTATAAACAAATAAAAATGCTACGTAACGGTAATAATCGAAGCAGTTATATTTTTATTCGTAAACTTTGATCTTTTCCGGTTATATCGCAATTAAAACCGTTCCTCTCCGACTTACTATTTCGCAGATATATCTTTTAAAAAAATTTTTACAAATGGGGTTGTATCTCGATAGGGGGTGATTTTCGGACCTAACTTTCTTGGTCCTTTTTTCACCTTTAGGTGCGTTCTATCGTTTCTGAAAAAAGGTCCCGGATGATATGTTACACCCTGTATATTTGCATCCCCCTTTAGATGTTGGTAGCAGTCCGAAATAATCGATGGACACGAGATCGTCTGGCCTTTCTGGTATAATCGTCTGCATTTCCACCTGACACGTCTGATTCGCAATCTTATTACGTTGACACAAATCACACGCAGCCAGTATCTGCTTAGTTTTTCTCAGGAATTTTGGGTAGCACAAATCCTCGTTAAGCATGAGGAAAATCTTTTTAGGCCCCACATGTCCATGCAACTCATGCATTTCGTTGCCAGTTCTTCGATTATACTCGCCTGTATGCAAATTTTCCATTTTCCCTTTCTATCTCGTTTCCTGAGAATAGAGTTGGTTATCCTATATGTGCCGCTTTTGTATCTTCTGCTTTTTTTGTCAAATTTTCCTTCACTTCCCATAATCTCGGGTCGTCCCTTTGAACTTCGGCAATCCGTCGCATCTTCTTCACGAGTTCGCGGTTTGGTTGTCTAGCTAGCAATGTATACACACAGACGTCCCAAAGACGTCGGCTACGCTGTTTCCGCTTCCCGTACAATGTTCGATTTCGAAGTCGTAATCCTGGATCGCCAGCATCCATCTGGTCAAGCGCGAGTTGTTGAACTGACATGTTTGGATGTACGTTAAGGCCTTGTGGTCAGTTATAATTCGTATTTTGGCGCCAAGCACATATGACCGAAACTTGTCTAGCGACCATACGATGGCTAATAATTCCTTCTCCGTCGTGAAGTAATTTACCTCAGCTCCATGCAACTTCCGACTTGCGAAGGTGTTTTGAAAAATCTCTGTCAGGAGTCGAGGGCCGGTTGTAAGGCGGCTCCAGAAGAGAAAAACACCACCACTGGGATTTCACCAGCACGAGAAACACCGAAAATGTGAATAAACCGCAATGAAATAACTAAAGAATGCCCGGACTATGAAACACGTGTTACCGCTACCGCATGTACGAACAGAATGGCCGATGGCCGCGGTGCGCAAACGCAACGGCCAGAAACTACGTCATCAGAGTAGTACCCGAAAGAGAACGACTGGCGGCGTGTAAGAGGCATACAGGTCTAAGGCCCCCTTGTACCATGGTGTATGGTTTAGTACCTGACACCGAGATGGCGCCGCGATGTCCTAATTTTCCTAATTCACGCCGCAACGCCCTATTCTTTCCTGAACAGAAGGTTATTGCCTGCAATTCTCCCTTTTCGTCGTATTGCCCTAAAGCTGCCCCTAAAGCATAATCGCTCGCGTCTGTGTGCAATATATATATATTCCTTTGCTATATCCGGATGTCTAAGGACGATTGCCTCGCAGAATAGAGAATTTACCCTATCGAATGCTCTTTGCTTGTCGTTTTCCCAACTCTATTTCTTTTCCTTTTTTAATAATTCTAAGAGTGGTACCGTGGCTGCCGCATGTAATCGTGTGAATTTTGTATAAAAATTTACAAATCCCAAGACACCCCTTAGTTGTTTTTGATTTCTTGGTGCCGGAAAAGTCCTTATTTCATCGATTCGCTCTGGCAGAGGTTTTATGCCTTCGGTACTTAATATGTGTCCGAGGAATTTGACTTCCTTCCTAAAGAAATGCGACTTTTTAAAATTGAGTGTCATTCCGCTACGTCAAAATCGTTCAAATATTTGTTGCAAGTGATGCATATGTTCTTCCTCACTCCTTGAAATGCATAGCAGATCATCTACGAAATTGATGATGTGGTCTCCCAAACCTCGTAATACAAAATCCAGACCGCGTATTAGACTCGCGCTGCTCGTTTTCAGTACGAACGGTGTGACTGTACAGTCATAGCACTTTCCCTCATGCAGAAAGGCAGTGTACTTTCTTGATTCTGGCGTCAGCGGAATTTGCCAAAAACTATTCGTCATATCAAGACTGCTCATGATCCTTGCATCTTTGCTTCTTTGGAACAACTCTTCTATCTTCTGAGACCGTTCCCGATCCTCTTCCAATACCTTATTCAGTCCTCTTACATCTAAACAGAGCCTAATAGATCCATTCTTTTTTACAACTGTAACCATAGGATTTATCCATGGGATATCCGAGCGTTGGATAACTCCATGTTGCATCATCTTATGTATTTCTTTCCGCACCGAGTCTCTCCGTGCCATCGGAATGGGATATGATTTTGCATAAAAAGGTGTTGTCGTTGTCACCTTTAATGCGTGTTGGTATTCGGAAATTCTCCCCGGTCTTTTCTTAAACACGTCTCTGTATTCCGTAATCATGTGCCGAAATTTTATTTTCCTCTCTTCACTAAGCTCGCTACTTTCCACCAGTTTTTCCTCTAATTCTTTCTCTTGTAACTCCTCCGATTGTAGCTCCTCGGGTGCGACTTCGGTCCACGGCTCCCTTCTCCTAGAGTCCTCTTTATGCCCCGAGTCCCTTTGATTTACGGGTGATTGTTTGATATTCGACCGCGGACCTTCTATCCGTGGCTTCGCGTCTCTCGTCGTTGGTCTTTCGGATGGTACGTGTGGTTGTTGTGCCACATTCACGTGTGATGATCTCGGCTCTAAATTTCCATGTGGCGGAGGCGCTTGTTGCCCCCCAGATGTCGTGGACCATACGTTCTCGGGTTCCGCCTGGTGCTGGTGGCCGCCGCATTATCATGTCGCTCCAGAACGGCTAGCAGTTCTGCGTGTGTGGTCACCTTTTGGATTATGACGTCCTGTACCACTTTATCTTCAAAGTGCCTCGCTAGATATTCTATAACAGTTTCGTCGGCTAACCTGGGAATCAGATCTCTCGAATTATCCAGAACTCGGGTGGCGTATTCCACCCGCGTGTCTCATCCACCGACGGTGTAATATCCCATGTCAAGGTTTTTTCTTATCTTTGACTGGACAGTCGTGTTTCAATATCTCTCGATGAAGCTTTCTTTGAAGTCCTCGAAAGTGACGTGTTCCTCCTCTCGCAAGTTCCACCATTCCTGAGCCGCTCCTTTTAAGCATTGCTTCAGGGTAAATCTTATGTTGCCCCTTGGGCCATGTATCTCTTCGCAGTACGCTCTTAGAATGCGGAGAAATTGCATTGGCCTTGTCCGTCCTGAACAATCGAACGTGGGCTTTTCTGGATACGGTGCCGGTATTCTTCCACCTGTATGGTTCGATATCGGGACATCTCTTATCCATACGTCCTCTAATTCAGTGACTCTTCGATCGCACTCGCTAACCTTTAATTTAGTATCGGCAATTTCGGCA
Organism: Mimumesa dahlbomi; assembly: GCA_917499265.3. Classification (NCBI taxonomy): domain Eukaryota; kingdom Metazoa; phylum Arthropoda; class Insecta; order Hymenoptera; family Crabronidae; genus Mimumesa; species Mimumesa dahlbomi. Next base: position 2,345,801 of record OU824117.1, read on the forward strand.
TTTGACACGCAGAGACTCACAGCGACGGTACGGATGTCCTTTCCTGATGTTTTAATTTGTCAGCCACTACTCCCAGGTCCTTCTCCAACGTTTGGCGCATTTGTTCCATCTACCCTCGGATTTTTTGCTGGTCCGTTGGGCGGTTTTTTTCCCAATTATAGTTAATTTCCTCCCGCAGCAGATTGTTCATATCTCTCACCGTGGCCAAGGTTTGCTCTTGGGAGGCTCTAATATTCTGATCGAGGCATTGATGTTCCACCTCACACTCTTTGCTAACTTCTGCTGTTTCCTTTGACACGTTTTTTCGCGTGTCTTCGAGGCTCTGATGTAGCTCCTCTCATACAGCTTGGCGTAGACCTTCGAGTTTTTCGGTCATACTATTTTGCAGCGCCGCTATCCTTGCCATAATCTCAGACGTGTCCGCTTTTGACGGCTGCATCGTCACCTGAGACGTGGCGACATCCCTGCGCGAATTCCCCTCCGTTGATGGCGCCGTTTCTAAACGTTTGGCCCATCGTCGCGGTGTAGCAGCTGTATTGATGAGACTTCTGGCCTCTATATCGGCTAATTCGCGGTGGAGAGATCGTACGACTCCTCTTCTCCGTCAATACCGGAATCTCTAACTCCACACGTGCGTGTTTTGTCCATTATCACGCGCTTAATCCTTACTGTTTTCTTTCTTTAAATCGTGCCTACCTCACGTTGGGCGCCAAATGTAACGGTACGTCCCTTTGGTGATGACCACGAGATCGGACCTTACTTTTTATGAATAGGATCAGGGCAGGCCGAAAAAGAAATAGGAAACGTTTACCACTAACAAATATTTATTCAAAATTACTTAGTATCTACTGTACATTTCCTTATTTTCCTACGCTATCACTCACTCCTTCATACGTTTCGCATTTTCTTATTTCTATTCCTTTTAAATCTATTTCCCTGTTCTACTGATGAATATATACACAAGTCCCTACGCTATTTCTTATCCTATTACCTGCACACTCATGCCCGCACACGTACACTCAATCAGCTGTTAGCCGACGCTGTTTTCGCTCGTTCTCTCTCACACTCGCCTTTCGTCGTCTCACTCACACTCGACTTAGTCTATTTTTGGCTTTAAATGCCACAAACGGTTCTTTTATCGCTCGTCTCATGCATTCGAAGAGTGGGGAAAGGATTGTGGCACGATGGATGAGATCGGGGTCTGACCGCAATGGACAGCCGCTACTACTTAGGTAAAAAGGTATGATATCTGTAGGTTTGGTTTGGTAGGAGGCCCCTATGGTGATAGGTCCAGTCGCAATGACCGGGTGTTACTCCTTCCAGCGAGGATTGTCCTTCTCGAGATAGGTCCGGTCGCAATGACCGGGTGTTACTTCCGTGTCCGTAAGGAATTGGAAAATGGTTGTGATATGGAATTCACTCTTTCTCTCTTTTTCTCTCTCTCTCTCTCTCTCTCTCTCTCTCATTCGGCCTGTCCTCCTATTCTATCTTATTCTATATTCATATAAATCATAAATATCCACAAAATTCCATACAAGATTCTATAAGGCTTCAATCTAACAATAAATCGAATCGAAGGTTGATCAGCGTTCTCTAACAGAGGTAGTCGAAGTACGGGCCGCCCAGATAAAAGTGAACTATCTCAGGGGATAGTGCGGCGAGGGGATTGACTTTGCCTTTGTGCCGCGCCAACATGCCGCGTCACGACAAACGAATCGCGCGAGGCAAAATCAATCCCCTCGCCGCACTACTCCCCTGAGATGGTTCACTATTATCTGGGCGGCCTGTACAAGTGTTAGTAATCAGCAAATAGCGAGTGAAGTAAATAAGTAGAAGTCGTAAGAAGTAAGTGAATTCGGCTCCTTACGCGCCGCCTTATACAGGGTGTCCCAGGAAGTTGGACGCATCCGGAACCAGGTGATAGCTGAGGTAATTCTAATATAGGGATGTAACATTCTCAATTCGTAGCCGAGTTATTAAAGAAAAACGACAGCGAATCATAGGGCTCCGTTAGGCCCGGCCGCGCGACAGTAGAAGTTCTGCACCAGTAGGGTACCGTATCAGTAGCAACTGTCGCGTCGCTGGGCCTAACGGAGCCCTCTGAGTGGCTGCCGTTTTTCTTTAATAACTCGACCACGAATTGAGATAGGACATTGAGAATGTTACATCCCTATATTAGAATTACCTTAGCTATCACCTGGTTTTTGGAGATCAATTATGGGCTACCGTTACAACCTCGAAGAGAGACGCATACTCTTGACGTAACAGCATCATAAAAATTCATTTTGGCGTCATAGGGAATCTACGCACTACACGCGTGGCAGTTTACATGTTATAACCTGTCCGTTAATGGGACAATGATTACACACCTAAAGAAAAACAGTCCAATTTGACACTCTACTGGAAGCATTATATGAAAGAGAAACTTAAATAAAGTAAACATATTATTTCAATTGCAAATATAGTACAGTCTTCATTCCACATAATAATCATACATCTTAAGATTTTAAACATATGAGCTAAAACTGCATGACACGCAATGCTTTAAATACTCCATCTACGCACAATAATAACTATTGCAGTCGGATGTAACTTTCTCTCATAAATTATCGTTTTAACCATATGATATTCTGCAGAATAACAAACAACTTTTTCAGTCGTTGAAGTTGTATTTAATGAAGTTTCTCTATCTTTGACACTTTCGTAAAGTCCCTCTGTGAAGATCTAAAGGCATATTTGGTCGGTAAACAGTTTTTCTTGTATCATATAGTTGCTGCGAGTGGAAAAGTAGCTGTACTTACAAAATTTTTATGTAAGGAGTTAAAACTGCATATTAGTTGTATTGAAAGTCATAATAATGTATTACTTTGTTTCAGATAATTGGAGTTGATTATGTATACTTTATACAACGGAATATTTTAGACAGACGTAATAATGTTTTGGAAATAGAAGCATACAACGAAAGTTTTTCATCTAGAGTTACTGTTATTGAAAAGTGCCGATATTTTGTAAGTATTTAATATATAATTGCCTAACAATATAGATAAGTGCGTGTACACTGTCTTTAGTTTAAGGTTGGTTGCGGTATATACATATAAATATTTTGGACATTTTATAAAATGCAGTAACACATTTATTGATTCTCAAGGTTAACCTTTTTGCGTCAGGCATTTTACGAAGTACATGCGAAGAATGCCACTGGCCGATTTGGTATGCGCGCTTATTTGAATAAGCATTGTGTAGTCTATATTATTGGCATCGGAGATAACGACTAACTGTAAGCGAATGCCACTTGACACTCAGAGAAATAATGATCTGAAGATAAACAAGCGAGGCCCTTCAAACGAGGTTGAGAAAAAGTCCCGCATCACGTCAGCCCGCTGAGCGGTCGGTCCGCCACAACGTATCGGCCCGTGGCACTTTTCGTATAAGGACCGCGGGCCGGTACATCGGCCCGCTGCACTAAAAGGGTTAATCTATTATGTGAGCCAGTAAAATAACTAGTCTTTGTAAAAGCGTTCAAGAATTGCATTAAGGGCGTTGGGTACATTTTACTCGACGCATATGTAACTTCAGCGACGGGTGCAGACGAAATACAAATTAAAGGGGCAGTAGGGGAGTCACCGTCCCACCATCTATCTTGTCTATCGGTGCGTACAAGTGTTTGTAGCTCGGCTATACCCCTCTCACGATCATTGCGTGGACCGAGGAACTGAATGGCAATTAGAAAAGGCCACTATTGATGGATAACCATTCTTTGCTTGCTCGATATCTATACAGATTTTGGTGAAGCATCTATTAGTATATGTAATTATCGGGTATGTCTCCAACTGATGTTCGAACCGCGCGGGCCGGATGTCAAACTACGATATTTTGCAAGCTCGTATCTAAAAAACGAGGCCTCGGATCACAAAATGGTAGAGGAATTCTAAAGGAATTCTCAATTTCTTTTGTTATATACAATTTCCAGGTTCCCGATTGCTGCATAATTTTAGGACTTCCTGTAGATTCGGGGCAGGCCGATACGGAATTTAGAAAGTTTTAGTTCACTAACATCCAGATTTATTCACTTCTCTTACTTGTTACATATTTGTGGTGCGTTCCACGTCAAGTGATCAGGGTTTTTCCGTCATGTCGCGGATTTTGATAAAATTTTAAAATGTATAGGTAACGTTGAAAAAAAAATACCTATTTGAAGGAATTTTCAAGATATTAAATATTTTTTAAGTTAGAGGTAGTTAAAGTTTTGTGCATGGGTTTTTTCGAAAATTTATAACTCTCAAACCACAAGAGATACAGAAATCATAAAAATACCAGTTGATTCAAAAAGCCTCAAAATTTTAGAAAAAAAATAAATTCAATGCAACTCGTTTTTAAATTGTTGAAAAAATGTTTTTAATTTTTTAAACTTAAATTCCGTCCAAAGAGTCTTTAATTTTTTTTTAAACATTTTTTTTCATCATTGTCGAAATGTTCTCTAAACATAACTCTTTGTTGCGAATCTGGCCTAGCACAAATCTGGCACAAGACCGAATCTGGCACAAGACTCGGTCCAGTTCAAGAGACACTTGAAAGGGAAAGTTTGTTAGATCCCTTTTCCAAGTGCATTCTCGATAAGGGTGTCTGGATGCGAGATGTGGCCTGCATTGTCTTTTCCGAAAACCGTTACAAACCACCGTAGTGGGTGGACCCAAAATCCTAAATATATACTGGTACCCTTCGCTGCGAAGCTCAGTTAGATTTCAGTTAGTTTCCAGTTCAGAAAAGTGTAGTTCGTCAAGTATAGTTAGATTTCAGTAAGGAAAGTGAGAAAAGGGAGTTAGTCTTCAGTGTTAGAATTAGTTAGTCAACAGTTAAGAAGTGCAGTTCAGAGAATCCATGATCAGAAAAAGTCTTATTCCATTCCATATCCTGTTACCCTTTATTTAATCCGCTACAATTATCACCCAATAACTAAGTCATTCTTCAGCGGAAATAGAACAAACTGCTGTTGGAAATTGTAGATTTTCTCACGTAGTTGCCGCTTCTATGACACGCTTCGAAGGACAGCGACTATTCTACCCATAACTGTCGATCTCCAAAGCGTGATCATTCGGAGAAGGAGTAACTTTTTCATATAAAAATTTCCGAACAGGTCGACCATAGTGGGGAGGAGCACCATCATGCATAAAATAAATAGAGTAACGACCATGTCGTGGTATAGTATTTCGAAATTCGGTTAGGAGACGCGAACGTAAAAACCGTAAATATGTTGCACTCGTTAACGGCGCAGGCAAATAAATGGGTCGAATAATATCGTCCCCGATTATTCCAGCCCATATGTTGACTGTGAATCGTCCTTGATTAAATCTTTCGATTATTGCATGAGGATTTCTGTAGGCCCAAATTCTTGCATTTTGATGGTTAACACGTTGAGTGCCATGTGCGCTGGTATAGTGCCACGCGCGCTGGTATCGTGGCACAGCAATACGAAGCGCACTACTAGCACATTAAAATTTACTCGATGCAAGTGTTTAAACATATTAGGGCCATTGTTTTTTATCGTAGTGGAAGATATTTACGCTTGGAAGAAAATGCTCACATGGACATTCATCCAACACGTTATGCGCCCAGTCTGTTTTGTCTTGTTTATCGTTTGGACCGCTAAATAAGATTACATTGAAATTGACTTGCTGCCGGGGCACTGCTTAGATTACGACAAAGTAATACAAACACTTTAGAAATGTCTTACGTGATACATTTTGAAATGTTTTACGTTTATATTCATGCACTCCTCTATGGTTCTTGGCTCAGTGCAAACGAAAATCTTTCCTTAGCCCTCAGAATGTCAGTCGAAGAGTCTGAAAGTGATAATAGTGAAGTTATTTTTGCTAAAAGGCGGCATAGAGTGACCATTTTTCTTCATCAGAGGAAGAAGAAGAAAGTGTTGAAGATTGGAGTGATCCGAGGGGAAATCAGCCAAAAAATGTACCTTTTACCTCTCCATCTAGATTTATAATTGAAGATTTAAATCTAAGGTCGGATGTAGCGGTAGAACGTTGCTATGAAGTATTTGTGCTAGATACATTATTCGATGAAATTGTCGAACAAACGAACTTATATGCGCCACAGCAATTGGAAAGCGGACGCTCGGAGCGCTTGAAAAAGTGGACAGTAACAAATAGAAGTAAGGTAAAGCGATTTTTCGGGCTAATTCTATGGATGGGATTAGTGAAATTACCAGCCATACACTTATATTGGTCCCATGATCCTGCGTATGTGCAAATATTCCCAAAAAATATCATGTCCAGAAATAGATTTCAATTATTACTGAGAATGCTGCATTTTACCGATAATAGAAATAATAATGGATCCAACCGTTTGTATAAAATCCAATCACTTATAGACGCATTGGAAACAAATTTTAAAAAATATTACAACCCGACAAAGCCGTATGTATTGACGAATTGTTGATTCCATTCCGTGGCCGTATTATATTTAGACAATACTTGAAACAGAAGCGTCATAAATACGGGATTAAAATATTTAAGTTATGCTGCGAATCTGGCTACACATATGCCCTTCGTGTGTACGCGGGAAAATCTTTGGAAGAGGAAAACACAACTCCCACTAAAATCGTGATGACACTTTGCAGAGACTTATTCGATAAGGTACACACGTTATATACTGATAACTGGTACACAAGTTTAGAATTGGCGGACAAATTACTTAGTAAAAACGTTCATTTAGTAGGAACATTACGATCGAATCGGCGAGGAAATCTGCCGCAGGTGATTTCGAAAAAGTTAAAACGGGGAGAGGCTATTGCTAAAGAAAATAGAAAAGGTATAACCATCTTAAAATGGAAGGACAATAGGAACATACTAGTTCTGTCAACGAAACATTCATCGGAAATGGTGAATGTTCAAAGTCGATCAGGATACAAGCTAATGCCAAAAATTATAGTAGAGTACAATGCATGAAAGGCAGCTGTAGATTTATCTGATCAGATGAATGCCTATAATAGTCCACTAAGAAGATCTTTGAAGTGGTATAGGAAGCTGGCTATTGAATTTTTGTTAAATACTGCAGTCCTCAATAGTTTTATTTTATACAAAAATGTCACAAAGAAGAATATTAGCATTACGGAATTCCGCAAGAAATTGGCCGTACACCTAACAAATTGCCGGGAAACCGACGTTCCATCCAACAGCATTGCAACCTGTAGAAAACGACACAAACTGCAGACAAAGCCTGCCAGAGTTTCAGCAGTGCGAAAATATTGTAAATGTTGCTATGAAGAAAATGCGGCACTGTGGAGCAGAAAAATTGCAAGAAATGTTGCCAAACAAGTTGTAACATTTTGTGATGCTTGCACGGCACAAGCATTTTTATGTTTACCTTGTTTTAATAAAATTCATTAAAATTTTCTGAAAAAATGTTTAAGTAAATTAATAACAAAATCCCGTATTAAATAAAAATTAAGTGGACTTTAAATAAATTTTAGATAACAACCTAAAACAATGTAAATTTTTTAGATTTATATTATATTTTACACTCTCAGTCACCGGGTGATTAACGCGGCCTAAACGGAAAGTTCAGTGTCAGTCACCGGTGACTGACGTGGCACTCAACGTGTTAAGGATGTTAGAACGCCAGAAACTGCTTTCGTCTGTAAACAAAACACGTTTCAAAAACTGTAATTCGTTTTACAGTTTATGTAACATCCAACTGCAGAGATTCTGTCGATGGACATAATCATGTAGCTGGAGCGCTTGCACATGACAAATTCTGTAAGGTCGTCGGCCTTCTCGAATTATTTGTCAAACTGTCATGTGGTTAATTCTTACACTCCGACCTATCCTACTTAAGCCCAATAGGGGATATGCACGAGCGAGAGCGATAACCCATTCCTCTTTACCCCAATGGACGCTGGGTCGGCCCGCTCCACTATGAGATTTAAGATAACGCAAAATCAATTCTTGATTTCCAAATTTGTTTAGTTGGACCGTTTGAACAAATTCTCAAAGGCCAACTTGTGTATCGCACAAAATGTTGTGCCTATATCAAGTGATACTCGAAGGACCACCCTTTTAAATGATCGTGAAAAGGGACACGAAATGTAAAGCTGGTTTTAATAATCAAAAACAAGAAGTTGTATTTAAAACTTTACAACGAAAAACTTAAACAAATTGTACGAGTTCTGAGATATGTTTTTATGTGTTCCACTACGGATTCTAATTGTATCTTGGGTTGTGCTCTCTTGGCTTACTAAAATGTGTCTGATGTTAATATTTCCTGCAAACTCGTCCGAAACTGAGGAGCTCCCCTTCCTTGGTGGTTTTTTCGGAAAATCCAGTTTTCTGTAGACAGGGAAGGAGACTTTGGAATATTCAACTATTGGTTAATGAAAATGTCTCCACCCCGCCTACAGACCAAGAGAGGGAGTGATTTTCTGTGACCTGGTGGTCGGCAGATGTTCGTTGTCGCCGTTTGACAATTTTACTAATTTTCGTTAGGGTCTCTGGCAGGCACGTTTTACGACATAATCCCTTCGCGGGCATGCGAAAACGTTGAATCTATGCCTGACCAGAGCCCTAACGGTAGATGGTACGATTTTTCTGAACATCTGCTTTCCACCAGGTATTTTGATTCTGTGTTCTATATTTATTGTCTTAACAAAATTGTTGATCAAGACGCTAAAAACCATGTTGCCTTGGAACTTCCGATGCACGTAATGGTCTTCCATTATATCTCACTGTCTCCCGATATATTTCACGAGCTAACCGATAATTTCCGCCTGCTTCATCAATAGCTCGTAACATTTGCCGAATTTTAAAAAAAGCCATTATTCTTCTCCCACTCTAACTTCTTTTGCTCTCAGTATCAACATTGTATCTTATCTCACTTCTCTTACTCAATATAAACTCTGTATGTTATCTCACTTCTCTCACTCAGTATCAACGATAGACTAATTGATCAAAGACACAATGATAGAAAACTGTAAGCACCCGACTATAAAATGTAAACACATAATTCTTAAAGTTGTAACAGTTATGAAGAAACAGAGGACAATAATATATCCTGTAAAATGTAAATTGTCAAAAAAGCATAAAAAACGCATAAAAAGGTATAGGCAAAGTACAAGAGAATGTGACTTTGGTATAGCTTGCTCGTTAACATAAACTTTATTATACGAAGTATTTGAAATCAAACAAATGTGAACAAGTACAAATTAGTGTATGGCATCAATGCAATACTATCCCCAAGTAAATATATGCAGTTAACTGAATTTCACAAAAAATGATTTCTCGTCATAATTAATAAATCTGTTTACTGCTCGATTAAATGTACTTGGTGGTCCGCTTTTTACGAAGGTTCGATGGTGAAAAACAGCTGTAGTATCAACTCTCCTAAGCTAAAATAGTTGGGGATGTGCGACGTGAAAAGGGAGTTGTTAAAACACAGTATAAAGTGGGCTTTTTCCTGTACAGAATGAAAGTCCTTTAAATATCTCATGTCGTTCCTTTTTAATTTATATTAACATCAATCGTTGAAATACACTGCAATATGTATATGTAATTTCCTCTATCACACATCCAAATTGTTGGCATATTAAATTCGAAATGTGTATAAATGTTTGTTACGTTACGTTTTGGACATCAAGCTTTATAAAAAGCGGGCCACCAAGTACATTAATCGACTAGTAAACAGATTTATTCATTAAATAAGGAGAAATCATTTTTTGGGAAATTTAGTTAATTGAATATATTTACTTAGCGATACTATTGTGTCGTTGCTGTACAATAATTTGTACTTGGTCACATTTGTTTGATTTCAAATCCTGTGTAAAATGAAGTTTATGTTAATCAGCACTCTATTCCAATGTAACATCCTCTAGTATTTGGCCCATATCTTTGCATTTTCGATGCTTTTTTGAAGATTCACCTTTTTCATAGTAAAAAAGTAAAATATGTAAAAAATTCTGCTTTCGACTTTCCACATTTTATAGGACAGCAAATGAAAACTATTGGGCAGAACCAAGCAAACTTTTTGACGAACAATCCTTGTTACATTATGTTGTAATTCGCTGATACTTCAGTGGATAGTTGGTCATGGATGAAAGTATTTCACCACGTGTTCAATGAGGACTTCCGTTACGAAAAATTCCTTTCTTCCATTCGATTTAGATTTTGTCAATCATATTTAATTTCATCAGTAATAATAGTAAAATAATAGTACATTCAAGGAATAGTAAAATAAGGAACATAAGAACGAAAATTATAAACTTAAGGCGCCTTTTGCTTCATACAACAAAATAAGCTTACATCTTTCGATACTATACATTATTGCTCTCACTCATCTCTCTTATTGCGTAGAAGACTTATTCAGACGGTCCGACATTTTAGACTGTGTCTTGCGTACAAGGAGGATGAAGTGCGTCGCTTATTAAGCTTCCGCTACGTGCATGTGGCTTACTTCGAACTTTCTCATGAATTTGGCAACATTACTTCGCGCGCGTAATTCAAATAATTACTTTTCAACACTCCTCCTTAATTATTTGATTTCGCAGTTGTTCAAATAATTTTCGATTCAATGGCTTAGTTAGAATGTCGGCTACTTGTTCTCTACTACTTACATGTTCTAATGCCACTGTTTTTCCTATGTGTTGTTGAATGAATTTTCGGGAGATCTCAATATGTTTTTTCCCTTTTGTTCTCTTTCCCAGGTGAGTATTTTGTAGCATGTGTATTGCTGACTTATTGTCTACTCTTAATGTAGTTGGTTCGTTATCTGCGAGAATGTGCAGTTCACTCCCAATGCGGCGAATCCAACAAATATCGTCAATTGCAGATACAGCTGCTCTATACTCTGCTTCGGCAGTTGATGTTGCAACTAACTGTTGTTTTTTCGTATACCATACGATTGGTCCTCCTCTGTATATTAGAATTCCACTTGTAGAGCGTCCTGTGAGTGTGTCTCCTCCGTAATCCGAATCAGTATATGCTAGAAGTTTTGTATCTCCGTTGAGAAATATTCCGAATTCTTTCGTACCTTTCAGATATTGAAAAATTCTTTTTACCATTTTCCAATGACTTGTCATTGGAGCATTATTAAATCGACTTAAATAATTTACTGCGAAACTAATATCTGGGCGTGATATAGTGTTCAAATATAATAGACTTCCGATCGCTTCGCGATAAGGTATCGACCTATCCAATGGCTTGTCATTTTGAAGATTTTGTTCATTGGTTAACATTCCAGGTTCCATTGGTGTTGATGTTGCATTAACAGAATCAAATTTGAAACGTTTGAGAATTTCTTCCGTAAAATTTGATTGATTTATAAATATTCCATGGGGTGTGCATTGTATTTGCATTCCTATATATGATAGTTTTCCTTTGTTCCCAGTGTCATACGTAATTTCAAATTCTGTGTTTAGTTTATTTAAGACTTCAATCATATCCCTTTTATTTGTTCCAGCTATGAGTCCGTCATCTACAAATATACTAATTATCATGCTTCTATCTTGATTATAATAGACACATGGATCATCATCTGTACTGTTAAATCAGGGAACACAATACGAATACAAAACACAGATATATTTATTAATTAAACAAGAAGATTAAAATAAACACTATCCCAGACATAGACGCGACGGATACAGCTCGCACACACAGCCTGAGCTCTCTCTCTCTCTCTCTCTCTCTCCGTCCCCGTCAGAGTCCGTTTTCGTTTCGCGCTGGCCCTCGACTGCCCGCGACTGCTAATGCGACGAACACGGCTCGTCGCCGAAAAACAAATGCCGATCGCACGATTTGTCGCACACCACAGTATAGTATGCTATTTATATCTTTTTCCATTTCTCTCGGGCTATACGTCCTTTATTCTGACGCTCATATTATTATCATGACGCTCATATTATTATCATTGTGACGCTCATATTATGATTATTGTGACGCGACCTTGAAATTTTACCCTCAACAGGCGCAAAGAAGTTTCACTTAAAAAAAAAAAATTAGCGAAGTGGTAACGCGTCCGTTTCGTAACTTGAGGGTCCCGGTTCGAATCTTCCGTTTTAACGTAGTATTGTTTCCATTTTATTTTACTTTGCAATTATTAGTATAAATCGACAAAATTAAATAATATATTTCTCTTAAAATTTGAATTTAAACATCAAAATAATAAATTTTACTTTTAAACATTTTCTACATTTTTCTGTTGTAAAACTTGACTGACGCCTTTCCAAGGTATTCATTCCATTGTTGTTATTCGTGATATATAAATTCTGCATAATTTGTTTAGGGTGTAACGATCTAATGTACGTACGCAGGTAATAGAGTATAAAGCAGTTCTCTTCCAAATATAAAAGTCTAGAATATTGTTATGAGATATCAGAGGTTCCGAGATATCGGAGATTCACCGTAAACAAATAATACATAATTTATATTTGAGGATTAACAACATTTGAATGAAAAGATAAATACCTTGGAAAGGCGTCAGTTTCAGAACGGAAAAATGTAGCAAATGTTTACAAGTGAAATTTTTTATTTTGATGCTTAAATTCAAATTTTAAGAGAAATATATTATTTAATTTCGTCGATTTATACTAATAATTGGAAAGTAAAATAAAAATAAAATGGAAGCAAAACTTCGTTAAAACGGAAGACTCGAACCGGGACCCTCATGTCACGAAACGCACGCGTTAGCACTTCGCCAACTGCTGTTATGATGTGACATATTCACATAAGGGCGATACAGTGCGCGTTAGATAAACTAGTCTACTATACCCCCACTCCAAAACTTTGACGCTCGATTTCTCAAAAATCAGGGCGCATTGGCAAGATCGCTCGGACACGTGTAAACTTATTTTGGCCACAGGATCGCCAGTTAAAAGCTCATTGAAATCCCGGAGTCCATTTCTGTAGCCTCTCCTTGTCAGCCTCGATTAAAGGATCTCGCTTGTTTACGTTCAGATCATTATTTCTCTGAGTATCAAGTGACATTCGCTTACACTTATTCCTTATCTCCGTTGCCAATAGTATAGGCCGACCATGTTAAGCGCGCATATCAATTCGGCCCGTGGCATTCTTCACATGTACTCCGTAAAATGCTTCGCACTAAAAGGAATAATGATTTTTCAAAGTGCATTCGTGGCATCGAGGTGATAAAAAGGGCGAAACACATCGGGACGTAACAGTATAATTTTATTATCGGAATAAGGGATTCCTTCTACGCGTCGCGGAAGGCAAAATTGTTTTACACCATTATCTTAAGCTGGCGACTTTTGTTCTAAAATGAATTGAGGAAGAGCTGATGTATTCCATTTGTTATGTATGCGGGAAGTGTTTATTGGGTCTAAGAGTTTTAGTGGCGACAACCGATTTTCGAATGTGTTGCAGGTGACCGTATGCAAATAAACTTCAAATAACAAATAATACATATGGATTTATTATATACGCGAACTGTGTAAATGTGAATAGGAATAGACAACCCTTGTTTTTCTCGCGCATTTTTGGGATGAAAAACCACTGTTATTAGTTTGAATTGTATTTGAAAGTGGGATGAGTTGGGAGGGTTCTGACTTACTAAAACTACAACAGAAGAGGGAGGGACGTGACAGACTTGGTTGAAAATTGATAAGAAAATGGCGCTTTGATCTGCCTAGCGAAAACAGTCTAGGTCGCGGTAGGGACGAGTCTTACGGTATGGAACAAAGTGTCTATTTCGCTGATGGTGAGCATTCTTAAAGATAAAGAAAGGGTATGAAAAAATCTTCACAGGACAATTTTTATAAATATTGCCTTTTAATATTAGTGTTCACCGTCCATGTGCGACTTATCGGTATTGTACTCCTATATGTGTCATATGAGAAGCGTTAGCAACGACTGATTCATGTAATTTTAACGCTAGACAGTGTCATCGTTAGTGTCAGTCAGACAATCCTGAATGACAAGTCTTTGAAATAATTTACGTATATACAATGTTTGTAGGTACATCCGGAGAATCCTGAGTGGACTTGCTTTGAACAAACTGCTAGTTTAGATATGAGAAATTTTTTCGGATTTGAGAACTCAATGGAAAAATTGGCAATGAAACAATACGCTCAAAATATTTCGAAGGTACTGTTAAAAAGCAGGGCTAATATTTTTCAACGTGTTTTAGTAATGATACAATATTAGATAATTTAGACATTAATTTATAATGAAGTTATTAATTTTCTGGTATTGAGTTAGTAATTGTTGTGTATTTATTGCGTATCGTTTACATGTTTTCATTTGAAATTCCAGGGAAAAGAAATAATTGAATACTTTATTCGTCAGTTGAGAGAAGAAGGAGTTATATACGTTGCTTCGTGGAAAGATCCAAGCGAAAATACGTCAACAAATGAAAAGTAAGCTAGTTACCATGCTAATTTAATTAATTTGGATGATATCAACATTTAGAAATAAGAATAAGCCGTTTCTTGTTGGTATTTGAGGCTTGAGAAGGTAAGATAGAAATTCCTTCATTCACATTACCATAACGTTCGCTCCCGGTTTGGGAGCCCTTCAGAGATGATGTGTTGTGACAATACGTAGGTATAGACAATAGACAAAGTGTCCCAGGAACTCGCTTACACTCGGAATCAGGTGATAGCTGAGATAATTCTACTATAGGGATGTAACATTCTCAACGTCCTATCTCAATCGGTGGCCGAGTTATTAAAGAAAAGCAACGCCTAATCAGAGAGCTCCGTTGGGCGCGGCAGCGCGACAGTTCCTACTGGTACGAGTTAATGTCTTGTAGTAGCGGGATTGCTTGTACAGCCGCGTGAACGGGGCTCATGAAAGGGATACAGAACGAACATTAACACATAACCACAAAAAATGTATCGATGAGTTTATGTCACTGGGTCACTGTACTTCCCGGTGTCACCGACAAAAGGTCTAATTTATGACCTTACCTCTTGCACGTAACCTAAAGAAAAGCACAGCTAGCACACCATCAGTTTAAGCTACAAACTTTGCAGAACACCGCACAATAAATACAAATTGAAAAGAATGCCCGTTGCCCGATAATTTTCACCTTAGATTTGATTAAATTATTATAAAGAATGTATGCAGTCGTACACTTGTTCCATTTGTTCAGGGCAGAACATGCGTTTATGTTCACGGTACGCTTCTGAGCCGACGCGGCCCCTAAACGTCTAGCGGCTCGCTCACTGTTCCTAATTTTTGAGTGGTGGGGCAGTGGCCGAGCGCCTTGAAAATCGACTGAAATGTGAAGGACCTTGACACCACTGCCTTAGGTTACGTGCGAGAGGTAAGGTCATAAATTAGACCTTTTGTCGGTGACACCGGGAAGTACAGTGACCCAGTGACATAGGCTCATCGATACATTTTTCGTGGTTATGTACTAGTGCTCGTTCTGTATTCCTTTCAAGAGCCCCGTTCCTATGCGAACTTGGCACCCGACTTTAAAATTGTTTTATTTTCTCGACGGGGTCTGTTTTAGCATCGTCTGTACCCGTTTGTACCAACATTTTTTTCGTTTGTACCCTTACGGTTTTCGAAAAAAAAGTGGGGTCACAAAATGGCCAGCACCCCACTTTGAGATATTTGAATTCTGTAAACGGGGTTTGATTCAGCATCGTTTGTACTTGATTGTACCACTTTTCATTTCGTTTGTACCTGAAAGGGAGTGGAAATACGGAATTTTCAAAATTCGACAAGGGGTCACTTTTCTGTTTTTCAAGATATTTCAAATCTGTAAAAGGGGACTGCTCCAGCATCGTCTGTACTTGATTGTACCACTTTTCATTTCGTATGTACCTGAAAGGGGGTGGAAATACAGAATTCTCAAAATTTGTCAAGGGGTAACTTTTCTATTTTTCAAGATATTTAAATTCTGTAAATGGGGACTGATCCAGCATCGTTTGTACTTGATTGTACCATCGAAATTTTCGTTTGTACCTTAAAGGAATAGGAGTTAGAGAGAAATCAAAGTTACCGGATATGTGCGTGGGAGTAACTTTTTTGTTTATTAATATTTTTTTAATTTTCCGACGCGCATCTCTTAAGAAGCGTTCCCAATCGTTTGTACCATCGCTATTATCGTTTGTACCTTAAAGGAATAGGAGTTAGAGAGATATCAATGTTTCCGGACATTTAGCAGGTAATAACTTTTTTGTTTATTAATATTTTTTCAATTTTCCAACGCGGATCTCTTAAGAATAGTTCCCTATCGTTTGTACCTTCGATATTATCGTTTGTACCTTAAAGAAATAGGAGTTAGAGCGAAATAAGTAGAAGTTAGAGAGAAATCAATGTTTCCGGACATTTAACAGGTAATAACTTTTTTGTTTATTAATATTTTTTTAATTATCCAACGCGGATCTCTTAAGAATAGTTCCCAATCGTTTGTACCATCGATATTATCGTTTGTACCTCAAAGGAATAGGAGTTAGAGCGAAATAAGTAGAAGGTAAAGAGAAATCAATGTTTACGGACATTTAACAGTTAATAATGTAGGAAAAATAATTATCTCCTACGTTGTTTTAGTGGTGGAACAGGATTGGTGTGATACGGTATATGGCAGAACAATTTAAATAAAACAAAACACAATATATTTAACACTTCGGCTAAACTATACCCTTTACACGTTACAACTTTTACAACTTTTACAACTTTTGCAACATTTACAACTTTTACAACTTTGCGTCTTGCACTTCGACTTTACTCTTTAACCCTTTACGACTTTACACTTTACGTCTTTAACTGCTTCTTTCAATCTTTACTCTTCAACTGCCGCTTTCGTTCTGTCGTCGACGCGCTCTTCGCTTAACGAAAACTTGCATTCACACTCTTTCATCCCTTCATTCATTCTCACACGTATGCACATACTCTTGCCACGTGCCGAATTTTCGGTCACGGGTTACCATGCATTCTTTCTCTACGCATGCAGTCCTAGAAACCATTCCCTCTTATCGGTTCATGGAACTCACTCGCACACAACTGTCACTCGGTCCAAACACTTGTCATTCGCACCTTACGCGGTCACTCGATCTAAACATCCTTTCATAAACCTTACACTGTCACACGGTCCAAACACTCGTCTCTCCCACCTTACATTGTCACTCGATACAATTATTCTTTATTCAAACCTTTTGATCACGCATTCTTAGAATTTCATACCCTACACTCGACCCCCCTTGAGTGGACATTCGCCCTCGTATGTCCTCATCACAATCATTCCTACGGTCACTCAATTAAAAACTTCATATCTCACACTCGGTCATCCTGAAAATACACACGTCTTCGGATACACTCTTAATAAACACTCTCTCATAATCACACAGCTTACAATATCATTTTCACTTTACACAAGAAATTCAATAAAATCGTCCTCTGTCAAATACAATGGAATTCTTCCAACCTGACCATACGCACACACATATCTCTTTCACTTATCACTAACGCAAAAATACAATCCCTTATATTTCTAATTCGTATTTCTAAACAATGTACCTACTCTAAACTTATTCAGAACATACACGCATCACTGACTACGTTTTTTAGGTGAACGGAAGCACTTTTCTCTGTTTCATCAAATTTGAATTTTACATTCCTCTCTAATAAATTAGACAACGGTCTCGCTACATCTGAATGGCACGTTAGTTTTCTAAAACGTTCACTCACAAAATTTTTCCTCTTCATGCTTAAAAATCTTCGCACCGGTCGCGCTACTTTTGTCTCGAAAAATTTCTCTAAGGTTCTTGCTCGCTCGGACAAACACAATTGTCCGTTTTCTAAAATATGCTCTGGATGATGCTTTTTTTCAACTACAATTACCGGACTCGCACGCTCAACTAAGGACTGTTGCATTCTATTTTTATCAATATGTTCGTAATTTCCAAAATCAATTACTTGCTCTGGTGGCGACAATTGCCTCGTACTTTGATGCATAAGTACATCATCTCCAAGCGTGATCGACATTGTAACGCTAGTCTCTTTACTTTCAACGGGTTTGTAACTCTCAACGATACCTCTATTTCCGTGATTTGAATTATGCATTCCACTATTTAAAACAGTTACATTCGGAACATCTACTTTGACTGTTTCCTCGACTACGTCTATCTGAAGAACTTCGGGCAGATCATTTTTTACACTGAACTCGTATTCATTCGGAATGATAGTAATGTTACCGTTTTTAATGTTCAACTCTACAGTATTTAAGAAATCTGTGCCAATTATCAGTCTGTGATTCATTAATTTGTTCGGTACTACATGCAAACGAACAATGAATAAATTATCTTCAATTTCCGCTGCGCATAAAACTCGCCTAATGTCGCGTTTGTTGCTCCCAACCCGTTAAACTTTACCCCTTTATATTCTAATCGAGGAGAACCCAATTCCTTATACTTATCAGCCCTTATCAAACATACATCACTCCCGGTGTCAATCAACGCTTCGGATTGATGCCCATTTATCATAACATTTTTTGTTCATTTCTTTTTTGATGGTACCTGATCTATAACGCAGCTCTCCCTTGTTGTGGCCTGACCATTGCGACACCTCGACGCAATATGTCCTCGCTCGTTGCACTTAAAGCACTTGACACCGTCACTCCTCGTCGGACACTTGTCATTCATGTGATCCGGTGAACCACAAGTGTAGCAGAAACGTTTCCCGCTGCGGACTTCTGGTCTTTTCTCGTTCCTGCCGGTCCTCTCGGTCCTCTCCGTCTTCGGCCAGCTGTGCCCCACGTTCGTGTGTCTCGTGCCCCCTGTTGCGCTGATCTGGCTTCTGTCTCGTAGTGACACTTTCTCGAATGCTTCGAGAAGTGCCGTCTTCGACGTAAAATTGTGTATCCGTGCCTGATCCCGCAAGTTTACATCTGGTATGCCGTCTATCAGATAATCAAGAATTTCGTCTTTGGCTATCGGCACTCTGTTGCCCATAATCACTTTATCATGGACGTATTCATAAAAAGTTTCGCCCTTTTTCCAAACTCTGGCTTCAAATAGTTGTCGTAGCACTATCTTGTTCTGCCGGTGGTGAAACATACCTCTTAGTTCCGCCAACAACGCTGTGACAGACATTTCTCGAGTGCTCTTCCTTTAATTCGCATGCCCATTAACATCTTCACCTATTCGTCATCAAACTTGTACGTCACTTTCAACATCTTTAATTATCTTTCCCAGTTTTCATACTCGCCTACGTCTCCTTTGTAACTGCTTAATAAATCAGCCACTGTTAATATGTTGACTCTTTGACAACTATCGGCAAACACTGTCGGACTCGTGATTTGAATGTGTTGCCTCTCGTTCGACACATTCAAACTTCTAAGGCTCCTCACCAATTCCAATTCCTGTCGAACAAGATGCAGCTCTCGCTCTGCTAGTTCTCTATCCAGCTGGAATCTGGTAGCTTCCTGCTGACTATACGTCTCTGCCATATTTTCGCCACTTCTTTCCGTCGCTATGTCCGAAACTCGTGCTCCTGCAATTGTCGGTTCTGTCACGACCGCCCCTGCGACGCTCGCCTCTCCGGTCACACGCCCAGCTTCGCGTGCCCTTGCAATGTCTTGAATCCACACACCAAGCGGACCTGCCTCCATTAATCGTTGGATCAATTCCGATTTATTTCCGACTGCGGAAAGTCTCAACTCCTTAAGCTTGTCTTTTAATTCAACCACGGTAGCAACGGTTGCATTCATCTTTACACTTGAAATATTAAATGATAATATCGAAGGTACAAACGATAGGGAACTATTCTTAAGAGATCCGCGTTGGAAAATTTAAAAAATATTAATAAACAAAAAGTTATTACCTGTTAAATGTCCGGTAACATTGATTTCTCTCTAACTCCTATTCCTTTAAGGTACAAACGATAATAGCGATGGTACAAACGATTGAGAACGCTTCTTAAGAGATGCGCTTCGGAAAATTTTAAAAATATTAATAAACAAAAAGTTACTTTCCACGCACATATCCGGTAACTTTGATTTCTCTCTAACTCCTATTCCTTTAAGGTACAAACGAAAATTTCGATGGTACAATCAAGTACAAACGATGCTGAATCATGCCCCGTTTACAGAATTCAGATATCTTGAAAAATAGGAAAGTTACCCCTTAACGAATTTTGAAAATTCCGTACTTCCACCCCCTTTGAGATAAAAAAATGAAAAGTGGTACAAACGGGTACCAACGACAAGGAATCGAACCCCGTTTACAGAATTAAAATATCTCAAAGTGGGGTGCTGGCCATTTTGTGACCCCACTTTTTTTCGAAATCCGTAAGGGTACAAACGAAAAAAAAGTTGGTACAAACGGGTACAAACGATGCTATAACAGACCCCGCCGAGAAAATAAACAAATTTTAAAGTCGGGTGCCAAGTTCACATAGGTTTCACGCGGCGGTACGAACAATCCCGCGACTACAAGACATTAACTTGTACCAGGAGGAACTGTCGCGATGCCGCGCTCAACGGAGCTCTGTAATTGGTTGTCGTTTTTACCTAAAGGGGGACATTCAATGGTGGACACTTTTTTCGTATGTGGAGACACTTCCGTGTTTCTTTGTTCTTTTTTTAATGGAACCACAGTTTTTTTACGCTAGATACATAACCTAGCTCAACACAAATCCGTTGACCTATATTATGTTAACCTTAAAATGTCAAATTTTTTAACACTGCACATTGAAAAGATGTTTTTCATTTTCTAAATTCAAGAGAACGTGCTTGGACATTGTTACGTTAAGACTATGTGTCGTGCCCCGACCCACCAGATTTGATCGGGTCACGGATTGTTTCATGATAGCCTCTATTTGCCCCCCCTTTCAGGTCAATGGTCGAGGGTCATTTTACCTCAGGGCGGGGCTGAGTCGTTTGGTTAATACAGGTAATGAAGAGGGAGGTGTGTGAGGGGATTGAGATGATGACTGATTTTTATAGTTCTATTATTTTTATTCGCCTCCTGAACTTATCCTTTAGAATTCGACTCGGTATGTGGAGTTGGGCGGGTTCCTTATTAGTCGTCGTCAGATAATTCCACTACTTCTGGCGAGAGTGATGGATTTAATGACGGCTATTTCTTCTGTTGCGTAGTTCTGCGGTATGGATGTTGCGTGGCGTTTAATAGATTTAATTCGCCGCTTCGTCCTACGTCAATCCGCCCTTGATTTCTTTGTTATTAAGACTTCTGATCCTGAGATTTCTGTGTTTGGGGTGAAGAAAGTCTCCCGAAACAGCCTTTTTGTTCTCTTTTCTGTCAATGAGGAGAGTTCGATCTGCACGGACAGCAGCCAACCACTTCTTCCTCCAACCCGATCTGTTGTTCGGTCGTTTTGGCACTGGAGAAGAAAATTTGTTTATAAGGAGATTGCCTTGGAGGTCGGTGTTTATAAAAGAGAAGGTGCGCAGTCAAAAATCAAAACAATTTCCATCGTCAGCTGGTTCTACACCCGCAAAAGAATGACGGGCAAATGGGGTTGTAGGTGATTGTTTATTGTGGATGAAAGAATAACTAGAGGATTTGGACCTTTTATCACGGGTATTGGCGTATGAAGAAATTGTTGTTTGGGTTGACTCACTTTTGATTTTGCTGGGAGATTGATAATTAGCCTGATGCAGTATAGAGTTCTCTGCAGTGCCACTGTTCTCGCTGTTGATCACTGCTGGTGATTCACTGATTGCGGTAGTTAGCAACGTCCAAATCATGTCGGAAAAATATGAGTAAATATGTCGGACACTCTCATAAAGAAATTTGGTTACGTAGTGAAGTGACTGCATCGGAGGCCACCAGTATACATATGTATGTATAATATATACAGCTTTTTGGACCCCCCCCCCCCCCCACTACATCGGTTTCTAACGTTTTTTCGGGCAAGACAATGCAGTCCTCGTCTGGCAACCAAACACCCCTAGCAAGGATGCACTTCAAGGGAATGTCTAGCAAAATTCCGCGATATTGTCCGTTATTAGACATCTCTTTCGAGAGTCCCCTAGCCAGGACAGAGTTTGGGGTCAAATTTACACGTTTCATGGACAAGACCCCTATTGTAATCGAAAACTTTGTAGTCTAAAATTTTCTAATCTTGAGGGTATTTGTTCTAACATTAGAAACGGTCTGGCTGAATTTATGGGTTTATTTTTCTGATAATTGGCAGCCGTAGCCAAGACGATCACAGTCTGTTACTTCTGCAAAAATTTAGGAGTTTTTCAAGTGCGACGTCCTGGCATCGAACTGAGAAAAAGACGGGTAAAATGTGGGGACGTAACAATATTAATGCTGTTGTTACGTCCCCGCGTCTAAACGCCTTTTTTTTCAGTTCGACGCCAGGACGACGCACTTGAAAAACTAATAAATTCCTTGAAGAAAGAACACTGTGATCGTCCTGGTCGAGACTGATAAACGGTATCGAAATAAACACATAAATCTAATCAAGCCATCGTGAATGTAAACTCCATAATTCTTAAGATTAGACAGTTCAAAATAACAGATTGCATCAGATACAATGAAGACCTTGTCCACAAGAAAATATACATCTGGCACCAGACCCCGTCCTGTTCAAGAGACACTTGAAAGGGAAAGTTAGATAGATCACTTTTCGAGTGCATTCTCGATAAGGGTGTTTGGATGCTGGACCAGGGCTTCATTGTTTTCCCAAAAACCGTTACAAACCGACGTAGTGGGAGGGCCCAAAATCCTGTATATATATTGGTGCCCTCCGCCACGAAGCTTAGTTTAGAAAGACAGTTAGAAAAGTTCAGTTAGTTAGAGTTCAGTTAGTTAAGAGTCAACAGTTAGAAGAGTCAGTCAGTGCAGTTTTTGAGTCAGCGGTTAAGAAGTGCAATTCAGAGGATCCATGATCAAGAAAAGTCTTATTCCATTCCATATCCTGTGATCCTTTATTTAATCCGTTACCATTACCACCCAATACCTCAGTCATTCTTCAACGGGAATAGAACAAACTGTCGTTGTAGTTGTCGTTTCTATGACACGTTTCGAAGGACGGCGACTTTCCTACCCATAACTGTCGATCTCCAAAGTGTGATCATTGGGACAAGGAGTATCTGGAAATCGCTCAGATATTCAGAGAAAGACTCTATAACAATGATATCCGCTGCGGACCGATAAAAGTTATAACACCAACCTTCCTTTCGAATACCCAAAGACTAAACATCTGATCCAGTTAAAAAGCAAAAAGAAACAAAGTGTATAAATATAAATAGAATCTGTGAAAACATGTCAGTGTCAGTGTTGTTAAATATAAAGTTATTGAAGATTATATCACCAGTGTTGACCATCAATTAGCCTGACCTCATCACAACCACAACCTTCGTCATCTTTTCGTCATCACCTTTCGATCGCAGTACGACTCAGCCCTATCCCGAGTAAATTGGTCTGACCATTGACTCAAAAGGGGGCAAAAGTCAGACTATTGTGAAACAATTCGTAGCCGCACCGTTACCGTAAGCTCGAGGAGTGACACTTAGTCTTGACGTAACACTGTTAATAATAATGTTTTCCAACACAGAACATCTGTTAGCAGAACAACATCGAGTACTACTACTATTAATATCTACTATAATATTTAGTCGTCGTAAAATTGATTGCTATCAAAATTCAGAACGCTTTTAGTATCTACCTACTCACAGCTTCGAAGCAACTACAGTTTAATGCCCTAGTAGATGTTCCGTGTTTATAAACATGAATGTCAATACTAGTAGTACTGAGGGCGTTATGCCAACAGATATTGTGTGTTTGTAAACAATAATATTAATAGCATTAATGACCAAGAATGACCTCTTGAATTTAGAAGATGAGAAACATCTTCGAAATGTGTAATGTAAGAAAATTTCAAGTAATTGAGAATGACCTTGAATTACATTTCAAGGTCAACATAATATGGGTCAATAGATTTGTCTTGAGCTAGGCTATGTGTTTAGCGTAAAAAAAACTATGGTTCCATTTACAAAAACAAGATCACCTTCAGATTTCGGAGGCGGCTCCACCTAAGAAGAAACAGTATCCACTATTGAATGCCCCTCTTTAAGCAGAGTAGCCTTCGTTTACACATATTTTTTATATGTCTATATATAGACATCCTATATTTACATGAAATTGTCTGTAATTATGTAGGATTCCTTTCCGCGAGCTATCACATATTATGAAATACTATTTGTTACATCACGCATGGAGACTCAGCCCGTTACTCTGAATCTTTTAAACGGCACACAACATTCTCTCGATACTTCTTACGACACTCACTGCAAAATGGCTCCCTTCTATACTGAATTCGTGTAAGTGCTGTACAATATGACCCACTTCTTAATACATTCATTCTCTCACTCGCATTTCGTTTTATTTCGCTGATACTCATCCCTTATGCCTTGGTGAAGGCCTACGAAGCATAACCGAAGTGTCGACCGAGTTTTCCCACGGAAAACACCCATAGTGACCGTTTTAGCTTGCCTGTCATAAATGTGTGAGCGAGTGTTTGCCAAATGTTAATTGTAAGGGCAGAGCATCTAAGGTAGGTTTATCGCTGGCGAGTGAAAGCGGCCGAAGGGTGTTCATCATAGGGGTTTTCCGTTCGACTCTACTATTACGCGCCGTAGATTTCCATCTAGACCTCAGGAATGAGTGTGACCGAGATAGAAGATATGCGAGTGACAGAATGATTGTATTAAGGAGCGGGTGATATTATGCTGCAGATGCTTCCGAATTCTATATACACAGAGGCGTTTTGCAATGAGTATCGTAAGAAGTATTGAGAGAGAATATTGCGTAACTTTTAAAAGATTAAGGGCAACGAACGGAGTCTCCTGGTGTATTGTAGCAAACAGTATTTGATAGTATTCGATAGCTCGCGGAAACGTATTCTACAAACTCGAAGACAATTTACTGGAAATATGTGGTGTTGTATAGCGAACAATCTGTAGGTGGGGTCGTGTCCTTTACCTATGTGTTTAAACGGCGAAAACTATTTTGGACGGATTTTTATGGGAATATTTGGAAACAATTGTTTATCCATCGCCAGTGCTTGATGAGAATGTACTTCGGGAGTTATTAACGGATACATTATTAACACTAGAACTACCAACAGTTGTTACATACCTATTTCTACCAAATCATTTTGACCGGTTTGATATTTAGTTGACAAAATATAAAAATTCAACGAAAAGTTTTAAAGAAAATAAAATATATATCATTCTAATATTGCAGGTACATGAAATACACAAAAAGTAGTAATATTATTTGTTTTTACTTATGTTTAGTTATTATTGGAAACAACACACTTTTTACAAATAGAGATTTTTTTCAAAGTACATTTGCCACACACACTTTACAACTACCACATATAATCATAGTTTTATTTTCATTACAAAAACCACGTTTTTCTTACATTAGAACTTTCAGTGCTCATCAAGAGGTCAGTGAAGTTTTCCATTCCAGATGGATTTCTGTAATGTATGGAAAGTTCTTCTGCTAATTTGAACAAAAAAGCTTCTCTTGATATATTTTCGCCAGTTACTTCATTGCATAACACCCATGCATTTATTGCCGCTAAATCCAGAATGTTAAAAAATACTTGAAGAGGCCATCTTTGAGATCCTGACTTCACACTATATTTCCTGGCCGTTTGATCCGTCATGTCTACCCCGAATTTGGTTTTATTATAAAATACGATAGTTTCAGGCAGTTTTTTGTTGTTTTTTTCAATGGTGACTGAATTATGTTTCGTACTCAGCAGAAGTACTTTATTAGTTGGCTTACTTTTATATATTGTCAAAGTGCAATTATCTGTTTTATAAATTTCGGATGAAAATCGAGGTAAATTATCTTTTTTTTGTTTAGCTAGTTTCGGCAATTCTCTTTTATTTGCACGAATTGTTCCAACCAAAGTAGTACTTTTATTCAATAATTTTGAGTTTATAACTCGATAAAAATATTCTAAATATATTTTCCCTCCTCGCAACTAATCTCTCTGAATTCTTTGTCGACTAATCTCGCGACGTCGCCCTGACGCCCTTTTTCATACTCATTCACACATTATCGTTTTCTCATAGATATATTCACGCATTCGCACACTCGTGAAACATTCACCGGAAATCATTTTGTTAAACTGTTGCACAATTCAAACACTCTTCTTGCACACCTAACGCTGTCACTAGGTCCAAACATTCTTCGGTCACACTTCGCCTCGACACTCAGTCTAAATACTTTCTTTCATACTTTTCAGTCACGCAACCAGATTGTCATATCATACTATTATTTCTCAAAAATACCAATACAATAGAAATATATTCAACACAATTGTTCACAGGAGTTCTAATATTCTACGTATTTCAACTGCACTTATTTCAACCGTATACAACAACTAACAATAACAAAATGACTGAGTACTGTGTGTATTTCAACTGTATACAACAATTATCAATAATAAAATAAAAATGTTTTATAATGTTTTCATATTGAAAACGTTAAAAATAACGACCGGTCATTTTGACCGGTCGGTATATATAGGTATATCACATACATATTACAGAAAAATGGAAGTGGAAGATCAAAATAATTTATAGTATTATTAAATACATAAATTTAGAAAAAGTCATAATATTATCATCAAATATTAAATGAAATTTGAAGAGAAAATGTTGTGTACGATTCATACAACCTGTCATTTTGACCGGTCGGTAGTTCTAGAGTTAACGGACGTACGAAAATAGATAATAACTCGGAAGTGTTTTGCCAGTATACGGCGTTCACTGGAAGAATCATTACGGAAATGTATCGAGGTGAACGAACACCAATAAGTAGGATTTCGGACACCGCATTTAAGACTTTTTTTGTTCTTTTGATGCGTACTACCGATTCTTCTAAAGTATCCCAGAAATTTTATTACAGTCTGTATAGTCGGATTAAAGAATATACTTGTGAATCTATTAGGAACCAAACATTCAAGTAAAGAATTATTTCTGGTAGTTATTTGCTTTTCGCTTGAAACATATTAGAAAGCATAATAGAATAACGATCTAACAAATTATTCACTCTCTCCGCTCGGAGTGAAAGCAAAAATAAGTTACAAGGGTCATTATTAGGTCATTAAATATTTAATGTTCGATTACCTAAAGCATCAAGTTTGATACCCGACGTCTCCGATATTTCACTTTGATCGCCCTTTGTTTTTTTTGCATAAAGAACGGGTACCATCTTGCTTTCAGTCGCACTCTTTGGTTTTCAATTATCTATCGTATTGTCGTCTGGAGGTTCAATATTGTAAGCCGTGGATAAGTAAAAAATTCGCGTTATTTTCGAATATGAATTCCGTCGTGGAACTAATGCAACGCAGACAAGTCGAAATGTTAACTAGGTATTTGGCAAAGATGCGGATAATAAACATACAGTGCATCGATGGTTTGAAAAATTCCGATCTGGAGGTTTTGATCTTCAAAATGAACCACGCGGACGACCTGAGAGCAAGGTGGATAACGACCAAATGAAAGCTGTAGTGGAAGCAAATCCATCTGAAACGACGCGTGAATTAGCAGCAAAGTTAGGAGTTACCATTCCGACAATATTGACTCATTTGAAAACAACTGCAAAAGTAAAGAAGCAGGACAAGTGGGTTCCGCATGAGTTAAGCGAGCGTCAGTAAAGGAAACTCTTCGAGGCTTCCTGTTCTTTTGTGTCACGATTAAAAGGCGATCCATTTTTGCACCGAATAATTACGTGCGATGAAAAGTGGATACTGTTCGATAATCGTAAGCGTTCGGCACAATGGTTGGACAAACATGGAGCGCCAAAAATATTAAATTCCCAACATGCGGTAGAAAACGCCTTTTGCGATTTTATCACCAGCTGCCCTCCAGATTTTTTTGTTCGCGGTACTACTAAGCTATCGTCAAAATGGCAAAGTTGTATTGATAGTTTAGGCGCATATTTTGATTAATTATATTACTTTTTGCTCGAGATATAATAAACCAAAGTTTCAGTCTCCAAGCAGACGTTTCATACTTAATGACCTAATATTTTACCACTATACCGCTGCAGGTCAAAACCACTAACAAGAGCGGATCCCTTGTAAGAGCGGATGTTAGACTGCGTGTGTCTTAGGGCTTGTTTCCCGAACCCGTGCGACCGTTTGCATAGCACCTTGCAGTTTGCCTGAATTCAAATCTACCTTTTGGTTTCACCTTACCTCAACTCTTCTACTTTGCAGGCCGGCACCCTATACTTTTCTATAGGTTCATTTCATTCGAATTAACGATAGTTTCCTTGTCCGCTCTTCGGATCGTAGCTTCCACTACATTTGTCGTACGAAAACGGCTTGCTGTAGTAAAGTCAAAGAAGAGACAAAATCGCATCTCTTTTTATTAATCCATATCGTTCGCCGGCCACGTTCTGGAAACTCGCTTGCCTCGTAACATTCATAACATAAATATCATCGTGAAACTTATCTCTTAATAACAGAATGCAGTATCTGTCAATAAGATAATTTATTATATCTGTTCGCAGTAATACATATATGTATGATATCAACTTTAAGATGTACTACAATTATGTATATGTGTTGGTTCTTCTTTGTATACAGGAAAGACTCACAGGAAAATACGGATCCACAGATCGAGAAAGAAATGTACAGTAAGGAGAATAAATTACAAAGCAGAGGTATGGTACCTTTATGCGTATATTTATTTGTAAATGTTACAGAAAATGTTTCAAAAGTACTTTAACAATTGATTGATGTTAAATGTTGTAGATATGCAGCTCTCTTCGGATTATATAGAAAGATATTTAGGAAAGCTGGATATGATGCAAGAAAGCAAACTTGTACAACTACGGCAAAGTATAAAAGAACTAAGAGGAAGTTCAATGCCAGGAGATGCAATGTTGTTAAGATTTTTAAGAGCAACAGAATTTTCAGTTGATAAAGCAAGAGAAATGCTAACACAATCGTTGCACTGGCGCAAAAAACATCAAATCGATAAACTGCTCGAAGACTACAAAATACCACAAGTTATCAAAGATTATTTTCCCGGTGGTTGGCATCATTTTGATAAAGGTATTTAAAAAACCCGAATATTAAAATTCTGAATATTGTACGATAGAATTTAATTAATTTATCAGAAAGATATCTGATATATCCATAATTATTAAACCAAAATAATATTTAAATGAATTGATCGACAAAGATTGTGTATGTTTAACGGATTGAACTTGTTTAAGTAAATCTATTACTAACAGAAAAGGTGTTCTCTCGGGTCAAGTACAAGAGCGCCCAACTTGTATGAGCCATGACGCTTTACAGGAAAGATTAAATTGAAGTTAACAGAGTATTCAAACAACATTAAGACCGGAAGTTTTCCAAAAAGTATGATAGTATTCTAAAAGGCGGCGTCCAAACGAGTAATTTGAGACCAATTGCGACAAAATTGGTCAAACTAGTTACAAGATATTTGGTATCAACAGTAATGTTTTTTTTTAAAAAACATTGACTTCTTCTTCATCTTCTCCCTTGTCTTTTCCGTAGTCGTCTCCGTCCACTTCGTAAATTATATTACAAGGGGAGGCCACAATTGATCACATCGACTTTTGTTTGAAAGTCGAAGCAATTAGTAGAGGGCGATGATTATAGTATGATGGGAAATGGTAGGTGGTCCGATGTAATGAAAGAATTGTAAGCCTTTTATTGATAAGGTGAAGGTCAGGATTGCCCGAGCCGGGCAGGGATTCACTTCCGGCAACTCGTACAATAAATTAATTCAATCAGTTAAAACTGTATCAATTAATGTTTATTGAAACACAACGAACGAGCGTATAATACTGTAATTAACGATGGCCGTAACTTCCACCACCTGGCGACCATGCGGTCACCGAAACTTCTCGCGGGTTCACAACATGCGCTGGATCTATGGATACGGTACGCGCGTGGCGACCGATATCTCATGACCTTTACCCGCGACACGATTTACTATCGCGTATTTATTTAATAATTACCCACGATTAACTAATCGCGACATAATCCCCATGGATTACTGTTACTTCTTAATTTACACAGTGGCACACCACCATGTTCCTTATACCGGAACCTGTGTCCCCTCGTTACGGGTTTCTACAGTCCGTAACGCGTTGCTGCCGCTGACCGAGAGAGCGAGAATATGGCCGCCGCCCCTATATACAGGGTGTCCCATTTCCTTGGACGCACCCGGAACCAGGTGATAGCTGAGGTAATTCTAATATAGGGATGTAACATTCTCAGCGTCCCATTCCAATCCGTGGCCGAGTTATTAACGAAAAACGACAGCGAATCAGAGGGCTCCGTTAGGCCCGGCCGCGCGACAGTAGAAATTCTGCACCAGTAGGGTACCGTACCATTGGGAACTGTCGCGCGGCCGGGCCTAACGGAGCCCTCTGAGTGGCTATCGTTTTTCTTTAATAACTCGACTACGAATTGAGATAGGACATTGAGAATGTTACATCCCTATATTAGAATTACCTCAGCTATCACCTGGTTCCGGGTGCGTCTAAGGAAATGGGACACCCTGTATACACAGCGGAGTGTTTGGCGATTTCGTCGGCCTTACAGGTAGTGCTAGATAACAAGGATAGGAACATTGTGATAATAAGCGACTCTTTAAGTGCGCTGATTGCTCTGAACAATGTAAAACTCTGTACGAAGGTAAGCCCGATTATATACGACATCAAAGTCAAAATAAGTAAATTCCAACATAAAAATACACACTCCTCGATTACACTCTTTTGGATACCAGCGCGCTTGGGGATAATTGGCAATGAAACCGTGGACTCTATCGCCAAATCCGCTACAAACAATCCAGCTACAATTGAGTAAATCCCGTATAATGATTTCAAAACAATCTTCAAGCAAAAACTCTGGAAAAAGAACCTAGGCGAAATTGAAGAATTGGGCAAAATCAAAGGTGTCACCTATTTCGAGCACTTCCACACGAGTGCCACCAAACCCTGGTTCCATAACCAAAAGCTTAAAAGGGATTTTGTTACATTTGTAAATAGAGCTCGGTCCAACCACTATAATCTGCGATCCTCTCTGGTCAAAATGAATCTAGTAGATAGTCCGTTGTGTGAATGTGGCGCCTCTCTACAAGATATTAATCATATAACGTGGCAGTGTGAAAAATACAATAATGTTAGACTCAAACTCCCTAGTCGTCTTCAACGAAACAGAATTATGTACCCCCTGGATATCAAGATGTTCCTACATAAGCCTGATATTCGAATAATGTGTTACATTCATAACTTTTATAAAGAAATTAACCTGCGAATATGAGTAATGCACGCACAATCTAGTTAGTATAGTGGAATAAGATGTACCTTATATTCTTAAGTCTATTGTAACTTGTTAAAGCTGTATAGTCTAGGATATTATATCCCAAAGGCTCGAAGCTTAAATAAAAAAAAAATACTGGTGCCCTCCACCGCGAAGGGCTGTCAGAGTTAGTCTTGAAGTCAGTCAGTGAAGAGTCAGTATTAGTCAGTTAGTTTCCAATTCAGAAAGGTGCAGTTAGTCAAGTTCAGTTGAAATCAGTCAGTTAGTCCAGTTTTTAGTAAAGTGAGTTACACTTCCAACTCAGATTTAAGTGAAAGTCTTTACTCCAAAATCCCTATCCACAAAAATAAAAATAATAATAATCTACAACTTGTACCTTACGCTGAGTCGAAGTCAAATCTGGTCAATTGAGTAGTTAAAGTGAGACGCGTCTATGTCTCCAACTGATGTTCGAACCGCGCGGGCCCCAAGTCAGATCACGATATTTTGGAAGCTTGTAACTCAAAAACGAGGCCCCGGATCACAAAAAGGTAATGGACTTTTCAATTTGTTTTGTTATAAACAATCTCCATGCTCCCGATTGCTGGATAATTTTGGGACACCCTGTATAGGAAGTAATCAAGGTACGGTCTCAAGTAAGAAAGCTGCGAGGAAACTTATCATATTTTCCTTAACTCCAGTGGCTAAGAAAACTCACAGGCTTCCAATTGAAATGTTAAGTGTGTTAAAGGCGTTCCGGGACTAATTTTACAAATCGTAGAATCCCTGTAACCAATCCGTGCAACATGTCAGTGTCAGTGAACTTAAATACAAAATTGAAGAAGATTATAATCAATGTCAACTAGCATTTAGCCTGACTTCATCATTAATCACGACCTCACACTTTCATCATCACCTTTTGACCGTTGTACAACTTACAAATGTTAGCCGAATCCCGAGTAAATTGGTTTGACCATTGACTCATAAGAGGGCAAAACTCTGACATTGCGAAATAATTCGTAGCCGCACCGTTTCTATAACCTCGAGGCGTAACGCATAATTAAGACGTAACACTTTCATTTTGTAAAAATTGATCACGCATTCTCTATTTATTGTTTCCTATGGTTGGAGGGAATATTAGATTGCTTCTGCTTATAAGCAAGTTATTTTACCAATTTCAGTCATGATACAATACTTTCATATCCTATTGTGTATTTTGCAACCTTTATGTTTTCATTGACTGTGGTAGAAAATCCACACAGCATCTGAGATTTGTTGTGGAAACTCATTGTGGAAGAAAATTCTTTTGTGTTCAACAACACAGAATACATTTATACACACAAATCTAGGCCGAAAATCGGATATGCGCTCAAACTAAATATGTTGCAATTCTTTTGTAACAAATCTTAAAATATAATAATAGAAAAATTACGTGTTCAACTTAAAGAATACAACTGATGCATACTTACACGTTGTGTTTTATACTTTTTATATATTTAAATTATTTTTATATGTCTTTTAATTACCTAGATGGACGACCATTGTACATTTTAAGATTGGGACAAATGGATGTTAAAGGATTACTAAAGTCGATTGGAGAAGACGAGTTGTTATTATTAGTAAGTTGTGTCCTTAAAGCAAAGTATTGTATATTGGGATGAATTAAATTTAACTGTTAAACATTACTTAATTGTTTCATATTACCCTTTTAGGCGCTACATATTTGCGAGGAAGGATTGCTATTAATGGAAGATGCTACTACTGTTTGCGGACATCCCGTATCACAGTGGTCCTTATTAATCGACTTAGATGGTTTAAATATGCGTCACCTATGGAGACCTGGAATAAAGGTACTACAAAATTTTCCATTTTTACCTACGTCTCATTCCGTACGAGTAAGTTCCATGGAGTAACATCACGGTATATTTTCGAAATCACTGACGTAATAACCCTTGGTGTACCAAATATGGACTAACTTTGTTTTTTCAAAAATTTGAAAATTACCAAATTTACAGCCGTTCAGAGTTTGGCATTTTTTGAAAACTGTACTTTTCCAAAAATATATATCTCGGCAACGGTGAAGTGTAGTAACACATTTATTTTTCATTTTCACCGGAAAGGACCAAATCTGTTAATAAAAAATATAATTTACATGACTGTCGATGTGACCTAACATTTATAATTAGTATTGTTAAGTAAGTGTGCATAACTCGTGGAATAATGATTTTAAAAATCTGAAGAAATTCACACGTATTCTTTGAAACTTCCCGTTCAAGAAACCGCGAAAAGGAACGCGTTCCGCCGTGCAGTTAACAGGATACCATACCCCATGCTCACGGCACTGCTGCTACTTATTTTACTTACTGAGCGCCGGTCAGTAACACAATCAACACAAAGAAAAGTTTTATGGTTAATAGTTTAAAAATCTGGAAAGATGGTCAATCTAATAGTTGACGAATGATAATTAGTCAAAGTGAATCATAGTATTATCAGGTACATACCCAATGTACTCAAAAACTACGTCGTCATTCCCAACGACTTCAATTAGATGGCGTGTAAACGATTTCGCGGCCGCCTCCCACGGCCCGCCAAAATGTGGTGATCGATGGGTTAAAAAATGCCAACTTACATTTTCGTTTGATAATTGCTTATTAATAACGGCATTGTGATTGTCAGGAGTCAGAAACCTCCTCAGTTCGCGGACGGATCCCACGAACTATGTCGCGTTGTCTGAATGTACGTCTTCCGATTTTCTTTTGTGCGAGAGAAATCTTCGCAGAGGAGCCAAAAATGGGTTGGTGATTAAATCCCACATTAGCTCCATGTGAACCGCTTTTGTAACAAGACACACAAATACCGCGACGTCTACTTTTAATTTTTTCGAATTCCTCAGTTTTTTTTTATAAATAACAGCCCACAATAATCGATCCCTGTTACTAGAAATCGTCGTTTGAAGTTCACGCGTTTATTTGTAAGTTGCATTTCATCCAATGGTAAAAAGAATCCAATGTTGCATTGACAGGGATGGTCATCATGTCGAACACCTACTATAAACGTATGTTTTGTTTACTACCAAAACCGTAAGTATTATCGCCTTTCTCTACTCTCTATGACCTTGAATGATCTTATGTAATAGGCCGTTCAACACGTTTTTAGAACAGGTATCATAATACGGAAACAAAAACATACCGATCTATTTAAAAAAATGGAGGTGACTTTCTAATGTCCGAAGTACCTCCACCTGCAAAAAAACTATTATCACCATTGGTTGCCCCCCTCTGTACTGTGCAATTTTATGTGAGCAAATATTTCTGTGAAACTTATACTTTTGAAGATATCTGAGATGCTAATGGTTATTGCCCCACCCTGTATTTTCGCACAAGCATTTGCGCTTTCAATATCCATTTGCACAATGTCGATTTTTCATATGTCTTATATGTCTAAATCGCTGTCCTCGTCTAATGAAATGTCGCTCGCATTGTCTATTCATAACTTCAAATAGTCCGCGAATGTAGAAGTTTTCTGCAGCCTTTCCTGGTTACCTAGTATTTGTACAATATATCGATCATTTCCAACAAGTACTGTAAGTACATTTGTAATTTCATATGGGCCCAGAAATGTTGACGTTGATTTCGCACCCAAGTCTAGTTGTCTTCGTTTAATTGCAACCAGATAGTTCTTGCGATATTTCCACAACTCTTTCCTATTTCTATCAAAATTTTTATTATTTTCCACCTGCACTTTTACAATATTTTCTTGGGCGTCCTCTCTCAGTTCGTTTCGCTCTACCTGGAATGCTACTATTCACTCTTTTTTATCAACTCGCGAATTTCTACGTCTTCCCACAACTGCGCTCTCGTAAAAAATGTTTTTGGTTTCGACACTGAACGAAATTGGGCGCCAGGAATTTCAGCACCGTGGCACCAATCACCCGTCCCAGTCGGCTCAGTATTTTGGCAGAAAGGCGATTCGTAACGCTTCATAAACACTAACTCACTTTCGAGAAACTACATACAATTTCACGCAACTCGCGAGTTGATATGATAAGGTATATACGATACAATCTCCCGGCAGCAAATGAGGGCGAAACTGCGTGATCTCCCACCTCTTATAATCTTACAATCGACGTGATAATATCGATTGCGATCGATACTGCACGACGGGATCCTCTAGTCTCCTGAACTCGGCGCGCTGGTGCTGTGTCGCCAGGCGTGCGGCTGTCGATGTTCAGGCACGGCAGCGGTACGAAGTTCTTCGCGAAGCGGCCATTTCACCTACACTCTGTGGTCTCTTGGTGCGCGGTAATAGGGGACGAAATCCTCGACCGCAGAAATAGGCCGTCCACCTGAG
The DNA here is from genome assembly GCA_917499265.3 of Mimumesa dahlbomi. Classification (NCBI taxonomy): domain Eukaryota; kingdom Metazoa; phylum Arthropoda; class Insecta; order Hymenoptera; family Crabronidae; genus Mimumesa; species Mimumesa dahlbomi. The sequence continues at coordinate 2,381,410 of OU824117.1, forward strand.
CCCCCGCTCCACCCCCCCAGTCGCTGCTTCTCGGGGTGCCCAGTACCACATCACAAGGTTTTGTCAATACAGGTATCAAGGTTCTGTTCAAGTCATTCTACCTGAACATTCACTGTAGGTACACCTGTAGTTGTCAAAACATACATCTGCCCTTACAATAATATTCGAATTCGTGGGATATAAACTCATTGTCAGTACTTCTGTCTGAAATAATTTTCTCGGAATTCTAAACATTGCCGATTGTTGTTTTCTTAGCGTATCTACAATCTCTGCTGCTGTCGTTGACCAGGTCGCACACGTCCAAACATACTTGGAGTAATAATTTCACAACTAAAAATTTTCTAAATCTTCTAATATTTATATTCTTCCCTGTTGCAATTTTGTAAATCATCAAACTGTTTACGACTGAAATTCCCATTGCTAAGTTTTCGGTACCATTTGATTCCTTTTGTAATTGTGGCGGCATAAAAAACCATTTGGTCGGAATAATTTGCCCCACACTTTCCTTTATTATATTCAAGAACAACTAGTGGTTTCAGTTTTGCAGATGCATGTTGGCTTGGGGAGACAGAACGAATGCTACAAGTTTTTTTGTACTTGGTACCATGATGGGAGTGTGTTTTGTCGAGAAAATTCTCACATCCCGCGTATTTCTCCATTTTAGTACGACAGTCCGCGTTATCATTATTTTCAGACATCATCTCTTCTTTTCGTAGTATGCAAGAAAGAAGACATTTTGGGTGGAATTTGTTTGTTATTCGTAACTGTTTGTAACGGCACGCCCTCTAGTGACCATTGTCCACGACAACGGACCTTACTATTATTGATAGGTTCAAGGCAGGCCGATAAAGATATAGGAAACCTTTTACCACTAACATCGATTTATTCATAATTTCTTAATAACTAACAGGACATTTTCTTATTCTACCTACTCTCATATACTTGTCTTATTTCTATTTTGTTAAACTTATTTCCTTGTGCTACTGATGAGTATACGGGGTGTTCCAGCTAACGTGCACGTCCCTGAACCAGGTGATAGCTGAGGTAATTCTTATATAGGGAAGTGACATTCGTAATGCCGTATCTTAATTTATGGCCGAGTTATTAACGAAAAACGATAGCCAATCGGAGGGCGTCGTTGGGCCCGGCGGCGCGACAGTAGAAGGTCTGCACCAGTAGGGTACTGCGCTAGTAGGAACTATCGCGCCGCTGGGCCCAACGGAGCCCTATGATTCGCTATCGTTTTTCGTTAATAACTCGGTCACGAATTAAGATACGACATTACGAATGTCACTTCCCTATATTAGAATTACCTCAGCTATCACCTGGTTCCGGGTGCGTCCAAATTCCTGGGACACCCTGTATACAGTCGCGGCGGTAAGTAAGGTAACGCCTTGCGATAAGACTTTAATCATGTAAGAAATAGTGGAAGCTATCTATTGATTATCTATTGGAATCAGTAATTTGGAGTGATGAATCGAAATTTAAACTTTTTAATAATAATAGACGACAGTATGTTTGGACGAAGAGCGGTGAATGTTGTAAATAGGACACGTGAAAAGTGTCGTTAAACACGGCGGTGGTTTAATTATGACCTGGGGTGTTTTAGTATACACGGTGATGGAAACCTGGTCACCATTGATAGCAAATTAACAGCAGTTAAATACATTGAAATATTACAAAAGATTTTATTTATTTCCGCCCAAAATATGGGATTAGAAAATCAATACGTGCTTCAACAGGACAATGATCCGAAGCATAGAGCAAAATTAACTATGAAATTTTTAGAGAACAACAATATAAACATTTCGGAATGACCCCCACAAAGTCCGGATCTGAATCCCATCGAACATTTGTGGGATCATTTAAAAAGAAGTATAAAAGTAAACGAGAGGAAAAATAAGGGAATGTTTACTCAAGCTTTATGCAAAGAATGGAACAATATCAGTCCAGACGTACTAAAAAGTGTAGTCCAAAGTATACCAAACCGTCTACGAGCTGTTATACTAGTAAAAGGATATCACACGAAATATTAAATTATAATTTAATACGAAAATATTATAAAACGTAGGATGCGTTAACTTACTTTCCGACGCTTCTATTTTAGTTTTATTGTGTATTTGGTTATTCTGTTCTTTACTTGTGCAGTATTATATTATTTTTTTACACTCATCTGTTCATGATATCACTATTAAGGCACCAGACTACGGTAAAATAAATTTTTATCTCATTTTTTTTCTTTCATTTTCTGAAAGATGCATTTGTTAAGAATGCTCTCGTCAAATTTTGTGAAGAAATTCGTGAAATTGACGGAGATACAGCATTTTATGTGAAACCGTTCGCAGCGCACGACCGCGTCGAGCGCCGGTGTGCGGCTGTTACACGGGTTTGCGACGTGGCCATCCTTTGTTGATCCCCATGAACCTTTAACCTCCCTTTAATTATTAAAGTTTAATATATTTCGGTTAATGTATTGTATTCGCTAGGAGGGAAAAGATGGGAAATTCCCATTAGTGAATTGAATAGATACCCGGTAACCAAGCGTAGAAGATTCCGACACGAAAGAGTTAGTTGTTTTTCGGCAGTCGTACGATTCGTATCTATCATTCGATTTGTATCGTGTATTCTGTGTATCGTGATGGATAAAAAATCAAAAAACAAGTCGTCGGAGGACCAACAAGAAGGAGTGATAGGAAACGGTCGAAATCGAGTCCACCTAATAGATATAAAGTGGAGAGAGAAGAGCGGAGAGCTAGCAGCAGCTCTGCGAAAAAGTTAAGCAGTGGCCAACTAGATTCTGTTACGGTGAATCCAAGTGTCGGGTACAGACTGGGTAAAGACGAGCTTCTTGAACGATGTCTAGGCGCGTTTCACCAGAATAATGAGTGTTTGAACTCTGTTATATGGAAAATTGCGCCAAAGACATCGCGGAGCGGCAGACCCACAGTTATAACTGCCGCTAATATTGCTTTAATGCTTTTCAACAATGGTCATATTGATCTCATGAATGTATTGGAGATATTGGAAATAAAACTTGGTGAATCACTCTACCAATATTGTCTAAATATTTATGAGAAACGGATATGCGACATCGAGCACGAAGCCGAACACAACACGCATGAGTATCGTCTGCGTGCAAAACACAGAAAAAATGATCCGTCTGTGGATGCTGAGGAGCTGTTCTATGGTCCAGGAATAGCTGATTAATGGTGAGAAACAAAACAAATAATACATATATAAAATTTAGTTTGTATGTCGAATTATCCTTCAGCAAAACTTTAAACGCGTTTTTCTCGAAACTACGTTTTTCAACATAGTTGACAGCATATTTAAAAAACTATTGAACCGATTTGCATTTACTAAGTCTTAAAATGTTCGAAATTCCAGTTTCTATGGCACCACGCAAGGATTTTTTTATAAAAGGCCTCCTTCTATTTTTTTTGTTCATAAACGATGACAATTCTCTGTGAAAATGGAAAATAAAATTCGCTGGTCCGCCATTTTTTTCTTTTTTTAGATATCGAAATTCCCCTACGTGGGGCTATAGACCTATATGTATGTCTAGTTTATGAATATATTTTTTTGTATTTTTCAGATGAACCGTATGGCCTAATTGCTGTCAACCACCAAGCAGCAACTTCGTCGGAGTGTCCTTTTGGAAGCGGCGTACACCGCAAACTATTTTTAAGATTCGAATAAAAAAAATTGTGTAGGATCTTCTATATGTATATATTTAATATAAGTAAGAATGAAAAGAAAACCATTCATCGTTTGCCCGAAAAAAATTATGAAAAATACACCCATTTATCGCGCGCGCACCGTGGTCTGGTGCGTTAACTATATGTATAACAAAATGGACCCATTAGATATTATTATCATATCCACTTCTTCAATTTTGGTACAGGTTTTTTTGAATTGTGTCGTCCTGGTCCCGATATGACAAAAGGCGGCATGACGCGGGGCGTAATACTTACTATCTATGTGTTTTATTAAAATTTTTGTTTATATCGTTATAATTTGATCGTTATAGATATATGTATATGAGAAATTCTTTAAACATGTGTATTGTTACAGGCTTTGCTGCGTATCATTGAAATTGTGGAGACGAACTATCCAGAAACAATGGGAAGAGTTCTAATCATGAGAGCCCCTAGATGCTTCCCTATTTTATGGACGTTAATTAGCACTTTCATTAGTAAGGATAAAATTTAATATTCATATAAATTGATGTAATGTTCACTGCACATTAAAAGTATAGGTCCACGTTTGATTCCTGATTTCTAGTATGTTGTTAAAGGTAATTAAAAAGACAAGAATTTGCAATTAGTGTTGTTACATCCCAATTATTACAGAAATGGCGAGTCCAAAACCTTAAAAATGCCATGTGCAAACGTGTCAAAAGTATGGGTCTATTTTAGAAATTTTTGCTTATTTCTTTTAATAAATTACAAATTTGAATGCATTTGGCAATAAAACTATCACTGAAACATTGGCAACATGTCTGCTACACAAAGAACAGTAAATACTACTTTGTTAATTAAGTTTATTGACAAAACGTGTCCCGCGGCACCCATTTCAGCTATTTTTATAAATATTACATTAACAAGCGCATGAAACAATGTACAATTATTTATACGGATTTACTGCACAGCACTGTTTGCTATGTTTGTTCCTCAATACAGTATTTCCTCGATATGGGGCCCATTTCGTGTCACGGTATGTGTCCAGCGATCATCCCCACCACTGGGGGGATTCCCCCTCGGTATCAGTCGGTCGAGAAATGTGACATGGTTGAAACGTCACGCCGCCGGGCCGAGAAAGATTTATAGCCTTTGTATCGGTGAGATAAGACTAGGGCACGGACAAAATTTTTTAATTTCTGGATATATTTGCATGAAAATTGTATTAACTTATTGAAATGATCTTGCTGATTAAAATGATACCAAGTACGACATATATTTATGTAAGTATGTGTAATTTAAAAAATTGGAAGGTGAGGTTCATGGTTGCATTAGTGTAGTGGCTCACCGATACCAAGGGATTTAATTTTTATCATCATCCTCGATCTCAGACCCCATGTTTACATGTACTAATTGTTGTAAGTAAATATTCAGCGGTATCGAATTTCGCTTCCAGAGCTCGGTATAAGGGTCAAAGGATGCCGCCGTTGACCAGTTACCGTGCCAAGGCGTACATTTCGTGTGTCCAACGTTAAAATATAAAATTGTAAAAAGCTACTACGACAAATTTTTTCTTACATCGGTTGATTTGATTAATACACATGTACATACAGTGGTGGAAATTGATATAAAGGCACTAAGTTTTTTGCACAAATAACAAGTTTATTTATCTCAAACAACGTTTATGTCATATATTCAACAATTTTCAACTGTTTTCAAGTAAAAAATATAATTAAGTGATATTCTTTCATGTTATTTTTAGAATATCACAACAAAAACCAGAAATGCTTGTATTTTGGGTGGAAATTGGTATAAAGGCATCCGTTTTTTTACCAAATTAGCAACAAATAAAAATAATATATAGGTTTATTAATGTTTCTAATACTTTGTTGGACCCCCATAATTCTTAATTACCTCAAAAATTCTCTTAGGCATGGTGTTAATAAGGGTTTTTGTCTCTTGAACGGAAACTCTCGTCCAGTCTTCTCGAATCGCGTTTTTAAACTCAGTAATTGTTTGGAACTGTCATCCATTTCGGTAAACACGTCTTGCAAGAACTCCCCAGAGGTTTTCAATTGGATTTAAATCTGGACTTCTTGCTGGCCAGCTCAGGACTTCGATATTTTTGTGTTTAAACCAATCTTTCGTTTTCTTAAACGCATGAACGGGAGCATTGTCTTGTTGAAAAGTCAGTTCTTCATCATTAAACTCTTCAGACATACGAACTAATTCAGTCTCTAATATTTCTATGTACATGTCTGAATTCATTCTAGTGCGACACCACGCAATATTTGATTTATTAGTGGCCCGAAATGCCGCCCAGATCAGGACACTTCCTCCACCAAAATTTCTGCTCATGCTGACCTGCTTCTCCTTTCTAAAATCGTGCCAATAATACTGGAATCCATCTGCCCCATCCAAATTGAATTTTTTCTCATCGCTAAAAATCACTTGGTTCCATTCTGATGTCCAGGACACGTATTTTTAAGCGAACTCTATTCTGGCTTTCTTATGAGCATCTGTTAAAGGCGGTTTACTGTAGCGTTTCTTGAAAACCAAGTTTTATTTTTTGATAAACTCTGTCTGACCCTTCTGGCAGTAACAGGTAAGTTCAATTCAGCCACAATTTGTGAAGAAAACACATTCTCAGCTTTTGCTTTACGCAAAATTAATCGTTTAGCCGTTTAGACAATTTTTTTGTTCGGCCGTATTTACCATTTTTTCCGTGTTGTGAGCCTAATCTCATATCTGGCGAGTACGTGCAAGGCGTGTTTACCGAAATGGACAACAGTTTCAAACAGTTAGTGAGTTTAAAAACGCGATTCGAGAAGACTGGACGAGAGTTTCCGTTCACGAGACAAAAACCCTTATTAACACCATACCTAAGAGAATTTTTGAGGTAAATAAGAATAATGGAGGTCCAACAAAGTATTAGAAACATTAATAAACCTATATATTATTTTTATTTGTTGCTAATTTGGTAAAAAAAACGGATGCCTTTATACCAATTTCCACCCAAAATACAAGCATTTCTGGTTTTTGTTGCGATATTCTAAAAATAACATGAAAGAATATCACTTAATTATATTTTTTACTTGAAAACAGTTGAAAATTGTTGAATATATGACATAAACGTTGTTTGAGATAAATAAACTTGTTATTTGTGCAAAAAACTTAGTGCCTTTATATCAATTTAAACTCATAAAGTTTATGCATCTGAAATGCACACAACATTGGGACATGAAATTGTAAAAAATATAATGAAAAATTGTATGGTGATTTGATGAATACACAAGCACATGCATCGCAAACCCTAGGTGGGACGTGAAGTAATGTCAAACTCAACTGAACACTGTCGGCAAAATACAAAGTCTAGCGGCTTGAGCTCAGTCAAGATTTATGGGATCTCGAATTTCGCTTCCAGCTCTCCGTAAGTGAGTCAAAGCAGACCCGACGAGTGGACAGTTACCGAGGCAATACTGTATGTAGTACGACAATGTCCTGATTCTTTACAATGTTGGTTTTCGAAGCAAGGTCAAGCGATGTTTGACGCACCCAAGCGATATTTATTCTTTTGTTACACGGGAGACTTCGTGGAAAGTGTTGAGGAGGCACAATGTATAATGTTCATAGATCAGTATGATTCAATATTGTCAAGTGACACGCCCTATTTCTGCACTGAAATCAATTTGCGCGAACTTCTTTCCACGAAGAAGTGTCCACGAAAACACTGACTTTCACATATACCTGGCCCATGGGAAAGTGAACCTCCTCGGCGGAGAAGTGCGGCGAGGGAATGATTCTACGCCCCATTCTTTGTGTCCTCGTGTCGCACTGCGCGGGGAGAATGCGCAAAAATTCATTATGCCACAGATCGCTCAACGCAGCGAATCGGATCGCCCACAACTTTTTAGGGATGATACGCGGCAGTCGTTTCTGTATCGATAGTCAAACGACGTTACCGTCCTGCACATTATTTTTACGTTATAGTTCTGTGAATATATTATTATGGCTTGTTGCGAATTATAAGATAATAATATGAATAACGATAAATTAAATGTAATAGAACCGAATAGAGAACTAGACGTTTTTCTAACGCGCCCTACTTTATCAAGAAAGCAATGAATAAATAAGATTTACCACGTTCCATGTCGGGATGTTTTTTGGTGAATTTCTACGAAACAATATTTATTACGGTACAAACATTACAATTATACAAAAAGAAACGTGCATAGCGCAAAATTTCATAAAAAAAATTGTTTTCAGGTATAAAACGTTTTGCCTCATATTCTTAAAGGTTCAAATTACATTTTAAGCTAATAAGAAAAAATCGATTTTTTGAAAATTCTACACAGGTGTAACCCCTTAAGTCTCGTCAAACATGTTTGCTAAAAATAAAACAGCAATAACATTGTTAAAAGTTCGTCCAAATCTGTTTTACATCCTTCGCCGTCTGCCCCTCGCCGCCATCTCGAGTTACGTTCGCCGCGTGTCCATACCGAAAAACAACAAGCACTGTTTGCCGAAGATCATAATGTTTGTCGAAACACCAACAAATTGTTTGAGCGAACATGTTTGCCAAATATTATATAATTTGCTCGATGTAGACGAAGCTTTATGTGTAATACACGTGAGATGAATATATGAATTGGAATTTATGTTAGTGTGGGAGGTTATATGATTAATATATGCATATGTATTGCGTATGTGTTTTGAAATTGATCGCATCTTATGCGTAAAAATGAACTGCAGGGTTTGTTTAAAAGCAGGCGTTACAGGTGGGATGTAACAATAGTATCTTTTTACACGCTTATCTCTGATCACTACTGTACTTGACACTGTTTATTATACTATATTTCTATTACAGATGAAAACACAAGGAAGAAATTTATGTTTTACTGTGGTACCGACTACCATGAACAAGGTCCTGACAGTCTCGCTGCGTATATTGATCCAGAATTTATTCCCGATTTTCTTGGTGGATCATCCGAGGTAAGAGAAATAACAATATATTTGGAATCAGAATTATAACATCAAATTCCAGAATTATTATCTTTGTGTCATCAGACACAAAGGAAAAACATAGACCAGATAAGATACGTAACTTTTCTTCCTGCCTTAACTAACTAAATTAATATATCACGTTGACGATCTCTCGTACATGTTATTACGGGGTGGAGCAGAGGAAATGCATGTTTTTCACTATTGAATGACTGGGATACGGTTTGATAAAAATAATAAAAATAAGCATTATGTGATAGATTTTTTAATGCAGTTTTGAAATATACATACTTTAAGGGGTTACATATAGTTAAGAGGCGCAAAAAATGCGATTTTTCAAGAATTTTTCCTGAAAAGACAGTTAAATTGATTAATGTAAAAATTTGTACAAACATTGAGATAACTATTATCTGTATTTTAACATTTTTTATTTGTAAAAATAATAATTTTGAGGGCTGTTATAGCTGATCTCCAGGAGCTCCTCTAAAAAAAGCGCTTTGCGGTGACCACGATACCTCGTGACTGAATCTTTTAAAATGAAAAAACCTAACGGATTTCTGTTTATCCATTTAAAGTAATGTATAATCTAGTAATTAATCGAAGGAATAAGCAAAATAACATTTTCTGACAAAATGGTTGCTTCTAAAAAAAAATAATCGATTTTTCACCAAAATTTTGGCCTTAAATTGTTCATAAACAAAAAAATATTCATCGGTGAGAAGAAACCTTCGATTAGTTACTAAAAAATATAGTCAACAAGCTTGTGTTAAAATTTGAGACTGATCGGTCCAGCCGTTTTCGAGAAAACTTGGTCACCGACTTTGAAAACACAGATTGGAGAAAAACGCATTCAAAGTTTCAAAAGCAAGCCGATAATAGAAACTGTAGTAAAGGCAACTTCAAATTAGTAACAGCAACCAAAGTCAGAAAAATAAAATTTGAATGTAATTGAGCCAACACCAATTTCAGTTATCCAAATATCAACAACTGTATCTAGTTGCTGAAACTAATTTTGAGTAAGGGGAACTAATAATTTTTTCGGTGTAGACCAACTACTTTCAAACGCTCTGACACGTCTTTACAAATATGCGTGTAACTTGGACAATAATCGCCGAATTGACTTGAAATTTTATGTGTGTGTACTTAAATGTATATACATTACGAAAATGAAATAAAAAAAATCGATTTTTCGAAAATTTTAACTGTATATAACCCCTTAATTAGGCTCGAAAAATAATGTCTTGGAGATGACGTCCTTCTTGCTGGATACAAATTTGGACCCTCTCCTGAAAGTTACGCACGGCTCTCTCCAACATTTTATTCGGCACGGCTTCAATTACCCGACGAATGGAATTCTTCAGGTCATCGATTGTGCGAGGCTTGTTCATGTAGACTCTTGATTTTAAATATCCCCACAAAAAGAAGGCCTCCTTTACTGGCCCCCTCGGTCACCCGATTTGTCGATATGCGACTTCATCTCCAAGAGGAAGGACATCATCTCCAAGACATTATTTTTCGAACCTAATTATAGTATGTATATTTCAAAACTGCATTAAAAAATCTATCACTTAATGCTTGTTTTTATTATTTTCATCAAACCGTATCCCAGTCATTCAATAGTGAAAAACATGCGTTTCCTCTGCTCCACCCTGTATTTAGTAAATAAACAGACAAGGCCTCGTTTCCAATCAAGTACAAGAATCCCCGACTGGTACAGTGATGTATTTCCATTAGATCCTCTCTAGTGTAATTTGCGTTTACACATTATTTGAGATTCTGTCGAAATTCGGAAGGAAATATTTAATACCTCATAAAAAACTGATTCTTACCTTCATATATCGATAAATCATTCAAGAGGTAAAAATGCACTACTGCATTATACAGAGTGTCCCAGCTAGTTGAACGTGCAGGAAACCCGTGATAGCTGAGGTCATTGTAATATAGGGATGTAATATTCTCAATGTCGTATCTCAATCCGCGACGGGGTTATTAAAGAGAAATGATACCCAATCAGAGGACTCCGTCGGCCGCGGCAACGCGACAGTTTCTGCTCGTATAAGTCAATGTCTTGTTGTAGCGATTTTGTTTATACCGCGGTGTCAACGTGCCTCTTGAAAAGGATACAGAACGAGCACTAACACAGAGCCACGAAAAATGTATCGATGAGTCTATATCACTGTAGTTCCCGGTGTCACCGAAAAATAATCTAATTTTTGACCTTACCTCTTGCACGTAGCTTACTGAATAACATCGATTGCACACGATCGGTTTAAAGAACACCGCACAATGAATTCAAATTGAAAAGTATGACCATTGCCCGATAATATTCACTTTAGATTTGTTAAAATTATTACGAAGAGTGTATGCAGTCGTACACTTGTTTCATCTGCGAGCGAATGGTATAGGCTCTTCACCCACGAGAAAGTTTGATCATTAAGTGATTAAGCTACATCAAACCAATACGCCCGAAATTACCGTTAAAATATTGACAGTAAACAGACGTCCACAGAAGAAGGCTGCCATAATTGCAACCTCCGTTGAATGTATTTGTTGCCCTGAAAAGGGCCGAATATGTAATTGACCGATTTCTATGATGTCTATCCATGAGTCTATGGTAGTGGTGTCAAGGTCGTTCACAGTTCAGGCGATTTTCGAGGCGCTCGGCTGCTGCCCCACCACTCAAAAATTAGGACCAGTGCGCGAGCCGCTAGACGTTTAGGGGCGGCGCCGGCTCAGGAGCGTATCCTGAACGGGTACGCCAAATTTTAAAAAGGTTATACCTGGCTAGGGCAGGACATGCGTTTATGTTCACGGTACGCTCCTGAGTCGATGCGGCCCCTAAACGTCTAGCGGCTCGCTTACTGGTCCTAATTTTTGAGTGGTGGGGCAGTGGCCGAGCGCCTCGAAAATCGACTGAACTGTGAAGGACCTTGACACCACAGGTCTATGGCATAGGCTGTGTATGTATGGTCGTGGTGGGGGGTTAAGCTTCGACAATTTTGACGCGATTTCCAAGAGGCAGCACTGCGCCATAAGTATTATTTGGGAAAATCGTCAAAAACACGCGTTAGTTAATACATTGTACCATACGCATTTTTCATCCGATTTTAATTAACTTGGGGCCATTTTAAAGATAAAGGGTGAATACACGAAATGATAGAACAGATTTTCGAAAATCGGTTTCTTTCACTGATAAGGAAATCGTTTCTCATAAAACTGTTCTATCATCTCGTGGATTCATCCTTTATCTTTAAAATGGTCCCAATTTTATTAAAGTCGGATGAAAAATGCCTACGGTACGATATATGAGCTAAACCCTTGCAATTCTACGCTCCCGGTGGTGAGGCCCCTTAATAATTCGGTCACGGATTGGGATACGACATTGAGAATATTACATCCCTATATTAGAATTACGTCGGCTATGACGGCTTTCCGGGACGGAACGATTAGCTGGGACATCCTGTATATTTTTTTATTGACATGCAAATTTTCTTTAAAATATTTTTTAGTATGGAAAGTATTTGTGAGTAATATAACATCACCCACTCAGCTACCTTACAATCTATCTACCAAATATGTCCCAACTTTAATTATAACTAACGTAGGTTTTCAGCAGCTGTAGATTATGCAAGTCTTTGCTTTCCGAATCTTTCCGAAATATCTTATAATACCAGAAGAGTATAAGTCTATAGTATATCTATTTCCATATCCTTAAATTACCATGTCACCTATAATATTCGTGTACAAACCGAATGACAATCACCACAATCCAGTATCCAGGTACTTTGCAGGATGTTCATTTGCAACTTTGGTTAAAAGAACAAATTCCTGAAATAATAAAAAGCAATGTAAAATATCAAAATGGTCATTGTCAATAGATAAGTTATCACTTTCTGATATTTAGTTACAGGTGATACTTTCATTTGTTTGATGTAGGTTTTTAACACTGTAAGCATTCTATTCAGGTTTTCATTTGTATATACAGGGTGTCCCATTCCCTTGGACGCACCCGGAACCAGGTGATAGCTGAGGTAATTCTAATATAGGGATGTAACATTCTCAGCGTTCCATTCCAATCCGTGGCCGAGTTATTAACGAAAAACGACAGCCAATCAGAGGGCTCCGTTAGGCCCGACCGCGCGACAGTTCCCACTGCTACGGTACCCTACTGGTGCAGAACTTCTACTGTCGCGCGGCCGAGCCTAACGGAGCCCTCTGAGTGGTTATCGTTTTTCTTTAATAACTCGACTACGAATTGAGATAGGACATTGAGAATGTTACATCCCTATATTAGAATTACCTCAGCTATTACCTGGTTCCGGGTGCGTCCAAGGGAATGGGACACCCTGTATACGGATTGTGTGATATTCTCCATTTCTAAGGGGAACAAAGGTACAGACCGCATTGTCTGGAATCAATTGGCTAGAGACTCACGTAATTTTGCAGATTTCAAAGAGAAGCAAGGTTTGATATTATAATTCGTCTGGTATTGGAAAATTATTAGGAAATAAAGAATCACATTATCTTTGGTTGGAAGGTTGAACTACTGGCCATCTATCATTGCACGAAGAGGTTTCAGATTATAACATTCCTATACAGGGATGTATACAGGGTGCAACAAAATTGGGGGACTATTTTTGGGAATCGATAGAACGCACAAAAAAAGAACAAAAAAGTCTTTAAAGTTTTGTCCAAAACCAACACTTTATCGAGATACAACCCCTTTTGTAAAAAAGTTAAAACAAATTATATATCCAAAATGGTAAGTGTTGCTGCGCAATCTTTACGATCTTCACCTATCATAAGTATTATGTGAGACGGGAGTATGCCTGTGTGCGTGTGTGTGTCTGTGTGTGAATGATGAACGTATGAGTGTGTGACTGTTGATCGGTCTCTAAGCGACGCGACCGGACCACGTCGCGCGATGCTGGCCAGCAGTTGACTCCGTATCCATGGGGACAAGAGGTAATCATGCTACGCAACGTCAACAATCGTTTTTTGTTTTACATATAATAAATAGAACGTAAAATCAGGAGCGCGGCAGAAGCGTGAGAATCATCAAATGTAACACACGAAGTATATTCACATAAGACCCACGAACATCAAACGAACTCACGTGTTAAAATTTCATGTCTTCAATAAAGCACGGAAGTGATTTTTGTGTTAAACAGTACAAACGCTATTCAATCATATGCAACATTCCGACTGGTGTCCCAACCAATCCAATGTGGTTCACATTAATTTGCGAACCACATGCGAGTTTCGGGAATTTCAATCTCAGAAAAATCTCAAGCACCTCGCAACAGTAATGTAGGGTATGAAAGATTTCAGCGTGACAAAGCGTAGCGTGCAAGGAAAGGATGTTTATATCAAGTGACAATGTAAGGTGTGAGAGACAAGTGTTTGGACCGAGTGACAGTTGCGTGCGAGTGAGTTCCGTGAACGATAAGAATGAATGGTTTTTAGGAATGCACGCGTAGAGAAAAAATACATGGTGACCCGTGACCGAAAGTCGGCACGTGGCAAGTGTGTGTGTGTCGTGTGAGAATCAGTGAGAAAATGGAAAAGTGTGAATGCGAATGAATAAGGGCGCAAGAGCGGCGCCGCGAGGATTCGTGCTGCAGAGTTTTTTGAGTGAGGATTTGTCGCGTGATTTTAAGGGAGAGTTTTGCTGTGAGAGATTTCTGAGTGAAATTAAATAAGATCTTCTGAGTGAAGAAACATAGAGTTTTAATTATGAGTTGTGTTTAGTTGAAAGCCCACGTGCGTGAGCGGCTTTACAACTAATTAATATTAAGGACTAGTTTAGTGAAATCATATATATAATAAAGAATCCATTCAACACAATCAATGTTCTGAAATACCACTGGTAGAAGACCAATCCCAACCAACATCAATAATCTTCTACAGTAAGTGCAGAAGGCAGATTTGATTGCAATATAATCGGAAGAGATCAAAGTTTATGAAAAAAATATAACTGTTGCGAGTAGTACTGTTAAGTAGCATTTATGTTTCTTAATAAAAAAATATGATTTTTTCTATGATAGGGGATGTTTATCAACTTAATAAATATTTGTAGACTGCATCAAGACTTGCTTTTCACAGACGGCCAAAGAAAAAGAATATTATTATAAAGTTTAGGTGCAAAAATTAGTTAAGCCGTGACGAAGCCTCCGACGCGTCAGATTGGTACTACACTAGTTCTGTTGACGACGTCTTACCTACATCTTCCACATGACACCAACGCGTACTATCATTAATACTACAAAATGTAACACGCATTCTATTCCAGTATAAATTTTACCTTTAAACTAATTGTTGAAAATTGGTGTCCGTTTACCCCGATACATTTACGCAATGGTTTTTTCATTCAATGCCGTACACCGACAAAAACTTTCGGCTTATTATTTATTTTCACACATCCGTTAACAATGTGTTCCCGAAGCACATTCTCGACAGATACTGGCAATGAGTAATGAATTGTTTCTAAATATCTCCACGAAAAACAGTTCAAGATAGTGTTACGTCAAGACTATGCGTCACGCTCCGAGGTTACAGAAACGGTGCGCCTTCAATTTGTTTCGACAAAGTCTGCGTTTTGCCCCCTTTAGAATCATTGGTCAGACCAATTTACTCGGGACGAGGCTGAGTCGTACTACAGTCGAAAGGTGATAATGGAGGTATGAGGTCGTGATGATGTCTAGGTCAGGAGAATTGATAATTGACACTGCTTATATTCTTCTTCAATTTTGTATTTAACATCAGTGTGACAGAAATGTTGCGGGTATCCGTTACACAGGTTCTCAGTTTGGGAAAGCAAGTCCCAGAACACCCGCTGCTTCTTTTTATTTTTGATAAGAAGGGTGGGACCTACTTTCACCGCTTCTCCCGACTTTACTTTTCAGCTAGAAGGCCTACGCGTTCTCTTAGCCACTAGAGATAGGGAATGATTGATACATTTCACTGCATGTTTACTACTACAGTCCATACAAGATTTACCAAGTGCATACTAGTATTTGATTACTTCCTACAGGACTTTTTGTATCCGTTCCGAATTAATGGTAGAACGGTTTCATGCGAATCTCAGTTTAGTCTCTCATTCAACTGCTTTGGTTGTGCGGCCACCTGCATCCACCTACTCACTTGACCAGATTTCTCTGACTCAGTAGTAAGCTACGAGTAGTAGGTTAAATTAGAGTTTCAGATGTTTGGAAAGCCAGGCCTCAAATACGATGCTCAACCTTCATTTGGAATTTGAACTTAAATTTAATCACGACTCGCTGTTTTCTACAGGATTTAACATTAGTTGGATTCCGGTTATCTGTTCGTGATTCGTCTGAGTTCGCGTGGTTTGAAGTTTACACAAATCACTAAACGAGGGCAGGATTTAAAAATACTGTAGGCGCACGGTTGAACACGCTTGTTGATAAAGATTCGTTATCATAGAAAAAATCATATTTTTCTTATTGGCACACATAAATGCTACTGAACGGTACTAATCGCAGGAGCTATATTTTTTTCATAAACTTTGATCTCTTCCGATTATATTACAATTAAAATCAGCCTTCTACGATTTACCATTTCGGAAATATAATTTTTTTAAACGTTTTTACAAATGGTTGTATCTCGAAATGGGTGGGCTTTTTACAAAACTGTAAACTTTTTTTCTTATTTTGGTGTGTTCTATCAATGCCCAAAATTATGCCCACATGTTTTGTTACACCCTGTATACATATATTTTACAGACCATTTGATATTTGAATGAAGGTGCGACATAGAGAATACAGTGTTTCAAGGGGACATTTTATTATGAAAATAAATCTCTTATAGGGGCGGAATTGCTTCGAAAATATTAACACTTTATCTAACGCTCATGATGGAAGTTGCCGTTTACTAATGATCGACTTCGCGAATTGGTTGCCACTTCCAGGCCAACTTTGACTGTCGCGGGAAAATGTATCTGCCCGTTTAGCAAGTAACTAAGAAGGGAACGTACCCAAGTGACCAGAACCGATTTTAAACACTAGATATACCAGCAATTTCGATATGTATTTCTACCAAAACCAGTTAGAATGACTGGTGTATAAGAAAAATGCTTATTGAGGCTTCCAGTCCTTATTCACCCTTAAAAAATGACAAAACAAGTTAAAACAATGTTAATTACAATAGATAGATAGATTTATATACATTGTCAAATAATAAAACGCTTAATTGTTTACAGTTTGTTGGTCACAATTTCTACATATGTAGATTTTGCTGTGTGTACACTTTCCGCATACACTTTTTTTGCATGTATTGCAAATATTTGTAGTTTTATTGTTATTACAATATCCTACTTGACACCATTTGCGTACAGGAACCGTGCCACCTGTAGTTGGTATATCAGCTTCGTGTATTTTTTCCGTTGAAGTCTGATATTCTGAAGCAAGTTCTTCTGCTAATCGAAACAGGAAGTGTTTCCGTGAGATATTTTCTCCTGTTGTATTGTTGTACAACATCCAGCAATTTATTGCGGCTAAATCCAAAATATTAAAAAAGACTTGAAGTGGCCACCTTTTGGAACCTGATTTCACGGTGTATTTTCGTGCCATTTGATCAGTGTTATCGACTCCAAATTTAGTTTTATTATAAAGCGATACAGTTTCAGGTAATTTCTTAGCAGTCTTATCGATTTTGACGTGTTTATGTTTTGTACTTAGTATAAGTACTTTTTTATTTGGCTTGCTTTTGTATACGGTTAGTGTGCATCCATTGAATTGGTACGACAACGTTGAGAAACGAGCCATGCTGTCTTTTTTCAGTTTGCAATATTTCAGCAGTTCCCTCTTGTTTGCGCGTACAGTTACATTTAAATTATAATTTTTTTCTAAAACTTTGAAGCTTCTTGAATCAATTGGTATTTTGTAATGTCTGTATCAATTATGGTTTGAGTATTACAAATTATGAAAAAACCCATGCACAAAACTTTGACTGCCTGTAGCTTAAAAAATATTTCATGTTTTGAAAATTCCTTCAAATAGATTTCTAATTTCGGCGTTACGTACGACATATTAAAATTTTATCAAAATCCGTACCATGGCGGAAAACACCCGAATCATTTGAGTTGGGCCGCACCGTATTAAAAGTATCAGGCACTTCGATCCGCTTTATCGAACGATCTGTGTTAGAATGATTTGTCGCGCATCATTGTCGCGCAGCCCGAAACTGGCAGCGAGACGCGCGTAGAGTAGGAGGACCTTCTCCTCCGCTGCCTTCCATATATGCTCTGGGTTAACCGGTCAGAATCCGCGCCGGTCCGTGTACATCTTTGAAAACACTCTGAACTAGTAATCTACCAGCAACACCTCCTTCTTCAATTCTTTTCCAAATAGTTCTGTCTGAAGCAATTTCAGTTTGCTGATTTGGTACGTTACTTCCACTTTCGTCTCCAGAACTGGAAGAGAATCGCACGCATCGTCTCGTACGTTTGTTTGGAATATTTACGCTATCACTATTTCTTGATTGATCTATATTGTCTTTATCGGGAAATTCCTCATCACTACTCTCGATAATAGCACTGTTATCGTCACTGCCTTGTGGATCAGTTTGTCTCTCCAATAATTCGCCGTCGCTATCATATAATTCATCACTTTCTACATCTGAACATTCCAGAGGTATGCTGGTTGCATTTTTCATAGCGATTATTATCATTATCTTGATCTATTTATTGGCTCATTTATTTTCAGATCATTAGATCTCTGACTGTCAAGTGGCATTTGTTTACACTTAGTCCTCCTATGCCAATAGTATAGACCAGTGCTGTCAAGGTCATGCATATTTCAGTTGATTTTCGAGGTGCACGTCCACTGCCCCACCACTTTTAAATAAGGGCCAGTGAGCGAGCGGCTAGACGTTTCGGGGCCGCTTCGGGTCAGGAGAGTACCGTCAACATAAACGCACATTCTGCCCTACCCAGGTACAACCTTTTTCAAATTTTGCATGCTAGTTCACGTTACGCTCCTGAGCCGCAGTGGCCCCGAAACGTCTAGTTGCTTGCTCACTGGCCCTCATTTAAAAGTATTGGGGTATTGGGCGAGCGCCTCGAAAATCGACAGAAATGTAAACGACTTTGACAGTACTGGTATAGACCACTTCATGCTTTAGTTCAATTTGTCGCGCATATCAACCACCCCGTGGCATTCTTCGCACGTACTCCGTAAAATGCCTGACACTAAAAGGGTTAAGCGGTAAAACATTTTTAATTTTTAAGGATCTTGAGTTATTATCATACATGAATGAATAAGTGAATGTGAAAATAAGTATAAGAGAAACGAGGAGTCGATCACTAGACACGTCAATAAATAGTAATCTGCTATGCAAGAACCTACCAATCAGTAACCGTTGACCACCGGAACGGTGATTAATCGGCTTGTGGTTGATAACAGTTGACCATTAAAATCGGTCGGTGACCATTATCATCAAGAAACCGATCAATAAGAGTTCAGTAGATAAAGTGTTAAGAATCCGTTTCCCTTTTTTAAACGGAAGAATAGATTCTCTTTTACTTTTTGCAGAGCATGTAACTCATACCAGGACGAAATTATTTACCTATGATATGTTGGCTTTAGGTGGTCATCGAGATTCATTCACAATGATGTAAATAATCTTTCTCCGCAACACAGTGACAAAACATATATTATTTTCTGTATTCGAATGGAGGTATACAAATGGAGGTAATCAATATGTATTTTGAAGCTCAATTAATTTACTTTTTTCCTGAACGGTAGTACGACCTCCTCCAAGTTATTGTACCAATTTCCCGACAGGTATCCATAATTCCTAGTCTGATGTTATTAGTGGAGATGAAATGTTCTTGTTAACTTTATAGAAGATGACATGATTTAGAGAATTCTATAAGAAAAAGTGCAGAGTCCTCAGATCGGGAATCCTCTATTATCCTGAAAAAAAAACTGTTTAAACGATCATAAATAGTCTTAAAAGTTCATTATTATAGGTTAGTGTTTTCGTCTAGGCATAGGTTGTAGGTTATAGGTTTAGCTAAACGAAAAATATAACTTCAATTTAAAAAATAGCGATCATTTAAACATTTCTGTGACACGTCCAATCAGGCGGAAACCGTGTTTACAGTAAAGTGTGATCCACAAAACAGAATAACTTCTGTTAAAAATGCTTTTGGGGGAAAAAACAATTCAGGAAATAATTCCCTGGAAACTGACCGTACCTGTACCAATTAATAGTTATGGTAACTCTAATATAAGGATTTAACATTTCTAATGTCGTATGGTGATCCGTGATCGAGAGTGTTGTTGGTCGTAGCAGCACAAAAATCTCAGTGGAACAAGTTAATGTCTTGTAGTAGCGAAATTGTTCATAGTGCCGCGTCAACGGGCCTCTTGAACCACGAAAAATATATCGATTAGTCTATGTCGCTGGGTCATTGTACTCATTTGTCTCTATAATAGTAACACTATGAATTGGAAGAACACTATGTAATGAATTCATATTGAACACTTTGACCATTGCCCAACAATTTTCACTTAAAATTTCTAAAAATAAGTACAAAGAAGGTGTGCATTTTTATATTTTCATTATCTAATGGCTTTTTCCAGTACCATAGATACATTCAACGTAGGTTGATATCGTAGAACGCTTCCTCAATGAGCATCTGCGTTCTGGCACTATTTTACTGGTAACAGAAGTCTCACTTTTACTATAATATCTTTTTTTTGGTTAAGTATGTTTCTGTAGACAATCGTAAATTGTTGGAAGTTTAATAATGATAGAGTTAGCTCATAGTGGTGTCCGTGTCACTCCCGGAGTATTAACAGTCGATTATTAATCAACTTTTCTCGTCGATCATATTTTGCCTGTACAATCAACCGCAAAAATGGTTTCACGGGGGGGGGGGGGGGGTACGGGGTGCGCGCGGGTACGCACAACTGCTAATGCTTGCTTCACGTCCGTGAGTTTCGTCCCCTCTCTTTCTAATATTTCGTTTCTCTCTCTGACGTGTGTCTCGGCATAAAACAAGTGACAAGGACTACTTCGTCTCTTTCTTTTCGTCGCTCCGTCGCACTCGGCCGGCACACAGATACGGCCAGGCATGTGTGAGAGCGCGATCGTCATTTGAGACAACCATCAAATGCGGATTTCGCCAGGGTCCGAATTTTTCTCGCATAAGAGCCTCTCTTTCCTTCCTTCTGTCTGTCTCGCTCGCTCTCCGCGGCTCACAGACGATGGCAGAGCTCAGATGTGTTGGTGCGCCTTCGTCGAGCGCGGCGGTTCATTCGCGTTTATCGAGACATATTGAATTATTTTATCCGATAGTGATTATTTATTTGCAATTCTAGATCTATGGAGTCTCGCTGAGTATTAAATGAATTGCAATAGAATGATAATTTATTTATTTCACGTTATATTCTCTAGATGAAATATTTGGCGAAATCTATGCCATATTTATTTATTTATCGTAGTAGTCCATTCAAATTTTGTTCTACTTTGAAATTTCATATTACAAGATGGAATTATGGTATTATGTTTTCGCGTGTGCTGATCACGGGAAAAATATTTAAAAAATTCTTAGCATGTCATTTCTATGCGAAAATCGCTTGCGAAAATTTGAAACGCTCGTGTCTCAAAACGGTTGAACTTACGCCAAAATGGTTTGCACCATAATAAGAGGAAAACTAGAAGTGCGGAATGCAAAGGGCTAATAATTGGAAAGTAAAATAAAAAGTAAAAAAATTAAGTTAAAACAGGGACTCGAAACCGGGACCCTCAACGTTAGAAAACGAATATATTTATATAAAATATACATAATAATATATTTATATAAAAATAATTTTTTAAATATACAATAATAAAAATATAAATGTGTATAAAAATAGAAATGTGTATAAAAATATAAATATGTATAAAAATAGAAATGTATATAAAAATATAAATATGTATACAAATATAAATATGTATAAAAATATAAATATGTATAACAATTATAAATATTTGAATGTGTTTGTGTGTGGGGGGGGGGGGGTTCTGGAATAAACGTTTATGGGTGCGATTGGGGAAATGGGGAGCGACGTCGTCGGGTGTTCTGCGAGGACAGGTGACACTGGGGCCGGATAGTTACAGAAGAAGGATCCCGAGCACTCAATGACTTCCTGCAGAAGAATGTTAGGAGGCGCAGGAAAACGGCCCAATACATAAGGAGAGATCCGCTCCTACAAGCCCCAGTAGCTGCGAATGCGCTGGTGTTGAGTATTTCCGACGATCGCTGCAACAAAAATTCCCTTCGCCGAGCACACCCAAGAGCCGCTCGTCTTCTTCACGGTGCTGGAGTCGTCCCAACCCAGGGAGGAATGGATGCCCACCATTGGACGTCGACTGCTCCGACGAAATTGGCTACTGAAAATGTGTCAGCAGCGTGGCACCGACGATGACACCTAGGGCGAGAACAGGCTCCGCGAATCGAGCAGGCCCACATGGTCGGGAAAATACCTTTTTAAGGGAATGTACCCTTTTCTCAGAATCTGGAATTCGATTCCACGTTGCTTGGAACATGTGATTGACAGGCAGGGGTAAGGAGGCCGATGGGTACGGAATATACTCGATGTTCAGGTTTCCTGTAAACACAATTACAAAAACGAAATCAATTGCCGATTCTGGTATTACGCAGTGTATTTGTATATTAGTAAACATTCTGAACTAATTATAATACTCACATTATACGGAACTGAATCCGACTTGCTGTATCTTCATCAGATACCCAATTTGCATTACAAACAAATTTTGAATATTAAAAAAGCAGGGGCTGTTGCGCATAAAAAAAGCTCCATGGCTTCAATTTATCTTCGATACCTGTAAATTAAATTAATGTATAAACATTAAAACATATAATGTTTAACGTTACAATCCTATAATTTTTGAAATATTCTACATACCTGAACATCAAAAGTGGCCCCACTTCTTTCCGCCAAGCCTCGGCCTCAATAGTCCGTCCAATACCCCTGCCGGTCAATCACTTGTTCAAAGCGACGGACGATCGAATTCCCCAGATTTTGAAAAAAAGATACATTCCCTCTTAGTTCTTCCCAAACCGTATGGGCATGCTCGACGAGCGCAGCCCTCGTGCGTTCTCGTCCGGGGGCCATCGTCGGCCCATCTCTGCCCACACATTTTCAATCAGTTTTAGGTCCGGAGATCTTGACGGCCAATCCACGATACGCCATTCCGGGTGATCCGCGAACCACCGTCGCACAGCACGCGATGTGTGGACTGGATGGTTGTCCTGAACTAGTCGAATCACCGGCGCGTCTTCTACGGGATATACAGCCCGTACTCTGGGAACAAGAACGTTCTCCAGCAGGGCTATATATTCCGCAGAATTCATGCGCGGTGAAACTTCGACTAGTTCACCGGGACCACCAACACTCATCCAGCCCCACATCGCGCACGTGATACGGCCGCTGCGGTTCACCGGAACAACGTATTGCGGATCTAGCCGCTCTCCCTCCGGACGCCAAACCCAATGTCTCCAATCTTCGCCGGAGCAGAACAATTTCTCGTCGATCCAAACGGTGGTCGTCCATTCTTCCCTGGGCGTTGCGAGCTCCTACACCGCGAAGTCGACGCGTTGCTCATGGTGGTGCTCTTCGAGGGGAATTTTTCGTGCAGGTCGGTAGCAACGGAGGCCCGCTTCATTCAGCCTCCGCCGCACCGTGTCGTCCGAAATCCGCAACCCCAACGCATTTGCGGCTTCCTGGGCACTGTGGAACGGATGTTCCCTCATATATTGGGCGATCGCTTGGTCCTCGTCTCTTGAAGTCTTCCTGGGCCTCCCGCCATTCTTCTTTCGGTGGTCAATGAGTGCGTCGGGTCCTCCTTCTGCAAACTTCCGTATCCAGTGCCGTGCTGTCCTCACAGAACACCCGACGAAGTCAGCGATTTCGTACGGATCAGCTCCGCACCGCCCCATTCCCCAAATCACACCACGCACTCGCTCAGATAGATAGCCATCCGTCAACGACCGAGTTTATTGCAGAACTGATTTTCGTTTGCAAGTAACAAGCGAAGAAGCTTTTCATCGTTTCGCATTTATTTTGTTACGTACATATCTATGGTATAAAACATTTGACGATCGCGCTCTCACACATGCCTGGCCGTATCCGTGTGCCTCGCTAGAACGATGGCGACGGAGCGTCGAAAGGAAAGGGGGGATACAGGTCTCCGATGCATGAAAGAAGGAGATGAGGGATTTAAATAATTTTTCTAATTGTATCAATGAATATTTAAAAAATTGTAGACGCATAACCAACCCCTGGGGGATACGGTACGCGCAATTGCGAATCTTTGACTCCCACTAAATATTACGGTTAATGCAAGAATAAGAGAACGTCCCTTACGTATGATATAAAATGAATCGTAGTCGTATTAATGTTAAACATTGCTTCCACAAGTGGATTAATGACGCTCCGCGTTAATAGGCGTTAGAAAAATTAAACGTCGTCGTCTTTCATCGAATTATAAGGACTCCGTTTCGGTAAATAAATAAATATGGCATAGATTTCGCCAAATATTTCATCCGGGGAACATAACGTGAAATAAATAATTAGGAAACATGTAATTATCATTCTATTGCAATTCATTTAATACTCAGCGAGACTCCATAGATCTAGAATTGCAAATAAATAATCAATATCGGATAAAATAATTCAAAATGTCTCGATGAACGCGAATGAACCGCCGCGCTCGACGAAAGTGCACCAACACATCTGAGCTCTGCCATCGTCTGTGAGCCGCGGAGAGCGAGCGAGACAGACAGAAGGAAGGAAAGAGAGGCTCTTATGCGAGAAAAATTCGGACCCTGGCGAAATCCGCATTTGATGGTTGTCTCAAATGACGATCGCGCTCTCACACATGCCTGGCCGTATCTGTGTGCCGGCCGAGTGCGACGGAGCGACGAAAAGAAAGAGACGAAGTAGTCCTTGTCACTTGTTTTATGCCGAGACACACGTCAGAGAGAGAAACGAAATATTAGAAAGAGAGAGGACGAAACTCACGGACGTGAAGCAAGCATTAGTAGTTGTGCGTACCCGCGCGCACCCCGTACCCCCCCCCCCCCCCCACCGTGTAAACATTTTTGCGGTTGATTGTACAAACCGATTCGCATAAATTGAACTCTTCTTAGATAACACCAATGAGTACAGCAACCCACTGCTATAGACTCATCGATACATTTTTCGTGGTAGTGCATTGGTGCTCGTTTTGTATTCCTTTACAGGGCTCCGTTGACGCGGCGGCATAAACAATTCCGCTACTACAAGACATTAACTTGTACTAGTAGAAACTGTGTTGCCGGGCATAACGACGCCCTTTGATTGGATGTTGTTTTGCTTTCCTAACTAGACCACGGATTAGGATAGAATATTAAAAATGGTACATCCCTATATTTAAAATCGTCGCATCTATCGTTCGGTACAAGAGAGGCGAGATTAGCAGAAACATATTTGAACGTTTGTTCTGTACTATCACTAATTCTTCCACGAATTATGATTTGGAAAATGTGATGGTAATATAATATAATAGATAAGTATTCAGGGTGCCCTCTATACGTCCCGGTTATTCATTGGAGGGGAGAGGGGAGTTGAGATAATTCTAAAGAGATCTATACATTTTGCATTCTCTTAACACATTGTTGACCGGTCACGAGTAAACTCGTGATGCGTTTTTTTCGCACCGCTCTTGTTTTCTCTGTTGGCGACCATACAGCGAAATTGTTGATCAGTATAACACAAGCTGTTTCTCTCGCTTGTAAGACCCGTCAAATCTTGTGTTGTAAAAAAATATAATAATTAAAAAAATTTTTTTAAATAATGACGGAACGTAATGAAGAATCTTTTAATGAATTATACGTGGATGCTTTATCTGATTGTCTGAGTGATTTTGAATCAAATTGTGGTGACCTTCAAAATGATACTATATCAGAAGATAGCGACTGTGATATTAGACCACCAAAACATCAAAAAAGAAATATAATAGAATCAGATAGTGACGACGAATTGGAAGAAGAATGGAACGAACATGATATTACACCAAACTTACAGAATTATTTAAATATTCCTGGTGCAACTATTGAACTTGGTGACGCGCCGACTATCAGTGACGTAACGGCTTTATTTTTTGGTAGTGGTTTTTTTGATTTAGTCGTTACGCAGACCAATTTGTACCATTCTCAAATGAAAGAGTGACATAAAATCTCTGCAAAAACGGTATCATGAACGGAAGTTACGACTAATGAAATAAAAAAGTTTCTTGGATTACTAATATTGATGGGCCAAACCAGAAAATCTCATTGGAGAGATTATTGGTCAACGGATCCTTTAGTTGAGGCACCAATATTTCGAGCAACTATGTGCAGAATGCGATTTGAACAAATTCTTACATTTTTTCATCTAAATGATAATACACAATATACATTACCTAAAGACAGACTATGCAAAATTAGACCGCTTTTGAATTATATTATTCCAAAATTTCAGTCCCTATATACACCCAAACAGGAGTTAGCTCTAGACGAAGCAATGGTACCCTACAGAGGACGGATTAGCTTTAGGACGTACAACCCAGCGAAGATAACGAAATATGGAATTTTGATCAGAATGCTTTGTGAAAGTGAGAGTGGGTATATATGCAACTTCGAGATCTATTCGGGGCAAGGCAAAAAGCTGCAAGAAACCATATTGTCTGTGTTGGAGCCGTATCTTGGTCAGTGGCATAATATATACCAAGACAATTATTATAACAGCGTATCTACAGCCGAGCTATTACTCAAAAAAGAAACATTAGTGTGTGGTACCATACGGGAAACCGTGGTTTACCAAAGATCCTGATACAAAAATCCAAAAGTCTACACAGAGGAGAAATGACTTTTTTACGGAAGGGACCTGTTATCCTTATTGCTTGGAAGGATAAAAGAATAGTACGGATGATATCAACTATTCATGATGCTTCCATGAAATCAAGTGGAAATCGAAAAAATACAATCAAACCTACGTGCATATTGCAGTACAATAAATATATGAAAGGGGTAGATCGTGCAGATCAGTACTTGGCGAACAGCAGTATTTTACGAAAAACTGTAAAGTGGTACAAAAAATTAGCATTTTTTCTGATAAACTGCATGTTGTTCAATGCTTATAAACTGTACTGTACATATCTGCTAGAGAATAAAACTAGGTATAAAAAATTTCTATTAGAACTAGCTAGAGAGTGGATAAGTGTGGATTCCAAAGAATCTGGCATTGCACCTGACACTTCTCGAATTTCGAATAGAGCTCCTTATAAAGACACACCCTTCCGGCTTTCCGGACAAATAAGAGACCACCTCTTAGTAAAAATAGTAACTGCGAGAAAAGTAAATCCCACCAGAACGTGTAGAGTATGCTCTTCAATGGGAAAACGAAGTGAAACCAGGTATATGTGTCAAAAATGTTGTGTGCCATTACATGTAGGTAATTGTTATATTGTTTATCATACAAAAATTAAATATTAAAAGTTGAAAAAAAAAATTGTTTAAACATTGTTTTTATTGTTTAACTTCACATTTCATGACGAAATAGTCGCCGGTGACATGAGGTAAATTTTCAGTAAAATTGCCGGTCTACAATGTGTTAAGTACTGTTCGTTAATGAGTTATTAGCGAAACCGATAGTCTACCAAAGTGCTTTATTGTATAAAGTAATTCTTACGACTCAGACGGATTTCTAATTTTTTTCTGAAAACAACCGACTTACATATGCATGCCCTTTTCTTTGCCACAGTATTCTTTAAGAAATATAGTAGAGAAAACCGAATCAATTTGCGTATAGGGAGTGAATAATACTTATGAACACATAGTGCAAACTCTTCTGGAGAGCTCATACTTTTTAACACATTAAGCGCAGTATCGTGCCATTGGGATTGATAGTGAACTGTTGCTTGAGGCGAAGTCGGTTTTGTGGACCGGCAATAGTAAGGTTAAGTATCAAATGTTCCAAGTAATATAATATAAACAAATATGTACACACTTGTTTAGAACAAGTTTGTATTTCAATTTTGTATACATAGTAACGACTTCTTAAAATTAAATTTCTTACTATTTTGCATTGCAATGTTTTTAATTTTGTGTTACAATTTGAATCTGTATATGTACAGGCCGCCCAGTTAAAGATGAATTATCTCAGAGGATAGTGCGGCGAGGGGATTGATTTTTCCTCGCGCGATTCGTTTGTCGTGACGCGGCGTCGTGGCGCGGCACAAACGCAAAGTCAATCCCCTCGCCGCACTATCCCCTGAGATGGTTCATCTTTAACTGGGCGAATCGTACATCTTCGGATTTTCCCGTATTTTCTGCATTGAGAGCGCCATTTCCATAGCCTAAGCGAAAAGTGAAACAAAATCATCACCTTCGCGTGTGCCTCATCTTCTGTTTATAAATAGATAATACAAATATTCTTAATAAATACTTTGTAAAATTTGTCAAGGCATGGATATGGTAAAGCTCGTTCGTTAAATGTTCGAGGACATATCGGTAAAAATAATATCGACAGCTACAAAACATTGCTTTATAGTAACAGGAGTTGTCACGTCATCGAGTCTATTCGGGGTCTGTGATAGATTTTCTCTTTTCAATAATCGCTCCTAACTTATCAATATAGGATATTGCAAAAGGTACACATTTCCTTATAATTATCTGAAGTTCTTCCTCTGAAGCGCAATCGGGACATTTTCGTTTTATTATATGTATATTCCTTTCATTATATGTGTACAGATATTAAGTAATTTATAAGTACACTAATGTAGAAAAAAAATAACGTGGAATGGCTTGAATAATAGGGAAATATCTGCGACATTTATGGTACGGTACCTCGAAGATTTTACATTTTCGACGCAACTACTAACAACGTAAGATTTTATACATCATTTCTTTATGTGTTGTATATTCACTTGCTTAAGCAGTTGTAACTTTTCGTATAATTCCACAATAACAAATCATATATCTCCTCTTATTTTCTTCTCTGCATAGATATTTAAAATAAAGTGTCTGCCTATGTGTTACAATATAATTCACATATACAGGGTGGAGCAGAGGAAACGCATGTTTTTCACTATTGAATGACTGGGACACGGTTTGACAAAAATAATAAAAACAAGCATTAAGTGATAGATTTTTTAATGCAGTTTTGAAATATACATACTTTAATTACGTTCAAAAAATAATATCTTGGAGATGACGTCCTTCTTGCTGGATACAAATTTGGATCCTCTCCTGAAAGTTATGCACGGCTCTCTCCAACATTTCATTCGGCACGGCTTCAATTTCCTGTCGAATGGAATTCTTCAGGTCATCGATTGTGCGAGGCTTGTTCATGTAAACTCTTGATTTTAAATATCCCCACAAAAAGAAGAGCCTTCTTCACTGGCCCCCTCGCTCACCCGATTTGTCGATATGCGACTTCTCCTCCAAGAGGAAGGACGTCATCTCCAAGACATTATTTTTCGAACCTAATTAAAGTATGTATATTTCAAAACTGCATTAAAAAATCTAACACTTAATGCTTGCTTTTATTATTTTTATCAAACCGTGTCCCAGTTATTCAATAGTGAAAAGCATGCGTTTCCTCTGCTCCACCCTGTATTAGTATTTTCATGTAAATACATACAGGGTGTAACAAAAATTCTGGGGCACTTTAGGTTTGTGGATAGAACGCATAAAAATAAGAAAGAAGTCTATAAAGTTTTGTCTAAAAACCACCCCCTATCGAGATACAACCCCTTTTGTAATAATTTTTTAAAAAATCATATCTCCGAAATGGTACGTCGTAGAGGACCGATTTTGATTGCAATATAACCGGAAGAGACTATAGTTTGCGAAAAAAATATCACTATCTACGCAAAGGAAGATTTAGTGAATGCCCTCAATTTTTCCCAAGTTGTTACAAACCTGCTACGATATAGGTATTCGACGTTGTTTGGATTAAAAAAATATAATGCTATTTAATAGCAAGAATCGCAGCAATTATATTTTTTTCTATTATCGTTGATCTTCTCCGGTTATATTGCAATCAAAACGTGTCTTCTACGACGTACCATTTCGGAGATATGATTTTTTAAAAATTTTTTACAAAATGGGTTGTATCTCGATAGGGGGTGGGTTGCGCCCACAACTTATAAGACTTTTTTTCTTATTTTTATGCGTTCTATCCATAAACCTAAAGTGTCCCAGAATTTTTGTTACACCCTGTATATACTGCTATCTAATTGTTCCCGAACAGCGCCTATTGCTAACGCTTGAAGTTAGCCACACGCTTGTTCGAGCTCGGCACTGAAGACATTGTCACATTTATGTTATAAGCCTACTAAATCTTAATCGTATTGTTAGTTTCATTCATTGCATGCCAATTCGATCGTGTATAAAATGATTTTGAACTTTCTGGATAGTGATGTGAAAACAATGTTTTCATCTCTAATCAGTCATTACAAGCTAGTCCTATCTAGCAAGAAATTGTTTGACTTTAAGTCTTTTGACGAGATATACAGGGTGTCCCAAAATTATCATGCAATCGGGAACATGGAGATTGTTTATAACAAAAGAAATTGAAAAGTCCTTTACCCTTTTGTGATCCAGGGCCTCGTTTTTGAGTTACGAGCTTCCAAAATATCGTGGTCTGACTTCCGGCCCGCGCGGTTCGAACATCAGCTGGAGGCATATACGCGGAGAAAAGTGTGGATGCGAGGAAATGTCATTGAAAGTTATTTTCAGTCACTTGAGATTTTTGAACATTACAGGTCCAGCAGATGTTTTTCATCTTCTAAATTCAAATGGACGTTCTTGGATATTAATACTATTGATATTAATGTTTACAAACACAGAATATCTATCAGCAGAAGAATGTCGAGAACTACTACTATTGACCTTCATATTTATAAACACGGAATCGTATATCATCCTAAAATTGATCGCTATCAAAACTCAGAACGCTTGTAATATCTACCAACTCACATCTTTGGAGCAACTACAGTTGAATGAACTAAAATATTCTGCTAACAGATATTCCGTGTTTATCAACATGAAGGTCAATATTAGTAGTACTTGACATTGTTCTGCTGATAGATATTCTGTATTTGTAAATATTAATATCAAAGGCATTAATGTCCAAGGTCGTGCATTTAAATTTAGAAGATGAGAAACATCTTCTGGACGTGTAATGTTAAAAAATTTCAAGTGACTGAAAATGACCTTCAATGACATGTCAAGGTCGACATAATGCAGGTCAATGGATTTGTCTTGAGCCAGGCTATGTGTCTAGCGTAAAAAAAGCTACAGTTCCATTTTAAAAAACAAAGGTCATCTTCATATCTCGGAGGCGCCACCACCTACGAAAAAACAGTGTCCACTATTGAATTTCCTCCTCTAAATAGACTATCTTTCGTATAAACATTTTTTTCGAGATAATCGAGTGGCAAGATTAAAATGGGACACTCTGTATATACAGTATTTTAAAGTTTGAACTTTTACCTATTTTTCGACATAATTGCCATTTCGATCGATGCATTTTTGGAGACGTTGTGACAGTTTTTGTATGCCCATGTCATACCAACTCGCCGCCGTTGGAAATTGACGGTCTGCTACTCCTGTTTTCTGACTGTGACTCTTGCATACAGTCAAGTAATCACGAGTGGCAGAATATATGTTTTCAATAAGCGCGTTGTAATTTGCTGTACAGAATTCGCGGGCTAGAAATTAAGATTGAGTATGTAACGGTACTTTCCTGCTGACGACCACTGTCCACGAGGAAGGACCTTACTTATAAATAGGTTCGGGGCAGGTCGATAAAGAATCTTGGAAACTTTTAACGCTAAATATGAGATTTATTCATATTTTCTTACTAACTAACTATACACGTCCTTATTTGACCTATTCTATCACACATTCCTGCACTCTTCCATAAAACTCACGCGATCTTATTTTGACATATCTTCTTAAATCTAATTCCCTATTCTATCGCAATATGTACATACAAAAATTGTCCTAATCTATCTCTTAAAGCTATTCGCGGACACTCTCACTCGCACACACACTCTCTCGCACAGCTGATCGCTCGTCGTGTTTACACTTGGTCTCTCTCACACTCGTTGTCACCATCGTCTCACTCACACTCGTCTTAATCTATTTATGGCTTTAAATGCCTAATCTCCAAATAATATTGTTCTCGTTCCCATGCAGTTGCTCCATTTTTGGCAATTTGGCGAAAGAATTTGAGATCAGGGTCTGGCTCTGATTGTCCAGCCAGTACTCGTTATGGATAGGTTTCGTGGAGTGAAGGGACGTTCAATTGAGATAGTCCACGCTCTAAGGTGTCGTGGGGTTACTCCTCCCGAACGGGGTTTTCTCATTGAGATTGTCCACGCTCTAAATTGTCGTGGGGTTACTCCTCTGAGTTTTGGTGGGATAATCCTTGAGATAGTCTCAGACTATGTGCCCGAGGGTTACTCCTCGGATTTTTGGGTTTTACGTTTCTTTCTTAGGATTAAGCACGTACACTCTCTATCACTCATACGTTCACGCCTCCTAATTCTATCTTACATTCTAAAATCTTTTCGATATTCGCGTTTTGAAGATACCCGTACCGTATGTTTCGCAGTAGAACAATTGTATCGCATCAGACTAACTCAGAATTCCCTTAAAAGTAAAAGAAGCGCGGTGGTAGAAGTGATAATAATGTAATGTAATGTAATGTAATGTCCGCGGAGCACCGTCTCGCGTCTTTTATACTTAACCCTCTCGTGAGCTAATCCAATCATACGCGTTTATTTTTAAATAGACGAATCATAATTTGTGTTTTTCTATGTGGCGGTTATTACATAACCGTACTTGTTATTCCGCGTACCTGTTTATTTGTTCGTTTTCGGGGCTAACGACCTAGGCCCTCAGTGGCGCGCAATCGTCGCAGTGGTGGTCAGAGAGGGCTAGCGTCTCAAGTAGGAGGAGTGAAGGAGAGAGAGAGAGGGTGTGAATGCAATCTACAAAATTTACTATTACCATCCGAATACCTGTAAGCTCGAGGAGCAACCCACGGGGTACCTATTAGCTCCGTGACTATCTCAAGGCAGAAACCTTCTCTTGACAGGAGTAACCCCACGGCGCTTAGACGTGGATTATCTCTTTCAAGGAGTCCTATTCACAAAAGAATCTCACATCTTCCTAAAATGGAGTAGCGGCGGACATTAAGAGCCAAGCCCTGATCTCGTCTCCTGTCACGATCGCGCATCAGCACGACTCCGTCCGAAATAGTCTGATGAATTTATGATTTGAGGGATTGCGAAACCACGATCAAATTATAAATGAATGTAAGAATAGCGAATATTTGTTGAGAAGGTGCGTGTACCCGTATAGATCGAACTATAAGTGTATATGTATAGAAGTGCGCGCGTGTGTGTATGCCTGTGTGCGACGCGATAAGTGTGACGGATTAACGGTAGCCGACCGAGTATGAGAGTGACAAGTGCGGACGAATGCGAAATAGAATAGGTAGAATATGGACATGTACACTAACCGGCAATGAATATGACCGGTTAACCCACAGCATGTAGGACCAAGGGAGCAGAGGAGAAGGTCCTCCCACTCTACACGCTTCTCGCTGCTAGTTTTGGGCTGCGCGACTAAGATGCGCAGGAAATCATTCCAACACGGATCGTTCGATACAGCGGATCGACGCGTCTAATAGATGAATTCTACGTCAAGTGATCAGAGTTTTTCCCGCCATGTCACGGATTGTTATAAAATTTTAATATGTTGTAGGTAACGTCGAAAAAAACCCATTTAAAGGATTTTTTCAAAACAATAAATATTTTTTAAGTTACAGGCAGTCAAAGATTTATGTATGGGTTTCTTTGAAAATTTACAACTCTCATACTACAATAGATACAAAAACTAGCAAAATACCAATTTCTTCAGAAAGCCTCAAAGATTTAGAAAAAAATTATGAATTTGATGCAGCTTGTTTTTAAATTGATGTAAAACTCTTTTTAATTTTTTAAACTTAAATTTCATCCAATGTGTGTCTTCAAACTTTTTTAAACTATTTTTTCCATCATTGTCGAAATATCCTCTAAACATAACTTTCAGCCGCATCTTCGCCTAAAGTATAGTTTTCGAGTTATGAATTATTATACACCGCGGTGTCCGTATTTTCATATAAATGCATTAGTTCGTGCTTTTCTTTTTTGGAAAATATTAGCTTCTAATTCTCTATCATTAAGGGGTTACACCAGTGTAAAATTTTCAAAAAATCGATTTTTTTTTTATTAGCTCACAAGGTACTTTGAACCTTCAAGAATATGAGGCAAAATGTTTTATACCTGAAAACATTTTTTTGTATGAAATTTTGCGCTTTTCCTCAAGCGCCTCGAACGTCTTTTATGCGACGAACAGCGGTAAATGTAACTTTGAGTGAATTTCATCATAAATCGCCATTACCTGAAAAAGTGTACAAAGCTAACATACCAATTTATGATGAATTGAGTCGTAATGCGTTGTTAAATCGTGGCTTAGGAGGCTACACGCAGAATAGTAATGAAAGTTTCAATGCTACAGTTTGGAATTTAGCTCCTAAGTCTCGTTCAAGTGGTAAAAACGTCAATGATGGTCTAACTAGTATATTACGAGTTATGATGGTTTTAGAAATGAATATCGGCTTTCAATCTTATGATTTTTGCCTTGAAAGTGATGCTAAGCGAGTCAAACAGGTCGAGTTGTCGTTGGCCGATGAGGCAAAAGCAGCGCGATCCAACATCAAATGTTTAAGAAAATAGGATCAGGAGAAATTTTTGCACCAGGAAGGGCAGCTTTATGGTCCTGGGATTGCAGAATAATGTTAATAAATTTTTTTCAGTCGATTGTTTAACTTTTTCACGTCTAAAACTCATTTTAAAACTTTAAATGCGTTTTTCTCGAAACACGATTTTTCAAATCGGCACGCAGCATGACTCCATCAATTTTGCATATTTTCATATAAAATTTTATACACATCTTTGCAACAACATTTTGAAGGGAAACACGTACGGAATTTTCGATATGTTAATTAGAAAAATTGTTATAACCAAATAACTGCTGTCTTTTTTGGCGAAAAAGTGAGTTTTAACTTCAAACAACTGCCAAATATCCAAAAATTCGTATTTTTTAAAATCCGTACGTGTTTCTCTAGCTATACTCATGCAGATTAAGAAAAAAAATTTTTTTTGTAATAGTTTCAAAATTGCACGTGCTCTAGTGCGTGCCGTGGAACGCGTTTTTGTCAAGATGTCTCAGGAAAATTATTGTAGAGCCGCCATTTTGAATTACTTTTTGGTGAAAAAAATTTTTTTTTGTACTTAAATGTATGCTTAACAACATACTGTAAGAGTTTTTTGTTAGCGCCTTTCCATATTTCCAAAAAAAATTCATGAAAATAGCGCTTTTTTTTGCTGTTACACTGGTGTAACCCCTTAACTTCATTGATTATTTATTCTTTTTCCCTTTAAACTTTTTGAGTAAAATTATTTCTTTATTTCGTCTTTGTTTTTAAATTTATTTCTTAATTGTTTTCATATAAATGCATTAGTTCTTGCGTCTCTTTTTTGGAAAACATTAGCTTCTAATTCTCTTTTATTAACTTCATTTATTATTTATTCTCTTTTTTAAATTTATTGGCTCTTCTATTTTATAAAATACTTTTGTATTCCATCTTTCAAGATTTGCAAAACTTCATTTCATTGAACAAAAATCGACGTCGCCTAAACGAAAAGTTTAATCACACAATTAGTTTGCAAGAGCCGTACACGGGGGTAGTCTAGGGACTGGCATGGTAGTTCACGTGTTAAAGGTATTAGACACATCGATCCGCTGTATCGAACGAACTGTGTTAGAATGATTTCCTGCGCATCTCCGTCGCGCAGCCCGAATCTAGCAGTGAGAAGCGTGTAGAGCGGGAGGACCTTCTCCTCTGCTGCCTGGGATATACCCTGTGGAATAACCGGTCAACTATTCTGCCGGTGTTTGTACAAGGGACGTACCGTTACAGTCTTTAGGCATTATGAAGGAAGTTTGGTTTTAATATCTTCGTCGGTCCGCAGCGGGTACCGTTATTACAAATTCTTTCTCCGAGAATTGTACGGTCCCTAGTTACTCCTGTCCCGACTTTCACACTTTGGAGATCGACAGTTATGGTACAGGAAGTACATTGTTCTTCAATGCGTTTCGTAGACACTACAGTTACGTTGATTATCTAGACAATTTCAAACGATAACTTTTTCTTCTTTCGCAGGAGAATGACTTAAATATTGGGAAGTGGTAGCGAATTAATGAAGCGTAACAGAACATGTGATGGAATAAAATTTTTCACCTGAAACTGAAAAAATTGACACTCACTGTCTCCTAACTACTGCCTAATTGCAGTCTAACTGAGCTTCGGAGCGGAGGGTACCAGTATTATACAGGACTTTGGGCCCTCCAACTACGTCAGTTTGTAACGGTTTTTGGGCAAAACAATGAAGGCCTCATCTAGTGTCCTAACACCCCTGACAAAAATGCGCTTCAAAAAGTATCTGATAAATTTTGCCTTTCAAGTGTCTCTTGAACTGGACGGGGTCTGGTGCCAGATTTACATTTCCTCGTGAATAAGGTCTCCATTGTATCTGATGCAATCTGATATTTTGAACTTTCTAATCTTCAGAGTCTTCAAGTTTACGTTCACAACGGTTCGATTAGATTTATATGTTTATTTCGATACCATTTGCCAGTCTCAACTAAGATGATCGCAGTGTTATTGCTTGAAAGAATTTACGTGTTTTTGAAGTACATCGTCCTAGCGTCGAACTAACAAAGGGCGCTAAGACGCGGGGATGTAACAGTATGATAACACAATTATTGGGGCTTCTTTATTTGATCTTCGCAAAGTTTTTCGACCACTAAATTCAAAATCTACTGACCTGCTGTATTAGAGGTTATATCCACGTAAACTCTCGTGCAATGGTCCGTAATGTCTTCCCTAATATTTTAAATATGTGAAGAATAACAATCGATGATGTAATTTTTTCATAGTATCGATTCATCCGAATAATTCCAACCGTATATTTCGATGAGAAATTCCTGCATATATCATAATTTAAGGCATACCAAGGCATTCGGCAGTGACCACTGATCGCGTTACCGCTGCGCAAAATTAATTCTTTTCTGGACCTCGTTTGCACCTAATCAGAAGTGTCCGGTTCACATGTATTAGCTGCTTCTCCAACATGTCTTTCGTGTTTAGCGGTATTTATATGTTATATTAATTGCTAATTTCGTTTGCATTTTATAATTAATATAAGTCATACAATATCCACTTCTTTCATTACCTTCATCGATAACAAAATTGGAATCGTCTTCGCTTCAGTTTGTCATTAGTGTTATTGTACTACACCAAGTTATCGATTTTATTAAAAGCACTTTAATAGGTAAAAGTATTTATTCGTACGATACCTGATATCAGTGAGATAATCAAAATGAACTATTTGAATTCGAAAGGCACTGTGAATTATGTTTTGATGTGAGTCTATAATTATCACGGGTTACATAATTATGTTGTCGACACTATACAGTTCTAATACGTGAATTTCATGGTAAATTAAATTAATTTGCCTGGAATGATATCAAACATAAGGACCAAAGGTACACAAGGTATAACTAACATTGTAGGACCTTCTTGTTTTCATATTACAGAAGACAGGAATGGTTATACAAAAAAGGTAATTTCTGCACTTACTGCCGTTAAGTAGCGATCATTTTTGCTTATTCTAATGAACTTCAATTGTTTATATCACAGCAGGTATTTAATAACTTGAGGGAAATTAGGACCATTCGTTAAGACTGCCTTTCCAAAGATTGTTATTTTTTGTATAAAGTTTTATTTTTACCGGTACTACTTTGGATATTCAACTTTTTAAAAAGTTAAAAAAACGGATATATTTCGGCAGAAGAGGTTTTTCGGGCTTATGTTAATGTTTTTTTTTTCATCTTTTAACGCGTATTATCGATCCTAAAAACGGTGCCTAATGATTAGTAATAATCCGTATACAGGGCAAGTAACATACATATGCAATAACGAATTGCATAGGCTTGTAAATATAAACATAAAAACATATGCATGCGAAAAGATCAAATTAGAAAATATATTATCAGATTTTCTTAATTATAAAACATATTTCCATCCGGGCCCGACTGATCTAATTGTTTTTTTTTAAACTGTGAATTTTTATAAGCATCTGAAATCTATGAAAGAATATTAGGTGGCAATTGATACGTTTACTTCTCATTTTTTAAATTTGTAATGATTTCTATATAAGCTATTTTGCCCTTAGAACATACTGTTACTATCTAGATTTATTTTGTCACTATATTTTTTTATTTTTATATATCTATCATTTTTGTCCCCTAATAGTGAAGATCAGAACTGAATTAGACTTCCGAACATATTTTTAGAGTTGTATGTAACACTCATTGTATATTAAAGTAATGTAATGCGAGTTTAATTTGATAAAGCGGCGAGAATTGAATGAATGGTAAAAATATTTCTAGCTATTTATTGATGCAAATAATAATGAAGTGCAAAATATAAAAAAACAATTCGTAATTTTATTGGATTAAATGCTAAGTAAATAAGTAAATCGTTGGTTAGGTCGGATAAAGCGACGGTTCTCTTCAGCAAGTCGTTAGGTAAATCCATATCTACTACAGGCTTTCCTGACCTTCACATTTGCTCTAAAATGTACAATTACTCCCGGTGCGATTTTTCACCAGCTCAAGCCGCTGTTTCAACTTCAGAGACCGAAGTCAGAACATGCCAGTATGTCGAACACCATGCTATTTCCGTTGAGCAACCTCTTATTATTTATTTTTGTGTTGTATATGTTCAGAAAATAGACGATTAACGATTACTTTGTCAATTATGAGACACTTTTTGTTCGTTAATGTCTAGCGTCATCATACGTACGTATGTATATCGTACATTGGCGACAAACAATTTTGTTGCGTGTTGTGTTTGGTTGTTTGGTTATTTCCCTGAGTCAACCAATATTGCACAAAAGTCCTCAATATTTCGTATTCATCACAATTCATAAATTGAAAACGATGCAAATTCATAAATTTATGTCATATTACATTGAATTTAATTTTATCTCATTTAACATATATTTTTCTAATGTGTTAGGCTTACATCACGGAAGGCGGGATTGTCCCTAAACAATTATATAAATTGGACCTAGAGAATTCGTCCGGAGAGCAAGAACATAACCTATATCAATCCATTAGCTTAAGTCGTGGACAAATTCATCGTGTGATGATACATTCCAATGATCCAGGAGCTGTTCTAACATGGGATTTTGATATAATGCGACATAACGTGATATTTACTGTGCTATTTCAAGCACATGGCGACGAAAACAACTGCTGCTCAGGTAGGTCCGCAAAAGAATACATACCATTCGACTAGTGATGAAATAATTATGACACTTCAAACAACTTGTATAATTTTTAACTTGAAAACTACAATATGATGTCCTGGGTAACCTCATTTTTTATAACTCATTAGCAGTGTACTAATTTCTTTTCATAAGGCGAATAAATAGAAATAATTCTATTGTATAAGTAAAGGAATAGAAAATAATGGTCTGATTTAATTTCGAGTCTTTGGTATTCGTTCGTTACAACCTCATTTTGTTAAGAAAATTCAAATTTGAGAGGTTATCCCGAGTTACGCGCAATACGAGGCGAATTCCGATCATAGAACTCCCTCGCACCGTCTGGAACATTCTGAAATGTTCTCGTAAATTCTCTCCCTCTTTCACGTCACGCCCCTCTTCTGACCACCTTTTCATTCTCAGTTAAACCACATTTGCTGACGCATATATACATCGCCTCACTTATCCATTGTCACACTTTACGATTAATATCATCGTTCTGTAGTTCACTTCATCTGCACACCACGGTTTTAAGACCATCACAACGCTTGCATCACTGAGGATTAGTCAAATCAGCAGATACGCGACACCGAATCAGACTCCGCAGATAAGAACACCATGGTCCCGCGTTTTGCCATTGTGCACCACGTGCGTGCGTAAGAAGTCTCTCAGGTGCCATATCAAAACAACATTTTTCATCATCACAGTAGCCCGTACCAGACTTTTCTGCAAACTCATCGCTTTTTAGATACTATCCGTCATCCAACGCACAGGTGAACACCAGGCTATGGTGCAAAAAAAGTTTTATGTGTACAACTTAACCAATAAGCTGTTCAGATTTTATGTACATTTGTATTTGTCAAAGTGAAATATCGGGATAAACAATAAATTCTGTGCGTGAGTCCGTTTAAATGCGTGTTGCAAATCCCAAATGCTTTGTATGAAATTCAAGATACACGTAATGTATTTTCTAATCTTCTAAATCAATGAAGACCTCAAAGCCATCTTTGGAGGAATGTGAATGCAAGTGGGGACGCGACGATTCTGAATTATTGGTTATGACGTTGATGATCGCATGGGAAATGCGGTGTCCTGCCTAATTCTTTTTCCGATATGAATCGGGAGTTGCAGCGATCTTAAGCGCCAGTTTATGATGCGCCAATTACTAGTGAGACTTGAAAAGCCACGAATTTGAAAGTTTAAAGTTAAAAGATAAATTTATCCAGAATAAATTAATAAAGTTTCCAATTCCTTGACTTTTTAACGGAACATCTAGGAAAGAATAAATTGGCTAAAGATATCCAAGAACTCCTTAACACTTTAGCGACTGCTCACACAACATGTGTGTAATAGCCGGAACAACTGTTATCGTCCGCTAACACAACATGTGTGTGATGCTACCACCGAAGAATATTGGCCAGTACCAAATTTAATGTTGCCATATTTAACTCATTTCGTACATATTTTGTTATTATTTTTTGTTTTATGTGTATGTTCGCACATGTATTATTTCGTGAATTTTAATACACTTTTTAAAATTAATTCTTCAAAAATAATGCCGACCTCTGGCAACGTTTGATTGCATAGGCCTGCGGCCATTAAATTGTTAACCCGAAAATGACTGGGTTTTCACATTCGTATCAGAACCCTATCATTTTTAAGATCCTGAACAAGTTGTGTGTCTCAGGTTCGGCCTCACCAGTTATGTTTCTATCACTTTTACATTCATAAAATAGTATCGTATACAGTCTTATGTAATTCTTTCGTAATTCTTAACTTCGACTCTTCTGTCGATTCACATGATTTTGGTGTCAAAGAAGAAGACTAGAAAGCAGGCATAAACAGTGCATTACCAGTCACGAAAGAAATACAAAATTTATTACAGCACAGATTTT
Organism: Mimumesa dahlbomi; assembly: GCA_917499265.3. Taxonomy (NCBI): domain Eukaryota; kingdom Metazoa; phylum Arthropoda; class Insecta; order Hymenoptera; family Crabronidae; genus Mimumesa; species Mimumesa dahlbomi. The sequence continues at coordinate 2,422,499 of OU824117.1, forward strand.
GGGGAAACGTTTCAGGAACGCTCGAGCAAAAGGAAATGGAGTGACGGTTTTAAAAAACTCAGAAACAGAAAAATAAGCATATGCCAATCTATTTTTTTTTACTTTGTGGGAGTACAAGACACGGCCCATTAAGCGTCTACGTATCAAACCAATCGATCTCGTTTATTACAACTCCAATAATTTGCGGGTCCCATTTAAACTATTCAGTATTAAGCTTATGAGATTTTTTTCGAACCCACAAACCTTAAACTCTAAAATTAGCCAAACAAATAAATTATTGAAACAAAAGTGCATGAATAATTTCTGAATATAGGGATCCAAAAATCGAATCTATTTACCAGTCAAATTATAAAGTAAATAAAAAAATAAAAGTAAAGTAAAAATTGTAAAGTAAATTGTTTATGATATGCAAGAACAATAGCAACGCATGCCTTCCAAAAAAACTGATTATAATTCTGGAGTCACATAATCTCATTTATAGCACCGTGGTACGCTATCTGAAAATCCTGGCTCCTTTACTTGTTCGCTCTTTAAATCTTCTACTACATATTACTAGACTTTAGTCGCTTCTTTAGCAACTGATACAGAATTTTATTTGACAACGTGAATATACAGGGAGTCCCAGCTACTCGTTCCGTCCCAGAAAGCCGTGACAGTTAAGCTAATTCTAATATAGGGATGTATTATTCTCAATGTCGTGTTTCCATTCGTGGCTGGGTTATTACAGAAAACGATAGCGAATCAGTAGCAGGATTGTTTATACCGGCACGTTAACGGGCCTCTTGAAAGGAATACAGAACCACGAAAAATGTATCGATGCGTCTATGGCACTGGCTGGCTGTACTCTGCGGCATCACTGATGAAGGGTCTAATTGAACTGTCGTTTTGCACGTAGTCTACGGAATCACACCGCTCGTACGCTATCAGTTTACAAAATACAGCACAATGAATTCAGATTGAAAAGTATAACTATGGCCCGATATTTCACTTTAGATTTGTTAAAATTATTACGAAGAATGTATGCAGTCGTACACTTGTTCCATCTGCTGAGCGAAAGGGATAGATTCTTCACCCACAAAAAAGTGTCATTATTAATCGATTGCCAATAGGCTCGAAATTACCGTTAAAACATTGGCAGTAAATAGATGTCCACAAAAGAAGGCTGTCATAAGTTCAGGCTACGTTGAATGTACAATCAACAGCAAAAATGGTTTCACGGGGGGGGGGGGGGGGGGGGGTACGCACAACTACTAATGCTTGCTTCACGTCCGTGAGTTTCGTCCCCTCTCTTTCTAATATTTCGTTTCTCTCTCTGACGTGTGTCTCGGCATAAAACAAGTGACAAGGACTACTTCGTCTCTTTCTTTTCGTCGCTCCGTCGCACTCGGCCGGCACACAGATACGGCCAGGCATGTGTGAGAGCGCGATCGTCATTTGAGGCAACCATCAAATGCGGATTTCGCCAGGGTCCGAATTTTTCTCGCATAAGAGCCTCTCTTTTCTTCGTGCAAATCCGATCAGGAAAAAATACATTTTCGACGCGGAGAGCGGTGGTATCGCTTGCTGTGCACGGTATCACCCTTATGTGAATAATACTATAGCGGTAGTTGGCGAAGCGGTAAAGCGTTCGTTTCCTAACGTGGGGGTCCCGGTTTCGAGTCCCTGTTTAAACTTAATTTTTTTATTTTTTATTTTACTTTCCAATTATTAGCCCTTTGCATTCCGCACTTCTAGTTTTCCTCTTATTATGGTGCAAACCATTTTGGCGTAAGTTCAACCGTTTTGAGACAGGAGCGTTTCAAATTTTCGCAAGCGATTTTCGCATAGAAGTGAAATGCTAAGAATTTTTTAAATATTTTTCCCGTGATCAGCACACGCGAAAACATAATACCATAATTCCATCTTGTGATATGAAATTTCAAAGTTGAACAAAATTTGAATGGACTACTACGATAAATAAATAAATATGGCATAGATTTCGCCAAATATTTCATCCAGGGAATATAACGTGAAATAAATAATTAGGAAACATGTAATTATCATTCTATTGCAATTCATTTAATACTCAGCGAGACTATGGTATCAAGAATTGCAAATAAATAATAAATATCGGATAAAATAATTCAAAATGTCTCGACAAACACGAATGAACCGCCGCGCTCGACGAAGGCGCACCAACACATCTGAGCTCTGCCATCGTCTGTGAGCCGCGGAGTGCGAGCGAGACAGACAGAAGGAAGGAAAGAGAGGCTCTTATGTGAGAAAAATTCGGACCCTGGCGAAATCCGCATTTGATGGTTGCCTCAAATGACGATCGCGCTCTCACACATGCCTGGCCGTATCTGTGTGCCGGCCGAGTGCGACGTAGCGACAAAAAGAAAGAGACGAAGTAGTCCTTGTCACTTGTTTTATGCCGAGACACACGTCAGAGAGAGAAACGAAATATTAGAAAGAGAGGGGACGAAACTCACGGACGTGAAGCAAGCATTAGTAGTTGTGCGTACCCGCGCGCACCCCGTACCCCCCCCCCCCCCCCCCGTGAAACCATTTTTGTGGTTGATTGTATGTGTGGCCCTGAAAAATATATAAATAAATATCCTCCAAAAAGCATCGAAAATGCAAAGCTATGGGCCAAGTACAAGAAGATGTTAAATTGGAATAAATTGCTCATTAACATAAACTTCATTTTACACAGGATTTGAAATCAAACAAATGTGAGCAAGTACAAATTATTGTGCAGCAATGACACAATACTATCGCTAAGTAAATATATTCAATGAACTAAATTTCCCAAAATATGATGTCTCCTCGTTTAAGGAGTTAGGCCACTCTAGAAATCGAAAAAATAGCCAGGATTTTTTAGGATTTTTTTTTCAGAAGTACTACAAAATAAAAACAAGAAGAAATCGGGATTCCAATAAAGAGTATTTATTATACATATCAGTGGCTATATACAGTAATTTTTTTAAGGCGATTAATTTCAAAATGGCGGCTGTACCAGCAGTTTTGCAATGACGTCTCCGTTGTTTCAGGGTCCACGAACGGACAAATCAGCTCCTGTAATTTTTTAATTATAAAAAACCAATTTTGTTTTGTTATTCTATATGTATTTAGGAAACTTTCCTCTTTTAAGACTAAATTGTACAATAGTTCCTAAAGTTTTTAATTTTGACGTAATTTTCTTCATTTTTGCGAAAACCATTCGATTTTCTTTCATGTAGAAGGGGTTATAGGAAAAATGACGAAATGAGGAATCGAAATAGATTGAAGGAATTCGACGATCTTTTTAATAAATGAGTGTTACCTTTGTCTCTTGATAACGGTTAAATTACATTATGCTTACAATGTCAGTATTGTTGCGAACACGGATATTTCTCATCATCTTTATTTCGAATTTTAGCTTGTTTCTGTAACTAAAATAAAATTTTGTGCATATTTCGCTTTACTAAATTAATGTTACAAATAGTATAAAAGAGGAAATTTCGAAAAATTCCACAACGAGCACTTTTTAAACGCAGTTCAACTGAAATGATAGAAGATTATCAATCAATGACATAAAGACCCAGTAAATCGAAATATCTTTGAGTCTTATATGAACCATTTTAACCCTACAAAATATATTGTACTCGATCTACGTCAATATTTCAAAACTATCATTTTCGTCCAATTGCAATGAAACGCTCTCTGAAACGTTAAAGTTGGTACCTTCCTGATCGATCTTATCGTAGTTTAGATGATATGACTATTTTAATAAAATCTTCATTAAACTCTCCCTGTAACTTGAAATTATCTCCAACAGATAATAACATATAATAAAAATCTATGTTGCTGGCAGAAAAATTATCGTCGCATGTAGGAAATCTATGTTGACGGTATAGAAAAAATATCGTCGCATATATGAAATATGACTATCTTCACGCTGCGAGACACGCATGCGGAATTATGAAAAATATGACTAACTTCACGGCTAACTTCACGATGTGGAGAAAATATGTGGACAGGAGACGGAGGAGAAAAATATTACGAAAATCACGACTTTTTAGGTCACAATATCTCGTAACTGGCTTGACGAATTTTTTCGTAATTAGTCTTAAATTACTCGTATCGACGCCACCTTTCCGAATCATATCATATTTTATGGGAAATTTGCTGTTTTAATGCCGTTTGAATACCCCGAAAATTTCGGCCTAATCTTTCCGGATAAGATACAGGTCTGTCAGTCGAAGCCTCATGCACTTGCCAGTCAAGGACTCTTGTACTTGGCCCGAGACAAGACCTTGTCTCTTGATAAAGTAAGTGGGAAACGTATCGGAATTTTAAGATCATTTTTTAAGAGAATGGTTCACCTATGACCCATGGTTCCTTTGACACTTTTTGTCTACGCGACGAGTAGAATACGATGCAAGCAAAAAAAAATTGACCTTGAATTTCAAGGTCAAGGACAATTGTTTGAGATTGGCGCGTGTTCGCACTTCACGCTGGCAGCGACGCCAACACGCTCGCGCCAATCGCGGTCATTCGCGCCAAACGGCAGCGCCATCCCATCGAGACACCGACCACTCAGCAATGTCCGGAAATGACGCGGGTGGTCGGTGGCCTCGTAATTGGCTAATTGTACCTCTCGATCCTTCTGGAATAATCGCGAATCTCCAGCGAACATTGCCGAACTTTCCAGAAGGATCGAGCCAATAAAAGAGAGAGAGAGCGCGCTTCTCGCTCTCTATCTGTCAGTGTCCACACGTGCGAGCAATCAGCTGATTTATATCTTCTCTTGCGATTTTCATCTTTTGTTTTATTGTTACATCTTTATTAACATACAATATACTGTTTTATACAAATTCCGGCTAAAACACACTCTTTTCCATTGAGAATTCGATCCTAACCCTACAACCTTTTCCAACGCTTTTCCTTTTCCTTTAGTTTAAATCCACTCAACCATATTTCCAACCATTCTCCTCTATTAAATTTTCCATCGCGAATCTCATCATTCGCTCCAAGTTTCCACAACAATTTTGCACGCACTTTTTTTTATAAATGCCCACCGATCCGAAGGTGTAGAGTCCCCCTATGATGGTCTTAACACATAATTTTTATACACCCTGTACAAAAATTTTTGCTTGCTCACATGTGTTTAATTTCAAATAGTTCGTAAAATGAAGTTTATGTATGTATGTGTATTTCGCCGATCCCCTTGGGGTTACAGCCCATAAAGTTTATGTTAATGAGCAATTTATTTCAATGTAACATATTGTGGGATACATGATGAATGTTAAGAGTGGAAATTGTGAAATGGTAAATTAGAATTGCTTTTTATTCAAGAACTAACTAATTCAATATACTAAAGATGTTACAACTAAACTTTATCACTATAATACTACGCTACGACGCTACTTCGCTGACACCTTGCTATTCGGACGCTACTTCGCTGTAAAATCTCTTTTTGTCACTAATCTCGCACTAATCTCGCACTAATCTCGACGCTCTCCTACTAACTCGACTAATCTCGTGACGCCGCACTGACGTCCTTTTACATACTCATTCACGCATTATCATTTTCTCACAGATTGATTCACGCATTCACACATTCATGACACGCACAGTCTTCGGTCATGAGTCGTCCGCATTCTTCCACGTTCCATACGCAAAAAGCCACTCGAAACATTCAACGGAAAAACAATGATTATCAAACGATTCAAGCACCGCTGTCTCCTACGTTACTCTTCTTTCGCACCTAACGCTATCGCTCGGTCCAAACAGTCTTCATTACACTTGTCTCTACATTCGGACTAAATACTTTCTTTCATACCTCGAAATCACACAATTCATATTTTCATATTCCACAATATTCTTGTACTTAGTTCATATTTTGAATTTCTTATGCCTTTTTGAGGATATTATACTTAGAAATTTTTTATATATTTTTCATACTATATGGAGCAAAATTTCATATAACAACAGTATTTTAGATATTAAATAAAAAATAACAAAACTTTGGTGTTTAAATTACCACCTTTAGGACTATTAAAATAATTAATGAGGCACAGAGGGATTATAGGACAATATGTCTTTAACATATTTATATTTAGCCGAAGTTACGGATATAGAATTTTTGTATAGAGGTGATGTTCTTCTTTAACTCTACCAATGATTATAAATTTTATTTTGGATCACTATGGTATTTTATAAATAAAAAGGCTCAAATGTTCTGAGTTTGTGTGTTTTTGGGATTTTTATAATGAGTTTATTTATAACCAGTATGCAATAATATATGTAACATATATATTTTTCTATGTCATTAAATTATATATTTTTATTGCAGAATTTACCGAACTAAATAATGATATAGATCCTGCTGGTAAAAAGGAAGCAAGGGGACATTTTATGAAGGTGGAACCTAGTATTGTATGTCATGATGGGGAAAGTATTCAGGTAATATTTTTATACTGGCTCAGGAGATAAGAAAAAAATGAAGCATTTACAGTAATCCCACCCGAAGTGTTTAACAAGTACGTTACCCAAAATGTTTCATCGTGGTCCCCAGTCAGTTGAGACCGCAACACGGCTGCGGTCCCCATTGGCGAGTCGACGGGACCCCCAAAAAGGTTAATAGCCTTCTTATCGGTCAGATACTAATAATAATATAAAACAGTAAAAGATTTTTATTATTAATTATTGTGCTGTGGAAATTCTATAATCATACTGACGACAATTTTTGTATTAAAATAATACCAAACAGGATACAATTTCACTAAAATGTACTTTACATTTAATAAGTAGTAATAACTCCTATACCCCACAAATTAATCCGCTTATTTTTAGAAAAGTCGAGTATTAACGAGACAAAACATAAATCGGTTAGAATTCAAGCACGTGTTGAAATCAACTAATTTATCCTTATGTTCTTAACATATGTAAACATATGTTGGAATGACCTGGCGACAGTGGAATGGAATTCGTTTCTTCCTCGCAAAAATTACTCATTTACACTCGTTTTAGCCCTTCGCGCTCCGCGCGTTTTTGGAGTGCTACCTACTAGCAACTCCGGCACATTTTTAAGGCAAAGCGCCTATGACAAAAAAATGTTTTATTTTGAGCGGAAAAGATTACACGTCCTTGTGAAAGCATTTGATTTTATTTATTTTATAAATATGCATTTACCAATTGTAAGTATATAGGTAAATTTTTAATTTTGTAGTTTACCATGGTGTGATATCTATGAAAACAATGTCCCATGTCCATTCTGGGTTTATTTGGGCAAGTGTGATAGTAGTCATTCGTTTGACGCCTCTCATCCATTTGATTCATCTTAGAGCACATAACGCAGTCCCTCTTTCCAGCTTTCCTCATTACGTGAAGTTTTCCATGTAATCTGATTTCAGAAATTGATGTAGAAACTTCTCTTTTATCGCGAAGAAAATCTCCTACGAGTTGACCCACTAAAATTTGTCCATGTTGTAAATGCGTCAATCGCATTTTATTGTGCTGCACAGTTTTATAGAGAATATATGAAGCAATTATTGATACTTCCATTCCCTAGAAAAACAGTTTCCGCCAACACTTAAGTGATTTCCCCAAAAAGCAATAACTAGCGGCATAGTGATAAGTCCGATCAACTCAATCCACTGACTTTGTACAAGGTGTAACAAAAATTCTGGGACACTTTTTCAGTATCGATAGTACGCATCAAAACATGAAAAAAAAAGTCTATAAAGTTTTGTCTAAAAACCACCCCTTATGGAGATACAACCCCTTTTGTAAAAAATTTTCAAAAATCATATCTCCGAAATCGTACGTCGTAGAAGATCCATTTTGATTGCAATATAACCGGAGAAGATCAGAGATAATAGAAAAAATATAATTATTGCGAGTATTGCTGTTAAGTAGCATTTATTATTGTTTAATCCAAACAACGTCGATTACCTATATCGTAGCAGAATTGTAACAACTTAGGAAAAATTCAGGACATTCACTAAATCTTCCTTTGCGTAGATAGTGATATTTTTTTCGTAAACTTTAGTCTCTCCCGGTTATATTGCAATCAAAATCGGTCCTCGACGACGTACCATTTCGGAGATATAAGTTTTTAAAAACTTTTTACAAAAGGGGTTGTATCTCGATAGGGGGTGGTTTTTAGACAAAACTTTATAGACTTTTTTTTCATCTTTTGGTGCATACTATCGATACTGAAAAAGTGTGCCAGAATTTTTGTTACATCCTGTACACCTGACATCTACACTTAGCTTTTCAATTACTTCGTTTGTACCATCTCGTATAAATCTTCTAGTAGTTATCATGTCAGCATTATGCAAGTTGCTTAACCCTTTCGCGCCGGGAGCCCCATCCGCCGAAGTAGCGTCACTGAACGGATACTCGCGCCGAAAATATGCACAGTACCCGTGGTTTCTGTATACATGTTGTTCTAAGTGTTAAATAGGAACTGTGCTGAATAAAACGATCATTGCTCTAATGTAATAAGTATATTTACATTTTTAATATGAAAAGACTTACAAAATTATTAAAATACAAAATACAAAATTATAGGTAACATAGGTATTTGTATAATTACAAAGCTTAACGGTTAAATGTTTAATATAATTAATAAGGAGACGAAAATTATTAAAATATAATACGTAAAAAATATGTAAAAACTAATAATGTAATTCTGTGTGATATATCATCAGTAAAAAGCATCGAAAGTGCAAAGGTATAGGCCAAGTACAAGAGGATGTGACTTTGGAATAGCTTTCTCGTTAACATAAACTTGATTATACGATGTATTTGAAATCGAACAAATGCGAGCAAGTACAAATCATTGTACAGCATCCACACGATGCTATCGCTAAGTAAATATATTAAATTATCTAAATTTCCCAAAAAATGATGTCTCCTCATTTAATTAATAAATCTGTTTAGTGCTCGACTAAATGTACTTGGTGGCCCGCTTTTTACGAAGCTTGATATCCAAAATGTAACGTAACAGATATTTGTACTCATTTCTAAATTAACAATTCGGATGCATCTGAGTGGAAAAATTTAACAAGTTAACAATCTGGATATGTCTGAAAGAAAATTACACATACATATTGCCATGTGTTTCAACGATTGATGATAAAATAAATTAATAAGATACTTCATGAGATACTTAGAGGATTTTCATTCACAATCAGCACAATAAGAAGCCCGCTGTATACTGTGTTTTAACAACTCTCATTTAATGTCGAACATTCCGAACTATTTAAGCTTATTTTTCACCATCGAACCTTCGTAAAAAGCGGGCCACCAAGTACATTTAGTCGAGCACTAAACAGATTTATTAATTAAATGAGGAGACATCATTTTTTGGGAAATTTAGATAATTTAATATATTTACTTAGCGATAGCATCGTGTGGATGCTGTACAATGATTTGTACTTGCTCGCATTTGTTCGATTTCAAATACATCATATAATCAAATTTATCTATTTGAAGAAAAAATAGTTTTTTTGAAATCATGAATTTTTTTATCACCGTGGCATCTTCTGATCTAATTTTACAGTATACCTGAAGAAAAATATACTAATTTCATTGTTCAGATATGTAGATAATATCATAACACTGTTACAAACAGATACGGAACAATTTAGAGATTCGATATCCAAGATAGTAAAGTTTCAATGCAAAACATGTAACAAAAATTTGTTAACAGTACCGATAACTACACGTTTCGGACAGACTCAGCAAAATTTGCTGACTTTATCATGGAAGACCGGTTTACAGAACAATTTGATTACGTACTAAAAAAAAGTTTGTAGAAATTTGAAGAGACGCTTTGACATTCATCGAAGTTCTAGAAACAAAATACCTTTTTATAACAATTTAAGCAACCATTATATTAAATTATTATTGATAACAGTTTGATATTTTCTGAATTACGTACTAATGCGTGCATCACGAAGGTGTCTTTCTTTCTCTAACTTTCGTATAATTCGTTCTCATTGTGGCGTACTATGGCTCGGGATATCAACAGCAATACATACGACTGCATACTTTGTCTCTATCTTTCTGCCGCTCCGTTGCGCACGCGCTAGAAAAACACACGAACGTGGGCCGAGCAAGCATGTGTGATAGCACGTTTGACGATCGAGAAAGGTATCAATGCGGAATTCATCATCGTCCGAATTTGTCTTGCATAAGAGCCTTTCTTTTCTTCGTTCTGTCTGTCGCGCTCGCAATGCTCGCACTACGATCGTCGAGAGCAAGTGCGACGGTTTGTCTTTGCCGGCCGCGGCGATTCTTTCATTTGATTCGAAACATTTTTCTAATCATTTTATCGGGCATTTAACACTTATGTCCAATATTTGATCCTACTGTGTCGCTGAATTTTAATTAAATAGAAATGGAATTATAATTAGATGTATCTTATTCATTCATTTCGCATTATATTAATCTCCAGAATTCAATATTTCGCGAAATTTATTCCTTACTTACCGAGACAATATTGTAACTTTAAATAAATAATTGAAAAACATATAATTGTCATACTATATCAATTTATTGAAAATCCTATCATAGGGATAAAAAATTAGCAAGAAATATTAAATGTCCGATAAAATAACTCGAAATGTCCAAAAGAATGCGAATGAACGATCAAATACGACCAAGGCGCACCGACACACCTGAGCTCGGCCATCGTCTGTGAGCCGCGATCGGAGTGCGAGCGCGACAGCAGATAAAGGAAAGAGAGGATCTTATGCGAGAAAAATTCGGACCATGGCGAAAACCGCGTTTGATGCCTTCCTCGATTGTCGATCGCGCTCTCACACATGCCTGTCCGGCCTAAGACCGCGTGCCTCGATAGAATGAGTGCGACGGAGCGACGAAAAGAAAGAAATGAAGTAGTTGTTATCACTTGTTACTATGTTGCGACACACGTCAAAGAGAGAAACGAATTATTAGAAAGAGAGGGCACGAAAATCACTGAGGTAAAACAAGCATTAACAGTTGTGGACACCCGCGCGCACCCTGTACCCCGCAGTGAAACCATTTATGCTGTTGATTGTACTTGGCCAGAGACAAGACCTTGTTTCTTGATTTTTCCCGCATGTCTCCAACAGATTACATATAAAAATCTACATTACCGACAGAAAAATGATCGTCGCATGGTATGAAAATCTGTTAGTTCGGTTTGACACCGACAGAACTCGCATAGTCGAAAGTGTGACACTGGAAAAGACGAAGCAGATGACTTATTACATAAAAAAGACGTACTTTTGACATCAAATATCTCGTTACTGGTTGGACCAATGTTTTTGTAATTAGTCTCAATCGACTCGTCTCGACGCTGCCTCTAAGAATATCATCGCACTTTTGGGGAAATTTGCCGCTTTCATGTCGTTTGAATACCCCGAAAACCCCGATCTAATCTTTCCGGAATAGAGTCAAGAGTCTTCTCTCGTACTTGGCCCGAGATAAGACCTTGTCTCTTGATATGCGTTCCACACACAGATGTCCATGAGGTGGAAGAAAAATTTCCGATACCATTTTAGTGATTTCCTCGTTGAATTTACGGTACTTAGTACCATGTCCACCTTGTCTACAATTCCCATTGACTTATTATAATCTATGATACAAATAGGCTTCTGGACACTCTTTTCCCCTCCATATCTCGATACTGCTTTAAAATTTACAGTATGTATAGTGGAAATCATATAAACTTCTTTTTTATCCATCCACTTCATAGCTAGCACGTTTTTTACTGCACGAAAACATGCTTCTCCTTTTTCCAATGTCTCTTCCATCTTCGGCATTCCTTGACGTCTTTTCTTGACTGTGCCACATGCATTCGTACAGTTATCGTGTAAAAAGTTATATAATGCTGGGCTTGAGTAAAAGTTATCAGTGTATAGTGTGTGACCTTGGCCTAAATATGGTTGCAAGAGCGATAAAACAATTGCACCTGATTTGCCAATTCCGCTGATGTCACTTTCTGTAACAGTTGACTTTCCTTCGTAAACTATAAGATCTTGGACATAGCCTGTTTTACAATCACAGAGTATGTATGATTTTATGCCAAATCGATTCCTTTTCGAGGGAATATACTGTTTGAAGAACAGCCGACCTTTGTATAACATCAAGCTCTCATCAATGCAAAGCTTTTCATAAGGATAAAATGTGTCGCAGAACGATTTTCGTAGCATGTTTATTACATCACTTATTTTATATAGACGATTACCAGCGGGCTCTTGTTTATGGGTAAAATGTATCATCTGTAGTATCCAAAGGTATCGATCTCTGGTCATTACTTCACCAAAAATACTACTCTGTATAAATTTATCCGTACTCCAATACTCGTGTAACGTTAGTTTTTTATTACGTGTCAAGAGTAGTGACAACGCAAAGAAACAATACATTTCCTCTAGTGTCGTGTTTTTTTGAGTGCCCATGTTATTATTACTCTTTTCAGCCGAGTAATAATTGGTCTCATCTACAATATATTCTACGAGCTCTTGATAAAAAAATAGTTCGAAGTAATCAATAATTTTTGACGATCTACCTATTTGCTTCTTCAGTCCTAAATTTTTTGCGGAGAATTTATGAATCCTTGGTACGAAATTTTTCGACGTCCATGTTGTGTTGCACTGGGTGTCCTTTGTATTATCATCAATTAACTCTGCTTCGGATTCTGAAGTGCTGCGTATATCATTTCTCCGTCGTCTTTTACACCGGTGGACATTATTTTCATTTTCAGAATAGGTTACTTCAGTAGTATCAACCATAATACTATTCTTATGCTTTGTACTCATTTTGAATGGGCCTAAAATATTTTTGTAAATACATTTTAAAACAAAAGCCTAACCTCAAAAGTCTAATTTTTAAGAGTTAAGGATTATACCTTATCTATTCCTATGTCCTGTAAAAACCAAATGTGTAAAATCGTTTACTGCCTAATGCATTCGATAGAATATTCGGTATAAAACAGTAAACGATCGCCTTGATGTTTGTAGTTTATTCTGTAATACGTTTGGATGTGGTTTCAACAAAAAGCAGTTTTAAAAAGTTTTAAGGAATGATTAATCCAATTTGTCAATAAAATCAACGGAAAATGCTCTGCCGGTAACGAAAAATGTTGCTATCGACTATACATAGATGGCACTTGTACAGATAACTTCTATGCCGCATATATGCGGCACTCGTACCCAGAAGTCCTGGTGTGGATGCCGCGTATATGCGGCGCCCGTACCCACAGGTCGTCAAGTGGATGCCGCATATATGCGGCGCTCGACGCGAAAGGGTTAATAACGATACTATATCTTATCCCTCCGAGCTAAGAGCAATGTATTTCCTAGTGTATATGCAACACTCCTATTTCCATCTCATTGTGATTTCTTCAGAGTTGTTGGAACACCTTTTTTGTTTGTTTATATGGTACCGGTTAAGTGGCACTTTATTTTTCTCAATTCTTCAACTAAGGATGTACCAGGATAATACCTGTCAGTATGCATGTGATATCCATTTGCGGTAGGCACTCGATCTAATAATTGGTACAGATGCAGAGTAATTCTGGCGCTGAGCAGTAAATCTGGCCTTTCCAGATTTTCAGAACTGATACTTCCATAATATAGAAAAATGTTGGACACGTATCCTGTTTCTGAATCCGCGAAAACATGTTATTAAAGAAATCGATCCTACTATTATCCTAACCGAGTAGCATTATTGCATATTTCCCAGAGATATCGTACCCATATTGACCATAATTCCAATAAAAGCCCAAAATTCATCCTCTTTCACATCACACTACGTTTGCCAAATAGAGTTAATAGATATTTCGTTCAAGTTTAGAACATTTTTGCATAAGTATTGGTTTCTTTTATAATTTCATTTACCAATTTGTACATGAAAAATAATTAAAAATGTCGGCTGTACAATATTTGTAGGAACTGCAATGACTTGTGGTACTACACTAAAAGATATTTTATCTGGAATATCTAATTCTTCTGTAACATCACGTCATTCATCCAAGTCTTGCAACGAATTTTTGCCTTCTCTTTCAATAATTCTCATTCTTCCTCTCTTTGGAAGAATAATTTCGCTGCCACTACTTGAAGTGTCAGAATCATTCCCAACATTGTCTTCTACAATAGCTTTTAACACTTCAAAATCGAACACATCATCGGTACCACTCAGCTGTAACTTCTCATCGCATTTTTTTTCTTCATGTTAGACTAGTTAGACATAGGGGGTTAGACACAGGGGGTTTGTGAACCGTTACAACGGAAATATTCGGTTAAGGATATAATCAATTCTTGGACAAATTTAGTGAAGAGCAACAGCTGGATTTTTATAGTACCCACCTTGAAAGAAAAACTATCTTCAGTGTTTACGATGTGTACATGACAAAATAGCTATTTTTGAGATGCTTATTTTCTATACGTATTTAATATCAGGGCATTAGGGATATGAGACAGAATTAGGTTTGTCGGGTATGTCTTGTAAACCCTAAAGGCAATCCTAAGTCTGAACGTTTGTTTCTCAATAGAAATTGACATATGATGAACCCTCGTTTTCGGAGTCTCCGTCGGTTGACCGACGACTGTGACGGTCGAGACGCCCAAGCGGCCGACCCTACGTCAGGAGAGTGTCACGGGAAAAACCCACGATCGTTGACGTCATGGCTGAGGGCGTCACGATCAGCTGGGCCTCCGTGAACTCTCCCCTTCAGGTACAGAGAGTCTTGGAGAAATTCCGCTCAAGTATCTGAGGGCGTGGATGATGGGCCTGACTTGGGAGTATTGGAGAAAAGGGCTCCGGGGTGTCAAGGACGCTAAGAAAATTCAGAATTCACGTAACCACTTCGTTCTCTCGGACGTGTTATGTCGCGACGACGATACTGTTTCTGTATGGTCACAGACGAGTTATGACGCGACGCTATGCCCCTTGTGTGATACCACGGACGTGTTATCCCGCGACGCGTTACCGTTCGTGCAGTGCCATGGACGACATATCTCGACGTATGTATATAGAAAAGAAAAACATTAATTTCAGGATATTTGGAATTTATTATTTCTCTGTGTGATACAATTCAAAACAGGGAACTGCACATAATGCAACATCACATTTTATGCAATAGTACCTTGTTTCTTTGCGAATCGATTTTGTTTTGCACCATACACAACGCTTCATGGGATGACATTTTTTATTTGTGGGTTGTAATTTTTTTAAAAAACATCTGGATTGCAAACGAAGTGGATGAAAATGATTTCTTTTGCCTTTCTGATGAAAATTATTCATTGGATCGTGGTATTTGTTGAGTAATCCCAATATTATGTCTTCTTTTATTTCATGTAAACTTTTTCTACTAGCATGAAGACAATTCCATATGGCAAGAGAATTACATATTGCAATATCTAATAAATAAAAGAAATACTTTTTGTACCATTTTAATGTTTTTCTACATGATTCGTACCCATGTAAAATCTGATCTGTATGGTCAACCGCACCCATATGCAAATTATAATCCAAAACTATATTTGGCTTTTTAATATGTTGTCCTGTAGTACATATAGTCAATTTTTTCACTTGTTACCAACTGTGGGGTATGTAAGGTGCTGAGAAGCGTCACCGGTCTTTTGTCTTTCCACGCACAAAATGTCATAAATTTGTTATAACGTACTATCATCTCACCCTTGCTCAAACTTTTTATTTTTTTAACCTTTTCGTCACATGGCAAACCTTTTCTGT
Source organism: Mimumesa dahlbomi (assembly GCA_917499265.3). NCBI lineage: Eukaryota > Metazoa > Arthropoda > Insecta > Hymenoptera > Crabronidae > Mimumesa > Mimumesa dahlbomi. The sequence continues at coordinate 2,438,216 of OU824117.1, forward strand.
TCATTCGAACGGTGCCACAAGCATGTGTCTTATATTTATATAATTTCTCATATAAAGCAGGAGAGGTATACCAGTTGTCAAGATAAATGATTCGTCCTTCATTTAATAAATTTTTTGACAAATCCATTACAATAGAACCAGATTTTCCTAGTAATGTGGACTTTTCTACATCTGATATGCGTCCATTATATAATTTCAAATTATAGACATATCCAGTTTCTGATTCGGCTAAAATAAATGATTTTAAGTCGAATCTTGCACGTTTACTACTAATGTATTGTTTGAAAGAAAGTCTGCCTTTCCATAATAGTAAACTCTCGTCAACAACTATGTGCTGTCTTGGTCGATATGCCCTTTGGAAACGGTGTATTAGAATGTCAATCACGGGTTGTATCTTTTGAATTCTTTCATTTTCACTGTTATTCTGATCTACACTAGTAAAATGCAGAAATCGCAGAATATTGAAAAACTTCTTTTTTGACATAATTTGCCTCATAAACGCAAAATTATATATTGGTTTTGTATTCCAATACATAGACAGTTTCGGTAAGCGAACTATACTCATATATATAATGATGGCAAAAAAACAATACAAATCTTGACTGCAAATATCAAAGTAGGAGTGCGAGAAACCTTGCTTCCGGATAAATTTTTTACTCTCCTTTACAATTAATTCTGTAAGTTCTTCACAAAAGAAAAATTCGAAAATGGAAAGACAGGAACTATTTTCCGATATACCGGATTCGTATAGTACGCTGTTATGTGTATCCGTGTAAGCAAAAACTCGCGGTTCAAAATTGATCGTGGCAGTGGGAATATTCCATTTTCTTTGCCTTATTAAATTCTTCCACCTTTCGGACAATGGAACGTCCTCATCACTTAAATCATCTTCCGTAGTACTTTCACTGTCACTTATGATCTGATTTCTAATTCGTGGCATAGTGATCTACTTCCGTAAACAATCAAACAGATACTGATTGAAACATCGTAGAAATAACCATCATAGAAATAACCGTCGTAGATGCCCTCAGACGGCGCAACATAGTAGCCGCGTGTTTTCACGTCCGTGAGATTGCACGAACGGAATCGCGTTGCGTCATAACACGTCAGTGACCCTATGCAAGCGGTGTCGTCGTCGCGACATAACACGTCCGAGAGAACGAAGTGGGTAACTATGCAGGAGAGTAGGAACGACCTACTCTAATCAGCGAGATCCCCAGGGCAATTAGCATCAACGCGATTAGTCACTCTGGACCTTATACTTATTCTCATTTTAATACTGTCCACTTTTATCTATTTTTTAATTCACTGTTCCACATCTTTTGTATATATGTTTTGTTTATATATTTATTAAACAGAAGTGTTCGTCTGACGAAAAATAAAAGTCGCGTTTACATTTTCTAATCCCCGAAATTCTCACGCGTACTTAACACTCCGTGTTACTAATTGTAAGTATACAAATTGGTAAAAAATGTTTTACTCGTAATGATTCAGGCGCTAAACACATTTTCAATACAAATAACGATTGCCCACATCGGTGAAAACGTAGCATTTTCAGCGTAGTCATGCTCAAAACATTCGTGTCTGTAACGGTGTTTTCTGATTTACGAAACAAATGAGGGATGTCTCCGTAGCGGATCAAACGGAACGCTAAGAGTTAAAATCCCGAAAGCCATTTAAATTCTCGTTGACATCACCGCTACTTTTCAATAAACCAGTTTAATCCAGATAGAATTGCATGCTGGAGTCCGAAAATGTTCACCTGAGTCTGCAATTGTGTCACTGGTCAGAGCCGGCGGCGAAGAACAGCAAACGAAGACCCGAGAGTCGAGACAGCTCAAGAAATAAAGCCTATGTATCTGTGAACTCACATACTAATCCTATAATACAAGTTTTTTATTTTAGGTTCTTTGTTAATGAAACTTGTATTACGATATTTATGATATTTTTCTGGTTAAAATGAAAGTTTCATGACCAAAAAACCAAAAATAGAAAAGATTTATGTCTGCATTAGTGTGTCAGCCCATCCATGTGCACGCATTTAAATTGTATCGGCTTCCTCAATTATCAGCCTCTCTTTGTCTATTACTCGCTGTCCTTTCCTGCATCCGCCGGTGTCGACAGAATACATAAAGGAGCTATGAACAATCTGTCGAAATTTATAAGGTGCGACATGACTTCCATACGTCACAAAAAATTGTCCGAGCCGGTCATGAATATTTTACACTTTGGGTGGAGGATTACTGCAATAGTAAAAACGGCTTCACCGATTTGAGTGCAATGAAACTCATAATTAAATTTTAGATATTGCATATTGTGATAGGTTTAACAAACACAGAAACGGGGCACGCATCATACGTGTCGTATCGATGATTCAGCCAGTCACCCAAGGCTCATTCCATACCAAATCGATCACTTTCTGGAGTAATATCTCGGAACATTTTCCAAATCAATGACATTATAGTCCTTGGCGTACCAAAAATGGAACTAACTTTATTTTTTCGAAATTTTGAACTTTTGGAATACTGTACTTTTTTAAAAATTTATATTTCAACCACAGTAAAGCACAGCAATAAATTTTGTTTAGTTTCATCGGAAAGAACCAAATTTTTTGCTGAATTAAAAGTAGTGAAATAGTCATGAAATGGCGATTCGGCGCTCTGATGCGCTCTGTCTTATGTACTCGATCTTTCTGCCCTCTAAACCAATCATTCGTCACTGATTTCGAACGCGATGAATCCCGTCTTTTGGGGGTTTTCATTCGTGTCGTTATTACATAACGCATTCGTTGACTTACACACACATTTTCGCATCACTCACCGATTCTCACTCTTTTGTGTGGTGCGGAACCTGCTCCGGAGTTGCCATTGGTGGGCTACCATGTCAACGCTTGGTTGATAAATAGCAATGTGACACATCATATATGCAAATATCAAAACTGGTTTTCAAAGTATGAGCTAATAGTTAATGAGAAAATTTATTATAAATAAATTTATGATATCTACATATTATAGATTGTGGCAACATAGATATTGTGACCTATGTAAATAATGAGTTTTAATGTATCATTACATAATGTATACCACGTACTCTGGGCCAAATGGTTTCTGAACTATCTCGGCGGGGAACTGCGGCGAGGGGACTGACTTTGCCTTTGCGCCGCGCCGCGACAGATGAATCGCGCGAGGCACAATATGGTCTGTCGCGGCGCGGCGGAAAGACAAAGGCAGTCCCTTCGCCGTACTTCCCCGCTGAGATGGCTCAGAAATCATTTGGCCCAGAGTACTGTTACAAGGACATTATTCAATTTCGTGCGCGCAATGACAAAGTTGACAAACTTACCAGACAAATTTTAGTCAGAAGCTTTGTTATCTGCCTGCTACGTCAAGAATAGAACTGTTCATTCAGCGGTTAATAATAATGTACTTAAAGGAAAATGGATGGTGTGACGGAACACGTAATTGTACGTGCCGTACGCACATCCTTTAACAGCGAGTTGTTGATTCATCGGGCGCGAAGACCGTTGAGTTCAAGAGATAAGGGTCCACTATACATATGGTACGTTCCACGTCAAGTGATCAGGGTTTTTGCAGTCATGTCACGCATTTTGATATAATTTTAATATGTTGTAGGTAACGTTGAGAAAAAAAATCCATTTGAAGGAATTTTCAAAACAATCAATATTTTTTTAAGTTAACAGTCAAAGTTTTGTGCATGGGTTTTTTGAAAATTTATAACTCATAAACCAAAATAGATACACAAATGAGCAAAATACCAGATTATTCGGAAAGCCTCAAAGTATTAGAAAAAAATTATGAATTTAATGCAACTTGTTTCTAAATTGTTAAAAAAATGTTTTTAATTATTTAAACTTAAATTTCGTTCAATTTGTATCTTCAAACATTTTTTTTCATTATTGTCCAAATGTCCTCTAAACATAACTTCCAGTCGCATCTCTGGTTTCGGAATAGTTTTCGAGTCATGAATTTTTATGCACCGCGGTGTCTGTATTTGGCGGGCTATTACGCCCATACCGCGATGCAGATACAAAGCAGCCGCTATTGAAACAAAGCGTTGATCAGTGTTATTCATTTGCGCTTCAATATCTTCAAAAGTGTGCCCCTTAATTTTTCGGTGAATTTTTTATGGCAATATCAGAATATCCTCTAAGTATAACTTCTAGCCGCATCTCTGGATAAAAAATAGTTTTCGAGTTACGAATTTTTATTTACCGCGGCGTTCGGTTTTTAGCCTGTGATACGTGCCTACCGTAATATCTATACCTGCCGCTATTGGAAACAACCTTGATCAATGCACTATTTCATTCTCATTTCACAGCATACCTGCAGAAAACGATAGCTTAGTAAACATTTGCCATTCATTGTGTTACTATTTGCAATTTGCTTTATCTTTCAAGAAATAATATTTCACTTCATATAGAATATAATGAACATCATTAATGACCAACTAATGGGAAGCACTGATAAAATCTGCATTTTTGTGGCTGTATTTGTTGACTTCCGAAACTTTTCTTTTAACTGAAGAACGACCGAGCCTTCATTATTAACATATGTACTTGATTCTGTAGCAATTATTTTCCTTTTCATGGAAATTTGTAGTTTCCTAATGTTTTCTTTCTTTTGATCAAGTGTTTGTAATTTCGAAACTTGTATGGGAGATTCTCAAAATTTTGGAAAGATTTCATATATATCATGTATGCATAGTCGGGAGTTCTATCTACTTCAGGAAAACTAATGATTTTAGAAGTGGAGGCTGCTACACTTTTAACGTCCGATTCTAATGCTTGTTCTAAATATGTACTTGGAACTGCTTCTTTTCCACGAATGATATTAATCGTACTTACCACATTCCGTCTCCTTATTTCGATATCGAAAAGATTGTAAATGCTCCGAATTCTAATTCTAAATTTTCATCCCGCACATGATTAGAAATGTGACGGATATGGTTTTTACACCACTTGTGATTTGACAGCTTTAAGGGATTGCAACGATATTGGAAAACATATTGTCTTCAATTAAGTCAGCGAATCTGTATAAAATACTCAAAAATGACATACGTATATTTATACACTTGTACACTTTACGCGTGTAGGGCCGAAAATACATTTAGAGAATTTCAGAAAATCAGTCAGATTTAAAGTATAACTATAACAATGAATGGCACATGTTTATTGAGGTATCGTTTTCTGCAGGTATGTTGTGAAATGAGAATGAAATAGAGCATTGATCAATGCTTTGTTTCAATAGCGGCAGCTATCTGTGTTGCGGTATGGGCGAAGTAGCCCGCCAAATACAGACACCGCGGTGCATAAAAATTCATAATTCGAAAACTATTCCGAAATCAGAGATGCGACTGGAAATTATGTTTAGAGGACATTTGGACAAGTGTTACGTATGAATCGTATGATTCCTACAAAAAATTCTCATCGTAGAATTTTCTCTTGGCGACACACAGACGCCTAGTCCCCTTTTTCAAACGTAAACAGGATACGATATGCATACAGCCCTTGGCCTCTGGTCTAGGACCCGCGGATAGCTACACCCTCTACCCCATGTAATAAGGAAAACTCGAAAGCGAGGGTCTTGCCTGCCACGTAATTCCAGCCGTTTCCAACTGTCTTTTCATACACCATTTTTACTCCCACCATAGGATAAATTTTCTAGAATTTTCAATTCCCCACTACTTTTTCGACCTATATAAAAGGCTATGAAAATGCATATCTTGGGGTTACTCACAGTACGACGTTTGAGCATTACACTACGAGATTAGGCCCAGTTCCTTTTCGAGTATTCTTTAACCTTCGGAAGATTAGTCTGTCCATTGGCAATTCAACTCTTGGTCGGAGTTCCCCTGTTTCAACTCACATTACAGTCACTCGCGAACTAGTTCGGAGTCATCTTATTGTGAAGTCTCGTCAACCGTCACTGCCCGAGGGTAAACACTTAGAGCTTTTCAATAATTCTACTATCTTCTTATATTCATACACAATACACTTAACATACATGTATATATATTCGATTGATAGAATATACTTGTAACGTTTTACTAGAAACATAAAATTCGAGTAAAGAATTATTTCTAGAAACTAAAACCTTTCCTCTCGAAACGAATTTAAAACATAATCGAGTAACGTACCCACAAATTATTTCACTCTAACCGCGCGGAGTGAAACAAAAGTTACGAGAGTTTATTATTTTACGACCTTACCGTAGCAGGTCAAAACCACGAACAACGGGTGTCGGACTGTGTGAGCCTACCGGCTTACTTTCCGTACCCATGTGACCATTTGTAGTCCTAACAAGTGCGTCGTTATTAACCAGAGAGTAGCACCTTGCAGTTCACCTGTAAGTACATCTACCTCGGGGTATCACCTTACCTAAAAATCTAATTAACCACTTTGGAGATCAGCGCCCTACGGTTTATGCCGTAGGTTCACCTGGATTTATTCGTCCTCGATCTTAACCACTCTGGAGCCCAGCGCCCTATGGTTTATACCATAGGCTCATCTGGGTCTAGACTCCCTTTTGCCGATACACGACCAGCGCCCTACGGTTTATGCCGTAGGCTCATTTGGCCTGTATCACTCCTAAGATCCTCTTGCACCTGAGTGAACGCCAGCACCCTACGGTTCATGCCGTAGGTGCATCTGGACTCATTCATCCACTACTCTAACCGCTCTAGCGGCCAGCGCCCTACGGTTTATGCCGTAGGCTCATCTGGCTCTGGATTTCACTCTTTCCAATACAAGGCCAGCGCCCTACGATTTATGCTGTAGGCTCATCTGGGTTGAATTAAATATCATTTCCTAGACCATATGTCGATTTGTAGCTCCCACTACTGTTGACGTACGATACCCCCTGCTACAGTTAAGTCAAGAAAGTGACGAAACCAACGTCTCGTCACGTTTATTCCATAACGCTCGCCAGCCACGTTCTAGAAACCCGCCCGGCTCGTAACACAATAATGAACAAAAATGTTTAAAAAATGTTTGAAGATAAATATTCGACGAAATTTAAGTTTAAATAATTTAAACATTTTTTCAACAATTTAGAAACAAGTTGCATTAAATTCATAATTTTTTTTCTAAAACTTTGAGGCTATCCAAATAATCTGGTATTTTTCTAATTTCTGTATCTATTTTGCTTTAAGAGTTATAAATTTAAAAAAAAACCCATGCACAAAACTTTGACTGTCTGTAACGTAAAAAATATTGATTGTTTTGAAAATTCCTTCAAATGGAGTTTTATCTCAACGTTACCTACAGCAAATTAAAATTTTATCAAAATCCGTGACATGACTGCAAAAACACTGATTACTTGACGTGGAACGCACCACATATGCAGATGGAGAAATCAAAGATAACGTAGATGTAACTATCATAGCATTTCAACGAAAAAAGTTATAGTTCGTATAAGAAAGCAGGTAATAATAGTGAGAAATGAGGTCGATCAATTAAACCAAAAGGAGGCTAAATTAATTTAGCCACATAATTTAGACACATAGTAATGGTAATGACGTGAAATTTAAAACAAGATTAGTTGCACAAGGCTACAATTAAAAAAAAATATAGATTATATGGAATTTTACGGGACCGTAGCAAATTTAATGATATTTAGATTATTCTTAGCGATTGCATTGAATTAAGTTTGGAAAGTGCATTATTTGAATGTGAAACGTGCATATTTGATGACGGAGATTCATATGAAGATTCACGTGATAAAGTTCCTAAATTAAAGAAATCGATATGCGGGCTGAAACAATCGAGACGAAACTGGAACGACAAAATTTATAAATAACTTTCAGAGACTGAATTTCAAACACTGAAAACGAATAATTGCGTATACAGGGTGTAACAGAAATTGTGGGACACTTGAGGTTCATGGATAGAACGCATAAAAATAAGAAAAAAAATCTTATAAATCGTGGGCGCAGCCCACCCGCTATGGAGATAGAACCCCTTTTGTAAAAAAGTTTAAAAAATTATATCTCCGAAACGGTAAGTCGTAGGAAACCGATTTTAATTGCCTTATGACCGGAAAAGATCAAAGTTTAATAAAAATATATAACTGCTACAATTAATACCATTAAGTTGTATTTATTCTTGTCAATAAAAAACAAATGTGTTTATTTCTATGTTAGAGGCTGTTTATCAAGTTGAGAAAAATGTGGATAATGCATTGGGACTTACTTTGCGAAGACAGCCAAAAAAAATTAATATTATTATAAAATTTAGGTGCTAAAATTAGTAATTAAACGCCCGCCGCGAAAACGCCTGCCGATATGCAGCCTGCGACACGTCAGATTGGTGATGTCTTGTTCTACTGACTCCGGTTGACCTACTTTTTACATATGGTACTGACTCGCCCTGTGCCTACGGCTGACCTACATCTTACATATGGCACCCACCCGTCTTGTGATTCACACTAAACAATGTATTACACATTCTATTACAGTATAAATCTTACCTTTAAACGAATTTGTTGAAAATTGGTGTCCGTTCACCTCGATAAATTTCCGCAATGGTTTCTTCATTGAACGCCGTACATTGGTAAAAACTTCCTCCGGGTTATTATTAATTTTCGCACATCCATTTACAACGTGTTGCCGCAGCACATTCTCGTTAGGCACTGGCGATGAGTAAACAATATAGGTTCTAAATATGGCTACACAAAACAGTCAAAGATAGTTTTCGCCGGTTAAACACGCCGGTACAGAACACGGCCCCACCAAAAGATTGTTCATTATACCGCACCACATATTTACGCTAAATTGTCTTTGCATATTATCAAATACTATTTGTTACAGTGCACAAGGAGACACAGTTCTTTACTCTTAATCTTTTAAACGATATACAACATTCTCTCAGACTCCTTCTTACGACACTCAATGCAAAACGATCCTCTTTGTACTGAATTCAACAGTAACTGTACCAAAAACTCACCCGCTCCTTTACATTCATTCTCTTGCTTGCACTTCGCTGTATCTCGCTCTCACTCATCCCTTACGAGTTGGTGGAGGCCTGCGAAGCGTTACCGAAAATTCGACCGGAAGACCCCCGTGGTGGGCGCTCTTCGGTCGCTTTCGCTCGCCTGCCATAAACCTGTCTTACCTGCTTTGTCCCTACAATTAACATTTGGCGAACACTTGCTCACTCACTTATGGCATGCAAGCGAAACCGACCGCCATGGGTATTTTCCGTGGGAAAACTCGGTCGACTTCGACGCTTCACAGGCCTCCACCAAGTCGTAAGGAATGAGTGCGACCGAGATACAACGAAGTGCAATTGGGAGAATGAATGTAAAAGAGCGGGTGAGATTTTGGTGCAGTTACTGTCGAATTCAGTACAAAGAGGATCGTTTTGCAGTTAGTATCGTAACAAGGAGTCGGAGAGAATGTTGTATATCGTTTAAAAGATTAAGAGTAAAGAACTGTGTCTCCTTGTGAGCTGTAACAAATAGTATTTGATAATATGCAAAGACAATTTAGCGCAAATATGTGGTGCGGTATAATGAACAATCTTTTGGTGGGGCCGTGTTCTGTACCGGCGTGTTTAACCGGCGAAAACTATCTTTGACTGTTTTGTGTAGCGATATTTAGAACCCATATTGTTTACTCATCGCCAGTGCCTGACGAGAATGTGCTGCAGCAACACATTGTAAATGGATGTGCGAAAATTAATAATAACCCGGAGAAAGTTTTTACCAATGTACGGCGTTCAATGAAGAAACCATTGCGGAAATTTATTGAGCTGAACGGACACCAATTTTGAACAATTCGTTTAAAGGTAAGATTTATACTGTAATAGAATGCGTAATACATTGTTTAGTGTGAATCACAGGACGGGTGGGTGCCATATGTAAGATGTAGGTCAGTCGTAGGCACAGGGCGAGACAGTACCATATGTAAAAAGTAGGTCAAACGTAGTCAGTAGAACTAGACATCACCAATCTGACGTGTCGGAGGCTGCATATCGGCATGCGTCTTCGCGGCGGGCATTTAACTACTAATTTTAGCACCTAAATTTTATAATAATATTATTTTTTTTTTGGCTGCCTTCGCAAAGCAAGTCCCAATGCATTATCCACATTTTTCTCAACTGGATAAACAGCCTCTAACATAGAAATTATCACATTTGTTTTTTATTAACAAGAATAAATAGAACTTATTGGTATTAATCGTAGCAGTTATATATTTTTTATTAATCTTTGATCTTCTCTGGTTATATTACAATCAATACCGCTCCTCTCCGACTTACCATTTCGGAGATATAATTTTTTAAAAATTTTTTACAAATGGGGTTGTATCGCGATAGGGGGTGATTTTCGGACCTAACTTCCTTGGTCCGTTTTTCACCTTTTGGTGCGTACTATCGATCCTGAAGAAGGGTCCCCGCTGATATGTTACACCCTGTATTCATTCAGGAAAAGATTCTTCAATGAAATGGAAGAACATGTCTTTTCCTTTCTTACTCGTGCTAGATATACGAAACTCCTGAAATTCCCACAATCGACAGCTCTGTTGATGCTCTTTTCAAACCCAGTACCGTATGATTTAATCAATAACCTGTTTCTAAATACGAAACACGTACATACATTATACTATAATCAATTCTTTCTTCTGTCATATAGGGAACGCATATTATGCAAGAAGCGGGTATATATATTTTACAATGGCATCATGAAGAAGATCAGGGAGAGTTTCTTCCGTCCATCGGTAGTCATAAGGCACAGCTTATGTACTTTTATGAAACACTACCATCAATTCATTATAGGTATGTTTTTACATTCAAAAATTTATTTTAAAGGCGCAATGCACTAAATAATGCTATGCTTTATTTTTCAGAGGTTCCATGCTAAGTTTACAATCTGCTGTCAGCGGAAAATCGGAGGCCAGTTCAACGTTATCCAGATGACGCGTAAAAACAAATATCTCACCTTAGCCGAGTGTAATACCTAACGTGCATTACGTTGTTTATAAAGATGTTTAGGATTCAATATATGTTTTAACTCGATCGATGATTGTTGGTAAACTTCTTTCATGGTCCAATAACTCAACATAATTAACTTGTTACAATTCAATATGAATGCATGGAAACTCTAAACAATGTAACAAGTACATATATATTAATAATATAATAATCGTTACCTTGTTCAAACGTTTGTATGAGTCAAAAGAAATATAAATTTTAAATTGAATTCTTTTTTTCAAATAAAATTGTTTCTTTTCGTCTTCAGAAATATTCTTAAGAGCTTTACTTTAATAATTTATTTACATGTTTTTATATTCTTTATGCTACGTATTTGTGAAAATAACAGTATAACATGAGTCATTGCACAACCGAGGGTTGGGAGAACCATTAAATCATTTTGTTCAACGAGCTGGCGACATCAATTGTCGCTTCGTGTACTAGTCTATGGAGTAAGTCTTGTCTAAGTGTTCAGCACGTCCGCCGCGATAAGAGTTTCGGCTTTATCCACACACCTGAGCCGTTCGCCCTTCAAATAAAATTAAAAAAGTACTGTATTAACATGAAAAAGGCATTGTGTTGACGAACGAATAAGACTCGAAAGCATTAAAACCCTTTTTATCCAGCCGGAAAACAATAAAACAACGACAGAACTATTAATTTTTAATTATTGTGGTATGCAAATTGTATTTGTATATTGATAATTTTTTTTATTAAAGTTATAATAGATACAATAGTATTGCTAAATAATTATATTCAAATAAATAAATGTCACAAAAAATGTATGTATGTCTTTATTGATTCCGCTTGAGGCTACAACGCCTCTTTTCCTCTCCTTCCTTACTTTAACTTATCCTAGATATTTTTTGTTCGCTCCCTCTCAACATCTCACAACAAATTCACATTGAAAAGAATGACCGTTGCCAGATAATTTTCGCCTCAGATTTGATTAAATTATTATAAAGAATGTATTTTTAAATAATATATTATTCTTCACCCTCAAGAAAGTTTCATTACACTGTACAACACCATTTTTTTCGCAATATCCACTGGGTGATCCTTATAGACTTTCTCGCCCTAAAAACGAATCCGGCAGCAGAAATGTTCTGTAACTCTCAGTTTTTGAGAAATTTGCATTTTTCAAAAATCGGCTCATTTTCGCAAAAATTAAATATTACGTGAAAACTAGAAATGCTAGAGAGTTCAGGTTAGTCTTAAAAGATGGAGGAAAGTTTGCTGAATATGCTAGTGTATCCATTTATTAAGATCTGTCGTTTTAAACGGTTGTAAATAGCCGTCAAAGTTCAAAAAAGGGCCGATATACGAATTTTATACGCGATACTTACGCATTTTTACAAAAAACTACTTATCTAGCAGAAATTTGCTACACAGCATCGGATTCTGCAGACATTTCTGAAGAAGAATCCATTCAGAAATAATGTCAGAGCGGTTTTCCATTCGGGCAGAACGAGAAAATATCCGTCGGCAACGTGCGCACGGTATTTTGCCGCCGAGCAGCCATTGTTCGCCTGGTTCGACTCGGCAGTGCCGTACCTATGCGTTATCTACACCGACAGTACCCTATACAATAGGCAGCTACTTTCAATGTGTTTAATGATTAATTTTTTTCATACCTAGAAGGATCATCTCGTGAGAAGGATCATCTCGTGATCCTTCTAGAAGGATCGAGAGCGATATTCGCCGTAAGTTGCGTAGGCTAGCAGTGCACTGAGATGCCGGCCACGTAGCGTGCGTGGTACGTGCGTAGCGTGCTTGTAGCGCGGGAGTTCTTGGAGTGTTTGAAATTCTTAACATTTCCGCCCGCCATCAGCAGCAGTGTTGCTGATTCTCTTGAAAGATATTTGTGGAGGTGGTTCATTTGTGAGTGGAACTGGCAATAGGGCAAGCTTGGTGATTGGTCTGGTGAGAGTGGTGCTAGATGTTTTCAGATGACCACTCAAGTTAATCCATCCTTCCCTGGGTGAAGTTGAGCGGTCCTAGCAGTGGCCACTTACTCGGTGGAAAACGCTCGTCAGAGATGAGCACCAGGGCACCAACTGTAAAATCATTTTGTTTTGTGGTGCCACTTGGTTGTGGCCAGTTGACGTTGGATCACTGAGGTTGACCGTCGTTTCCTAAAATGTTAAAGTTTTTGCTAGATATATTGCCATGAAGTTAACCGTGATGTTGTGAGATCAATGAGTGAGGGCTCGGGGATGGCTGTGATTGCCGTCCCGACGAGGAAGTCCCCTGGAGTCAAAACTGATAGGTCATCTGGGTCGTCACTCAGTGGCCCGAGTGGTCGTGAATTGAGAATACCCTTGATTTACGTGAGCAAAGTCGTGAATTCTTCTAATGTGAGCGATTCCTTGCTCATGGTTCATCTTAGGTGATGTTTGAGTGACTTTACGACCACCTCCCACTTGCCACCCGTGAGTTTGATCATTCACAATGATGTTTGCAATATGTTGATGTTCTCGTGATGATTGTGTGAATAATCTCTTTAATTCGGTATCTGCTCCAACGAAATTAGTCCCACAATCGGAGTAGAGAGCTTGGCAGATTCCTCTGCGTGACGTGAACCTCCGGTATGCCGCGATGAATCCATCTGTGGCATAATCCGTCACCGCTTCTAGGTGGACAGCTAAAGTGGTTATGCAGGTGAAGAGGCAAAGCCAAGCTTTGTATTTCTTGGAGCCTCTTCCCTTCCATGATTTTACGGTGAGTGGGCCAGCATAATCTATCCCGGTATGTTGGAACGGTCGTGACGGTGTTACACGTGAAGTTGGAAGTTGGCCCATGATTTGTTGTGCACGAATTCCCCGCAGTCGTGCACAACAGACACACTTAAGGATGTGTGAGCGTAGTGGGGCCCGCCCACCAATTATCCAGTATTGACTTCTGATCTCTGCGAGTGTAAGTTGAGTTCCTCCGTGAAATATTCTTTTATGAAAGTGGTCAATGATAAGTGTGGATGATGGTGAGTGACGTGGAAGTATTGCTGGATGTTTCCCAGCAGAGTCCAGAGTTGAA